>OY728125.1:818683542-819933542 GCA_963277665.1 Viscum album | reverse complement strand
TGAAGACATATTAAAAGAGTGATTCAGATGAGGTAAAGGATAATAGGAAGGGGTAGCTATAATGGCTGACATGGGAATGGATTATGGTGTAACCACTATAATGAAACACTCATATACGAAATGATTAATGATATTTATAAAATCTTTTATAATATTTCCTCATATATCCATAACATTGAAAAATTCCCTCTTCTCTTCCATGAATAAAATGTGTATAGGGGTCATAACCTTGAGCAGGTCTATCTGTTCCTTGATGGCCCTTGTAATAAGGGTCATCCTTAAGTTCTCAGCTAAAAATAGGAAATGAGAATTCAAAACATGACTTTAATGTACACTGGAAGGATCTTATTTTATAGCATTGGTGATGGTTTCCCTATCGATTAAAGAATCATTCAAACACACTCTTAGTCATTTATATATGATATCATTATGTTTTAAAATATAGTTAATATAATCCTCATGAGTTGTGTAGATATCAACTATAATGGCTTACATATTCTTTGTAACTACAGATCTCATTATATCTCCCACAATTGAGGCTGAATAAGGTGGATCATAAGATATAGAAGCTACAACTGAAAGTTTCTATATCATCTCCATCATATAATCCTAGATTGCAGTAAAAGAGGTACCCATCTCATTCATAATAGATTGAATGGCCTACATCTCACTTTCCTATTTCCTATTTTTAATTTCAACTTATTGAATCTTTAAAATAATATTGGGATCAATATAAAAAACAACCAAATAAATAATATTTCTAAACTCAACTTCACTATGATATGTAACTAGAGCTTCCTAAGATCTAAAAACTCTACTAAATTTAGATTGAAAATTTTTTATCAAGACATGAAAAGAAGAACAGGATGTATAATATGATGGAACTACGACAGTATTTGGCATATGTGATGTAGATCTCTATTTACATGGCAGAATTTCCTTTGAAGGATATGATGTTGTAGGTGAATCTATAGGAAGGGCATGAAACTCGCCAATAAAAAAAATATTATCTATAAGATATTCCTTAAGATCTGTTGCAATGCTAATTGGGATAGTAGGTCCACCATGCTCTGGTAGATTTTTGTGATCATCATCACTTCGATCCACTCCATCAGAACTGACATAATATATTCCAAGAAATTTTGATCTCGTAGAAGGATCCACCTTGGAGGATGACTCATCCTATTTAAATGAGAAATAACATGTTCATCTCGATGATCTCCATTAGCTCTGTTGACATATTTGGACATTGAGTTTTCTAGTACATTATATACATACTATAGGTACTTCTACCACTCATCATGTGAGTCACTATAACTATAAAAGAATTCACATCAGTAGGACTTATAGGATCAAATCTATTATTAACAAGACCTCAAGACCCCCCCCCCTAAAAAGATATCCTAGGATGAACTCTAACAGAGGTAGAATCATCTGTAGCATAATCTGACTGAGGTATTTTGACAGACATAAAAGAAATAGATCTAGTTGATCCAGAAATAATAGGTGATGGATGATGTGAGTGAGACCTCCCAACATCACCCTCATCCAAATTTCCATTAAAATCATCACCATGTCCAATAAAATAACTATCTCCATTATCATTATCTATATTCATAGAGCTATATAATACATCAAAAAATTCTTTAGAGGTCTCCAAATAACTACTAATATGTTCTTCTCCAAAGACTTCAGTTTCATGATCATTTGATTTACTCAACAAACTTTCTCTGTCAGAGAGAAAAAAATATTGACTTAATGCTCCAAAAGTTATGTATGTGATCTTAGGAATATCAGTATCACTACCATCTACAATGATGGTAAAAATTTCCGCTTCTTTAACTACATGAAATTCCTTTCCAACATCTTCATCCTCATCTGAATAATCCAAAATATCATCTGGATCCAAGCTAGTATCAATATGTTTTTTGGGTTTGGTAAGATTTTCCATCAGATTGAAATCCCATAAATTTTATCAATATTTTCAAACCACTTCTGTATCCATGGATTACAATTCACATTAATCCGTTCATAAGAAACTCTATATTAGAGGAAACCAAAATACATCACTTAATATTCATTTTCATTATCAAACAAGTCTTTGGATTCTACTATATATGAAATTAGGTTGGGGTTAATCAAATAATTTGATTTGGAAGATGTCCTGCACTACTCCATCATGGTCACCATAATATGTCTATAGAGATCGACATTATCCCCTCTTCTCATATGTAATAAAAAATATACATCTTGATATATAATAGTACTGAAAACCACTTTTTTGGGACCAGAAATATACTGAATAATGTCTAAAATAAGTTTATATTCACCATATAATTCAATAACACCTAGCCATATTACATTACCATCTCCATTCAGCTACAATAGTGAATTATTATATACAAAAAACTCACTATTACTCGGTATTGAACCTTTAGAGTTATTCAAGTTTCTATGGTTTAGTATATTTAAACACCTTACCCAATCTATTTATGGAAAACTATCATCATGTCCATCCATAATACTTCCAACGGAATATTTATTTTCTCCAAAACTAAACTCTTTAAATTGATAGAATATAAAAAAAAACCTAGGATAAATAGATCTATAATCTCTTAAAAACCAATCTATTATTTTCTAGTCTTGGATCACCTGTATTACCAAATAATTATATGATATCAAACATTAGGTGTTAATATTGTATTATAAAAAACTACATGGTTCAAAAGTTGCGGGTTTCTCGGATCAACAATAGTGTGGACCAGTTATAATTTATATATCATTGCATGCCTAAATAATTTAGGAGATGACTCTGAAATATGATTGACTCCCACAATTGAAACAAAAAGAAATGTGAAGTAAGGACCTGATAAGGTTGAAGGTCAGTAGAGAAATAACATGTTAAATAGTAATAAGTTGTATGAGCGATTCGGAGGGTGACTCAAATTCATATTTTAATTCTTATTTATATCATATGGGTATTTAAATTTATTAAATATATTAAAATATAAATAATTAAAACAAATTTAAAATTTAACATAGAAAATTTGAAAAATTTCAAAAAAAAAGTTATTTCGGTAAAAAAATTTAAAGAGAGACCGATAGCTTTGAAAAGAAGGATCATTCTAGTGGTGGATCATTAAAATGGTGGATCATTAAAACATAAGATAATTTCAAAGGTGGATCATTATAATGGTGGATCATTCCAATGGTGGATCATTCTAGTATTGGATCATTCCAATGGCGGATCATTCCAATGGTGGATAATTATAGTGGTGGATCATTAAAATGGGAGATCATTATTAGGGTGCATAATTCCAAGGGTGGTTAGTTTCAAAAATTGTCCATTCCTATGACAAGATCATAGAAACGTTGGATCATTCAAACAATGGATCATTCTAATACTGGATCTTTCTTTGGGCGTATCACTCCAACGGTGGATCATACAAATGATGGATTATTCCAGTGGAGGATCATCACTGATGGATTGTCCCATGGTGGATTATCTGACATTGTATTGTCCAATGATATATTGTAAAATATTAAAAACTAAGTGAAATTTATCATTCCTAATTCATGATTCTAGTAGTTTAATTGCTTAGAACTCGTGGTATTTTCAAAAATATAGTCAATATAATGTTTAATTACCATTAATTTAGTAGTTATATCACATTATTGAAAATGATCCCTCAAAAGTGATGTCTTAAAAAAAATATCAATATCCTAGAATAGGATATAAGATTCTTAGAAATATTTATCACACTTGTGATTTCACAATCAATAGTGACATTCCTGAATGGATATCCATAATCTCAAAATGTGCATTTAATCCACATCATTTATGCCAAATAACATCATGTAGATATGTATTCCTATTCAACATTAGTCAGTGAGACATAATATTTCTTCTCACTACACCAATATATAAACTACTTTCCCAAAATATGATGTGTTTCATAGGTCCTTTTTTAATCAAAATTACAACCACTAAAATCTATATATGAATAACTCAAAAATTCAAATGTTTTTCCTATTGGGAAGAATATTATTTTAGTGGTTGTATATATGATTTAATTGAAAATTATTTTAACATCTATTAAATGATACCCTTTGAGATTTTCATGAAAATGGGCACACATAAACACCCAAAACATAATGTCTAGAAAAATATTTTTTATGTATAGAAAGATTCCAATCAGACATCTATATTGATTTTAACCACCAGACTTCCATATTCATCAAGTTCAAATTTACAATTGGTACTCATTAGAGTTTCACTAATTTTAGTGTAATACAAATCAAAACTTTTTATATGGTATTTAGTATGATTACTTTGATTTAATATGAATCTATCATTATTTTGAAACATTTGAAAACAAAGAAAGAATTTATTTTCACCCACTAAACTTTTTAATATTAACTTTGTATCATGTTTGACAATTCATAACTCAAATATGTTTTAGAATATTTAAAAATAATATCATCAATAAAAATTTGAACTACTTAAATATATTTTTAAATTTTATTTTTAAAGAGAGTTGGACTGAAAATTCCTTTTGGAAAACCTTTAAAAATGAAAACTGTGATGATCCTATCATTCAAATTCCAAGGAACATGTTTTAAACCCTATAAATCTTTAGTTAATTTGACAACATGATTTGGAAAATGTGGGTTTTAAAATCTAGAGGGGTTTTCAACAAAAATTATTATCAACAATATATCCAATTATGAATTTATATTTGACATCCATTTGGAATAGTTTAGAATAAAAATTTTATACAAAGGAAAGAAGTATTATAATTTATTAAAGCCTCTCCCATGGTGGAAAGGATTCGTCATAGTGAATACTATTTTCTTGAATATATCATTGTGTAACTAATCTATATTTATTTCTTACCATAGTACCCAACTCCTCAAACTTATTTGTAAACACCCACTTAATGCCAATAGTCAGAGTGTATTCAGATCTATCTTTAAGTTTTCAACATTTATTTATTTCAAATTGAGTAAATTAATCTTTCATTTCCATGACCTAGAATTCCTCCACAATTCCATCATTAATGTTCTTAGGTTTAAGTTATGGTGTGAATTCTAAATGTTGAACCAGATTTCTAAGATAAGATCTATTTTGTGTACTTATATCCTATTATTGAACAACATCATCCAAATGATGGTACCTTTGAGTCCTAATAACCATTGGATAATAATGGAAGATAATATCATTGTTATCTATAGGTTTTAGTTAAATTATTTCCTCATAACTGGATTATTATTTTTCTTTTTTTAAAGGATCGTCAAAAGGTTTGGTATTGATGGTCAGAATTGACAGATCATCCTCATGGTTTTCTAAAGAGGGACTCAGGTTCATGTGGATATGTTTTATCAAATTTGATATGATCAATATCTATCAAGTTCTTTTTTATTTTATTAAACAACCTATAATATATACTATATGTTGAATAATGAAGGAATAATCCTTCACCACTCTTGAAATAAAATTTTCAAGATTATCCATAGTGTTAAAGGAAAGACTTCACAACCAAAAACGTTAATGTAATTAATCATTGTCTTTCCACCATTCCATAATTCGTATGTAGTAATATTTAGGACAGGTCAAATTTAAACTATATTAATTAAATTCAAAGTTTTATTCACATTCTATTCTAAAAAATAAATAGGTTAGTCATACTCATTGTCATAATATAGGAAATATTTTTATGTATCCAATTTCATCATTCTATAGTTACATTCTACTATGGGGTCCTATGAGAATAAAAGTTATGCTTATATAATTTTTTGGAGAAAAAAAATATTCACGTTCATTATTTTGGAACTCATGACCATGATCAATTATTGAGGTATTAATCCTAAGTACACTATATTTTCTATATATTTAGTATACATGGTGAAATAAAAAAAGGCTTCACTCTTTTAATATTGAATAAATACCCAATTATACCTAGAAAAAACTTCTACAAGATCCTAAACATAGTGAATCCCATTTAAACTGGACCCTCTTAAAGGTCATCAAAAGTCCTTGCAAACCAACTACAGTTGTTGATAATTTTAATCTTCTTTCATTTATTTGAAATATATTTTTTTGGTTCACTTTTTAACATGGGTTATAGAATTTATCACATAGATATTTTTATTGAGGTACATCATTAACTAACCATCTCCAAGATTGGTTTCTATGTGAGTGAATACTATAATGACCTACTCTCCCATTTGAAATGCAATTTTTATTGTGAAAGGAAATAATTTGGGAAATGTTATGGGAAAGTAATGATTCTAAATTTAAAATTTAAAAATCATCATTTCTTAAAGAAGTAAAAACCCAACCATTTATAAAATCTGAAAAACTGATAGAATTATTTTCAAACTTCACCTAAAAAACATAATCACATAACTGTGAGATTCTAATAATATTACATTTGAAACCATTCATAAATAAAACCATATAAATTAAAATAGTCTTAGAATTACTTATTTGGAAAAGGACAATAATGTTACCTTTGGAATTATCCCTAAAAGTGGAATTTACCCAATTAAATTTTATTTTATTCTTGAAACCAGAATAATATATTGTCATGTGTCTAGAAAAGAAACTATCTATGGAATACAATTTCTTATTTATCATTTTAATCAAGTCTCTTTTAAAAACAAATTTTCTCAAAATATTATTCTAGTGCCCAAATATTCTGGGGTATAGAAATTTTGGTTATCAATGACTTGGGAAACCATAATTTATTATGATATTTTTGATATGAGAATTTTAAACTTTTGGAAATAAATATCATGTAAGTTCTAGATGAATAGGAATTTGTACATGATTTTCCTGAACTAGAACTTAGAATAAAACTATTTTTAACAATTCTCCTACATATAGAATAATACCACATACTTGTATTGTACATGGGAGAGGTATGATTCACAAGAATATTTATTAGAGTATTTATTGCATTTGTGAATTTATCTAGATCATTATTTAATTTCTCATTAGACAATTTCTTTTCATTATTCTCTATTATTAGTTTATAATTTCTATCTTTCTCAATAGTATGTTATGTTTTAAAATTAGCGGTCAGAGGCTGATGCTTATTTAAAATACTATATTCATCCATATTCTCATTAAATATATACACCAACATGATATAGAATTCAAAAAAAACTTAATTGGATATGCTTTTATCTCCAAGGTTATTCGAAATATTAACTTTAGAAGTAGGAAAACACCAGATACCTCAGATGTGATGGTCATAAAACACATGTTAGATATAACATGATTATCCTATTGAATTGAGTCTGAATTAGTAGAACTATATTTATAAGAACACTAGGTTTCATTCATGGACGTATTTCACCTCTTATACATACAATTATATTTTTTTATAATTCTGTTTAGGATAGTCATCTTTGATATTCCCCTTCCACTTACACCCATAAGAGATTATTTAATATGAAGAATTATCTTTCATCCAATCCTTTATCCAATTTAATATATTATCATAATTTCCATTATCATTGGGTTTCCTAAATAATTTATTATTCTAGTAAATCTTTTTGAACCATCTATCTAGGTGAGCCATCTCTTCATCACTGACAATGAGTGACTCCCCATCACTTGAACTGTCAGGTTGTAAATTTACCTTTTGAATTGAAAATATAGATTTCAAGGCCAAAAAAATATCTTTGGTTCATCCTTCTATTATCTTTTAACTTTGAGTTCTTCCTCATGCATCATCATTTCTCATATAAACTCCCTAACAGGTAGCTTTCTTATATAACATGATCCTTAGAATCACATTGAGGTTCATCTCCATATATCTATAAGACACCTCAATATCTACATCATTTGGTATTTATTAGAAAAAAGTTTTCCCAACGAATGAATTATATTCACAATCTCATTAAACCTGAGATACATGTCAGAAATATGATCTTCAAATATGATTTTAAAATTATCATATTTAATATTATAATGGTTGAAATTCATTTCTTTAACATTATATGTTATTTATTGAGAATGTTTCATGAATTTCAAAATAATTTTCATAAGGTGAAATTATATTGAATTTATCCCCACCCTAATCACATCACAAAGAATTCATTGATTTAGACATTTTATTACATACTAATTTAGTAGGATTATCCAATTTATTCCTAGCCTTTTAGGTATTTCATATTTTTCAAGAATAGATATCCAAATTCCAAAAACCATCATCTTAATATACATTTTCATCTTAATTTTACAAAGAGCATAAGTAAAACTACTAAATTAGGGATCTATTTAGAAGGAAAAACCTCTTATATATTTTCCACAAGGAACTAAATTTTGAAATAATATAACTTTATGATCTTTAAAATAACACAAATTAATAGTTGAATGATATTTCAGAAGTCTCAAATACCAAATTCTAGTAAAAGTGAGTAACTCAAGAGGGGTGATTTGATTTCCCAATAATATTTTAGTTCAAAAAAGTAAAAATAAAACAACCCATTTTAATTAAAAATGAATAGTTAATAAAAATAGTGCTTTAATATAAGTTTGATATTTCAAAATATTTCTCAAAGAATGATTATGTCATTGTTAAAATAATATTTAAAATTACTTTAACTTTTGAAATCAATTTACTTAATCAAATTTTTTATACCTGAACCCAAATGGCTTGAAGGCCATCATTTTTATTGATTTTTGATAACCAAAATTTCAAGGGATGAGGGGGAACCCTTACAAGGCTCGTAGGTATAGTGATTACATGCCCCATAGGCCTAAGAGATTACAAGACCTGAAGGTATTAGGGAATTCAAGCAGACTATAACTACATGGAACTGCCCCTCCCCAACATCTATAAAAAAGAATATCCATTGAAAAATAATCATAAAGACTTCATGGATCCCCATACTGAACCTCTTACTTGGTCTTCAATGCGTCTATACAGGGATTTAGAAAAAATTATCATATAAAACCACGTAATTAACTCTCATGAAATACATATTGTATGAAGTTAATTAAAATGTATCAAAAAAGGTATCAGGTCTGATGGGGGATCATCTCTAATATAATAAAAGATCATTTGTAGCATGCTGAAAGTGGCATGGTCCAATGGCAGTGTGATCCAATAGTAGAAATCATAGTGGTAGAAATATAATAATCATGATTTTTAGAATTAAAATAAGGAGGATCCAAGAAGTAATAATAATATTATTTATTGACATGTGCTAAATTGATGAATTAAATTGAAGATCATTAAAACAAATAAAATTCAGTATATATTATTTTTCACCACACCATTAATCTCGTTCCTCCATTCCTCCAAAATATTTATCTGACCTCTAAAAATGATAATTTATTTAACAAAAAAATATCACAATAATATTCATAAAAAATTATTTTTTAAACTAAATAAAAATAATTATTTTTTAAATATTTCACTCACATACCATTCTCTTGAATAAATGGTGAAAAAATATTTATGACCATGAAAACATGAATAATTATGAAACCACATGCATGAATAATATTTGTTCAACTTGTAAAGTAATAAATAAATAATATATTATTTAAATGAGGCTTTGGATACAATTAGTCAATGAACCACTTGGCCTTTTTCATAGTAGAATTAAGCAAAGCACCATAAAAAATGTTAGTGTCTAAAAACATGCCAAGGTAACCAAATAGAACGATGTTAATTCCACAATTGAATAATAACTGATACATATATTCACTAAGAAATATAATACATCTATCAATATATCTCTAATCTAGAAGGTTGAATGATGATGCCATCAACCAATGTACTTGATATCTCTTTCTTTGAATCACTCAAAATAAAAATACATTGTAGAAATACGTGGACATAGATTTATTTAGGACATATCATTTACATCAAAGGGATAAAGATATAAAATTACTTTAAAGAAAAAAATTGAAAAATCCTCTCTCCCATTATTCATTAATGAAATGTCACTCATGATACACCCAACATAACCTACATCATCATTAACATAAGACATTGTAGTTTTCATAGATAAATGAAATTATGAGACTTATAATAATCATTAATAATAATCATAAATTTTATGAATCAATACATATATACCGAAATATTAACATCCAATGACACATATAAATGCATATTGTCTACTTGTGGGTCTCATTATCATAATAACTTATACTAGATATTACCAAGGTCGTACACCCTGAGAAGGCACCTCAAGGTCCTATGAGTATCCACCACTTATATACTATATCATTTGTGTCCCTAAATTGATTTTATTCAGCAGTAAAACATATATTTAAGAATACCACCATGGAACTTATGAGTTTTATTCATAGTGGGGAACTTATATGACCTTTTAGTGAGAAACATACCCTTAGGAAATTACCCCATACTGTTCCACACAAAATAATAATCATGATGTGATAATATGTTAATTAGAAATCAAAAAAATAACGAAACATTATCATAAAGTACACAGAATATGGTTTTAGGAAACCAACATCAATAGACACATCCTTGATCTAGATTCTACTACTAATAAATTTCAGTTGGGTAGCTCCCACAATATACTCATGATTTTTCTGAGATACAAATTTATTCAAGGGACTCTAAAAACTACAAATTATCACATTTGAGAAAAATCACTCAATAAGTGATACTCCTAGATTATGTAATTTTTCATTTTCTTGACCTCAAATATTTTGAAAGAGCCATCACAATAATATTATCCCAGTATAGTGTGATATGTTCATTAATAATATGTATCAAATCAAGATCATGGAAAAAGGTTTATATACAAATGGCTTCCTTAGCTATATCAGAACCTGCTATATACCCATAATCCACTATAGAATCCACAAAAACTAGCTCATTTGCATCTTCCAGCTCACAACTTATCTATTGAGATATAATACATATCCTGACTACAATTTCAAGTAATTTAAATCTATTTTTAAATACGAATTAGTATAACCCGTGATGATTAGATCCCTGTCTCCTATGTAATAATATATCCAATGTTCTTTTAAGATTTTTAAGGATATGCTTAACAATATATAGATGATGTTCTCTTGGATATTCTTGATATCTTTTTACCATGTTCATTTCATAGGCTACATTAATTCTAGTACATAATATGGAATACTTGATTGATTATATTTATGAAGTGTATGAGATCTTACTCATTCTCCCTATATCCTATTGTTTTTAGGACATATTTTCCTAGAAAGATGTATACTATGTGACACTGCAACTAATACCCCCATTGGATTCTTCTATACTAAATCTATTTTACACCTGGTCAATGAATGCACATTGAACTAGTTTAAGAATCCTCTTGGATTTTTCAGGAATGATCTTTATCCATAAAAGAATGGATGCTTCACCTATGTCCTTCACAGAGAAACACTTTTTAAACCTTCCCTTAATATACTGTAAAAATGGAATGTCATTTATAGTAAGAAATATTTCATCAAAAAATATTACTTGGATAATGAAGCATTCCCACTAAACCTCTTATAAATACATGGATCATATTCATTCTTAATAAAGAATTATTTTACAGCTTCATCAAATCATATGATCTATGACCAAGATCCATGTTTAAATCTAGAAATTTATCTCTATGACTTAGAAATTATATTGGAATCTCTTGGAATAACAAATTATTTTTTTTGTAATATATAAAAATAATACTGAAGGTTCCCACAAAGGAAAGTAGTTTTGACATATCTTTATCAAATTTCATAGTCATTGTAACCTACTATAAAAAGTATAATTATGACAGATTTAAACCTGGAAAGTGGTGAAAATGTATCGTAATAGTGAATTACTTGATATTGTTTAAAGACTTTATCTACATTACGTTCATTATAGGTATTTTAATTACATTAAATGTTCATTTTTATCTTTAATACCCATTTTTACCATACTGGATTTACATTAACTAGAAAATTTAATAGAACCCAAACATGGGCATGATACATGGAATCAACTTCAAAATTCCTATATTTTCCATCTTAAATCTTTTAAGATATCAACTTTCTCTTTATAGAATAGTTTTCATAATTTTATACCAATAATGAGTAAAAATATTGTATGAATATAAAACCACATATTCCTAGTATCTTATCTTACAAGTGATCTTATACAAACATTGTGTTTCAAGAACTACTTCTTCCATGGGGGAGTTGTGGAATCTATTCTTATACCAAATCATGTGTATCTTGAGCATCAAATTTATCAAATTTCATATTTATATCAATATAATTTTTTATTATCTGTTCCCTCCCACGAATGATATCTTGTTTGATAATGGTAAATTTCTTGTATGAGGGTTTGTACATGTATTATAGCTTTGTTACCATATGATAACCTATAAAGATATAATTTGTTCCCAAGGGTGCTATTTTATTTCCTAAAAAGTAATTAACAAATTACCTATTTCCCCATATATATTTTTTCAACAAAATAGGTTTCTTCACATTCAATAACTTGAAGGAACACCATTTTAACACTTCAGTTGGTTATTAATTTAATGTATATGCCAATTTTTGTAATGAATATCACCAAAAGAATAATGAAATATCTGAATGAATCCTTATCAACCTTAACAAGTCTAAAAAGTTATGGATTATTATTTCAATTACACTATTCCTCTATGGTGTGTAATTTTGATTGAGTTTATATAATATCCCAAAATCCTATGAAAGGTTAATACACTATTGGTTAAGATAATCCACACCTCGATCTCATTGAGGATTTTTTATCTTCCCTCAAAGTCGAGTCTCTACATCATTATTGAATTCATTGAATTTCTCAAAGGAATCATACATATACCTAATAAATTATATTTAGCCAAATAAAATCATGTAATCAGTAAATGTTATTAACTAAGAATATTTTCATCTATCTTCTATTGGAAAAGGTTCACTGGCATCAGTGTGTACAAACCCTAAAATATCAGTGTACCTTTCACCATGTCCACCGAATTTTGGTTTGTTCATTTCTCAATTACAAGAATAATGAAATATTTTAAGTGGTTTCATAATTGAAAAGTCCAAATAAAAATCTTGACATAGCATTATTAAGCGCTTATCATTCACAAGACCAAGGTAGAGATGCCATAACATGGTGATATATGAGTTGTTTGAATGTGATTCTTTATCTATTAGCAATAATTTTTTCTCATAATTTAATAGATAAAGAATATTATTTAAATGATACATACCATAACATATACTTTCCTTACAAAAATATTTACAATTTATTCAAAATATGATAATTAAATAATCTACATCTAGGAAGGATATAGAAATTATTTTCTTAGTAACAGTTCATAAATAATAAAAATCCATTTAAACTAATATCAATACTTTTTGAAATGAAAGGTGCCAGTCACCTATGGATAGAGTATCCAAAATTTTTCCATTTTTATCTCTAAAATCCTCCTATACCAAATAAATATTTTGGAATGTACTCAGTTCCTATATTTGGACATAGACGTAAGCACTACAGGCTGTACCTAATACCAAACTTGTAGATATTGAAAGATTACAAATGATTATGAATTCACCTATGGATTCCCCTTTCTTCTATGTATAGTTCTATTTCTAGCTTCCTTTCTTGGGAAATAATAAACATATGGACTCCTTTTTCTAGAGGTACTTATGGATCTTTATTTTCATACAAGGGAAATGATTGAGAGATTTTCACTTGTTATTAGTCAAGAGACATTTATGTTGTTCTTAATCTTAATATTAATTTTAAGAACTACATGTTTTTAAGAAATATGTTATTATACACTTCTATAATATGACTAAGATGTTACAAAATACTCTTATCATTATTGATAAAGTTATAATTTAAAAAAACTAAAGAAGTTATTGGGAAGTGAGGAAATTATGAGATCTATGAAAAACATATTTGGGAATTTAATCCCTATGACGTATAAACATTGAATATAGTTGATAAAGTTGACTACATGTGTCCCAACTGGCACATTCACACTATGATTATATATAAATATGTCATTAGATATCTCACATATCTCTTGTATCACATTCTATTAAATTAGTTATTGAATGTGAAACATCATTCTATACACATCCATGTCCTCATGTTCTTCAAAAATAATTTGTCCTAAATGATAGAATGAAACAAAAAACATCTATTGCATCATTCAAATATTTATCATAATGAGATAACTCTTACTCACTAGACTCATTACTTGTAAAATATGGAACAAGTTCTTCTATTATATATAATTTTATTTCATGGAATAGGAAAACTTGCAAGTACCCTTTCCACTTTGGTAAATTTATTCTAATGATAAGGCTATCCACATTATGTATGGATCATAGAGATATACATTAATTAATTATTATTAGATATTGTACAAAAAATATGGGATGATATTTTATACTTTATATGAAAAAATTTGGATAAACAAATAATTTCTTATTTAGTAATATCCCACTATTTTATCAAAACCTAAAATCCCATACCATTGGATTCAAAATATAAAATTTCATGATTTTTCTATAGGAAAGGATCTATATTAATCTTTCTATCTCCCTGACTTGGGCCGGTCAAGATATTTAAATGGTTTTAGGGAGGAAATCAAATAAAAACTATATTAACTCCCAGTTCCATGATCATTTGAGTAGACTCCCCAATCCTAAAATCCTTAATTTGTGTGTTCATGAACCCTTGCATATTTGTTAAACAAATTCATGGTTTGGAAGCCATCCCTTGATATGAAATAAGTTAATTCAACCTAAAAAATCATGTTATAATTCCCTGATAATCGAATGTCCCTTGACTTTCGATGGTCAATAACTCTAAAATATAGTTCAATTTTAAGTGATGTATTGGAAGGTCATACCAACATAATATATATAATTGAGGGATTTTATATTTTAGTGTAAATTTCCAATTATTCTATTTATTACTAAATTATTAATATTATGCTTATTTACTTAAGTGATTAACCACATAATAGATAATTTTAACACATACCCATGTTTATTTAAATTATATATAGAATAATTATCAATTAATTTGTTCCTGTGATCATGAAAAAGTATCCATAATTAAATAACCAGGTCTCTTGATAAAAATAAAATAATAATTTGGTTTGATCATGAGTTTTTAAGGATGCTTTTTTATCTAGAGGATGAAAAAATTACCACCAACCTAGGTGAAAAAAACCTCGTACCAAGTAAGGTTCGTGTTGCATATTTCCACATGTCTAGCTATAAATCTCTCAAGGTTATTTTTTCATTGGATCCAAACATGAACCAACTAGAAAATATTGGGATATCCATCAGTTAAATATTATTTTACTCATATATACAGGTATGGGGAAGAGGTTTACATAAAAGAAACCATGGGAATGCTGACCCTTACACAATAATTGGAGAGATGAAACATATGACATAAATTTTTTATAATAATAAATTAAAAAAAACCAATCACATAAAAATGTATATTATGATCTCATGATCATCCATATGCATGAAAATAATTATACATTTAATAAAATTATGATTCAATTCATAATTTTATTTATTTAAGATGAATTTTTCTCATATCAATTTATTATATTATTTAATTTATCAATTATTTTATCTTGATTCTCATATAAATTCCCTTGATATTCTCATCCCTCAGAATTTTTAAAAATTAAATGAATTTATTTAAAATTATATATATACAATATAAAATGTATATTGGAGGAAACACAGAGAGAACCTGTCCAAACTACCCAATGTGATTTATACTGGTATATCGTTTACACTTGTGACATGTGGTATACACAACTTATCATGTAATATAATGACATTTTTTATCAACTTCATGATCAAGCATTTTACATGATTCCATTATTTTAACATACAATTTAATGATTTAGTGCAGAGAGTAATATCTATAATACAACTTATACATGATATGTAGATGTGGACATTACACCAAAATTAATTAGGTGTGTATATATATGTATATATATCCATCACAAGGAAGGACCTATCATCTTAATGAACATGCGCAAGAACTTGTTGATATTGTTGATAAAGTATGATAAATTAATTTTTAATGATACGTAATTTCTTATATATAGACGGTGTGTAAAATATATCTTTATGGAATGCACTATTATTTCTATCTATCTGAGGAACACACAGAGGGACTCATCATGTAACCATTCAATGAAAAGTATTAGGGTAAAAAATGTGTACATGGGCTTCATAGAATGTAGTCTTAGAATTACACAGTCCCCAGTTAGGTTGGACATGTAAGAAGGTATAAAAATCATTGATGACTAAGGACTATAAGCCTTGTATAGACGATCCATGGTGTGTACTCTGGCTAGCCATGATCTAGATAGGCTCTATCAACAAAAAATGGATAATTTAATTCACCATGTGTAATCAATGCACACACATTGAATTAATTATAAATAATTACTTAGTTTATCTAATACAAGTACACAATATGTATGTAAGTTAACAGAGTGTGTAATCTTTTGTTATGTAGACAAATTCCTCAGAATCTCTAGATGAGAACATAAAATTTATTTTGTTAATAAAATTAATTGATATGATTATATTTAAAAGGTAAAATAGAGGAAGAAGAAGACCTCAAATATTTTTAAGAACATTTAAACTATAATTTAAAACTAAATTAAAAATGAATAAATCAACCAATGATCATTAAATAATTATAAATAATTATTTGACTCAGTCTAATACCACTTAAATATTTTGGGTGAATCAAAATCATCTAATATGTGAAACCGAACATTTCCTTTTGTCCTGATTTTTGATTAATATACTATTTACACAATAATAAACATCATGATTAATGGAATTGTATCACATAATATGGAAAATGGAGAAAAATAGTAGAACTAAGTGCGAGTTTGTCAAATATTATTTATTATTAATTTAGGAAATAAACAATTACATTGTGAGGAATTATTTATTCATTAATTTATCTATGAATATGTCTACAGAATATTATCACTACATTATTGGAATCAAGACTAGATTCCCTCTATAGGTGATCCACACATGTTCCAAAAATCACTGAACATTGCTGCAGGAATTTTTAGCTACTAGGGGGTGGGTGCATGATTGACTAAGTGTGACTGAAGATACTTAAAAGAACATGAAATTTAATAGAACACGTTTTTTTCTTAAAAATGGGTTGAAAACCTATGTGGGGTCCCTAAGAGACAATGTGACATAATTATCTTCTTGAATGGAGGGTGAAACATGGTTGACACATGGTATAGATAATTATGAAGCCAAACCATGCACCACATTAAAGTAAGAAAATTTCTCATTTCCCCATATTTATTTAATGGTTCCTAATAAATTTTATTCCCCTTCATACTTTCACAAGAACGAGTGATGAACCATGAGATATCCCCTCATACAATGATATTTTCCATTTGATTTTTATCTATTTGAAGCACAGTTGGTTGCGAATAGAAGCTCCATGTGAGTTTTCCACTTCTATTTAATTTATTTTCTGGAAGAAGAATAGTGTGTTGTTTCTTATCCTTCAAAATCCTCTAAAACTATATTTTACATTAGATTATATGTTTTTGTGTTGATGGTCATTTGGTCCTGAATAATGGATTTTTTAAGGAATATGTTTTTAACAAGTTAATTTCCCATAGTCATGACTATTAATATTTTTATATGTTATTATAATATATTTCCATGTTAGGAATTCATGTTTTTAATTATGAAAAACATTATGAGACCCTAATTGATGATCTAGAGTCCTCAGGTAACCAATTTAATCCATTAGGAGTTATTAGTCAAGGCCTATGAACGCCCATGTGGAATACCACTCCCATTGATATGGTAAAATTGGTTGTAAAATGAAAATTCAAAGAGCTTATGATACTAATTATTAGAAATTATGTTTGTATTTTTTATATGGACTTCGGGGCTATTTGGATTAATTTCAAGATGTCAAATGAGTTATTTACAGTAATGTGTAAATGCAATAAAATGTAAAAGAGGAATTTCAATATAGGTTACTAGATTAAAGGGGGTGAGAAATGGTTTTAATTATACATAAATAATGAAATGGGATATCTGTGGATTTTAGTAAAGAGTTTAATGAAATAAACCATGGTAGTATGATAAATTAATAGGTCCATACTTATTGTAATTGTTGGTTAAAAAAGATGAGGATAATGAACATTCTAATGAATGATAAATGATATGGATGGGATATTATGATGAGGATCCTCTCCCTTAGGATGATTTAGATTGATTCTCTAGTTTCCATCAATGAATTTAATGGTTTTCCATTATGTACTGATTCTCAAATATCCTATGGTATATAGATGAGATGGGTACCTAGATTGAAGGTCCATGGTGCATTGTTAGATTGGATTAATAAATGAAATCCAATGTGAGTTAAAGAGTTTAATATCCTTGTGTATGTTTCATCCCTCTAGTGTAGGTTGAGAAAGGTTTAGTAAAAACATGTCTTGGTGGAACAAGAGGGCCAAGAGTCTAATGAATAATTTCTAGGAGGAAACTTGATTATTTTCCTTGTCTTGGACATTAATAATGGAACTTCTATATAAAGTTTTATTTGAATGGATATTATTTATTGAATTGCAGGTGGATGACTACTATATATTACTCATACCCAATATATATAGAGGCACACTTGAGGAAACATTCCACATCATATCAAGGAATCAATTTTGTGGATCCAAATAGAGGGCATTACAAATTGGTGTTATAGATTTTTTATGTTGTTTTACAATTTGAGAATGGTAGATAGAATATTAGTATGTGTAATTCCTTGGGAATGAGACCATTCACGAGAATAGGTAACATATATTCAAGTGAAACCCATGTACATAGGTTGGGAATACTATTCTTGATGTTTGTCATTTCTGTTTGATGTTATTTCACTTTGGGTGTTGCACATATTATGTGATGTTGTTATTTTATAAATTTTTTTCATGAACCACCATTGAATGTGGTTTGTATATGTATTCATCGTTTTAGGAACTCAAGATTTATGTGTCATGAATCATGTTATGAAAGAATAGAAAGTCGTGTTGTGATTTACTGTGGGAAAATGAAATGTTCTTTTTGGGTTTTTTTATGATTTTAAGAAAAATCCACCTAATAAAGAAATTGGGAATTATTAATGATGAAAATTGATAAATTAAAAGGATTAAAAATTTTCTAAATGAGTTATATTTAGGTTATTTTCATGTAAAATGGTTGACATGGTGTCAAACGAAATGTTAATGATAATGTAAGTTTGGTTTAACCCAGGTTAGTCATGTCCCATCATAGGGATGGATAATTGTCATGTTAGATATGTGGATATATTCCTTTGTAAGGTGTATACATATTGGGTTTTTATTTTTTGTTAGTGATTCCTCTTCTATATAAACTATGGAAGCTATATATCATTTGTTTTGAGATGTGTGGTTTTAATTATAGAGTGATTCCACTATGATAATGTTTACAAGTTGGGTGTCTATAGCATGTCCCTGATAATGATTCTCCATTAGTGGGGAAGGATACCCCATTCATTTTAGGTTATAGAGGGAATTATTGTCCCATGAGAATATTCATCATTTTATACATTTTATAGAGACATACCTAAACCAAGCTACAATGAGTATGTTTGAATTGTTTAGAGTGTTTCAGTAGTAGCACCCTCCGACCTTTATGATATAGGGTGCACCTAAGGAATCATAATTTTTATAGAGTCTATCTGAATGATTTTGGACCATTTAGAGACTCTTACTAATAATAGGTTTAATTTAGTAGTGTATATGTTTCGGCGACCAGTGAAACACTAGTGTTGGTAGGGTATGAGGTAGAAATGGAGCGATGTTTCTGGATGAAATTATATGTGAGATAAATTCCCAATTAAATATAATCCTTTTATTGGGGTTTCCTGTGGTGGTTGATTGGGGAATAATTTCTAAAGGGAACCTGAAATAGGGTTCTAGTGCTGGATATATGGTTTTATCTGGGCAGTTTAGGTGTATGAATTTCGATAGTATGAATCATCATTTAGAGAGATTTACCTAGAATGGTGATGGGAAAATATTCATGGGAGAGGATATGCCTTTTATAGTAGTGATTATGTGTCCTATCAAAGTGGTAGGCTGAGACACATTCTATATTTACCCAAGATTCTCATACATAAATATTAATTTTTTTAGATAAAAATTAAATACTTTACAAGAACAAACACATGAATATCATGATGGTGTAGTTTCTTTGGATACTAGAAGAAACATATTTTTTATTTATTTAAATATCTCTAACATCTTCTATAAATATATTCTAATATATGATTCCTCTTAGGTATACCGTACCTTTTTTTCCTAAAATAAATAAGGGAACATAAGAAAGGGTATGATCAGATGATTAGTTAGGGTAAAAACAAGAGATATAAATCTATGATAATACGAAACAATAAGATTAGAATAAAGGAATGTGATCATAAACATAACTTATGATGTTCATGCACAACATTTCATAGATCAAAAACATAATTAATTCCATAAACCATTAAGATTTTTAAAATCCTAGCCCATAAGAGTTAGAAATCATCATATATAAATTCTAAACCATAATATCAAGTTATGAAAATGTGGAAACATCATAAATATTGAAAAATATTTTATATGTGAATTTTATCTACCAAAAAATAAACATAGTTGCACTAGAATCATCACATGTTTCCCATTATGGGTCATGACACACCTATTTCCCATAGCGGATCAAGACCCACATATTTCACATAATGGATCAATCCCATCGACTAGTTTCCCATTATTATATCATGAGATATAATGATTTTTCCAGTTCATTGGAGGTAGATATAGGTTCCACCCATATCATAATAAATACCATACATATGCATGCCATAATAGCATTAAACAATCACCCTATAACCACATTACAACCTTTGTAAAGAAATTGAGATTTATAAACATTTCATAAATTCACTGCGGAATAACCCATGAAAAATAAATGGTTTACTTAAAAATTTCATCAATATAGACATTAACCTCCCATTTAAATAATAAGTATAGTTTCACTCAATCTTATCCTTAGTAAAGCATAATTAACATTAAAGGATGTCACATATGGTGAAAAATGATTTCAAAAGATCATTATGAATGTTTCTTGGGGAATATAGCCTTCCCACGATAAAAAAAACGTTTAAAAAAAATTCAAATAAAGTTCATTAAAAAATTTCTTTGATAGTTGTAAAGGAAACTTCAAAATTCATTTTAAACACTTCTTGAAGAAAATATACTTTCCATTTTGAAAATTAGTTTTTTATAAAAAATTTTCAAAAAATGTTTTTAAAATATTTATGTTTTCTGAAAACTCTTGAAACATATAAAGGATGATTTAAAATATTTTTTTAGTCATGTTTGTGAATAATATCATTCATTCCATACATGAAAAATAATATATTCCTTTCATTTTTTGTAAAATATAAATAGACAAAGTTTGGAAAATGATATGAATATTACCATCAAAATATTTTGTAAAAATTAATTCATGGATAAAAATGAATTTAATATATCATTTTAATTATTTTAAACACAATTTTGAAAATACTCTTAGAAAATATGGTTTTATTAGAAAGAGGGGTTTCGACTACAAAGGGAAATAATGTTGCTTTTTTCATAAAAAAATTCCTTTGAACTCTTGAGTAAATAAATAGAGGATAATGTAGGGAAAAATGTATTCTCATCACATAACCAATGTATAAATTTATTATTGAGGTTTTTTATATATATATCATACGACTTCGTCGTTATAATCATAATCATAAATAATCCCAATAAATGAAGAGATCATAACATATAACTCTTACCAATATGGTATCACTGAATCGTAATACACATGTATGAATAATGTTAAATGAAATATATAATATCATTAAAATAAGTTTATTCATGATATAACAAGTAAAAGGGATAGTGTTTACACCTTATAGTTGAATATAGGTTAATAACATAAATTATGCCCCAAAGAAGTAAATTTGAGATAAAAATTCCTTACCTCTTCGACCACTTTTGAACCGTAATCACAATGAAAGAGAGAACCTAAAATTCATTTGTAAATAACTATAAATTTATGTAAAATAATCCAAAAATACATTCATGGGTATTATACACACTAAATAAAGTAAGCACATGGTGAATATGGATTGTGTCTAATAGAAAATGAAAAGTGAAACTAAAATACATTACTTTAAGTCTCAACTTTCATCATACACATTGAAAATCCCTGTATAAAAAAATATAATTTTATTGTAAAAATATTTCAAAACCATAATCACATTTAAAACCACATCCTTTTTGAAGATTTCATAAGCTCATTTACATGTACACTTTTACCTTCTGTTGAGTACTATTCATTTGGGTTTTTCATTAGGGTGTGTTTTGGAGAAAATTGGGAAAAATGGAAGAACAAGTGCATTTAATCCTTAGAATATAGTTTTCCCAAAATATACGCCCAGTAATAAAAAACCATGAAACCTTGGATAGATATGGTTTCCATGGTTAACTTATGGTTTTTCAAACCTACCACTCTAAAATGATAAACCATGAACAATATTTTAATCCCCCAAAAATTAGTTTCAAATATCTTGATCCATTATTTGGAACCCAATTTGACCCTAACTTGACATCAATACCTTTATACGATTTGGGGGACTCCCAGATAGATTCCAAGCTATCCTGATCTCTATTCTCAAGAAATTTTAAGGGCGTATTGAAGATCCACACCCCTACTTGTAAGTGGATCTTATCTGGTGTGGTTTCCTTCTCCTTTACGGTCAATACCTCATATTTTAGAGGGAAGTTATTATCTATTCTGTTGGATCTAGATTTAAGATTTTTGGATCTAGATATAGTATTGTGTGATCATAATTGTTCAATATTGAATCACAGTTTTAGATCCAAGTCATGTTTTTCACCACATTACTGATTGATCCAATTCAAATTGAGTATTTTAGTATGGTGATCAATTATAAAATAATTGAGAGAGGTGGTCTATAATTTGAATCTCAATTTCTTTATTTCAATTATGAGTGTTTAACTTTATAATTTCTATTGGATAATTTTAAATTGAGTTCTTGAGTGAATTAAATATTTTAGTAAATTAATAAATTAAGTAATTGTGAATTGGGTATAACTAATAAATTAGTTAATTATTAGAACATTGAATTTGGATTTTGGTATAATTAATTATTGATCTAATTATCAAAATATTGAATTAGGATTTGGTGATAATTAATTGTTGAGTGAATTATCAGAATACTGACATTCTATATTTTAGATAATTAAATGTTGAATAAATTTTGGGAAGTGGATATTGATGTTTTGAGATAATTAATTTTTGAATTAATTATGGTATATTTATATTTATTATTTTAGATAATTAATTTTTATATTAATTATTGATATATTTTGAATATTAAATTGGGAAAATTAATTTTTAATTTATTATTGTACATTAGGATTGTGAGTTGATTAAATAATTGATGAATTAATTAATGGTAGAGATATGATTAATTAATTTCTGAATTAATTAATGAGATTGATGTGATTAAATAACTATAGAATTAATAAACTATATAGTTTTGATTTATTAATTAGTGAATTAATTAATGGGTTATTGTGGTAAACGTGAATTGAAATGATGAATGGTATCAACGGAATTCTTATGGGATTTGATATAATTATTGGTAATAATGACATTCATGTGTGAATTGAGACAATGAATGGAAATAAGGTAATTCATACATGAATTGAGAAAATGAATCGTAATAATGGAATTCATGAAAATTAATAGTAAGAATGGAATTCGTTTGTGGATTTATAAAATGAATGGTAACAATGGAATTCTTGTGTGAATTAAGACAATGAATGGTAATAATGGAATTCATGTGTGAATTGAGACAATGGATGGTAACGGTGAAATGTATATAAGAATTGATATAAAGAATGGTAACAATGGATTTCATAGATATGATATCCAATGTGGATAGTTCAAAATCTATCATGGGCTCAAGTAGGTATTGAGAGTTCGGGGGTCCTCAAGAACCCTTCAGTTTATGTGGTTAAATAAATAATAATTGATAATGTGATATCTCTTTAATTATGCCTTATATATATATATATATATTTATTTATACAACTTCATACAATTTTATTGACTGAATATTATTTTAGACACTTTTAGTGGTGGCCTACTAAGTTATACTCACACCCTAGTTTTTATGCCTAATTAGTACCCGAATTGAGTTCTTTTTTACAAGAAAATATAAGGGAAATAACCCAATATTAGATGAATAATTTTGTGTGGTGGATGGATGATAGAACTATATTTGGGTTGGGAACCAATTGAGACTTTTTAGTATCATTACTTTTGAGTTGAATTTTGAAACTTGAAACGTACATTCCCACCTTTTTTGTATTTTCAAATAAATCAAATTATGGCTGGGTGAGAAGCTAATAAAAATCACATTGAGGCTAAGTGAGAAAAAAAAGAAGAAAAACCACAAGAAAAGGAGCATGTCCAAGGGTAACCATGATTAAATACACATGACTCTGCCAATCCAAAACAACAAAACAGAGGCAAAGGATGACTGATGGAAAGAGCTTCATTGAAACACTGAAAAGAAACCACCGCACTAAAAGAGAACCCCCCAACATATCTGACTTCACCAAATCCACCAACACAATCCAAAACATCATGGAATTCATCACATCCAACCAAGATTGGGTCATGTGTGAACGAGCACATAGAAATGGCAGAGTAAACAAGGAGAAGTAGAGCCATTGGGGAACAAAGTAGCAATAAAAGCACCAAAGGACAAAACAATAAGGAATTGTGAATCGATTTGGCAAGGAGAAGAATACTGAAACCAAGAGTACCTATGATAACCATCCATGTCCGCATACAGGACCAGGTTGTCGATGATGACCCTGCCACAATATGAATCCAACGAAACCAAACCAGTCCGCAATGAGGACGCACAAAAAGACCACTCTAAACACTGCAAAACATGAAGAAGTCATTCCAAACCTATATGTTGAGAACTAGACGCCACATTGGACATATGTGGGAGCTTCCAGCCGGGGTTCACCATTCGGGGTAGGGGATGAGCCAGTGTGAACAAGATATGACACCACCGACCAGAACTGGATTCCAAGTCTGCAGAAGGATGGACCCGAACAGTCGATAAGCATCTTCCAGTGGGAGTGGAAGGTCGATCTGTTGATGTCAGTGGCCTCACAGTGGTGGGAAAATATATGCTTCGTCATCTTCACAGACATCCACTTCGAGAAATCCATCAACGACAATTGATACCCACGGACTTGCAGTGACATGAGTTAGGGGGAGATTTCTTTTTCTGGTCGCACATACAATTGAGATTTCTTTGTCTGGTCCCACGGACAATTGGTCCCACGGACTTGCACTTCGGACTTGCAGTGATAGGAGTTAGGGGGAGATTTCTTTGTCTGGTCCCATGGACAATTGAGACCCAAAGTCGTTGGAATATGGGAGGGTGACTCATGCGGTGAGGTTCTGGGGGGTGATGTGGCATCCAACTCGAGAGGAAAACTCATAGTGGCTGGATCTAGGAAGTTGTCAGAAACCAGGGGCACCTCACTGATACGGGATCCAGGAGGTCGATGCCGCTGCAGAACTGTGAGGGTCACATGTGGCGGAAAATCTAGAAGCTTGATGGCTGTTCTATGGACTGGAGTTGTATAGTCAAAGAGGATCATGGATTTGAGTTGGCGATGGGGTGGAAGGCAGCACTAGGGAAGTAGGAAAAATCACTAGGCCATGACTCCCAATTTCTACACCATGCCATCCTCAAAAATAGAACATACATTCATGTGGAATATTTACTATTCTGTTTTGATATTGTATTTTCATTTTTGGTCATCATCTGGTATTGATATTATCTAGTTATGGTTATATCATTTTATTATTGGTCACATTATTTTTCTCTAGTGCATTAATCTGATAAATTTGGTATAGTCTTTCCATTGTTCATATTAGACTATCACAACAAGTCGTCAGTCTCTAGAGTATGGGGAGGTGTTCTTGAATTCATGTGACTGATAGACAAGGGTCACCATTGAGTGGAACCCGGGTTGGGATGTTATAATGTTTCATCAAATGAGTTTACTTTTTTTTACTATTTGGGAATGTTAGAAAGGATTCTTGGAAGGGCCAGACCTTGGTTATGAGATGGTGCATGGGAGTAGCTAACCTATGTATGGTGGAGAATCCAAGTACCCAGGGTGTGAATATTGTTATTGTAATTTGGGGTTATAGTTTAATGATATTTAACCATGGGTGAAACACTTTTTGGTTGAGGTGATTATTGTTTCAATGATTTATTATGATTGGAATCATGACCATATATACCAGGATAGTTGGGTTTTTATGCATCATACTAGGCACTCCAGATTTGTTTGCTACATGAATAATTTTAGTTATGCATGGGAAAATATGTTATGTGTATGTTTTTAATCATGACATCTTTTTCATTTCGTATGAAATTGAAATAAGAATGTGGAAAATGGGTAAATGGGAATTATAAAATGATGTTAGAAGGGAAAAAATGGGATTCTAATGAGAAACCTAATTATGAGAATGATTTTACCATTTTTTAACCATGACTTAGATAGAGGATGGTTGAGGGTACTGATAGTGCCTCAGTTTAGATGGTGTGGCGGGGTTTTGGAAGAAATATTTTTTTTATTTGTTTTGTTTTAATATTACACAAACTTGATAAAATGGTGTTATGTGTCTTAATAAGCATGTTTGGAATTTTTAGAGATATGTGTCCATAATGACACATGTTGAGAGAATGACATGAGAATGTTGTTGGAGATGATCTACCCATAGTGGAACCTAAGGCACTGATAGTTCCCAGTGAGGAAGCATAAGAGTAGTTCTTTGAGAATATTTCTCGATTTATGAAATCCTTGGAAAAATACCCAGAACGGTTTGTGAGGAGTATGTCTTCCCACACATGGGAGTTTTGGTGACAACACCCAAGGAATTTTATCATAGATGGTGGAACTGAAGGATTTGAGTTATAGATTTATTCCATCGAGACTATATATGACCATTTTGATACATATTCTATTAAGAGGGTCAATATAGATGCTTATATGGTAAGAATATTTGTGAATAACTAGTGGTAGACCTAGGTTCATAATATATAGGCTGTTGGTATTTTATAGAAGGACTTCTTGGAGAAGTTCTTAGAGAACTTATATCCATAGTCATTGTGGGAGGAGAGTGATGTTGACATCTTAAAGTTGACTTAGGGGAGTATTCTTGGGATTTACTATCATATATTCTTTATAAACCTACAAATTGTTTTCCAATATGGAAAGGGGATCAGACATACAGGATGTGGAATTTATAGGATAGATTTCAATGTTAGATTAATTATTAAGTTAACCTATTTTAGATAAAAAAACGTTACTGAAGTGGTTGATCGGGATCTCATAGCTGAGGGGAACCTGACGGAGGATTCCAATGAAGGACATGTGATTACTGATGGTTAATCACGAGGTTTGTCTTTTGAGATAACGAATTTTCACTATGAGGGTGTTATCCATGGGAATATTCTGAAGTGTGGAAATGGGGAAGGGTTAGTCACACCAGAACATACCCAGATTTTATGCCACCCGTGCATTAGTTTGGATCACTATCATAGAAAATTTCCCTGACCACCAGTAGTGTGCTGATCTAGTTGCATGATGTGAAATTAAAAGAAGTTATATTAGAACCCATGAAAAATGAGTTGTGATAGAGGAGAAATATATGACTAGGGTGTGGGAAGGGGATCTTATACACCATATTAGTATAATAGCTAGAGTTCTAATGGTCGAGGAGGTAGAGGTAGAGGATGTAATTATTCTTACCAAGAGAGCTCAAATCAATAGAGAGTTGAAACAACAAAGACTCAGGATGCTTCCTAGGGAAGAGGTAAAGGAAAATTTCATTCCATCCGCCTAGATCTTTTGGATAGTAATGCTAGACCATCGACAGGTAGAGGTACTATTATTGTATGTTATACTCTATCTAGTGCCTTATGTGATACTAGTTCCTCTCAAAACATTATTTTTACATAACTTGTGATTGGATTGACTATAGAAGTGGTGTTTGTTTGTGGGGTGTTAACTACAGATACCCTATTGTGGGTAGTATCTAGAGATATATATTTTTGAAAGGGGTTTTCTCTCATGTTTTGTGAGTATCATTTTCTATGAGATCATTACATTATACAAAATTCAGGCTTTTTCTTGAATATGGGTATTGACTGGTTGGTAGCATACTGAGTACATATTTATTATTACCACATGAGAGTGTCTTTTTCATATCATAAGGTTGAAAACTATATTCACCGTGGAGAGTACGATATCCATGCTGGAAAAGAATGGTTAATTAATCAGAAACTACGTGTTCTTACTACGCAGTTTTCTTTTCTATTTCTAGAGGATGATGGTGTCAAATAAGATGTCTTTACACCCATAGCTGGTATGTTCTAAGATGTGTTTTCTAAAGACTTCTTAGGTATTTCAGCTAAGAGAGGAAAGGAGTTTACAATTGAGATCATACCAGTGAATGATCTAGTTTCTATTCCACTATTAAAAATGGAACTGATAGAGCTTCAAGAGCTCCAGACTCAATTGGAAGATTTTGAGGATAAGGGATTTGTCCATCTATGTAAATATCCTTGGTGTTCTCCAATTATGATTGAAAAGAAGGCCGATGGGGGGTTTCACTGGTGTGTCAATTATCATATGTCAAACCATTTGACTGGGAATAAAATGTATTCGATTCCACATATCGAATATCAATTTGAATATTTCAGAAGATCTTGTGTTTTTTCCAAGATTGACTTGAGATCAAGGTATCATCTATTATGAGTACATCCTTATGATATATTGAGCAACACATTATGAAGCAGGTATGAAATATTTGAGTTCATTATAATGCTATTTGGGTTAACTAATTAACCAACAATGTTTATGGAATTGATTAACATAATCATACATTCATACATGGATTAGATTTTGGAAGTGTTTGTGGATGGAATCTTGTTGTACTGAAATACTCATGACGATCATTCCCAACACCATGAAATCATCCTTATTACTCTGTGAGAGCATCTACTATACACTAATGAATTTATGTTTTCATTCTAGATTTCTTCAGTACACTTTGTAGGTCACATTATATCAAAGGAAGGTGTGTTGGCGGGACCTATGAAGGTTCAAAAAGTTGTTTCTTTGAAGAAGACTTGGAAATATTTCAATATATATTGATTTTTTGGAGTAATATGGATATTATCATAGGATTATTATGGAATTTTCCTATGAGGTTGCGCTTCTTTTGGGCTTGACATGGATCATGTGATAATACCCTCCCGATGTTTAGGAGGTGATTGAGATTTTCCATGATATTAATCCAACCTGAGCAAGGTGAGGTGTATATGGTATTTTGGGATTTTTTTGGAATAGGTGTTGGAGTTGTGTTGATTCAAGAATACTGAGATGAGGCATATGGGTCTCCAAGGTTGAGGCCACATGAATTGAACTACCCTACACACTACTTGATTTTTCTATAGTGGTTTATACTCTGATGTTTTGGTAAATGTTTTTTCTGTGAGATATGTTTATGGTGTATAAAGGTCATAATAGAAAAACATATATCTTCTACCAATGATATTTGAATCTCTAGAAGTAGATATGGGCTCATTTTATGCATTAGTTTTATTTTGACATAGTATATATGCCTGGAAAGGGGAATAGTGTTGCTAATTCTTTGGCCAGGAAAACTTAGTCTCAGGTGGTTCAAGTGTCTAGTGATGAGTGGAAGATAATGACTTTACTGGCTGAGACTCATGTTGTGGTTTTAAATAGTTAGGTGCAGATTGATCTCATATCAGTCTCCATATATTTTTTATATTTTATAGAGATTGAAGAGAGAAATTATGAGGATCTAGGATGTTTTTCCTTGATGGATAACCTTGAAGGTGGGGAGTCACCTTCTAAATGGACCATATATGAAGATGAGGTAATATATTCCTAGAATAGGGTTATTATGCCCACAGGTGTGTGGGAGGAGCTACTGCATGAGTTTCATGCCTCATAGTTGGTGGTACAACTAAGACTAAACAAAATGTATCGTGAAATATGTGGACATTTTTGTTGGCCATACAAGAGAAATGACATAGTAGGGTTTGTGACATGATGCCATACCTGTTAATAGGTAAAGGCTAAATATCAATGACCTGGTGGTTTAATAAAAAATTTTTCTATTCTGGGGTGAAAATGGGATGATGTTAATATTGAATTTTTGTTGTGTATACAAAGGACATCTCAAAAGAATGACATAATTTTTGTGGTATTGTATCATTTAATTTAGGCATCACATTTATTTCCTATATGGGATACTTTCTTAGTAGAGGAGTTGGAAGATTTGTATGTTTAATAAGTAGTCTGTCTGCATGGGGTGCAATATACTATTGTTTCTGAATGTGATTTACATTTTACTTTACACTTTCAGAAGGACATGCATAATTTTCATGTTAAATAGGTTTTATTGAGTATAGATTTTCACCCACAAACATATGTACAACTAGAGCATACTATACAGGTTCTTGAGGTTATGCTGCAAGAATCTATTCTAGGATTTTGTGGGTATTGGAAGAAGTACCTAGAACTAGTTGAGTTCTCCTATAAAACAACTACCAAGAAGATATAATGATGGAACCATAAGACTCTCAATTTTGAAGGCCATGCATATCACCTCTATGTTAGATGAAGGTAGGTTAGTCTGAGACATTGGGAATGATTCTCATGCAAGACATATCAAATCAGGTAAAACTTATTCAAAATCATATGATTAAAAACCAAAGAATATAGAATTCATATGTTGATAGACATGATGACCCCTATAGTTTATAGAGTGTGATCTTGTATTCCTTTGTGTGTCACCAATATTTGGTCACCATTGGATATGGGGACAACAAACATTATCACCCAAGATTTTTGGACATTTGAGGTAGTGAAGAGAATCAATCTCATGGTGTATCGATTGGATCTTTCATTGAAATTAAAATGGTATGAATGATATATTCAACATTTCAAAATTTTGGAAATATCACCATAACCCTTCTCATGTGAATGATTTTCTAGATTTTGAGATCGAGATAGATGTATATTTTGAGTATCCTCGAATATGTGTATTGGATAATAGTGAAAAAGTGTTGCAGGGAAATATCATGCTGATAGTCCATGTATTATGTCAATTTTCAATGTTCAGGATGAAACAAGGGAGATAGAGGTAGGTATAATGGATTAATGACCACATCATTTTGACTAAGAAACATAAATATTATTATAATTAAAACTTGCAGATGTGCTAGTATAATATGGGGGGATTATAAACCCCATACTTTTCTAGATATGTCTCAAGATACTTTAGAAGCATGTTTTTTACTTTTTTTTTTATTTTTTACCTTGTGTTTTACCATTGGGTATGTTTTGGTGAAAATTTAGAAAAGTAGTAGAAAATGGATGGTGCATGGTTGGCACGTGATTTTCCCTAACGGTATGCACTAAACCAACAAAAAATTCAAACTTGGATAGAGAGGATTTTCATTGTTTGCACAATGATTATAAAACCATGCTCCCAAAAAGAAAAAATCACGAACCCCCTAGAAGAGGTTCACAATTAAGGCATTTGATTAGATGAAACTGTGCACCCCTAGAAGAAAACCTTCCATATATGATTTTAATCCCCAAAATATTAGTTTTAAATTTTCTCACAACCGCATTTTAAAACCCATTCATCCATACCTAGTCCCAGAATTCCTTTTTAAGATTTTGGTGCCTCCAAAATTAATTCCAAGCCTTCCTTTCATGGCTAATCGAAGGGCGGATTAAATATTTTCACAACTATTAGAAAGAGGACCATATCCCACGTGGTTTACTTCTTCTTTCCCATCTCTCCATTATCTTTTAGAGGTATGTAATCCTCTATTTCATTGAATGTAGATCTAGGATTTTTGGATCTAGATCTAGTATGGTTGTATCTTTATTGTTCAATCTTAAATTAGGGTTTCATATCTAGATAGTTTTATTCACTTCGTTCTTGATTGATCAGTATCAAATTGGTGATTTAAAATGAGTGATCTTTCATTAAGGAATTAATTTAGGTGGTCTATAATTCAAATCCCAAAGTCCTCATTTCAGTTATGTGATTTTAAAGTATAATTTCAATTGGACAAATAGAAATTGAGTTCTTGAATGGATTAATTTATTTGGTGAATTAATTAATTAAGGAATTTTGAATCAGGGATAATTAAGTATTTTTTTAATTATTGGAATATTGAATTGGGATTTGGGGATAATTAATTTTTGAGTTAATTATCGGAATATTTAATTGGTATTTGTAAAAGATTAATTATTTTAATATTGAATTGATATTTGGGGATAATTAATTATGGAGTTAAATGTAAGAATATTTAGATTGTTGAATTGAGATAATTAAATGTGGAAATATTTAAGATATAATGAGATTTATGATTTGATATAAATAATTTTTGAATCAATTATGGGATATCAAGATTTTTGTTTTGAGATATTTAATTTTTGAATTCATTTTTGAGATATTATGAATATTAAATTTGAATAATTAATTTTGAAATAATTATTTTACCTTGGGATTGTGAATTGATTAATTGATTATTGAATTAATTAAAGAGATATATGCGAATAGTTAATTATTTAATTTTTTAATGAGATTGATGTGATTAATTAATTGTTTAATTAATTAATGAGATAGTTGTGATAAATTAATTTGTTAATTAATTAGTGGGTTGTTATGGTAAATATAAATTAAAATGATGAATGGTAATAATGTAATAATAATGTTTTTTGAGAGAATTAATTATTCCAATGGATTTCATGTTGGAATTAAGACAATGAATGGTAACAATGGAATTCATGTGTAAATGATACAGTGATTGGTAATGGTGAAATTATTATGTGAATTGAGACAATTAATGGTATCAATGTCATTCATGTGTGAAATGAGACAATAAATGGTAAAAATGGAATTCATGTATGTATTGACAAAATAAATGGTAGCAATGGAAATATTTTGTAAATTGAAAAAATGAATGGTAATAATGGAACTCATATGATAATTGAGATGAATAAAGTTAATAATGGTATTTTGAGATATGATTTTCCTCATGGATAGTCCAGACTCCGACACATGCTGAATCAAGTATTGAGAGTTCAGGTGTCATTTGGGAACCTAAAAGGTTTTTGTGGTTAAAAAAGAATAATTGATAGTGAGATAACTATTTAATTATGAATTATATTTATTTATTTATACAATTTTGTACATTTTTAATATCTAGATATTGTTTTAGATTCCATTGGTGGTTTCCGAAAAGTTTTACTCACACCATACTTAGGCTACCTGATCAGTAACTTAATAGAAATCATGTTTATAAGAATAGATAAGGGAAAATGACATATGTTATATGGATTATTTGGGTTGGAACATGGATGAGGGAACCATATGTGGGTTTTTAATTACCTGGGATTTGTTAGTTTCTTTAATTTTGAGTTTCATTTTGACACATAGAACGCACTTTATAATAAAATATCAACTATTCAGTTTTGATATAGTATATCTATTTTTATGTATCATTTTGTAAAAATGTTTTATGGTTATGAATATATCATTTGGTTATTGGTTGATTTATTTTACCATAGTGTATTACTCTAATAAAGAAGTTATAGTCTCCCCATGACCAATATTAGACCCTCACTACCAGTCCACAACCTCTGGTGTATGAGGAGGTGCACATGAGGTCAGGTGACCAAATGACTTGGGTGATCGATGTGTGGTACCTAGTTCAAGACTTTAAAAAGTGCTATCAAAGGAGTTTTATTTTATTTTCTTTTGCCTTACTATTTTTTAAAGGTATATATGAGACAAGGAATATTTAGGACTTGGTGATGAGCCTGTGCATGGTAGTTTCTAACCCATGTATGGGGGATAACACAAGTACCCACGGTGGAAATGTTTTTATTTGTATTATAGTTTAATGATATTTTACCTTGGGTGAAGTACTTGTTAATTGATGCGATTATTGATTCAAATATTATTTGAGGTTTGAGTCATGTTATTATATGTTATGAGAGTTTAGTTTTCATGCACTGTACTAGGAAATTATGATTTTTTGACATGCACTATTTTAAACACGCTTTGGAAAATATGATATGTTCATGTTGTTGTAATTGAACTATTTTCCTTGCTTGTGAAATTGAAATGAGAATGTACTAAATGTGTTATGAAGAATTTTAAATTTATAAAAGATTACAATAAATGTGTGTATAATGAGAAACCTGATTATGAGAATGATTTTACCCTTTGTTAACCAAGAACTAGATGTAGGACATTTAAGGGTAGAGGCAGTGGCTCAATTTTGACAATCTCGAGGTGATTGGTGAAAAATACTTGTTGTGACTTTTTTGTTTTCCTCCTATATAATCATGATAATGCTGTGTTATGTGTCCTATGATGCATGTTTTTCATTGTAGAGATAGACTTACATGAAGACTCTTGTTGAGAGGATGGAATGGGAATTTTTTTGGAGATTATTTACCAGTAGTCAAGCCTAAGCACTAATAGTGCTAGCAGAGGAATCAAGAGAGTAGTTCAGAGAAAACATTGCTGAATCCATACAATTCATGTAATGTGACCCCGAGAAGGTTGTGAGGAATATATTTTATCTCATTTGGGAGATTCTATTACATCACCCTATGAATTTTACTAAAGAGGGTGTACCTGAGGGAGACGAGTTCTGGATTTTTTTTATAGAGACTATAATTTTTAATTTTGAGACTCATACTATGAAGAGGGTAAATTTGGATGCTTATATGCTAAAAGGATGAGTGAATCACTACTTGGACATCCATGATCAGACTGGATAGGATGATGGTATGTTATGGAATGACTTCTTAGATATGCTATTGGTGAACTTATATCTAGATAAACTGAGGCATGAGAGAGGTAATGAGTTCATGAGGTTGACACAAGTGAGTATGTCCATGATAGACTATGTTGGATTCTTTATAGACTTTAAATGATTTTCTTCAATTTTGGTAGGGGATGATACAGCCATGGAGAGGAATTACCAGGATGAACTTAAATGAGAGATTAAGTCTCAGGTTATCCTATTTTGGTTAATTTTTTTTTGAAGTGATGGATTGGGAACAAATATATAAGGGTAAACTAAAGGAGGCTTCTAGGGTAGGATAGATGGTTTCTTCTGGATGAGCTGGTGGTGCATTTACGGGGAGAAGGAAGCGTCTCTATCGGGGTGTTTTCTAGGTGATATAAAGAAATGTGGAAATGGGAAATGGTTTATCATAATAGACCATACATGAATTATATTATACCATCACGGTAGGAAGGGCCAGTATCATAGAAACGGTACCTAATATCCATTAGATTGCTGATCTTATTACTGGATGGGACATGTGTAGATGTTCTAAAGAAACCCTCTATAAATGAATAGTAATGAAGGGGGTTGAAATAACTGGGGATCCAAAATGGGATGTTATCAAACAAATAAGATATAATTCATAAATATTTAAAAAATATATGTTGGATACTTTTCAGGTAATTTTTAACACTTATGTTTCTATTATATCCCCCACGCAGAACAATTTTTACGTTAACTGTGGAAAATAATTTTTACAATTTTTAAAATTCATTAAGGGGAAAAAATACTGTTTACCATATCAGATAATATAGATTACTATGATTCAAAAATATTTAATACAATTTTCAAAATTCAATTCACATAATTGAAAAAATTTAATCTAAAATTAATCCTGATGACATGATAAGAAATCTTTTCTCTAAAGATAAAATTTTCAAAAGTTTAAAACGTTTCTTTCTGAAAATTATTTATAAAACAGATTAAATTGTCCTAAATTGATTTAATATATATATATATATATTTATACAAATTTGACGTTTAAAACAATATTATCACATTTTTTGTTATTGAATACATTAAAATAAATAACAATTTTTAGGGAAAACAATTATTTTTCCCTTTTGATCAACTTATTTATCCTCTCAAAAAAGTTTCAAAAATTCAACCTATGTAAATTATGACATGATTATTTAAAAAATGATTTTAATTTTTTTCCATGAAATCTTCTAAAAGTTTCAAAAATTAATTTTATCAAAAGTGCGTAAAAGTCGAGGAAACTGTTTTTTTTTTGAAAAATATAGTTTTTAGAAATAATGTATTATTTATTATCAATTAGCTTGAATACATAAAATATTACTGTTAAAAAATTTATCAAATATATAATATAAAAATTTATTTAAAATAATTAACAAAAATAAATTTGTTTAAATTATATCGGTAAATATGTTTTTTTCCATAAATTTGTTTTTTTCAGAATTATATTTCTTTTATTTCCAAATTGTTTTTATCTTTTTATAATTAATTAGTCACCAAATAATTCATTTTATATACATGTGTTGAACAAAATATTCTTAACACAGTTAATCCTATTTATAACAACTATCCTAATGGAAAGGCGATAAATATCATGTTGATTAATAATATTTTACTAGTATATTGCATTTCATTTAAACTCTGTGTTGCGTGTAACGAATGATAAATCAAGAGTTTTATTTAATGCAAGATAAATTTGGGGTTGAGTGTAGTGAGAAATATAGAAATGATTAAATTGACTTGAAAAAAATATTTGAGAAATTTTTTGGGTGTTACACATGTGTGGTCAGTGTTTATGACCACTATTCTAGTGCCAAGTATATGACATGATGTGACATATATAGAGATTTTGCATGTACCCTTAAAATATGGGAATTAATGGAGGATCAAGACTGATAAATATTGTAGGAAGGGGGTTTACTGCCCCATACTATGTAGGTAGTTAGAGTTCAACTATTTATACCAGTTTGAGTGTAGGATAGGGTGCTACTGAAATAGAGAGATCATATGACCAGTTTTGTGAAGTTATTAGGAAACAAGTAAGATCTTTGGACATATGGGAAGGTGTTTTACATGCATTTCAGTCTCTACCTGGTGTTGGAAACACTGGACTGTCAATTGTCTGAGGTACAATTGTTATAGATTTTACAATTTCTAGTAATTGTTTTTATATAGGATCCCCAAATTCATTCATATAATCCCAGTTTGTAATTGGTTTGAGATTATTACTGGGGTATATGATTGGTGTTAAGTTGATCGACATGCCATTGGGGTGTGATGGGAGGGTATCCATCAATGTAAAGAGTATTCCCTTGAGTTTGGGAAGTATTGTATCATATTGGACTTGTATATACTTGAGATGATAGGGTTTTACCTAATACTATGGATTTAAATGTTGGTTAAATACCATTATCACATTATTTTTTACTGTTAGAGAGTTTGTCTCATGTCACCTAAGGTTGACACTTATATTCTCCCAGGGGAATGGGACATAATGGTTGGCCGTTTGGGGTCATTTATTTAACAACTAGGTGAGATCAAAACTCATGTAATGTGGGTTTTTATAGGTAAATATAGAGAAGATCATGTTTTATACCATACTATATTGGATAATGAAAGGTGCTTTCATGAGTGCTTTCAAAGGAAATTTGATTATTGAGTACTTTGGTGCAGCAGAGTGGCTAACCAAGGCCGTCTCTCAAAAGGGAAAGTAAATTTAACAACATATTAAAGGTATTTTAAAAATAAAAAAAAGAAATAAGAACACTAATTAAATGTATTGGGTTTTTTATCATTTATAAATCTAAAAAAGTTTTTTTGAAGAAGATTGTATTTTTTTGAAATGAAGTTCTATTAAAAATATCCAACAAGAAGATATTTTTTTGAAAATATTTTAAATCAAACTATTTTAAAAAGAGTAATCTATCTGTCTCTAACTCTTCACTAAAATATTTATCATATTCATTTAAATTAAAATTAACATAATTATAATCCCTTAATTTTTTAATTTATGAACCCTACGAGGATTAACTTTACCACAATGATGAAGTGAATTTAACCCTATGCTAACTTCGGAACATAAAATTGCAACACCCAACTTCTATTGATGTTCTGAGGTTAGATTATGGTTAATGGTAAATTAAGTCATATATACTCTTTGTTAATTAAAAACAATTTAGTTTAGGTATTATATTTGAACACTACAAATTGATCCCTTATGGTTTTTGAATTACCGAGTATGGTTTCACTCTCTCAATTCACACAATTCCTGACCTCGAATGTCTTGTGTTAATTGTTAAATTTTTAATGTAGTTTCTATTAAATTAAAAACTAAATTTATAGATTATATTATGTGAATTATAATATATCATTGGTTCAAAATATATTAATGAATAAGGATTTAAGTTGATCAATTAATGAAAAAACTACTCTTCCATGGGCGGTGTAGTCATCGTAGAAACATTCTGCAAGTGAAAAGGTTTAGAAAGTGTATAACCCAATATAGTATCTGCTCTTGAATTCTATACCAAATAGGAAGATTAAAAGAATAAGAAAAATTAAAATAATAGAATAATTGGAAGATAAACTAATAGTTTATTGAATGCACAACAACATTACAACAAAGAAGAGGAAACGAAGAGCATCTTAGAGGAGATCCATGATTTGTATCTTTCTTACTGTAATTGTGAATTTATGTGGGGGTATAACCAATTATCATATGATCCAAATCCAATAATACACGTCCCAACACCTCCAAATTATAAAGTCACTGATTTATAAAGTGGCGGGGAGGCTAGGTTCAATGTGGTTTCTAGTGTGAATGGAGAATATCAACCAAATATTTTAATCCAAATTGTGCCACCAATTTTACCACCAAAAATTGGGAATCAACTGTCATTTCAGAAAAATTATTTGTTAGAAAATAGTTCCTAGAGATCCTCTAAAAACATGGTCCTATTCCAAGCATGAGTGTAGATGTTATGGCCCAAATACATAACCCATGTCCAATATGCAAAGCCCATCCTAACTTTGACGTCATGGATCATTTTCACAAACCAAATCCATGATTTACCTCCAATATCCTAAATTAATGTTGTATCCCATTAATTACAGAACATATTTACAATATTTTATGTTCAAATAATACATATGAAAATATTTATGTCTAAATGTTTTTAGGGAATTTTAATGGGTAAAACTAGAATTTTCATAAAATATTCAAATGAATGACCTAATCCAAAATATTTTATAACTAAACACATTTATCACAATGTGAGGATATTATATCATTTATTATCAATAATTTTTTAATAAAACTATGTTTTATTTACTTTCCCACACTTACCGTTTTGCACTTAAGGAAAAAACTTCATATCATGTATTTGAAAAAATTGTTTCAAGATATGCATGCTCATATTTCTCAATCCACAGTGGAAATATAAGCAAAGTAAGAATACAATAAAGAGTCAATATCAATAAATTTGAAATTCCAAGTCACATAACTTATTTTAAAACAAAATCTAGTGAGATTCATAACACTAATCATAGAAAATATTTCTTGGGTCTACCATGACACCAATTCTTCACATGTGGGTGTACCAACTATCCCAAGATTTTATATTGACCCTTTATCTAGTATATTCAGGTCAATAAACAATTTTCTTCAAACACAATGCTATTCCACCAAACCATTTCAATATAATTTGTAATAAAATTTCAAAACCCACTCATTTCAGCATTCCCGAAAGTCAAACCATGGGCTCCCGGCCTAAATATCCCCACATGTTGTAAATTAATTCATTTCCCTCTATTGATTGTTTATTTTATTTTTGTATTTTTATGAAATTTTCTTAGTGGGAATACAATATTCAGATATTTGATACACAATAATAGGTCAATCTGGTATAGTGATATAAAAAAGAAAAAGACAAATGAATGTATGAAATGACCATGTTATAAGCTGAAAAAAATTACTTACCCTGAATATATAAGAAATTGTTTTCAAGAAACTCACAAGTCATGGTTGTGTAAAAATATGGGTGGAGAAATCAATGGCACAATTTACCATGAACAAAAATCACAAATAATGGTGTTATAATCTAAATGGTTTTATAATGATACAACCATTCATATCATCGTTGACTTCAATTTTTATAAAAATATACACTCGATGATTAAATCTTACTCATGGTTATCATTATACTAAAGAATTTTGAAAACATACATTTTCCATATGTTTGAAATGATAATTTTACATGATATATATATATGGATTTTATTATTTGTTTTTTATTTTGTTTTTTTGAAAATTTTAACCAAAAAATTAATAGAAAATACACAAAAACACACAAATGAAAATCTTAAATATATACACAAAAATGTTTTCCCCTCCCCCACACTTAAAATATCACATTTTCATAAATTTAAACCTATGGGATGATATATGAACATGAAATGTATAATTTTAAACAGGAAAAATAATATAAAAATAAAAGGGTTAGGAATAGCCTGATATGCTTAAGTGATGATGGGATCATGTAGTGTGGTGAAATCCACTGCATCAGTTGGAAATCCTCAATGTATTTCTTCAAATGTTTCCCATTAACTGTAAATATCTTTTCAGTGTCCTCTTGTGCGATATCCACTAATCCATAAGGAAAAACATAAGATACAAGATAAGGACCTAACCATCTAGAACAAAACTTACTAGAAATAAAATTCAGTCATGAACTATAGAGGACTTTCTCTCTGACATGAAATTCCCTTTAATGTATTTTTTTTCATGAGATGATTTGGATATTTCCTCATAAAACCTTGAGTTCTCATATGAAGATAATTGAATCTTCTCAAGCCCTTTAATTTGAAACTTTCATTTAATTCCAGCTTGGGCCAAAACCATGTTGCATTTTTGTATAGCCAAATAAGCCTGATGCTCAACATCCATAGGGAGATGACATGATTTCCAAAAAAAAATATGAAATGGGGACTTACCGATGGATGTATTGTATGTTGTCTTATAATCCCACAATGCATCATGCAAGCAATTTCTATAATCATTCCTATTCGGCTGCACATTGTTTTCCAAATGTTTTTTTCAATCATACTTTGAAATCTAATCCTGGAAATTTGTTTGGGGATGGTATGGTGTTGATGTTTTGTGAGTCACCCCAAACATCCAATGGAGGGAAGCCAAATTATGATTTCAAAAGTGTGTCACTTGGTTTCTAATGATTGCCTTCAGTCTTCTAAACCTGCAAAAAATTTATGCTTTGAAAAAGACCACTACAATATGAGAATCATCAGTCTCAGTGGCTATTTCCTTCACCGATTTTCATACATAATCAACAATAACTAAAAATATACAAAAAAACAAAAGAACAATTAAAGGGTCCCCTAAAATCAATGTCTCACACATCAAAAATCACATTGAATAGTACAGGATGTTGGGTCATCTCATGTCTCCATGTAATTGTCGAAGTTTGTTGGAAATGAGGGAATGACATAAACAATTGATGGGCTTCATGGAATTATGTATTCCAATATAATCCAGACTCCAAAACATTCCAATCTATCCATTGGGGTCCAATGTGTCCACCAAAAACAAGTGTATGACAGAACTATAGAATAGAGTCATACTCATGATCAGGAACACACCTCATAATAACATGATCACTACACATGCGCCCAAGGTTTAGATCATACCACACATAATTTAGAGGCCCAATTTTTAATTTTTGGACATGATGTTTCTTTAAATTTTTTGTTATTCCAGATGCAACAAGGTGTGATGTTACTATACAAGCTTATCTACTAAGAGGATGGCACCGAATTTCCCAGGCCTCTCTCACTCTTGGCGGCTCCACCCATATGGTTTCTGAGCCCCTCTAGGGAGCGATAGATCTTCCCCTCTCCTCCTCCTTCATCCTTCTTCCTGTTTTCCTTATATTTTTCATTCTTTGGTGTGCCGTGGCAGACCTTGGCCGCCCTACCCTACATTGGTCTTATGATTCTATACGCCTTTCCAAGTCGGGGATGTAGTAGAGGTTTCTAATAGGCTTTGGGTTCTGTGGTTCGATGGATGAGGGGTTTTTTGGTGCTACTGGAGTCTGTTTCCTCTTTATTGGACAACTTTTGGTCTTATGCCTCTTTAAAATTTCTAGCTTTCGGTCTCCTATGGCGCTAATAGCCCTACTCTAACCTCAAGTTCCTCTGCAACTCTCCAAGTCAGAGATGGCGTGGGGGTAACTTTAATGTTTTGGGATGTACGGCTCAACCGCCTTCAGTGCCCCATGCACTTGATGATTTTTCTGATGAAGTTGGTTCCCGGTTTTTCAAATCTTCATGGTGATACTTCCTCAATGTTTTTGACGATGGTTTGTGGTATTTTTCTTCAAGTTCTTGTTCTATTGAATGTTATCTTGGTGGTTAAGTCAATTTGGTATCTGGTTTGGTATCTGGTTTCAGTGATTTTCTTTTCCGCGGTGTTGGTTATCGGTATGGACGGTGATGCCGAAGGTAAAGGGACGACGATGTGGATTTTGGGTATGAAGCCATGGTGTGATTTTTTCGTTTGGAGGTTGTCTGTGATAGTGTCATCGGTGTTGGAATCCCCCGAAATCGATGGTTACAAGGTTCTAGCCATCGTCTACTTCAAAATACCACTTTTCTCTCTGCTCTGGATCCAGATTCCATCATTATCTCTGAGGTGGAGCTGTGTGGTGGTCTACAAGGGTCTTTGGGATGTGAGTCTGATTGGGCGCCGTAGGGAGGTGGGCAATGAGAACATTTCGACCATCGATGGTGTGGCTTTGTCCGGCTCTGACGAGATGATGATGGTGGGTGGAATTGATGACATATGCCAGAGATGTGACGAGGAAGTGAGGATATCGAGGGTTGGTCTCTCACGAAGTGCAACAGCACGTGATATGGTTCTGTTTGATGACTTTTTGGTATTTGAACTTTTTAACTTTTGAAAATATTTCAGGCGCGGTTTCTGAAATCTTAATGTGGACAATGTAGTTTTACTCTCTTGATGGGTTGAAAATGGAGGGATTTTGTGAGGTTTCACACTTTCCCCTTAAAAGTGTCATTATAAAATAATAAAAAATATGGATTATGGCAGATGAAAAAGGTATTTCACTAAATCAACATACCAAGGATGCATACCTAAGATGTAATAGTGATGCTCATCAAGGAATGTGTCCCACAGTGGTACCAGGCCCATGGTGTCCAACTCTAGTGTGTGAGTAAGCCTACACATGTGGTCCGCCCCTAGGTTTTCTGTCCCTTTCTTGTCCTTTATTTCAATATAAAATTCACGAAGAAGGAGAATCCATCAGATAAGTCTAGGCTTTGCACATGGCTTCTTAAAAAGGTACCTCAGAGCTGAATGGTATGAAAAAAAAACATTGTAGAGCCCAGTAAATATGAACAGAATTTATCTTAAGCAAATATAATAGTAAGAAACTCGTTTTCTATGGTTGTGTAGTTTTATTCGGTCGAATCCAATGTCCTCGATGCATATAAAATCACATGGGAACGTCCCTCCACCCTCTGTGATTAGACAACTCCAACCATAAAATTTGTGGTGTCACACATAATCTCCAAAAAATTCTCCCACAGCGAAGGATGTATGATAGGTTGAGTGGTAAGACACATTTTTAGTTCATCAAAGGAATTCCTGTAATAAACATCAAACAAAAAATCATATTCCTTTTGATGTAATATTGACAATAGAAGTGAAATATTTCTAAAATCATTGATTAAGTTCCAATAAAATCATGCATGCCCTAAAAAAGATCTAACATCACACACACATGAATGATAGGGTAAGGATGAATTAATATCTACCTTAGTTTTATCAACCTCTATCCCATATTTTTACACTACATTCCCTAACAAAATCCCATACTCTTCCATGAAATGACAATTTTCAATTTTCAGGACCAGATTCTTCTTAATAAAATGATTCAACCCATTTTCCAAACTATTTATACATTCATCAAATGAAGATCTATACACTGTAAAACCATCCATAAATACCTCCATGCAGGTATCAATTTAATCATAAAAAAATTCTCACCATGCATCTCTAACGGGTACCTGAGGCATCACAGAGTCTAAATGGCATCCAACGTTTGGAAAATGTGCTGAATGTACTAGTGAATGTTGTATTATCTTGATCCTATGGAGAAATAAGAACCTAAAAATATCTAGAAAATCCATCCAAGAAACAATAGTGTGTTTTCCCAGCTAGTCTGTCAAGAATCTGATCAATAAATAGGAGGGAAAATTGTCCTTATGAGTGGACCAATTTAGTTTCCTATAATCAATTCCAACTGTTTTGTACCGTCATTGGGACTAACTCATCATTCTCATTTTTAATAACAGGTACACCATTTTTCTTTGGCATGACCTAAATTGGACTCACCCACTAGGAATCTGAAATGTGATTGATTATACCATCCTCAATCAATTTTTCAAAAATAATTTTTAACAACATCCAAAGGATTTGTATTTAGTCTATATTGTGGATGCCTAAATAGTTCAGCCCCATCCTCCAAAACAATCCTATGCATGAAAATAGAGGGTCTAATACCAAATATGTCACCCAGAGTCCACCCAATTCCCCTGATGTTCTCCCATAAAAGAATCAAACGTTTTATTTGTGTTCAATAAGAATATTGTTAGCAATGACAACATTTACTTTCTCACCACTCAACAAGTATGGGTATTTGAGATTTTGTGGGAATTGATTGAGTTCCAGTGTGGGGGGGTGGGGTATGTATGTCGACATAGAAGGAGCTGAAATACATGATCAATGAGCATTAGTATCAGAATAGAAATCACTACAATCAAAGAATAAAACATAAAATCCATCATCATACTCAACAGCCAAGTCATAATCAGAGTTCACATGATCAAAATTAGAATAATAATATATTTAAAAATCAAATATACGAGAGTTTTGTGCATTTTAAATTAGTGGGGAAGTACTCTTTGACATCAAACTAGATCCAATCCTCATGAAATCCCTAATAATAGGACAATAAAAATCTATAGGGTTTTTACTTGCTGGTTCAAAATGGGAGATAACAAAAGAAGAATGGTCTTTTGTGGAGTACTTAATGGATTCCATGAAATTAAATATCACAACATCATCTCTAAATTTCATATAAAGTGTACCCCCACTGATATTTATTATAGTTTTTGCAATTTTGAGAAAGGTTCTACATATGATAGTGGGAGAATGAGAACTGTAACACCCCGAGATTTTATGAAAAATATTCTTTTAATTTCATTAATTTCTTTTGTTGTATGCTACACCAAGATTACCTTGCGCTATATGCAACACCATATTAGCTTGCAGTATATGCAACACTATTCTTGGATCGTGTTACACATAATTTTGATAATAGTTATTCTACGCAACATTGAGTATATATATATATATATATTCAATGTATAAATGAAATATGGTTGGATTATTATATAAAAAAAAAGAAGGATTGTTGCACAGCACGCATCCCTGACTTGGCTTGCATTACACGCAATCACGACCTTCCTCGATAGCGTGTGTTGTATGCAATACCGGGTTTTACTAAACAACAATATATTATTATAATATTGTTATTAACTAGACGTTATGAATAGTGTTAACTAAATTTTGAGTTTTATAACATTATTATTCATCTTACACATTTCTAGAATATGTTATAAGAACAAAATAAATTTTTCGGGTAAAATAAGTATTTTTCAAAAAATGCAGTTTTTCCACCTTTTGATGGCGCACCCACTTTAAATATAGTTTTTGACATGTTTTTAAGTTCAATTTGACAAAATAAAATTCTTCTTTTGAATCAGGATATAAAAATTTACATTAGATAAAGTTTTGATATTTTTCCGATAACTTTTATATTTTAATGAATAGTAAAAACACGCTATATTTTAATTTAAAAAAACTTTTTTCATCGTAATATCTTATGTGGTTAAATTATAATATTGAATGGTTTTAATGTATAAATAGAATATATTTTTACCATTCAATATAATGTATGTCATTATCATTGATTTTACCTTGAATTCGTTGGTTAAATCAATTCAATCTTTTGCAATGTTTTAAAGAAAAACCCGTTTTCTTTCGACAACAGGATTAATTTTAATTTAATTTCTGCATATTTTGTGTATTGAATTTGGAAAACTGGATTCCATATTTGGAATCAGTGGGTCCAAATTATATTAATAAGCTACTTTTTATTTTTGGGCATTGTGAATAGTAACTACGGTAAATTTTATTTACTATAGTTAAAGGTAAATCGGGTAATTAAGGGTAAATATAAGATTATAAAATTACCCTAACACTTGGAAAAATCCTATTGGATGGCTAATATTAGACCCATATAACCCAAGGGTCGGAATAGATTCATTTTATGGACTTTTTTCCATGAAAATAATTTAATTATTATTAAAACCAAAGAATGTGACAACATGTTACTTTCTTAAATCTTATAAGTATAATAATTTTAATTTAGTGATAAACTTCATGAAACTTCTAACATGAATAGTCTCTAGAAAGCTAATACAATTATCTACATCATAGGAATTTATTTAGAATTTTTAGGGATTAAATAATTATCATTTATTATGACACAATGATGATGCAGTAATTGTTTTATTAATGAAATATTGACATAATTGATGTTATAAATGCCCAAATAAATGTAATTTGATACTTTTTATGACTTAAATTATTTTTCTAGGTTAATATGACATGTTATTGTTGATATAAGTAACTTTTTTCGAACTTGTAATTCTGTTATAAATTTCATTAAAATCCCGTACCAAATAGTGTCAAAATTGACATAAATTAGTTTTTAAAACAAATATTATATTATTAATTGTTATTTAATTCCTAAAAATATAAGGTTTGGAAAACTTACTTATATAAGGATATATATATTAATAATAAACAACTTGGGGTTCTTTTGGCCTGTTATGGTAAGTTTATTAACCATATAGTGTAAGAAAACAAAAAGACACTGTAAAAGTTAAATTATTTAACTTAGAGTTAAATCTAATTGATAAGGTTAAAATAATAACCTAAACTTGTATAAATCCTATTGGATGAGATACTTTCGACCCATCCCCACTTTATCTTCGAAATAAGACCCTTTGGAACCATTTTAAACCGAATTTGACCTTATTATAAAATAATATTTTTAGATTTTCCTATGGTGCCCCTCTCCTCCCTTATAAAAGGGCACCTCCTCCCTCTCCTACTCACACCAATTTGAGCATTCAAGCTCGGCCAACCACTGAAAAAATATCTTCTCCACTTACCTAGTATCATCCTAGAGGTCCTGGTCTTCTTCAAAGACCATCCTTAGTTCTTTAAGTGGAGGTTAAGTGAAGGCGCGTCAAAAAGAGGTAATATCCATTACCGATCTTTTTCAATTTCTTTCTTCTTAAACTTCTTATTCTTTTGTTGTTTCATGATAAAGTAATAAAATCAGTATTTATTATATACTGATATGTTATTATAAATATTAAACAACTCTAAATAACTTTCTATCTATCCTACGGAAAAAGGAAATCACCGCGCGTGCGTATGTACGGAATACCATCTCCACACTGTGGTGTAATCTATTTTCCCCCACCACCTTACTTGGATGGGTATAATGATGTAACTAATTACTATATATGATTATTGTAAAGTGATATGGATTTTTAAATAGTATACATACACTCCAATAACATTCCACGATCATGAGAACGATATCATCGCTCGTGCATACGTACAGAATACCATCTCCACGATGTGATGTGATTCGTTCTACATGATCTTCATTGCATAATTATTATATAAATGAATTTAATGAATAAATATGATATATAGTACATTAATAACATTCTGGAAATGATGTATCTATAACCTAAAGAGAAGAATAAGAATTTATTCGACAAAACACACATAAGAACAAAAAGTTATAAACACCCGAATAACAAGTAGCAATGAAATATTACTACCAAGAAGCTAAAAATATGACCATATATGATATCATAACAATAATTATGATTCTTTAATATGTAAATAAAATTATTTAAATCATTATACAGGAGGTTCAGACACTTTCGAGGAAAATCGGACCTAAGGTAAGGGAAATGTCACAATCTCATTTTTTATCTGAGATTGTTTATACTTTGGTATTTACAGGGGTGTATTTTATCATCCACATCCATGTTTCCTCAATATGTAATATTTATATCCTCCTACAATAGTTTATATCCAATTTTAACCTTTGTTTAGTTTTTAGTAAAAGATATGAAAGGAATCTTTTGTCGTTTCTCATACGAGGTACTTTTTGACTTTTTCGACAAAAGTATGAGAAGAATGTTTTTTTAACTTATACGGCATGAATGGATTTTTAAAAAATTATTTCCAAGAAGCTTCCCTTAAAAGTTTTAAAGTTTATTTTTAATCAACTTCTTTTAGTTTAAAATTGTATGACATGTTATGAAAGGAAAAAAATTTTGAAGTAAAAAGGATATTTTCCTCAAGAATGGAGTTCAAGTGTTTTATCAAAATTATTTTCCATTTAAGATAATAGAGGGTTCTGTTTCTATCCCTATTATTACATTGATTTGATTATGATGTGATAGAATTATATTTATGAATTCCTTTATCTTATATGAATTTTTTTATGATGTCACGATGTTTAAGATTCCCATTTTTATTACATGGGTTATGCAATGATGTATGATTTATGATTTTGTGGCACACATAAGAATGGTATCATTATGAGATGGGTGGGACCTATATTTACCTCCAATGCATTGTGTAATGATTTTATATCTCATGAGATAGACATGGCTGGAATGGTAGGTTATACCGGTTCAGTGAAACAGGACTGTAACGAGGGTGACTCGGTTTAGAGATGGACTTTGTCCACTAAGATAGTCTTGGCAATGAGTCTCGACTAACAAGAAATGATTCTATATGATTATGTGTGTATGCCACAAAGCTTCATGTTTTAAGTTATTATTACTGTGATTACATTTCACTACTATGATTTATCCCATGTTATGAAATTATGATCTCTTTTGTAGGTTAAGATTTTCAAAAGATATGTTCTTACGAATATGATGTGATTGATATTTCTTTTGTTTACCCTTACTGAGCATTTGAGATCACCCTTTCATGTTTTCATTTCCCCAGGATATAAAGAAAGGTTTTAAGTAAAAAAAGGAATATCTTTATGGGAGATGTTGAAGATCTTTCACCACGATTAGAAGATTATATTCTGAGTTTCCAAAGACACTAAACTATTACGGTCCTTGTGTGTGTGTTTTGTTATGTACTAAGTATTCCGCAAAGGTAATGTAATGTCTATGTACGTTAAGCTTCGGGTCTCTATAATTGGTATCAGAGGAAAGGTTTAGTCAACCTTTGGAAACTACGATGCGAAAACGTTAGTGAGATCCCTAGAGATATTTCTAAGGTATGTCTAGGGATGTCCCTAAGGTTAAGTATACGTATAGGTTATAGTACTAGAATTACGCTAACGATCATAGAATTAAACCTAAGATGTTAGATATTGAAGGTAATCCCCCTTTATTATGTTGTTTTCCCTATCATGATTTTTTCCTCTTACACTATTCTTTTTGGGATTTAGACGATGGCTGGAACCTGAAGGAACCGTGTTGATCAATGCAATGGACAATGCAATGATTGTCCTCCCGAACAAACAAATGTTATGGGAGATGGAGTGAAAAATCTTATTTCTATACTTACACAAGCTATGAATCATTCTGGACTTCCAAATGAGTAGAGAAGGGAACAATATTCTATTGAGTCCTTCATGAGGCAACGTCCACCTTCTTACAGTGGGTCTTCTGATCCACTTTTTTCTGAACAATGGATCAGTACCACTGATAAGATATTTTCAGTTCTCCAATGTTCTGAACATGATAAAGTCATCTTAGCAGTATATCGTTTGGAAGGTGAAGCGGATCAATGGTGGAATCTTATCAAGAATACGAGGCCAAGAGATGAAATTGAGTCCATGGAATGGGACGAATTCAAGAACTTGTTTTTCAGTAAGTACTTCCCACGTATTCTTCGAACAAAGATGGAAAAGGAGTTTCTTGAGCTGAAGCAGAAGGATGATGAATTTTTTGGTATATACGAAGCGAATTTTACAAGACTTTCAAGGTATGCATCTGGAATTATCATCCAACCTGAAATTAAAGTTGATCAATTTTTCAGTGGCTTAAAACCAAGTCTTCGAAGGACATTATCTATAAGAGACTTCAGTAGCTATGAAGAAATTGTGCGTTGTGCTATCAAGGTAGAAATGGAAGTTGGTGTTACATATCCATCTCATGGTTTTGACAAGAAATGAAAGATGGAGTTCAAGGAGAAATCACAGAATAATGGTGAAAAGAAGATGAATGTTTCCTTACGCACAAAGTGTGGAAAGAAGCATGGTGGAGATTGTCTTAAAGGGACTAGAAAATGTTTTATGTGTAGAAAAGAAGGTCATCGAGCAGCTGAGTGTCTAAGTAATAGAAAAAGGGTTTCTAATGATGTGAATAAAGAAAAGATTGTAGAGAACAAACAACCAACACTTCAATGCTTCAAGTGCAAGGAAATGTGGCATTATGCTAATAAATGCCCTAATCCAAGGGTTAGTGATGATCAACATGAGCAACCACTTAAGGAAAAGGACAAAGGGAAGTCACATGCGATCACCATTGGCGATGTTGAATATGACAACAATGTGGTGGAATGATTAAGTGTTTATGTAAAGGGATTCCAAAATAATGTTGTATATAGTATTGTGGAATATTGGAATATTTAGGTTTTGGTCTATTGTGGTTTTCAATAATTTAATGCCATCTGTAACCATGAAAAGTGATTGAAATATTTTTGGAAAGCAGATGATATGCACATAATGAAGGGACAAAGAGAATCTAATATGTTTGATAGTATTCATGAGCTCATGATTGATATAAGGACTAAGTGATATCATGGTTTGAGTATATAGAATTTTGTGGATTTTGGTATGTGTAATGTGTTAACTTTTAACTACATTCATGTTTTCACTAAGGTTCAATGGGTATTCAAGAGAATACATGATTAAGGCCTTTGAATGTTTGGAATGTGACCAACAAGACATATCTTATGATATATAGGGATCAACGATGGTATTAAATCTCTGGTAATCATTTTCACTATAATATGAGATTGGACAGCAGTATTATAGATAAGCCTAAAGATTGGAATGGACTATGTTGGACATAAGTTAGTATTGTTTAAGGATAAAAGTTTTTTCGATATTATTGGTGGGATGTTATAGTAATGTAGTTTTAGAAAAAGGACAACCTTTAGGACGGGTGACAACACATCGTGTCGGACAAGGTTGTGGGAATCAAACCCACAACCGAAGTGCGACTGGCCTTTATCGCCTACCGCTGGCCAACAGGAAGTCCCTGGTTAGTAGAAACTAGTTTTATTTTATTAAGCGGTATGATATATGAAGTATAAGTTCATTTTAGGAACTATATAAGATTAATCTCACTATAGATGGACTTATGTATTTTTTGATAACTTTTCTAACCTTTTGTTTGAGATAGATCGAATGACCCATCATTCTATCACATGATCTGCTAACACATCATGAATGACAAATTCAACTTCATTTCTTTAAGAGATGAAGTGGAAATTGTGCAAATAACGACAAACGGTGAGACTATACCAATATCAAGAAAATATTTCTTCTAATTCCAGTTTGATCAACTTTAGGGAAATGATCTTGAAAACCAAAAATGTTGTCCTAGTTCTCTTATATCTGATGAATCAGATGGTACCTTAGATCATCACAAATTTTTGGCTTTGTGATTGCTGGCTTTTCCGTAGCCATGTTCTCTATCACTCTCCATCAGAACATGATGGTTAAATTTCTCTTCCATATCCATATTTTCACCTATGTGGAAACTCGGTGATTAGTTTATTTGGGTAACCATTACGTTTCATACTTTTTTTTAAAGATTGGTTTTGGTATTCCTTTTTACGATGTGGGTTTCTATTAAAGAAACTTTCTAATAGTAAACCATTTATAACCCCGATGAATATCAAGGGCAAAATTCATTTTAAGGGGGGTAGAATGTAACACCCCGAGATTTTATGAAAAATATTCTTTTAATATCATTAATTTCTTGTGTTGTATGCTATACCAAGATTACCTTGCGCTATACGCAACACCATATTTGCTTGCAGTATACGCAACACTATTCTTGGATCGTGTTACACACAATTTTGATAATAGTTATTCTAAGCAACATTGAGTATATATATATATATATATTCAATGTATAAATGAAATATGGTTGGATTATGATATACGAAACAATGAAGGATTCTTGCACAGCACGCAACCCTGACTTGTCTTGCATTGCACGCAATCGCGACCTTCCTCGATAGCGTGTGTTGTACGCAATACCGGGTTTTACTAAACAACGATATATTATTATAATATTTTTATGAACTAGCCGTTATGAATAGTGTTAACTAAATTTTGAATTTTATAACATTATTATTCATCTTACACATTTCTAGAACATGTTATAAGAACAAAATAAATTTTTTCGGGTAAAATAAGTATTTTTCAAAAAATGCAGTTTTGCCGCCTTTTGATGGAGCACCCACTTTAAATATAGTTTTTGACATGTTTTTAAGTTTAATTTGACAAAATAAAATTCTTCTTTTGAATCAGGATATAAATATTTACATTAGATAATGTTTTGATATTTTTCTGATAACTTTCATATTTTAATGAATAGTAACAACACGCTATATTTGAATTAAAAACAGCTTTTTTAATCGTAATATATTATGTGGTTAAATTATAATATTGAATGGTTTTAAAGTATAAATATAATATATTGTTACCATTTAATAGAATGTATGTCATTAGCATTGATTTTACCCTGAATTCATTGGTTAAATCAATTCAATCTTTTGCAATGTTTTAAAGAAAAACCCGTTTTCTTTCGACAACGAGATTAATTTTAATTTAATTTCTGCATATTTTATGTATTGAATTTGGAAAATGGATTCCATATTTGAAATCAGTGGGTCATAATTATGTTAATAAGCTACTTTTTATTTTTGGGCATTGTGAATAGTAACTACGGTAAATTTTATTTACTATAGTTAATGGTAAATCGGGTAATTAAGGGTAAATATAAGATTATAAAATTAACCTAACACTTGGAAAAATCCTATTGGATGCTAAAAGTAGACCCATATAACCTAAGGGTCGGATTAGATTCATTTTATGGAATTTTTCCATGAAAATAATTTAATTATTATTAAAACCAAAGAATGTGACAACATGTTACTTTCTTAAATCTTACAGGTATAATAATTTTAATTTAGTGATAAACTTCATGAAACTTATAACATGAATAGTCTCCAGAACTATAATACAATTATCTACATCATAGGAATTTATTTAGAATTTTTAGGGATTAAATAATTATCCTTTATTATGACACAAAGATGATGCAGTAATTGTCTTATTAATGAAATATTGACATAATTGATTTAATAAATGCCCAAATAAATGTAATTTGAGCCTCTTTATGACTTACATTAATTTTCTAGGTTAATATGACATGTTATTGTTGATATAAGTAACTTTTTTTGAACTTATCATTCTGTTATGAATTTCATAAAAATCATGTACCAAATAGTGTCAAAATTGACATAAATTAGTTTTTAAAACAAATATTATATTATTAATTGTTAATTAATTCTTAAAAATCTAAGGTTCGGAAAAATGACTTAGATAAGGATAGATATATTAATATTAAAAATCTTGGGGTTCTTTTGGCTTGTTATGGTAAGTTTATTAACCATATAGTGTAAGAAAAAAAGACACGGTAAAAGTTAAATTATTTAACTTAGAGTAAAATTTAATTGATAAGGTTAAAATAATAACCTAAACTTGTCTAAATCCTATTTGATGAGAGGATTTCGACCCATCCCCACTTTATCTTCGAAATAATACCCTTTGGAACCATTAGAAACCGAATTTTACCTCAATATAAAATAATATTTTGAGATTTTCCTAAGGTGCCCCTCTCCTCCCTTATAAAAGGGCACCTCCTCCCTCTCCTCCTCACACCAATTTGAGCATTCAAGCTCGGCCAAACCCTGAAAAAATCACTTATCCACTTCCCTAGTATCATCCTAGAGGTCATGGGCTTCTTCAAAGACCATCCTTAGTTCTTAAAGTGGAGGTTAAGTGAAGGCATATGAAAAAGAGGTAATATCCATTACCGATCTTTTTCAATTTCATTCTTCTTCAACTTATTCTTCTTTAGTTTTTTCATGATAAATTAATAACATCAGTATTTATTATATACTTATATGTTATTATAAATATGAAACAACTCTAAATAACCTTCTATCCATCCTAAGGAAAAAGGAAATCACCGCGCGTGCGTACGTACGGAATACCGTCTCCACGTCATGGTGTAATCTATTTCCCCCCACCACCTTACATGGATGGGTATAATGATGTAAATAATAACTATATATGATTATTTTAAAGTTATATGGATTATGAAATAGTATACTTACACTCCAATACAATTCCACGATCATGAGAACGATATCATCGCTCGTGCGTACGTACGGAATACCGTCTCCATAATGTGATGTGATTAGTTCTACATGATCTTCATTTCATAATGATTATATAAATTAATTTAATGAATAAATAAGATATATAGTACATTAATACCATTTTGGAAATTATTTATCTATAACCTAAAGAGAAGAATAAGAATTTATTCAACAAAACACGCATAAGAACAAAAAGTTATAAACACCCGAATAATAAGTAGCAATGAAATATTACTACCAAGAAGCTACAAATATGACCATATATGATATCATAAAAATAATTATGATTCTTTAATAATTCAATAAAATTATTTAAATCATTATACAGGAGGTTCAGAAACTTTCGAGGCAAATCGGACCTAAGGTAAGGGAAATGTCACAATCTCATTTTTTATCCGAGATTGTTTATACTTTGGTATTTACTGGGGTGTATTTTATCATCCACATCCATGTTTCCTCAATATGTAATATTTATATCCTTATACAATAGTTTATATCCAATTTTAACCTTCGTTGAGTTTTTAGTAAAAGATATGAAAGGAATCTTTTTTCGTTTCTCATACGAGGTACTTTTTGACTTTTTCGAAAAAAGTACGAGAAGAATGTTTTTTTAACTTATACAGCATGAATGGATTTTTAAAACATTATTTCCAAGAATATTCCATTACATGTTTTAAAGTTTATTTTTAATCAACTTCTTTTAGTTTAAAATTGTATGAAATGTTAAGAAAGGAAAATAATTTTTAAGTAAAAATGATATTTTCCTCAAGAATGGAGTTCAAGTGTTTTATCAAAATTATTTTCCATCTAAGATAATAAAGGGTTCTGTTTCTATCCATATTATTACATTTATATTATTATGTTGTGATAGAATTATATTTATGAATTCCTTTATCTTATATGAATTTTTTTATGATGTCACGATGTTTAAGATTCCCATTTTTATTATATGGGTTATGCAATGCTGTATGATTTATGATTTTGTGGTACACATAAGAATGGTATCATTATGAGATGGGTGAGACCTATATCTCCCTCCAGTGCATTGGGTAAAGATTTTATATCTCATGAGATAGACATGGCTGGAACAGTAGGTTATACCGGTTCAGTGAAACAGGACTGAAACGAGGGTGACTCAGTTCAGAGATGGACTTTGTCCACGAAGATAGTCTTGGCAATGAGTCTTGACTAATAAAAAATGATTCTGTATGATTATGTGTGTATGCCACAAAGCTTCATGTTTTATGTTATGATTATTTTGATTACATTTCACTACTATGATTTATCCCATGTTATGAAATTATGATCTCTTTTGCAGGTTAAGATTTCCAAAAGATATGTTCTTATGAATATGTTGTGATTGATATTTCTTTTTATTACCCTTACTGAGCATTTGAGCTCACCATTTTATGTTTTATTTTCCCCAGGATATAAATAATGGTTTTAAGAAAAAAAGGAAGATCTTTATGGGAGATGTTGAAGATCTTTCACCATGATTAAAAGATTATATTCCGAGTTTCCAAAGACACTATACTATTACGGTCATTGTGTGTGTGTTTTGTTATGTAATAATTATTCCACAAAAGTAATGGAATGTATATGTACGTTAAGATTAGGGTCTCTACAAGAAATTACCTTATCATCATCCATGTAAAGCATGTATAAATATTCCTGATTGAGCATGGCTATTACCCAAAGAAGTATATCCTCAAGGACTCCCACTGGATATGTTGTAGCTATATTCTCCAACTACACCACTAATCTTGTTGGTTTCAACTCACAAACCTGTAAAGAAGAGAATATAGAGTGAGTAATTACATTTATGAAATATCCTTAATCACAGAGGGCATAAAAAAAGTTCAACTCCCCAATAGTTCATGGTATGGTTAATGTCCCAGGATCCTTGAACTTTGTTGGAATTTCTAGAGTTTTCGTAACAATTTCTGAAAAATCCCTTCCTAGTTTATCCTCTAATTTACCATGATACCTCTTTGATTGGTATAAATTCATTTCAATAATTTAACATTCCTTGGTATTTTCTTGATGGAGTCAAGTAGAGGTATGTTGATTTCCACATTCTTGAATGTGTCAAAAACTTCTTTTTTGCATAGCCTATTCAGTCGTCTTCTTGGTTTGTAGAATTTTTTTTGGAAGTATGAGGGGTTTAGGAGAAACATAATCAATATTTTTATTACCATTATCTTTCTATTTGGATTTCTAATCAGTTGGTATGGAATGTGGCCTCTCCAATGTAGAGGTGAATACTGATGGAACGATAGGTGGAGATGTATCAGTTGTTTTCTTCCCATTTTTCAATGTGATGGAACTGACATTACCCATGGGATTTGGAGTAGTTTGGGAATGAAGATTTCTAGAGTTCTTACTTATCAGTTCACGGAGGGAGGTGGCAACCTGGCTCATCTGTGTCTTCAACTAATTCAACTATGAACCATGACTCTACAACACATTCTGTTGATTAAGAACATTTTTTTTCAGAAGGTCATCCATGTTATAATATACCGTCGTTTGGGGATTCCCTTATTTTTGAATTGTTTATTCTTGAGATTCAAATCTCCTATGGGGTTGTTGGAAACCATATTGGTAAGATGGAGGATTATTGATATTTTGTAGAAAGGAGGGCCTTTGTTGTTGTCTAGAGGAATACCTCATGTCTGATTGATCCTTCAACCATTGGTTGTATGCTGGTGAAAATGAATCAAAATTCTTTGGGGTATATGGTAGTATCTGTTATTGATATGGTCTCCTAGGTAATACCACTAAAAAATCCTCTAACTCTTGTAACTGGGGGCTATAGTCAGTTCGGAGGTCTGTTTTAGTGAAAATTCCACATGTACTCATAAGAGTGGGTTGGAATGTTTTTTGAGCCAAATAAATATACCTCACTATAGTGGTCAATTCATCCAAATAGGTATCAATCAAATGACTCTCAAGAGATGAAGGACTTACCAGGTGTACTCCATCGACATGTGGTGTACCTTGATCACCAAATTGTTGGGAGTTTTAGGACATATTTTCAATTAATGCACATTCATCTACTGATGTCGTGTCCACTAATTATCCTCTAGATACAGAATCCACCATGATACTCCCCATAGGTGTGAGTCCTTCATAAAAGTATTGTATGAGGAGTCACTTAGTGATGTGTTTATGTGGGAAGGTTGCACACAACTTTTTGAATAGCTCCAAGTAATCATACATTGACTACCCTCGAGCTTGGTTGATCTTTGAGATATCATTAAAAATTAAAGAGGTCATTGATGCTGGAAAAAATATCTACAAGAAAATATGTTTCAAGTCATTCAAACATGTTACATCTTTAGGTTGCAAATAATACTTCCAATCCTTTGAAGCTCCATCAAGTTAAAATAGGAATGCTCTTAGTTTTATTTGATCTTCAGAGATATATCTTGGTTTTAGGTTTGAGAAAACCACATTATATTAATTGAGGTGTTTTATTGTATCCTCCCTAGATAATCTATGATATTTTGGGAGATGGTGAATTAATCTAGATTTTAGTTTAATGTTGGATTCAAGATTTGGGTATACAATTCTATTTGGATGAAAATTAATGCCTGGGGTAGCCAATTCTGAAATGGTTATATTAAGATCATTGTTATTGTTTTCATCCAATGGTTTTGTTTTAATTTGTATTTATAAGTGTTTTCAATTTCTATGTTCTAGGAGTGGATGAATTCTCTTACTGGTTGAGTGTTGAAACTTCCCGTAGATTGATAATGTCTGATTCGAGCTTAAAGGCTACGTTCAATATTAGGGTCAAGATATAAAAGATCCTCGGGATTATTTCATGTGATAAATCAAATAAAAATTTAAAGAAGGAAAGTATACCATAGTAAAATAATAAGGATATTTTTGAGTTGATGGTCCAAAACAAAGAAGATGGAAATAAAAAAAGAAGAAAGTAATTCAGATTGGGTAAAGAAGGAAGAAAGATGAGAAGAAGAGAATAAAATGTAAAATAAAATAAAAACTTCTAATTGGTTGAAAAAAAATAATTCCCTCCCCAAAAACAACACCAATTTGAAAGGTAATGTCATGGGAACTTTCAAATGATATGTGATTGTTGAGTACTTAGGTGTAGTAGAGTGGCTGACCAAGGTCATCTCTCAATGGTGAATGTTATTTTAACATCATATTAAATGTATTTTGAAAACAAAATAAAAGGAAATAATAACTCTAATTAAAATTATGGGTTTTTTTTATCATTTATAAATGTAAAATAAGTTTGATGGAAGAAGTTTGCTTTTTTTTATTTTTTATTTTTGAAATGAAGTTCAATTAAAAAGATACAACAAGAAAATTATTTTTTCAAATATGTTAAAAGGAATAATCGATCTAACACTACCTCTTTACTCAATAATTTAAAATTATCATTTAATTTAACATTCACTTAATTATGATCCCTTAAATTGGTAAATCTTGAACCCTCCGTGAATTAACTTTACCACAAAGATGAAGTGAATTTAACACTTGGCTAACTTCAGAACATGTAATCACTGCACCTTGGTTTTATTGATGTTCTAAGGTTGTATTATGGACAGTGGTAAAATAAGGCACATTTCTACTCTAGAAATTATAATTAATTGATTTTAGTGATTATATTTGAACATTAACAATTGATCCCATATGGTTTTTGTATTACTGATTAAGGTGGTGCTCTAACATTTCATGCAATTCCTATCCTCATGGGTTTTGTGTTAATTTTTCAATTGATTTCTTAGTTTCAATTAAATTAAAAGCTCAATTAATATATCATATTATGTGATTTAATGTATTTAATTTATTCAAAATAAATGAATGAATAAGGATAGAAGTAAATCGATTACTAAAAAAACAAATTTTACATGGGTCGTTTAGTCATTATAGTAATGTTATGAAAGTGAAAAGGTTTAGAAAGGGTTATAAAAAAATCTTTTTTATATTATTTTATTCCAAACCAAAAGGTATTAATAAAATAATAATAAAATTGAAAATAACATACAAAGTGGAAGAGAAACTAAGAGTTTATTGAAAGCCCAACTACATTACAACAATGAAGAGGAAAATTAGAGCAATTTGGAGGAGATCCAAGATTGGAAGGTTCCATCCTCCAATTAAGAATTGAAATTGTGTTGAACCACTTACCCTCTACTTAAAATCTCATTATTCGCATCCCAACACCTTTAAATGAAGAAAAAACCTATTTATAGAGTGGTGGGGAGGCTAGGTTCAAAGTGGGTTCAAGTGTGAATGAAGAATGGCGACCAAATAATTTAAGCCAACTTGCAATTGCCATTTTTACACATAAACGCATGAAGCAGATATCCTTACAGAATTATTCATTATGTGAAAATACATCCTTGATATCCTCTCAAAATTTGGGACTAATTGAAGAATGAATGAATAAGTTATGTCCTAAATACAGAACCCATGTCCAATCTGGTGAGTCCATACCAATTTGACTTCATGGCGCATTTTCACCAACCAAATGCATGATTTATCTCTATTGTCATAAATTAATGTTTGATCCCATTAAGTCAGTAACATATTTATAAAATTTAATTTTAAAATAATACATATCAAAACATTTATGTCATAAATTCTACAGTGAATTTTAAATGGTAAAATAATAATTTTCATCAAATTCTCCAATAAATAATCTAATCTTAAATATTTCATAAATTAACACATTTACCCCAATGTTAGGATATTAAATTATTTTTTATCAATAAAATATTAAATAAAAATATGTTTTATCAGATAAGTTTTAGGACGTGTTTCCTGATTAATTTTTATGGTTTCCACAAGAGAGAGAGAGGTTGAGTTCATGATTGATCTGACAACCAGAGCGAAGACTATTTCTATTACATAGTACTTTATTTCACTAGGATAACTCCAAGAATATAAAACTCAGTTGGATGGATTTTATAATAATGTTTTTATCCATCTGATTTTTTCATCATGGGGTTCTCAATTTTTCCTACCAGGAGGGATAATAGAATTTTTTAGTTGTGTTATGATTATAGGAAGTTAAATTGGATGAATATTAACTACCTATACAAACTTACAAATAATTATGATATATTTTTATTAGATTAAGGGTTATTGGGTGTTCAGTAATATATATTTGTGGTTTGGGTATCATCTCTTCAGGTTGATGCCTTTTGATATATTAGTGTACTTTTTGAATTATATATGGTTTATATGTGTTTTTTAATGTTTTTTTGGTTAATGAAATCTCATTATATTTTTATGGACATGATGAACTGAATATTTCTCCATAAATGTATTAATTTGAAGTTGTTTTTTTAAATCATTGTGTACTCCCTGAATCATGATGATAATTCATAACAGCTTGACATCGTCTAGAGAATGATGAGAGAGCATCAACCAAATTACAAGCTATGAAAGTGATATTTCAAGCTCAAAATGATTTGTTTCGTTGGTCACATCATATCAGAGGAAGGTGTGTTAGTGGACCCATTATAGGATCAATTAATTTTATATTTGGAGATACCTAAGAATGTTTTTTATATTTGAATCTTTCAGGATCAGTAGTATAATACCGATGGTTCATCGAAATTTTTTTTGGCATTGAAATACTTCTCTCTAGCATATAATATAAGGTAATAAGGATTTAGTTGGATGAATATTGTGAGAATTATTATTAGGATATGAAGAAACATTCGAACACTAAACCAATCTTGAGCTTACTCAATCTGTGTAAGGAGTATACTTTGTTTTGTAATGTATATGGGAATGGATATTGGGTAGTGTTGATATGGGGTGATCGAGTTAGGGAATATGGATCATAACAATTGGGATAACTTGATAGATACTATCCTTCCTATGATATCAGGTGGGTTTTCGTGGTTTATGGCTTGAAATGTGGATAATATTATATTTTGGGTGAGAAGTTTTTTTTATACACTGACTATAAGAATCTTATGTACATATTTTCTTAGCATGGATTGAATCATCAATAGTAGTGAGGTGTTTAGTAGATATAGTTTTTTACATTAAATTAAATTATATTATATTAAAGGGGATACTGTTTTAGATTAGTTGAGGATAATTACATAAACCTAGACATTTTTAGTGTCTAGTTATAAGTGGAAGATGATGGATTTATATTTTAAGACGTATTTAGGGGTTTAAGAGGAGCATGAGTTGATAAAACTCACATCTCTGTCTATTATGTTATCTATTTTGAATAATTTTAAGAGAAGGAAAAATGAGGAATTATAATGTATATCTTTTGGATATAGTTTTGAAGGCAAGGATAAACCTTCAGATTATAATGTTTTTTAGGATGAGATTATTAACTCTTATGGCCATATTGTTGTAAATACTTTAATATGTAAATTGTTGATGTGATAGTTTCAGGATTTTGAGTAGGTGGTTCACCCTAGTTTGACCTTGGTGTGCCGAGATCATTGGAGATAGTATTAGTGGATGGGAATGAAAATGAATACTTTGTTGATCATGACACGTTGGTACATATGTCAGTATGTGAAGGTCGAGCATTAGTGACCTTATGTATGTTTAAACCATTGGCCATTATAAAATGGAAGTGGGATAATGTTACCATAGATTTTGCGTTGTGACTTCTATGGAAAACATAGAATAAAGACACAATTTCAGTTATTATTAATCAGTTTAATAATATAGTATATTTACTCTTCATTCAAAATACATTCACCATAGACATGTTAGGTGACCTGTATGTTTGGAAGATAGTAAATTTACATGGGATACCTCATTGTATTTTTTAAGATTCTTCCCTGTATTTTAATTCATGCATCAATAATGTTTTTCAAAAGGCACTGAGTATTATTTTTATATCTGATTACATCCCTTCATCTATAGACAAAAGAGAAATTATAATGTAAAATCTTGGTGTTAGAGGACATGTTATAGTAATTAATCTAATCCTTGGTGGATATTTTGAGGAAAAAGTAGTGCTCATTGAGTTTACTTATAACAATATTTAACAATATACTTTTTATATGGCTCTATATTAGGTTCCCCATGGTAGGCTATGCAAATTACCTTTATGTTTTATTGAAATGGAGGAATCAAAGTGGATGGGACTGAGTCTTATGTATGATATGTCTAAATATGTTACATTGAACTATAAGCCTATGCTCCTATATTTGAGAAAAAAAATTCATAAATTGATTTGTGCTGTCATAATATTTAGTTAAAGGTTTGTGAACCTATGTTCCTTTAGTTGTAATCAAGATTGGGTCACCATTAAATTTAGAAAGTAGGCATGCTATCAAGCAGTTATGTGGGTCTGATTGAGATTTTTGGGTGTATCGAACTAGTGGCATACCAATTAAATATTCTACAATGGTGTTCTGACATTCTCAATTTTTCCATATGTAAAATATTCAACATTTTCACCTTGAACCAATATAATATTATAGATTTCAATGATGTTAAGATTATGGTTTAAGATTCCTTTGAGGAGAACCTAGTTTGTATTTTGGATCAATGTGAGAATGTTTTGTAGGGTAAGACCATTCCATTAGTCCATGTTTTATTGAAGCATGGTAATGTTTTGGAGGAAACACTAGAGTGGGAGTAAGATATATGGGACCAGCGGACCAATGATTTTACCTAGGTTCTTTATAGATTTTTGGGAGTGCATATCAAGGATGATATCTTATAATGTTTGGAGGTTTTAATATTTGGAAATTTCATGTAGTTATGATCTTGTTTATATTTTGAGTTAACTACCATTATAATAGTTAATTAAAGGTTTCCTATGAATATGTGGAAGATCAGTGGTTTCCTAGGTGTTCTCGAAATTAAAGATGAATACAAGAGGCTATATTGTTCATGATGCACAACTGTCACATGGTTAGTAATTACTGTATGCTTTAAACTTTCATTATATAGGGGGTTCATGGTTGCAAAACTGTGAATTAGGATCTTGAAAACCATATTGATTTGGGTACAGCGAAAATCATATCCTATAAATGATTTCAAAAAAATATGTTGGATCCCAAAGATATGTTTTGGCCCAGGATTACTATTTTAAAGAGGGTAGAAAAATATTTATATATGGTTTGGAAATTAGGTGGCCAATCCACATGACTTATTAAAGAGGGTAAATTTCCCATTTCCCCCTTCAGTATTTAAGGGTTGTTAACCGATTTTATACACTTTACCACCTATAGTATCTTCAGTGATGAACCAAAAACACTCCAATATTACAAGGACTATTCTCGCTCAATTTAGATCCATTTAAAGAAGTATTGGCTATGGAAAAAAGCTCTAGTTGAGTCTACTGCTCCTCTTTCATCTAATGTTTTGATAAAAAATGGCGTGTTGTTCCTTCTCCTTCTAAATACACTAGAACATTTTAAATAATATTATATGTTTGGGTGTTTATGGTAATTTTTTCTTGAGTCAAGGATAATTTTTAAGTGATATGTTTTATACTAACAAGATGTAGGTGGTGTTCATGTTAATTTTCCATAGTCATGATGATTAATCTTCTGTTTGGGTTGAGATAATGCACTTCCATGCCATACATTGATGTTTTTAATTATGAATAACAACTTGAGACCCTAATTGAAGTGTTATAATCCTAAAAATCCCTTTTAAATTAATTTAGAGTGATAATGAAGGCCTAGGGTCACCCATTGTGTGTGTCCATCCCATTGATATGAAAACATGTGTTTGTAAATGAAAAACTAATGGTTTTTTGATATTAAATCATATTAATTTTTTGACTTCTTATCATGGACTAAGGTGATATTTTTATTGAATATATGAAGTTAAATGGGTTATGGAATGTAATGGGTAAATGTTGTAAATGTACAAACATGCATGTCCGGGTGGGTAAAGGGTTTGAAGGGGGTGAAAATGGACTTAACTGTGCTAAAATAATGAAACGGGTTAATTATGGATTTTATAAACTATTTTAATACTCTAAACTTTTGTAATTTGATGATTAAGGATGTACAAACATACTATTATAGTTGGATAAATTTTTGACAAATGATGAAAACATGGAATGAATGACAAATGATATGGACGAGAAGATGGACTAAGCCTCCTCCACCTTGGGTTTGGGTAGAATAATTACATAGGCTCCATAAATGATTTTTTTGTTTAGGATTCTATAATAATGCTATAGGATCATATGATATGTACATGAGATGGGTACCTAGAATAATGCTCCAAGGCATGTAGTTAATTTGTAATAACAAATGAATTCCCATGTGATGTTAAATGATGAATACCCTTGTGTATAGTTAAAACATGCAGTGAAGGTTGAGGTAGTTTTATTAAATATATTTCTAAATGGAACTTGAGGGAAAAAAGTCTAATGAAATATTGATAATAAAAAACTTTATTATTTTAATAGTCTTGTTTACTATTCATGGAACCAAAGAATACAATTTTATTTGACTAGATATTATTTTAGACACTGTTGGTGGTGGCCTAAAAAGGTATACTCACACCCTAAGAAGGCCACCATATGGTACCCAAATAGACTTATTACTTTTATGTTGGGGTAGGGGTAATCTCTCAATGATAGATGGTTAATATGGGATTTGGGACAAACATGGAAGTAGGAACCAGAAGTGACAACGTGACTCATCTTAGGGGATTTTATATTTTATCTTAATTTAGGGTTTCTTTTTTCACTACAGACTATCATGAAATGACATGTTTAATAATTATTTTTTTGTTCCAACTCATCATGGGAATGTGGTGTGTGGTGTTTTGATATTTATTATTATTTCATGTTAATGATCATTGTTTTTTTCTTTTGGTTTACAGTAGTAAATAATTTATTCTCCCCACTGGTTCTATTAGACCCTCATTGCTAATATGTAATTTCCAAATATTCGGGATCTGTGCTTTAGGGTACATACCATACTAGATCGAGGAACCAGTTTAATGACACCCAAACCAGGGAATTAGTTTCAATGTTAATTATACAACTACTGTATGGGTGTTTGTTAAGGTATTTCTAAAATAATTATTGGGTCTTCCACCAAATTGTGAAGTTGAGTTTTCAATAGAACTTATACGTCGTACTATGATCATTTCAAAATATCCTTATAGAATGTACCCAATTGAGAAATATGAATTGAGGAAGAAACTCTAAGAGAATCATTATAATAGATTCATATTTCCTAGTGCTTCACCATGGCGATCCCTTGTAATTTTTGTTAGGAAGAAATATTTGTCAACACATTTTTCACTAATTATCATGATCATACAAATAACACAATCTAGAAAAAGAATTGTATCCCCTAAATTGATGAATTATTTGTTCAAATATGGGTACCTGAATACTTTTTGAAGATTTTACATCATTCTATATGTCATGAATTGTGGATCATGAAAGAGGATATATCCAATGTGACATTCTGGGCATTGTATGGACACTATTAATTTAATGTTATTCTTATTTGTATTTTGAAATCCACAACTATATTCATTGATTTAATGAAAAGAGTCTTTAGAGACTAACTTTATTAATTTTTTGTAGTTTTTATAGAAGATATTCTTGTATATTAAAAGAGAAAATAGAGAATGAATATCACTTGGGGATTGACCTGAAGACCTGGAATAAGGATAATCTTTAAGAAAAATTTTCCATGAGTGAATTTTTCTTTTGAGAGATTAATTCTTCGTTCATATAGTCTCTTGTGATGGTATATCCGTATATCCTTCAAAGCCACAAGTTATTGAGAAATGGTCGGGACCAACCACATTAACTAAAAGAAATAGTTTTATTGGGTTGGTTGGATATTATTGATGTTATATGGGAAATTCCTCAAAATTATCTAATACAATCAAAATTTTTAGTTTGAAAGGAGTTACATTTATATGGATGAAGGAATCTGAATAGAATATCATGGATCTAAAAACATAGTTGGTCAGTGAAACTATGCTCACACTACATTGTAATTAAGAGTGATTTTTGATCTATAGTGACGCAGTAAATATGGGTTTAGTATGTGTTCTCATGAAAAATGTTATAGTTATCACTTAAGTGTCAGGAAAGTTTATGGATCATGGAAAATATTACACAACTCATGACTTGGAGTTTTCTATGGTGAATTCTCCATTAAATATATAGATTCAATACCTCTATGTAGAGCAGTGAGGTATATATATCTATCATAACAATTTAATGTATATATTCACTCAAAAAGAAATGAATATGCACCATAGATGATGGTTTTAAGGGACTAAATATTACGACTACTAAATAAATTACTACCCTGCGAAGGTGAAAAAGGTTGAAAATTCATTTAGTGCAAAGAACTATGCTAGCCTCTCAATGATGAGGTTCAAAAAAGATCCTATATTTCTTTAATTTTAATGGATAGTTCTAGAAATATTGATGGTAGGATAAAAATATTATAATTTTGATATAAATTTTTAACCATATATCCATGAAACAAATATGGAGGTACAAAAGGAAGATGTGGTGATGAAAATAAAGGTGAAAAATAGTCATTAGGTCAACCATGATTATAGAAGAATGATGAGGTTCAACAACTATGTTTGTGTCTCACACATATCAGATTAGAAGAAGGATCTATTGGATAATGTTGAGAGTTCATCATTATCTATTCATCCTGGAAATGAATAAATGTATAGGTACCAGAAAGATAATTTTTTGTGGGATGACATGAAAAGAGATATTGCAGAATATATATTTTGGTGCTCAGTTTTTTCAGAACGATACGGTTGAGAGATAGAAGTCCAACGGGCTATAATAACCATTAAACATAACTAAATGAAAATGGGAAGAAATCACCATGGATTTTTTCATTTGTCTTCAAAAAACAAATAACATACATAATAATATATGGATTATAGTTGATCACCTTAAGAATTTAGTCAAATTTATTATTATTAGTGAATATTTCTCTATTGATCTTCTATAGAATATATATATTACGGTTCTGGTAAGATTTCAATTAGTACCAATTTCCGTTTTATCTTATCGAAATATGAGGATTACTATAATGTTTTGGGGATTTATTCAGTAGTTTCAAGATATATAGTTTATTTTTAGTACGACATTTGATCCTAATATAGATAAACAGTATAAGGGAACCATTAAAAACATAAAGGTTATGATATAATCTTGTTCTATGGATTTAAATGATGTCTAGGATCAATACCTTCCTCTAGATGGGGTTTCATAACAAATTATCTTTCACTCATGAATTCATATGGATATTTATGAATCCCTTAATGGAAGGAAGTGTAGAAATCCTACATATTGGGATGAAGTTTTAGAAATAAATATATTTATACCTGAGATTGCTCAGGAAATAACATAGGAAGTTTGAATTATTCATCACTACATCAAGGCATCTTTGAGTTGATAAATGAGTTATCCTGATATTCACTCATGCAATTTGGAATTTTATAATGGTGAGAAGGATTATTTGATAAATTTTTATAGAATAAGGTTTGGATATTTGGGAAGATGAGGATGCTCATACCACGATTTATTATACCTCTCGTGATTTTTTATGGAGTATGAAAAATTGGTTATAGCTTACTACTTCCACTTAACTTCTCACATGTTTAGTACGCATTCCATGTATATCTCCTGAGAAAGTACATACATGATCTTTCACATGTATTGAATTTAGAGGTAGTACAACTAGATAATGACCTATTATATGAGAAACAACTAGTAGAATTATTATATCATATAGCTAATGTTTTATAATACAATTATACTTTCCTAGTTAATGTTGTCTAGAGAAACATAAAATTCTAAGAAGCAACATGGAAACCTAATGCTTTAATGAAATGGATATATCCACATTTTTTATATCACAATGATGAATTTTGAGGGGGAAATTAATTTTAAAAGGGTCATAATGTTACACCTTTTTTTTCTAAAAAACATATCCATTTAAAAAAATTATATAATAGAAAGATTTCCTTACATGCAATACCGAGCATAGACGATATGTGATATACTATTAAAGTATTATTATGTGAAGGTTTTGACCTAGGAATTGATTGGATAGTTTGAAATGAACTAACTACATTATGAATAATATATGGCCTATACATTTATAAACTAAATTCTTTGGTTGTAAAATTATAATAAATTAAAATAAATATCATTTGAATATAAAATTTACATCTTTATAAAAATTTATATTATTCAAAAAAATAAATTATATCTTAATAAATTTAGAAAATCACTTTTTATAAATTATTTAAATGAGATTTATATTTAATAAAATTTAATATAAATTATCTAATATTTTTTCTCTTCATGAAATAATAATAAAATCAAGTCTAATGCTTAAAGATATTATTTTCTAAAATACGGGTTTGGTCTCTCTTGGTACCATTATTTTGGAGATTAATTTATGGAAATCATGAAAACATAATTTGATAAAATGTATTCTATATTTTAAATTAGAAGGTTCAAATTTCATAAATATCCCCCTTTTGGTCAATATGAATCGAATTTGTTGTCAAATTTATCACCTTGATAAAAGGTAAACAAGGTTAGTTTGTGTTAAATACAGAATATAAGGCCTTATTTATTCTTAATAATAATTATTGGATGAAGTTATTTATAAAATTATTAAATTAGGCTCCTATATTTATTTTTTAATGGACATTTCTCCCTGAAAATGACCTATATAATATTTAATTTTATAAATTTAAAAAACATCACTCTTGTAGTTTTAAATATATCATATATGTCAATGTAAGAAATAAAAAAGTTATGGAAAAAATATAAATTTATATTTTAATATTAATGGAATTATATCCTTGATATAAATTTATTTATATTTTTTAATAATCATATAATGTCCTTCAATTCTTATGAAACACTGATGCATTGTTTCTCTAATTAATAAAAAAAATACTATTATTGATTTTAAAAATATTAAAATAAATATAATTTGAGTGATTTAATGTGTTAAGTTAATATATTGGTGAATATAACATATAATATTTGATTCCTAATATTAAATTATTGATAAAATACATTCTTTATTTATTTTAAGACAAATTAAGTGAATAGAATCTAAATTGAAAATAATGATATTTATTGGGAATAATATTTTAAAAAATCACAAAATGGTTATAAAAATATTGATATAAGATAAAGGGTATAATATATGGAAACATATTCCATTAATTTTACATTTATATTCTGTTTGAAACCATTTGGATTGAGATTGACATAATTGTAGTTTTATCTTTTATGAAATTCCAAGTATACCCCACCTTTCTCTTATAAAAGAGAACACCTACATTATCTTCTTCTAAAAAAATTGAGCCTTACATCTAAAAACTACTATTATAAATATACTTTTACATTCTACTAGATCTATTCAAGTGGTTCAGGTCTTCTACAAAGATCAACTAGTTTCTAAATGAGAAGATTTAAAGGAATTATTTCCAAGAAGAGGTAATCACTATAACCATTCAATTTATTTTTACAACTTTTTAAAAAAAAACTATAAATTCAGGTTATGTTAAATAATAACATCTGAATCCCCTATATATGAATTTTTTATTATGATTTTCAATTCACCATTATCCAACCTCTTTCCAATCAAATGGGAAGCCAAACAATCTTTTCTATTTAAATTGGACTACCACCTCGAAAAATGATATAATTTGTTTCTCATTTACAAGATACTTAGATTGTAATAAGGTTGAATATAATGAATATTTATTATATATATGATATAATAATTAATTGTAAAAGGTGAATTATTTTTTTTCTTTCTTTCATTCGATCATTCCAAAACATTAACAGAACATTCATGCATATCTATGATCTACAATCCACATGAACGGCGTAATACATTTTTTCTATATTCATTATTTATGAATGATTATAAATATGTGTATAATAACTATAAATGAATTTAATACCCTGATTATAATTATATAAATGTTCTATAAATGTTCAATGTATAAGTATCGGTACCAGAAAACAGATACATTCAAGGGAAAAAAATTATCACCCAAAATCGTCATTTTTAATAATATCATTATTAAAAAGTGGGTGATATGATGTAATAAATATATCATAAATGATATGATAGATATAAAAATAGTTATGGAATAAATTTATAACAAATCGATATATATCATATAGGATATTTTTTATATTTCTATGATTAAAAGAAACATGTGATGGGTTGTTCCCAACATTTCTTTTTTGTCATGATCGATGATCAATTAGAGATTTAAACAATGACTATCAATGTGAAAAATAGAACTGAATCAAGGAATTGACAAAATGGATTAAATTATTGAATAAACAATATGATCATCTTATATTATTTATCATTAATATAATCAATAATGAATTACCTGTTGAGAATTTTTTTCTAAATTGATGGATCTAAAAAAGGATATAAATCACACCATCATAGCGTTGTAGGAATAATGATGAGATTACCTCTATCTGTGATCCAAAAATTTTCCAAAAATATCCGAACATTAATGTAGGAATCTCCGAGTGATAGCGTAGAATATTATTTCTATTGTGTCATTTTCATTTTATCTCCCCAAGAATCACTTCAAAAGAATTTTCCATGATATATTTTGGCAAAAGAGTTGAAGGTGGAAGAATATATATATCCTTTATTCGTATCATTATTAAAGAAGGGATCATCCTAGGTCTTCGAGAGTGTATTCCATATTTCATTTTAAAAATTAAATAAATGAATTTGATCTCATGAAAAATAAAATATTTGGGTTTATATATTTTTTGGGTTAAAAATAATTAATTTCACATGTTCCCTTAATTATTTATTTAATTTCTACAAAACAACATGTCTATAAAAATAATTTTGGTTAGAGTGAGTAACTGAAGTGGGGTGAATTGATTTAAGAACAACATATCTTAAAACCATGTTAAACTATAATCCCCAAATCTTACGAAAAAACATATTTAATAACATTATTGATTTAATATAAGTTTTATATTTTAAATGATTTATCAAAGGATGATTAGGTATCAATTAGAACAATATATGAAATTAAATTTACTTTTGTAATTTATTTAATTTATCAAATCCTTTTTCTATACACTAGATAATATTCACTATAAAATAATGTTCTATGTAGATATTTAAATCCCATGATGTTTAAGATTTGAAATTGTAACAACAAAACACAAACACAAAATGGAATAAACCAAGGGTTAAGAATCAATTTGAGACTTTATATCAACCACTTAGAAATCACCTACAAATAATCATATTATTATATAAAATAATCTGAAGAACAAACTCGATCAGGTATACAAAACACACACACACACACAGACATACGCTATCCAAGATCAATTCATATTCCATATTTATACATGGGAATAAATACAACACATTACAAACATGAACCTATTCTATATTATAATGGGGAACATATAAAATAATATTTGATAATATATTGGGTGTTCTCTTATTTTTTAAGGGGAGTTAGTGAGTTTAAATAAACCAAAAAAAACACATTCCTTGAAAATATTGTAAACTAATAGAGATAAAATAAATAGAAATGAAGAAATTTAGATCTTCTTAGTTTGTAATGCTTCAGTTTCTTTGGGGTCATTAGATTCATATTTTTAAGGAGGTTAAACAATTTCTCTAAAAGTTGTTGGGAAATAGACTGCAGTGGAGTATTGTATTTTTATATGCAAGTGATTTGAAAATATTATCATAGAAAGGTTCTTGATCTGTGATATATTCCACTACATCTCTGTAAGGGTTTAGGAATATTAATTAAATAAACCCACTTCATTGATTACTATAAACATTATTTTGGAATTATTTAATTCAAATGAAGTAGAACAATAATGGTAGAAAAGTCTAATGATGGATCATATTTGGGAATATAAAATATTTGTTGTATATATTTGACTATGGTATGATCCGATGGTAACCTTAACCAAAAGTATCACACCTAGAAGTATTAAATTTAAACTAATTATTTTAAAATAATTGTTGTCCGAAATAGTTAGAGGTAGGAAATTTATTATGGTGTCCTACCTCTTAAGGTAGTAGGAGTCTGGTAGTGGAACACCTCATAGTGGTAATCTAGTGGTATCTAGAGTTTCATAGTGGCATGAATTGTACTAATAGTTGAAGGTTTCAATACATATCCAATTTACTTACAATTATGATATTATAAAATATTATACTATCACAAAACATTACTCTCAATAAAAATATAATAATCATGATTTTTAAGAATAAAAATAGGGTGGTGCTAAAAATCTACCTCATGTGATGATCTAAAATCATTGAAATTAATACTCTGTATTTACAAAAATAGGCCTAAATAGGTTAATATTATATGTAATAACATTCTTAGCATTTTAGAGAAAACAAGTCAGTTACAATGATTACACTTAATGTGTTAAAATATAAATTTGGACATAGAGGCTAAAATTGAAACATTAAATATTGATATGTATATTATATAACAATAATAATTCTCCTCCTTTTGGGATAATAAAAAAGATTATAAAATAATGAATAGAGGATATGATGAAATAAAGAACTTAAGAAAAGAAAAAGATAACCTTGATTTAGAATAAGATTCATTGGATTACGGTAATAAAGAAACTAAAGGAAAATACAATAGAATTACTATAAAAGACTAAGGATAATCTGAATCACTCTCATCTTGGGAGGTAGGATCAATTGGTTCTTCACCTATTCTAGAGATTAGAGGCACTAAAGTTGAGGCTGATGGTGCTGAAGTAGTCTAAGGCCTCTCCAATATGGTCACTATTTAAAAATTTATTACTAATTTTACCGAATACATAATGAATGCCTGGTAAAAAGGCAGTAAAAGATCATAGGAATGGGTAGCTATGATGGATGACATTGGAATGGCCTCTACTGTAGCCACTGCTTTATAAAACATATATAAGAAAAGATTTATGAGATTTACAAAATTTGTTATAATATTTGATCCTCTCTCTATTGCACTGAAGAAGTCATTTTTATCTTCTATGAATAACATGAGAAGAGGGTTCATTTCCTTAAGCTGATCAAACCATTCCTTGAAGTCCATAGTAACAGGTGGAATACATATGGTTTTAGCTATAATCATGAAATGAGAAATCAACCAATGCTTTGTATATACCCCATAAAGATAATATTGGATTGCCTTGGGGATTGTTTCCCTTTAACTTTGAGGATCAATCAAACACTCTCTTACCAATTTATATATGTGATCACTGTGTTGCGGATGCTTTCAAAGATCATACTGATAATATCTTTGGATATCAACCATAATGGTGTGTAGATCCTCTCTAACTATGGATCAGATCATTTCTGCTTCAAATAATGTTGAAGAAGGTCGAGCAGAAGATATAGAACCAAAACATAGAAATATCTCGATACTCTCAAACATAACAATTAGGTTAGAAAAAAAGTGGGTCCTAATCTCTCCAATTTAGATCTCATGACCTACATATTTTTGGAAAACATCCTATATTCAATTTCAAATTCCAGTATCAAGAATATAATTCTGGGATGAATAGGAAAAAAACAATTCAAAATTATTTATGGATTCTGATTCAATAAACAGATTAACTATAGGTACTCAAGATCTCACAAATCTATATAAATAAAAAATAAATATCTTTTTGAAGAAATTGAAATAAATTTGGACGCATATTCTAAGGGATCTAAGGCAACTAAATGAAAAAAATGAAGAAACTCTCTCTTTACCTGGAATTACTACCTCTATAGGATTTTATTTTACCGGTGAATCTATAGTTAATCCATGTATGTCAACAAAAAAGTCAATATTATCTACATGAGATTCCTTAGGGTATATCCCAATGCCGACCGAGATAAAATGTTGACCATGCTCTGATGGAATGTTGTGTTTATCATCACTTCCGTCCCCTCTATCGAATTCAATACCAGATATTCCATGAATCTTTGATCCATTAAATGTTTCTCACTTAGATGATGCCTTATCCTTTGATAATGTAGATACAAACTCTTCATATCTATGATCTAAATCATCTATATTGACTTAATTGGACATTGAGTAGTCAACTACAAGACTTAAATACCCTATGAACTTCAACCACTCATCATGTGCAACAACTTCCACTATATAAGTTTCCACATCAGTGGGTCCTACATTATCAACTACAATATTGAAATAACATGGGGATTCCTCACCCTAAATAGATATCATAGCCTAAGCATTTACAGATATAACATCATTTATAGTAAATAAAAAAAATTTTATTTCCAAAAATTTAGATAGAATAGAAGTAACTAAACCAAAAATACTTGGTGATGGATGTTGTGATCAAGTCCTCTCAAAATAATCATCAACATAATTAGCATTACCATCATCACCATTTCAAACAACATCATTATCTCCATTTTTATTATATACATTCATAGAGATATATGATACATCCACACATTATTTTATGGTATAAGAATAAAATCTAATCTAATATTTTATATAGAGTTATATTTCATCATCACCACCTTCACTCAACAAACTCTCTCTATAAGTGAGAGAAGATGGTGTACTTGATGATCCAAAATATATGGCATAGATCTTCGGAATATTAGGATCACTACCCTCTATAATGGTAATACAAATTTACTCTTCTTCAACAACAATAACTTCCTCTTCATTATTATCTTCTTCATTTAAATGATCTAAAATCTCATCTGGCACCATGATAGGATCAATAAGAATTTTGGGGCTGGTAGGATTATCCACATGATTAGAATCCTCATATAGTTTATCATTATCCTTTTACAACTTCCTCATCCATTGATTTTAATTTTATTTCTTCCTTTAATAGGTAACTATACTAAAGATGAAACCAAAAAAACATCAATACATATTACTCGTCATTATCAATAGGCTTATGGATTATTGCATAGCTAAAATCACATTGGGGAAAATCGAAGAATTGGACTTATAATGTGACTTGAAAACCTTTATGATGTTCACTATGAGATATATTTATAGATTGAATTTATCCCATTTTTAATAAGGAATTATGACTAAAAATACTTATCTCTTGTTTTACTAAATTCCATATTTTGGGGCACAAACTATGCTAAGAAAAATTAAAAATAAGTCTTTATTCACCATTTAATCTAGTAGCTACATGCCTTCTCACAATACCATCCCCATTCATCTCTAACAATGCATTTTCATATACAAATTTTTTTACTTGGAACTGAAACATAGTGGTCATCTAAGACTCCTTAGTGTAGTACATTTGAACACTTTTCTCATTCTTTTGAAGAAGAACAATCCTGTTTTCCATCAATCGTACTCTGAATGAAATATCAATTTTGTATAAAACCAAACTCCACATATTGGAAGAATAGACAAACCATCCTAGAAAAAATTTGAAACATTTCATGAAATGTAATCAATGCATCAATTATCCTGGATCATGTTGAGTACAAAGGACTTACTCGACATCATCCATTCATCATATAATTTTTTTTATGACACAACTACATGGTTCAAATATTATGGGATTCTTGGCTCGAAAATAAAATGAATCAGTTATCCTCTAAATTTATTTTCAGGTATTGATCATTTTGGAGATGACTCTAAAAGATTCATGAATCTCAGCATTTCTGTGAAATGAATAGTGAAGCAAGGGTGTTAGAAGGTTGAAGGCTGATAAGGAATGGTATGGTGAAATAGTTCGAATGAGTAGGCCCAAGCGAGAGAGTGACTCAAATTTTCATTTTAAGCCTAATTTATATCAGTTTGGTATTTGACTTCAAAAATATTATAGAATATAAACAATGAAATAAAATATAAATATTAACATGTAAAATTAGAAACGATACGAAATTAATGATTCAACCTGTAGAAAAAATGAAATAGAGACTGATAGCACCGCAAATATGGATATTTCTTGTGGTGGTTCATTACAACGGTGAATCATTCCAATGGTGGATTATTCCATTAGTAATACATTACAATGCTGGAATAGTCCCTTGGTGGATCATTCAAATTTTAGATCATTCCAACGGTGGATCATTCCAATGATGGATCACTCCAATGGTGTAACATTCTTAAAGTGTATCATTCCAACATTGGATCATTCCAATGGTTGATCATTCATATGGTGGATAATTTAAAAGGTGGATAATTGTAATTATAGATCCTTCCAACAGTGGATTATTTAAATAGTGGATAATTCCAATAATGGATCACTCTAATGGTGGATCATTCCAATGGTGCATCATTCCAACATTGGATAATTTCAACATGTATCTTTCAAATGGTTTATCATTCCAATAGTGGATCATCAATGTTGGTTTGTCAAGTGGTCACTTATCCAACATTGTCTTATCCATTGGGGGATTTTCAAAGGATAAAAACGAACCAAATTTTTTCATTCTTTTTTCAAGTTTGATGTATGTTAATCTCTCATAATTCAAGGTCTTTGTATAAATATCATCAATATTTTTTTACTTCTTAAGAATTAAAGTGTTATACCAATGTTTTGAAAATGATCAAAAAAAGTGATTTCTTACACCAATAAGATTTATCCCAAAATAAGAAACTATATTCTTAGAAATATTTATCATACTGGTGTTTTTATAATTTACAAGATCATTCCTATATTGATATCCATAAAGTAATTTTTTTAAATTTTATTTTTTTTGTACAACAAATTTTTCTAGATATGAATTCAGCTTCAGCATAAGAAGAAAGAAAATAAATTTTATTTGTACTACACTAAGATACTAATGAACTTCAAGAAATTTTAAATGTTTCATTAGCGATTTTTCTATCTAAATCATATCCAAAAAAATAATAATATAAATAACTTATTAATTCAAATTCTTTTCCTATTGGGTAGAACAATGATATATTGTCTATATTGTTTAGGTATTTAAAAATTCATTTGAAAACAATTAAATGTGATACTTTGGGATTTTCATGAAAATGGTCACACATACACACACAAAACATAATATCTAGCAAAAAATAGTAAAGTACAAAAAGATTACAGTCATACCCCTAGAACTGGTCTTATCCACTACCTTTCTAACTTCATCAAGAACCAAAATACAAGTGGTAATCAAGGGATTTTTTAAATTTTTAGTCCCATCCAATCCAAAATGTTTTAAAAGGTATTTAATGTAATTAAATTGATTTAAAATAATTATATCTCTATTTTGAAAAATATTAAAATTAAAAGAGAATTTAAGTTCAACCTTTAAACTCATATCAAATTCACTTTTCATTATATTTGAAAAATAAATACACAATGAAGTTTTTTAATATCCAAAAATAATATCATCAATTTAAATTTCAACAATTAATCTATATTTTGAAATTTTTTTATAAGAAGAGTAGGAACATCTATAACTTTTGTAAAAACATTTGAAATTAGAAAAGTACTCATCTTATCATACCATGCTCTAAGATCTTTTTAAAACCAAATAAATATTTAGTTATTTTTAAAAAATATCTGGAAAATATAGATTTTGTAATCTTGGTATTTTTTTTAACAAAAACACCCACAACTATATAACCATTTAAAATTAAATTTTGGAATTCACTTAATATAGTTATAAAAAAATGTTCTTTATTAGCTAGAAATATTTTAATGGATTCACATATATACACTAGTACAAATGTTTCCTCATATTCAATACCCTCTTTTTCACTATATCCTTATCAAACCTATCTTGATTTATTTATTACTATAGTTCTTAACTCATATATATTATTTCTAAACCCCCACTTAGTCCTAATAGTTAGGTTATCTTTAGGCAATCTATAAGTTCCCAAAAATAAGTTTAATTCAATTGATTAAATTCATCTTTCATTTCCATGACCTCTAATTCATCATTAATTGCATAATTGATGTTTTTATCTTTATGTTGTGACACCATTTCTTTTTGTTCAACCAAATTTCTAAGAGAAGATATAGTTTGTGTACGTATATCTTGTTCTGGAACAACAATATCTAAATGGTAGAACTAATGAGACCTAATAGATCTCAGAAAAGAAGTTCCCTAAAATAATTTTCATATATAGGTTTAGGTTCAAGTAGTTCTTCATAACTATGTTATTTTTTCTTATTTCTCATAATTTTTATAAGGATTGACATTGATGTTCAGAATTCATTTATTATCATCATGGATTTCTAAATGGGTATTATAATCATCTGGATCTATTTCATCCAATTTTACATGATCAAACTCTTCAAAATTATTGTTTATATTATTAAACACCCTATAATATTTTCAGTATATTGAATAAAAATGTAATATTACTTCATCAGTCTTAGAAGAAAATGTTTCAAGGTTATCCAGAGTGGTAAGAATAAATATTTTTCAACGAAAAACTCTAATGTAATTAACCTTTTTCACTCTAGTATTCCATAATTCAAAGGATTTTTTTTAAAAGAGGTCTAATTAAAAATATATTAATTATATAATATGCTGCATTAACATCATATTCCAAAAAATAAATTGGTAATTCATTCTCATTGATTATGGTCCAAAAAATTTGTTGAAGGGTCCTATTTGTTTTTTATAATAATATATTATGTTGTGTGGTCCTAGGAGCCCAAAAATTAGAATCACATCAATTTTGTGAGGAAATATCCAATGTCTTGATTTTCAAACTCATTGTCATGATAACACAATATAGCATTAATTTTAATTCTACTAATATTTTCTATATATTTTATTGGTGAAACATGAATAGTTTTTACTCTTTTAAACTGGAATAAATACCCAAGTATGACATGAAAAGTAATCTACAAGAAAAAAATACAGTACTTCCCTTTTTTATATAGAAACTCTAGATGGAACAAACATTTCCTTGTGAACTCGCTTTAGGGGTTGAGATGTTGAAACTTTATTTCACTATTTGAATTATAAGTTGTGTTGTTTTCCATTTTGACATATTGTATATGATCAATCATTTAGAAGATCTTGTTTAGGTATATCTTTGACTAACACTTTATTAGTCATCATTCTAAGTGAGTGAATATTGAAATTACCTAGTATTCTCTGCTAAATCTTTGATTCCTTGGGAAATAAACTTATTCAGGAAGTATTTTAAGAAAATATAGATGTGTAATTAATAGAATGCACATTATCATTTACAAAGTGATGGGAAAAAACATTTTTAGAATAATGAGATTATATGAATAATTTTCAAACATCACAAAAAAACCATCATCACAAATAAATGAGATTCAAAGTATGTTGTACTTTAAAATATCTATAAATAAATATTAATAAATTAAAAAATTATAAGAATTTTCGATTTAGACTAGGATAATAATTTTACCCTTGGAATTGTCGCTAAAATTGGCATTTACTCTATCCACTTATATGATATTCTTGAAACACGAATAATCTCAAGTCATGTGTTTAAGACATATAATATTCAAGAACCATAATATATTTCTAGAAATTTTCAAGAAAGACTCTTATAAAAAACATTTACCCGAAAATACTTTTTGGTACCCAAATTCTACTGGTTGAATAAATGTAAGATATCAAAGCTATAGGAACCAATATTTTCTAACGAGGTTTCCTATAAAAATATTTTAAATTTTAAAAATAATATTATTGTGGGTATACATGAAAATAAATTGATAGAAGATTTTATGGTACAAGAAAAAGGAAAAACTATTTTCAACAATTCTCTTATGTCCATTTCAAGGTGCTATACCATTTCTGTACTTGGGAGAAGTCTACATTCCAAGAATCTGTTTTAGTTTATTTTTCTAGGTAATTATTTAATTTCTCAATATAAAATTATAATTTTTTTCCACCTTCAATAGTTGAGAATTTTCCTTTTTCTCAATAATAAGGTATGTTTTATAATTAGTAGTTAGAGAATACTACTTCTGTAAAAAATTATATTTTTCTCTATGTGCATTAATATTAACCTCCATCATGTTATAATATTCATAAATTTCTTAATTATAAATGTTTTAATTATTTTATTGAAATATGGGGTGATTAAAAATATTAACCAGAGAATCCAAAAATACATCAGATAAATCAAATGTGTTTTTTCAAAAAAACATGATAGTTGTATCTTGCATATCATCTTGAGTTGAGTTTTAACCAATCGAACAATAATCAATAGTTTACCAAGTTACCTTTATGGATTTCATGTACCTATTAAACATATCTTCTTATTTAAATTTTCTATTAGTTTTGGACATTCTTCATTGACATTTCCTTTCCTCTTATACTCATAGAATATTATTTTATATTAAGAATCATCTTTCTTACAATATTTTCTCCAAATTCCTCTATTATCCTATATACCTTTATAAATTTGTTATATATATAAATTACTATTCTTGTAATTCTTTTTGATTCTTTTTGAGAATGTGGGTCATCTCTTCATCAATATCATTAATTTACTCCCATCACATGAACTATCAACTTGGTTGTTTCCCTTATGTTATGAATAAGTATATTTTAACACCACATATTTCCCCCTTTAGTTTGTCCTCCAATTCTATATTAACTATGTGTTCTTCCTAATACAAAATAAAATTTTCTATTATATCTTTAAATTGTATATTTCTTACATTAAATGGTTCTCTAATTGGCAATGAGGTGCCTCTCCATATTTCAAAATTACACCTCAATAGTCTCATCCCTAGGTTTTTAATAGAAATAGGTTTCCCCAGGGAATGAATTTTATTTATGATCTCATTGATCCAATGATAGATGTCAAAGAAAATATCATTAAGTTTCAATTTAAATTATAAAATTTAATAAGATAGATATTCAAATGTATTTATTTAAAATCATATGTTCCTTCATCAGAAAGAGCTAATGTGTCCCCAATTTCAAAAGTAGTTTTACAGACATATATTCAATTGAATTATTCATTACCCAAAGCATAGAACAAATCAATCATGGATTTACTTTTATTATTATATAATACATTAGTAGGATTGTCAAATGTATTCCAAGATATTTTATCTTTTTCATATTTTTCTATAATAGAAGTTCAAATTTTAAATCACATGCTCTCATCTTGTATTATCTTATCAATTTTACAGTAATCATAATTAGAATCATGAAAAAGGGAGGTATTTTGTTAATAGAAACCTCTTGTATATTATCCATAAAAACTAAATTTACAAATAAAAAAAATATAAGAACTTTAGAAAAAAACTAATCCATAGTATAAGTATATCTGAAAATCCTCTAATACCAAATCTTGGTTGTAGTGAGTGACTCAAGAGGGGGTGAATTGTGTTCGGAATAAATTATTTTGTTAAAAATAAGTTTAAATAGAATCCTTCAATTTAATTAGAAATTTCTATTTAACAAGACCGTAGTTTAATGTAAGATATATCTTTTAGAATAATTACAAAATCTTTAATAGGATATAGTTAAAACAATATTTGAAATTTCATTAACGTTTCTAAATCTTTTTATAGAATCAAATCTTTATATGTACACTAGTTAGGATTAACTATCAACGTATGTTTTTTTATCAATTTAAATATTATGTAGTATAAAATTTAAAACAATGAAAACAATAAATAAACACATAACTAAATAAAAAAGGGGTTCATTTTGAGGCCAAGACTCAATCCCCTCCACATGGAAATCATCCACTTCAAAGAAGATTATTATATCAAAAAGTATAATCCACAACCCAGATCATATATACAAATAGAAATATAAGATATCTTGGATTAAATCATTTTATATATTAATAATTTGTAAAAAATACTACATAGTTCATAAAAGGATCTCTTTTATAGTTTTTGTGGTTAAATAGATAAAATAAAGGTTGGGAGAATAATTTATTCTCTAATTTGAGCAATGGAGTCAGTTGTGTAAATAAACAAAAATAAAACAAAATGATTGAAATTATATCAAAAATAAAGAGAGATAATAAATAAAGATGAATTAATGTAGTGATTTTTTTTAATGATTCAATTACTTGAGGGTCCTCAAATTTGGCCTTGTGAATAGCTTGAAAAATTTATTTAAAAGTAGTAGGAAGAGAAACTGTTATGGAGTATGGTTTTTTTTGTGTAAAAGTGCATTGAAAATATTCACTATAGAAGGGTTCATGATCTTAGATATCTTCCATACATTCACACTCAAAAATGTTGATATCAATTATATGAATGATAGGTGTATCCTACTATATTTCACATAAGGGACTCATCAAAAATATGTTGTAACGACCCGATCATTTAGGAATAAAATTAGATTTATTTTAATGTATTATGGATATATAAAACTCATGCATTATTTTTTTTGTTGTATTTAAATGAGCATTAAGTATCATTACCATTTATTGTATAGAAATTGAACATTGATCACACACCTTAACCATAGGTCTTATGTGGATGTTATAAGGGGTTATGTAAAAATGTATTAGTTACTTATTGTGTAATCACTTTCTATAAATAAAAATATCATTCCATCAATTTATATATGGGGGATGTGTTTCTTATAAAAATGATGAATTTTATAAATTTATTTTCTGAGTAAAAACAAAACATTTTATAAATAGATGAATCGTTATATTAAAAAATGTTTTTTAATAATATTTAAAAAATTCTTATAAATGAGGATTATATCAAGTCCATATCTATAAATGACTAGGTAAACAATTTTATAAGAGTTATATTTTTATATGATAAAACAGAAAGTGAATTTTTATAGAATTTGTTTTAATGAATAAATGAATCGTATAAATAATGAATATTTTAATAAAATATTAATATCAAATTACATTTATTAATAATAAATCAGTATATAATTTTTATTAAGTCAAATGTAATTTGTATTATGGTTTGAAAACTATTTTTATCAAACCCAGTCAATTTTCAATAAATCTATGTTCTCATTTTATAAGTTAAAATTTACATATTTAGAAAATTATTTAGAAAAAATTAATAATTTTTTGGAATGAGGATGTCGAAATTTTCCAATAATGACTTTTTCCTAATTTTATGAGATAATCACTTTTTTGGGTAAAAATTAAATAATATATATGTATATACTATCTTTTATGACTTTATAATAACCCAATAGTGATTTAATAAATACAATAAAAGAGATCTTTGACCAAATATATGTTTTAAATTTAAAATAATTCGATTTTATATTTATTTTATTTATTTTATAACGCCTTAGTGAATCCTCCAAAATGTATAATATATTTTATGATTTTATATTCATATCTATAATGATGTGACTCACCTCCCTATAGTTAAGGGATATTATTTAATATATTCATCCATTTCTTAAAAAAATAAAATTTTCACTCCTATTTCTGAAAAACCATGGGTAAAAAACATGGTAAGGTTTGTGGTTTTGAATATTTTAGTGTATAGGGTCTGAAACCAAAATAATAAATAATTCCCCTTACATTCCACTATTAACACACCATAGAACCCATTACTATTCCCTAAAACACCATTACGCTCTTCCTTAGTCTTCTCACCACTCCCTATAGTCCTCCCAGGGAACCCCAAGCTCCCAAGAAGCCTCTCCCAAGCCTTTGGGATCACTCATCCCAGTAAGGGATCCACACATTACTTCCTTTGTCATTTTTTCCACATTTCTTTATACTATTAAAACATTTTATTGTTCTATTGAAAATGATATAGTATATTTTTTCACATTCACCATACTTCTATTATAATGTTATAATTATGAGATACCACTTTCATTCTCATTAATCCCTCCCATGTACATACTTTACCAGGCGGAAATTTGATATGGGAATTATCTCTCCTCATTTCCATTCAAACTTTTGTCTTATATTATGATTCTAAAATTTAATTTCATATATTGTAATATTATTCTCTAACATCCAATTAAAGACAATTTCATTTATAAATGATGATATACCCCTTTCTCTCTAATAAAATCTTTTTATGAACTCCCATGTGATGTCGTAATGCTACCAAAGTAGCACCGTAATTTTCCATGACAAAATCATCATTTAGTGAATACCATGACCATTTCTATATCAAGGGTTTTTACCTTTAAAAACATATACTTATTCATTATATACATTCATGTATTTATTCCACATTTCTTTATCTTGGAATAAATTATGATGTTGAATGAATCCTTGTTACATGATCCACGTGACACACTTAACGTTGATATTGAAATGTTTATGATGGGTGCACCCTAATAGAAATCCAAAGCATTGGATATTGTTTAGTATCATGATATTTCATGTAAGGACATGGGTTTACCTGATTCATTTTATGACCTTTTTCATCCATGTTGGGACATGGGTTTACCCGAATCCTTTAGATTAATGATGCAATGTTTCAAGTTGTTTCCACATTTCCATGTTATGATAATCATGCTATATCATGCATTTATGTCCTTTTTTCTCTTATACACCATTGATATACCTATTTCCTAACAAGTATCATATTCTTAATGTTAATAATTTTTTTACTCTCTTACTTGTCTTTATAGCTCACCCTAATCTTATGTCTTTCCACAAGTGATCCCTTGCAATACTATGTACGAAGGAATGTAGTGGTCATGTAAAATTAGTTTTCATTAATAATGTTGTATTTTATGTTTTAATTTGTCATGTAATGTTACTAATCCCTAAACAAACTATAAATCACAATATCATGGGGTTTATTAAGTGCATATTTCTATTATAAATCATTCTTATGTGTGAAATAATGATAAGGGTTTTTATAGTTGGTATGAATTGATAGATTTAGTTATTTTTGTGATTAGGATTAGAAAAACCTAGAAAAAGAATTAGGGATAAGAACAAGTATATGAAAAACATTCCAATATTTTTGTGAGTATAGATTAATTTTTTTTCAATAAAATACAGCCCTTTATGGATACAGACATGTATAGGTGGATCTAGCACAAATATATCTAGGGGTAAAACCCAAAAATAACTCTTTGAGCTAGACTCGTATATGAATTGTTGCACGAAAAAGGGACTTACAACACTCATGGTTCGACACTCTCGGGGGATATTATTTTGTAAATTCACAATCTTAACATGAACCATTTTTAATGGAGAATTAAAAAAATTCCATAAGAATATATGTTTGGAAATAAATCATGAATAACTGAGATTGAAGCATAGAAATTCATTATTTAATGAAAAAAATGTAATTTCGTTGTTATCCCTTTTTGTTATTGGTTTCCCTAATATAATATTAATAGTTTAAAATTATTACCCCTTATTTTTATTTTATTCTATCCAATGTATGATAATAAGAAGAATAATGTTAACAACAGATGTGAAGATCATTGTGATGACTATTTTAATGAGATGCTCAATTTTATTTGAGTGGGAATCAAAATTTATGTCATGATACACCCTAAATTTACACAAGTTATGATAGAAACATGGTTCAAGAGAAATTTACACCCCCTAAATAAATAATAAGTTACAATCGAGAGCTTTATTATACAAAGGCCTCATACATTCAATGGATCATCTAATCCCTCAATCGATGAAAAATGTATCAACTCCATTGACAAGATATTGTCCAACCCTCAGTGTTCTGAACAAGAGAATTTTATTCTGGATTCTTATCATTTGGAGGGTGATGATGGTCAATGGTGGATATTGATCAAAAATATGATTCTTGAGAAAGAGATTGATGTGATGGGATGGAAGGATTTCAGAAAAAAATTATAAATATTTTCCCCGCACCATCTGCCTTAAGATAGAAAGATATTTCTGTGCACTCAAGAAAAAAGTAAGAAGCGTCTGTTGGGGAGTTTAAGGAAAACATCACTAGACTTGCATGACATGAAACTCTTTTTTTCGTTATCCCTGATTGTATGGTTGACTGGTTATTGGGTGGGCTAAAACCTAGCTAATAGAAATCACAATAGATTAGTGAATTTGATAACTATGTGGAGATTATAGGATATTCCCTCAATGTCTAGATGGTGATCAATGAATCTAAGGTGTATCATGGGCATAAAATTAGAATTTGGACTTTAATTCTAGTGGTTCAACGGATAAATCCAATGGTGCTGTGAAATTCATGAATACCACTTAGAAAAGGTTCTGAAAGAAGCACCCTAAAAATTTTATAAAGGGGATGAGGAAATTCTTTAGGTGCTGGAATGAAGGGCACCCAGCCAGCGATATATGATAAGAAAAACCCACTACTGTGACTAAATAAAGGAACAATCCATTCATCTCTCAATACATTATTAATTTCGTCAACTGAAATAAACTAGGGCACTTTGTGAACCAGTACCCTATGACTGGGGTTTTTTATGGAAATCGACAACCTCTAATTTAGCAAGGGAATGCTTTTTTCCATCTCTACCACCAAAGATAATCTTAACTATGAAGAGGTGACAATTTTTCTAGTTATTAATTCAATAATAGAGAACATACTTTTTGATTTTGGTTATACTCATTCATTTATATCCATAATTTTTTAGTAGAAAAATCCCAACATTACTTCAAAAATGGATGTAGAGATGTTGGTGAAAATGGGAATTGGGGAAATTATTACATCCCAGGAATATAACTCTTCTCGTGTTAGAAGTTGGGGATTTACCTTCTTGAATAACCTTATCATACTTAACTTGGTGGAATTTTATTCAATACTTATCATAGACTGGAATTCTCTATATAGATCTTAAATAAATTGTCGTGAGTGGGAAATCACACTCTATATGGTGAATCGAACCCCTATTCTATACAAGTACAAGGAGGAGAATGAATATTATTTAGAAACATCATCCCAATAGTGGCTATTACTTCCATATAAACACATGTATCTTTCTCCGATGATTATATCTAATGAAGGAACAATCTTTGAATACATGCATATTGTCAGTGAATTCACCGATATTTTTCCCGAGGAATTTCCTTTTCTTCCTCCTAGAAGTGATGTTGATTTATAAATTGATTCTATAACTAGGGCATTACCAATATCCAAGAATCCATATAGAATGGATATTGTGGAGAATGAGGATGAAAAGAAACAACTATATGAGAATGTGGATAAAAGTATTATACACCAAATTGATTTACCATGGGGTGCGCTAATCTTCTTTGTCAAGAAAAATGATGGGTTAATATACATTTTCCTTGATTACCATGATCTCAAAAAAAAGAAAGATAAAAACAAGTATCCTTTTCCACAAATTGATGAAAAGTCTGATGATATACATGTAGAAAAATACTTATCCAAGGTGTATCTATGGTTGGTATATTACCATGTAAGGGTGATGAATGAGGTTATTCCCAAGACTTTTTTTCGTAAGAGGTACATGCACTATGAATTCATTTCAACTCCTTTTAGAATCACTAATTCTCCAGCAATATTAATGTGCATGATGAATTGAGACTTTAGATATTACCTTGAAAAATATTTGGTTGTCTTTATATATGATATTCTAATATATTTTCAAACCAAGGAGGAGCATGAAGAGAATATTAAAACTATACTAGAGACCTTGCGAATGGATAAGATCTATAAAAAGTATAATAAGTATGAGTTATTGATGACATAGGTCTCATTATTAGGGAATATCTTCACAAACAATTGGATATCTATGGATCAGTCCAAAATAAAAGAAATTTAGGGATGGATGAGGCCAACATCTGTGATGTATATTAGTAGCTTATTTGGGGTTAACATCATATTATTGCTGATTTGTGATAAATTTATCACGATTTTCAAACCCTTGTACCAAGATTATGCATAAGGGAGTGATGTTTTCTTGGAATGATGAATGTGAAATAAGCTTCATAGATTTGAATAAGAGGCTTAACATTAGACCCTTTCTCATACAACTCACAAGTGGGGAGTGTTTTATAATCTTTAGTGATGCTTCAATGATGTTCCTGGGTTGTGTGTTGATACAGAATGACAAATTGATAACTTGTACCTCATGGAAGTTAAAAATTGATAAGAAAACTATCCAACACATGATATGGAGTTGGAATCCATGATCTTTCTATTGAAAATGTTCATGAATTATCTATTTTGGTAAATGTGAAAATATATACAGATTAGAAAAGGCTGAAATAGATATTCACATAGAATGTTTTGAACATGTGCCAATGAATATGGTTAGTGATTTTTTATGATTAAGACTGCTCAACCCATTACTACACTAGGAAAGTGAACAAGCTGGTGGATGCTCTATGTAGATAAGGCCATGTTATTATATCATTGATGAGAATTGTAAATGATCCCTTATTCTTAGATTTTGTAAATATGGAAATTGGAATAAAAAATAAGGGGAAATACTCAATCCTTTTGAAAATGATTTTTTAATAGCCTCTTTTGGAACAATTAATGGATGCTTAAAAAGACGATGTTGGAATTTAGAAGAATGTGGAAGCTATCTAAATTGGGGAATTCTCAGAATTCAATGGTAATGAAGAAACAATTATGAGACATGGGTCAATACTATGTTTTCCATTAAATATGGAGTTAATAAAATAAATTTTGAATGATGAACATTACTAGACTTTATACATTCACCTGGGAAACAAAAAGATTTATAGGGATCATCGAGAGAATTATTGGTGGGTTAACATGAAGAAGGAATTTTCTGAATACACATCAAAGTGCCTGGTATATCAGAAAGTGATGGCTGAGAGGTATAATTATAAGGGGATGATGCAACAATTACCCATACCAACATGAAAATGGGAGAACATCACAAAGGAATTATTCACAAGACTTCTTAAAATCTCTAAAGGACACATTGATATCTAGTTTGTTGTGGATCATCCTAAAAAGACTTTAAAAATCATTTTAAATCGAGGGGATTTCACATTGGATAAATCTTCCTAGATATACAACAGAGAAGTGGTAAGGTTGCATGGTGTACAATATTTATTGTATCCGATCAAGATCCAAGATTCACCTCTATGTTTTGGAAGATTCTCCAATAAGATCTGAATGCATAGTTGAAATTCTATAGAACTTATCATTCTCTAACTGGTATCCAATATGATTAGAATATCTAAACACATGAGAAATTTTTTAAAGAATAATTAATGCACTTCAAAGGAGAATGTGATCAACAAATTCCTTTACTTGAGTTCACTTACATAATAGTTTCCACTAAATAATCTAAATCGTTGTTTATAAATCCCTTTATGGGAAGAGGTGCAGAACACACCATGTTGGGATGATGTTTGGGAGAGAAAATGACAAGGTCCAGAAATGGTCAATGAAATGATGAAAAAGGTTAAGACCATCCAGCAGCACATCCAAGATAGTCAGAGTTGACAAAAGAGCTATGGTGACAACCGTCGACGTGACCTAGAGTTTGATGTTAGAGATTTGGTTTTCCTCCACACATCTACACAGTAGAGAGTGATGAGATTTTGGAAGAAGGGAATGATTATTCCAAGGTAAATTGGCCCTTTTAGATCCTTGATCACATTGGATCAGTGGACTATCAACTTGCACTCCCACTGAACCTCTCTCAAGTACATGATGTATTCTATGCATCAGTCCTAAGGAAGTACATACCTTACCCATCACATGTAGTCAATATACAGATGGTACCATTGGAGAATGGAATTTACTATGTGGATAAGATAGTAAAGATCTTAGAACGTATTGAAAATTTCTATGAAACAAGACAATTACATTCATAAAAGTGTTGTGAAGAAACCACATGTTTGAAGAAGAAGCATGGGAATTAGAGGTAGTGAAAAAGTAGATTTACCCTTATCTATTTTTGTGCAGAAAAATAAAAGTTTTATGGAGAATATTCTAGAGGTAGGAAGTTTGTAACAACCTGATCAATTATGATTAAAATTACCTTTTTTCAAATATTTTATGGATATAGAAAACAGATGCACTCTATTTTTTATTATTATTGAGTTTAAATGACCGTGAAGTATAATTACCATTGACCATATTTACATTGAACAGTGATCACACACCATACCATTAGGTCATATACGGGTGTCATAAAGGGTTATTTAACAAGGTATTAGTTACATCTTGTGTAATATATTTCTATAAATGAAATTATTATTCCATCAATTCTTTTATGGGAGTAGTCCTAATAATGATTAATTTGATAAATTCATTTTTTGGGTAAAAACTGTACTTTTTTGAAATATATTCATTATTATATTAATATATGTTGTTATTAAAAATATTATAAAAAAATTCTTATAAATAATTATTATTTATGTTTCTAATTTGTAATTTATTATGTAATCAATTTGGTAAGAGTTATATTTTAATACTATAAAATAGAAAGTGGATTTTTAAAGAATTTAATTTAAAAATTAATGAAACTTTTAAATAAATAATATATTAATAATATATTATTATCAAATTAATTTTATTAATACTAAATGAGAATTTAATTTTAATGAAGTAAATTGTAATTTTTATTAAGGTTTATAAACTATTTTGTTTTCAAAACCCATCAATTTTCAGTAAATGTCAATTCCCAATTTAAATGTAAAAATTTACATATTTAGAAAATTATTTTGATAATAAATACCATAAAATGGATATTAGACCAAATATATATTTTTATATTTAAAATTATTTGATTTTATACTTATTTGACTAATTTTATAATTCCTTAGTGAATCCTCCTAAATATATAATATATTTTATGATTTTAAGTTCATTTATTTAATAATGTGGATCACATCCACATAATGAAGGGATATATTTTAAAATAATAGGAAATTTACCTAATTAAATAATTTTTTCAACTCATATTTTGAAAAAACCATGGGAAGAACCATGCTATGGATTGTAGTTTTGAATATTTTTGTGTGTTGTGTCTAAAACATAAATAATAATGAATTCCCCATCCATTCCTATATAAACCCACCAAAACACCAATTAATCTTCACTCACACTACTTGAAGCTCGTATTCACTATAATCTAAACTCCATATAGTCCTATAAAGTATCATAAATCTCCCATGAAGCCTCTCTAAAGCCTTTGGGATCACCCATCTAGGTAAGGGATCCTCACTTTCCTTCATTTCTCACTTGTGTCCAAATTTACTTATATTGTTATACCCATTTATTTTTCAATTTAAAATGATGGGGTATTTTTTTTCACCGCCACATATTGAACTTATAATTTTTTAATGATGTTATACCCATTTAACTCTCATTAATCCCCCACGTACAGCTGACACCATGTTGAAATTCTGTAAGAAATTTGTCTCCCTTTATTTTCATTCAAGAATTTATTTTATATTATGCATATAGAATTCTATTGCATGTGTTACGATAATATTCTAAAAGATGAACTAACTTCCAATTTAATTTCTAAATGATGAGAGAGCCATTTTCACTCTCATACACCCATTTTATGAATCCTCATGTGATGCTGTTATGCTACAGAAATTTAACTTCAATTTTCCATGCCAATATCATCATGTGGTGAATACCATTCCCATTTTCTGATCAAAGGTATTCACCATTACAAAAATATACGTATTGATTATGTACTTTGATATATTTGTTCCTCATTCCATTATCGTGGAATAAATGATGATGATGACTAAATCCATGTTATATGATCTATATGGCACACATAAGAGTGGGATTGAAATGTTTATGGATGATGTCCTATAATAGAGCTCCAATGAATTGGGTAATGTTTAGTATCCTGAAATGTCATGTTGGGATGGAGGGTTACCTGATTCCATTTATAAAGTCTCCCCCATGTTGGGATAGGGGTTTACCTGATTCCTTTATGTTAATGATGTAGTGTTTTAAGTTGTTTCCACATTTTCATGTTATGATACTCATGTTATATCATGACTTTATATTCATGTATATATTTTTCCCCTTTGGTATGACTATTTCTTAACATACATTGTATTATTCATGTTATTCCTTATTTACTCTCTTGTGGGGATTCATACATCACCCTTTTCTTATGTATGTCCTCAAGTTATCACATGCAATTATAAGTACGAAGGAATATTGTGGTCATGTAAAATATGTTTTCCTTAAAGATATTGTATTTTTTGTCTTAAGTTGTCATGTAAGGTTCATAAGCCCCAAAGACAGCAGACCTATAAATATTCTTGGTTTTATTATGTTCCAGTTTATGTAAGAAATCATCTTTATGTGTGAAATGAAGAGCATGGTTGTTTTATATATAGCATTTCGACAACAAATATCAATTGAAGAATAATCATAATTTTATTGTGGATACTCATAATAAACCTCTGACTTAGTCTTAAATATATCCATTATAGGGTTTAGTAAACTCAAAAAATATACTTACTCCATTAACTTATATAAAAAAGATACAAGAATTATTTAATTTAAATTTAGTAAAATAAAAATTGTATAACGTTTGATGGGGGATCATCTCTAATGACACCAAAGTTCATTGATAATAAAAAGACTGTAGCATGATCCAGTGGTAGAACGATCCAATGGTAGAACAACTGGTACAAAAAAAGTGTAAATAATGATAGGAAATACATAAAGTCATTAAAGGTTTGACAATATAAAATTTCTGATGGTGGCTCTATAACACCGCAAGATTTTTTGAATTATGAATTAATATTAAATTTAATCTTTTTGATATTTTTCATTATCATGAAACACTGAGAATATTTTTTTATATTAAATAACTATGAATGGATTGAGTTATAAATAAAAAAAATTTTACCATGTATGAAACATAATATAAATTTTATCTTTCAATACATAGATCATCATGGTCAACTTATTATACATGCAAGACTGACTTTCCTCAATGGCTTGAGTAACATGTAATGCCTAGCATTACTGAACAATAATTAATTATTAAAATATTTCTATTTAATAGGATATATTGTTTCCATTTAATTTAATGTTATAAGATTAAATAACCTATGAATATATATATTTTACTTCATTGGTTTCATATTAATTATAAAATAATATATAAATCAAATGAATACAAACATGCTAATTTTATAAAAGTATATTTTTATATTAAAAAAAGATTTATGTTAATAAGTTAAATTAACTACTAATAATGAAATATATTAATGAAATATATATTATATATATTAAAAAAATATATTTTTGATTATCATACAATATATTTGATTGATCTGAAATGAGAACAAACCCAAATTTATACATAAAAACATATATTTTTATAAAGGCAGTTTTATCACCTTTTAATGGAGATGCCATTTTTAATATAAATCTTGGCAAATTTATAGATTTAGTATGTTATAATAAACTTAATATTATAAATATAATCATAAAAATTTAGTTAGGGTAATTTTTTTATTTTTCTCCGATGTTTTATTTCTTAATGAATAGTTAAAAAATGATATTTTATTCAAAAATACGTTTTTATCTAATTTATTTATAAGGTTAAAGTGTATATTAAATTATTTTAGATGTTTAATTAGATTATATTTTTTTAATTAATCCAATTTATATCATTTGATCCAATTTAACATTGAAATTGGATATAAAACAACATTGAAAACATTTAATAATTTTTACTTTAAAACCCCGTAGTGTCATCGCTTCAATAGGATTCATTTTAAATTTATTTATACCACTTCTATTATAAGAGATAAAATAAATAGATTCCATATTTACAATCAGTATAATTTATATTTTCTAATAAGTCCAAATTCTATTTTTACCCAAAATATTAGTTAATGTTATTAAAATTAATTACAACAATTAATAAAACAAATTGGGTTAACAAAGTACTAGTCCAAAAATTTACGACACAAAAAGACCTTGAAACATGTCAAACACCCATTTTATGGATATTATTCGTCCATAATGCTTCCATTATTGTAGAGTTTTGTTTTTTATAACCTTTTTAGGTAAAAACATGGGTACACCTAACTTCTTTTAAAAAATTACAAGTGTGTCCTTTCCCTTCCTTATAAATGTGCAAAACAACTCCCTCTTCTTCACACCTCTCAATCAATTTAGGTTCATCCAAGATATTCCAAATATAATTCCCATAATCCATAACATCCTCCTCTATTCCTTTACTTGGGAATAAATAAATCCACGTATGAATTTTGTCTCAAACCTAAAGGGGTTACTTGATTAACATGTAATATCTTCTCTTTAGATCATTTATTTTATTTTATATCAACACCCCCAAAACTCTCTTAATTATATGATTCTATAAAAAATAATATAAAATATAATATTATTTTTTGATGATAATTTTCCTACCTACACTTACACACACTTCCATAAAATGGATAACAAATATACTATTTATGTGTACGACGAACTACCGCCTCACTAAACGATGATTGTTTATTTATTCCTTTACCATCTCTCATGGTAGAAATTATGATGGAAACTATGTTTAAATATTTCATATGTTATATTTATTATGTATTTAATCTTATATATTTTTTTTTTTCAATACATATCTTTTTTTACATTAAAAATATGATAATTTTGTTTTAGGATGTGTGGACTACCACCCCCTAAAAGTGATGTGATTCGTCCATACACTACATGAATTGTATTAAGGATGATTTTAGTGAACTTATATTATATATATGATATAATAATGTTAATTTAATAATTATATATATAAACACACAAAAAAATATATCCTTTAACTTCATTCTTTCAATACGATAATAAAAATAGAAACATCATTCATGCGTACGTATGACATACCATCTCAATGAACATTGTATTTTATTTTATGTTTATTTATTATATAGATTATTATAATTAAAATATAAATAAAATATATGAAATTTATTCCATTTTTTAAATTATAAAATCATTATATAAGTGTAGGGAATAAATATATAACAGATTAAGACACATGTGAAGAACAAAGCGGATATTACCTGAAGTGAAACCTGAACATACGACTGTTAACCAGATGGTAATATAAGGTCCTAATCAAACTATACATGGTATTATATATCATAATATGCTTCTGTAAAAAATATATAAAAAATTTAAATTTATTATACAAGTGGTTTGAATGAGTACAATGAGATTCAAGACACAAGAGAAGGGAATTTCATCTCACTTTTCATTTCAACAAAATATGTGATTTATTCACCACCCATTATTTTTGAGTGGGGTTTCTAATACACATGGATGAATTATATTTTTATTTTAATTAAATTTATTCATATTTACATCTCTATTTTATTATATTTATTTCATGGGGTTTTTGTTTTAAAATTTACCAAATTTGTAATGTAGTTTTATCTTAATTTGCATTATTGGTGAAACATGGCATGTTATGAACCTATATTTTTCCATGATGTGTATATAATCAATTTAAAATTATATATAATGAAAATAATTATTTTAAAGATATTTTAATATCCATTTAATTTAATTATTAATTGGGCAGTATGATTCAATATTATCATATGGTAAGAGCTTATTTAAAATATCTCATCTCTTTTCATGATTATATTTTATTATTCATCCTTTGATGAAATATTATTATCCTTATCTAAAAGAAAATTCATGAATTTTATTCTTCTATGTTTAATTAGGGATTATTAATGTATTGTTACCATTTTCAAATCATTGGTACATATGTTAGTTAAGAAATTATTGTTTTGAAATCCCTAATTTACCATATATTCAGTAAGAAATCTTTTCTCTTTCAAAACCATGTTTTCTAAAAAGGGTTTCCATGAATATTATCAAATTCTCCTACAATATTTAAATGAAAATTTAACCATTTTCTTATTTTCCAAATGTTTAAATGTCATATTCTTGAGTATTTTCAAATAAGAAATTTTCTTACATTTTTACCATGTAAATAAAATATTCCTTTTACATCATACGACATGTATGGATTTACCCGCAGTTAATTCTGTGAAATTTCTTTCCATGATTAAAAATGATTATGGTTTAAAAAACTATTTAAAATTAAATTTTCATTGGAAAATATTATATTTTTTTCAAGCTTCATTCATAGTTTTTCACATAAAAGGGTTTTCCACACATTTTTAAGCTTTCATTGCTAGTTTGAAATGAATTTTCAAATAAATAATTTTCAAACAAAATTCAATAATTCTGTATATGTTTTCAATAGTTTGTAATGAAATGGATTAAAAACGTTTTTTATATTATTTTATATGTTATCAAGAAAAATACATTTAAAAAATATTTTCATTATTTCTTTTATATATTTTCAAGGAAAAGTGTTTTCCAAATGTTTTCAAGCATATTTTTTATGTTTTTATGGAAAAATGTATTGAAAATGATTCCAATCCTTCTTTATCAGGTTTTAAGGAATCTTCAATGAAATTGGTTTTCCAACAATTTTATGTTCAAAAGAGAATTTTTTATTGAAGAAAGGATTTTTTCTGAAGAATTTTGTTAAAAATATCATTCCAAATTACTTACCATATAATATAAAATTCGTTTGTGATAATTATTATTTTATGGGGAAATTATTCAATGTTTTCATTCTAATTAATTCTCTAAAATTGATTATGTTTTGATGTCATGATGTTTATAAAACCTATGTTTATTTTACATGTTATATTCTTTTCAAATCCTCTTCTTTTCACTGGTTATGTTTATGATAAAATTAATATGAAACCATACTTTTTCAATAGGCTATAATAAAATTCCATGATTAGGATTTCAATTTAATTTTGTGGGTTACGATATAATTTTATATGATATTGTGGAAAAATTATATATGATTTCATTATGATATGGGTGGGATAAATATCTCCCTTCAATGCATTTATAAAAGATTTATATCTCATGAGATAGACAAAGATGGTCTTGGGAGTGAACATTGATGATTAAGATGGCCATCATAGTGAACCCTGACTATCTAGATGGTATGTGGAGTGAACTCATGCTACTAATATGGCCATGGGAGTGAACCATGACTACCAAGATGGTATGGGGAGTGAACCCATACTACTAAGATGGTTTTGAAGCAATTACTTGTCTACTATGGTAATCATATTATATTCTTATGTGTCATCCACAATTACTTGATTTATTACTATGTCATGATTTAATATATTATGTTCTTTATTTCCATTGGACATAAGTCTTATGAAATTCAATGATTTATTCCATGATTACAGTATATGATATTTGATATTCAGGGTATGATCTTCTATTTTATTGATCATCGTTTCCTATCTATATGCTCATTATTATTCTTACATATCAATATTGTTTACCCTTACTGAGAATTTGAGATCACCACTTTTTAGTTTTCCTTCACAGGTCATGAATATACGTATTATTTATTATTTTTCTAGGAAGGTTTCTAGTTAAGAATAACCTAGTAGGAGATAATATAGCTCACTTATGTATTAGTGTTTATGTTTCTAGGTTTCTAAGTGCACTAGACTCGTACGGTATTTGGTAATCTATTTGTAAAATGTTTAAAGTATTCCAAAAAAAATTTGTTATATTATTGTATAAAATGTGAGGGTTTCTATAGTTGGTATCAGAAGACATTGTTAGTCAACCATTGAAAGATATGATGAGAAAACCTCAGTGAGGACGCTAATGGATTGTAACAGCCTGAGATTTTATGAAAAATATTCTTTTTTATTTCACTAATGACTTGTGTTGTATGCTACACCAAAAGGAGCTTACACAACATGCATCCTTGACTTGCCTTGAATTACACGCAATCACGACCTTCCTCGATAGCGTGTGTAGTACGCAATACCGAGTTTCACTAAACAACGATATGCTATTAAAATATTATAGTAATATCCACATTTTGAAATTTTGTAAATTTTATTTTTCAAAATGGAATTCATTTTTAGATTCGGAGTATCGAATTTAGCCTAAGGTGAAATTTTGGTACTTTTCGGATAACTTTCATATTCTGATGAATAGTGAAAATTACTAAATTATAATTAAAAACAACTTTTTTAATAGAAATAATTAATAGTGATAAATTATTAATTTGAGTGGTTTTAAAGTATATTTAGAAAATATTTTTACAATTTAATACAATGTTGGTCATTGGTTGTAATTTCACATTTAAACCAGACATAATCAAGTGTCAATCTTTTGATAGATATTGTTTCTTAAAAACACGCTATTTGTTTTAACAATGGGATTTAATTATAAAACTAATTAACGCAACTTCTATGTTATGAATTTGGTAAAATAGACTTCATTTTTTGAATTCGGAATATGAAATATAGCTTAGGATGAAATTTTGGCATTTTTCTGAAAACTTTCAATTTTTGATGAATAGTGAAACCACTAAGTGGTAGGTTAAAAACTGAATTTTTCATAAAACATAATTTTACCGCTTCTGTGAATGGAATTTCGAAAATCCGACAGACACGGTTAATATCAAGGACTAAAATGTGGTTCAATGAGATGAAAATAATTTTTGGTGAATAGTATCTTTTTACTTTTTTTTACCACGGTTAATAGTAAATAGGGTAACTAAGGGTAAATATGATATTACTATTACCCTAACACATGTCCTAATTCTATTGGATAAGTGTAATTCGACCAAAAACAACCTTATGAATATAATATGACCATTTATATCCACTTGGATTAGATTATGACATTTTATATTATTTTATTTAATGAATAGTTAAAATAGTTAAAATCAAAGTTTAATAACTAAAACATTTTTAATATGGGGTTATAAATAAGATAAATTCGGCTATAAATATTCATTAGAAATCTAAAACGATTTCCTACATAATTATATTTTATTTATAATTTTTAGACTTTAAATAAATTAATTTATTTATGACACAACGATGATGCAGTAATTACCCTTTTAAGGAAATATTAACATAATTGATGTTATAAATGCTCAAATGAATGTAATTTGGGACTTTTTATGAATTACACTAATTTTCTAGGTTACTATGATATATTAGTGTTGATGTAATCAACTTGGTTCGAACATATAATTCGGTTATGACTTTCACAAAAATCATATATCAAATAGTGTCAAAATTGACACAAAATAGTTTTTAAATCAAATATTATATTATTAATTGTTATTTTATTCCTAAAAATCTAAGGTTCGGCCAAATGACTTAGATAATGATATATGTATTAATAATATACAATTTGGGGTTCGTTTGGCATGTTATAGTAAGTGTATTAACCATATAGTGAAAGAAAACAAAAAGACACGGTAAAAGTTAAATTATTTAACTTAGAGTTAAATCTAATTGATAAAGTTACAATAATAACCTAAACATGTCTAAATCCTATTGGTTGATAGTATTTAGAACCATCCCCACTTTATCTTCGAAATAAGACCCTTTGGAACCATTATAAACCGATTTTGACTTTAATATAAAATAATATTTTGAGATATTCCTAAGGTGCCCCTCTCCTCCCTTATAAAAGGGTACCTCCTCCCCCTCCTCCTCACACCAATTTGAGCACTCATGCTCGGCCAACCCCTGCCAAAATCCCTTCTCCACTTCCCTAGAATAATCCTAGAGGTCCTGGTCTTCTTCAAAGTCCAATCTTAGTTCCCTAAGTGGAGGATTCAAAGAGGCGTTCCAAAGAAGAGGTAATATCCATTACCGATCTTTTCAATTTATTTCTTCTTCAACTTCTTCTTCTTTAGTTGTTTCATGATAAAGTAATAACATCAGTATTAATTAAATACTGATATGTTATTATAAATATGAAACAACTCTAATTCACCTTCTATCCATCCTACGGAAAAATGAAATCACCGCGCGTGCGTACGTACGGAATACCGTCTCCACGCCGTGGTGTAATATATTTTCCGTCACCACCTTAATTGGATGGGTATAATGGTTTAATTAGTAACTATATATTATTATTATAAAGTTATATTGATACTGAAATAGTATACATACACTTCAACACAATTTCACGACCATGGGAACGATATCATCGCTCGTGCGTACGTACGGACTACCGTCTCCACGACGCGATGAGATTCATTCTCAATGATTAACCATTCATGAATGATTATAAAGTATATATAATAAGTACTAATGAAATATATGACCTTATAATGATACTGGAATTATTTATATTTATATGTATGTCATCTACTTAATTCCATTCAATTCAATAAGGAAACGAAAACAGCGTTCACGCGTACGTACGGACTACCGTCTCCATGAATGGTGTATTTCTTTCCATTTACTGATTTATTATATATGTATATTCTGAATATATATTATATATAAATCATGTTTTATATTATAGAATTAATTAATCATGATCTAGGTAATCATATGAATAATTACAGGTTAAAAACACGAACGACAAATGAGACGATTTTACCCAAAACGCTTCTTTAACATGGAATTTACGAAAGAACGGGTAATATAATGTCATAAGTGAACCATATATGATATCATAACAATGAATATGATTATGTAATAAGTCAATGAAATTATTTAAATCATTATACAGGATGTTCGGACACATATGAAGCAAATCGGACCTAAGGTAAGGGAAATATCACAATCTCATTTTTATCCGAGATTGTTTATACTTTAGTATTTACTAGGGTGTATTTTATCATCCAAATCCATATTTCCTCAATATGTAATATTATTTCCATCTACCTACAATTGTTTAAATCCAATTTTACCCTTCGTTGAGTTTTTGGTAAATGATATGAAAGGAATCTTTTGTCGTTTTTCGTACGAGGTACTTTTTTGACTTTTCCGACAAAAGTACGAGAAGAATGTTTTTTTAACTTATACGGCATGAACGGATTTTTACGGTTTTATAAAGCCTTATTTTCATGAACCTTCCTCCAAAATATTTCATGACTATTTTCAATAAAATCTCTTTCTTTTAAAATTGCATGATGTTTTGTGAAAAGGAATTGATTTTGAAGAAGAAAGGATATTTTCCTCAAGAATTCATTTCAAGTGTTTTATCAAAATTATTTTCCATCTAAGATAATAAAGGGTTCTGTTTCTATCCATATTTTTACATTGATTTGACTATGTTGTGATGGAATTATGTTTATTAATTCCTTTATCTTATATGAATGGTTTTATGATGTCATGTTGTTTAAGAATCCCATTTTTATTACATGGGTTATGGTATGATGTTTGGTTTATCATTTTGTGGCACACATAAGAATGGTATCATTATGAGATGGGTGGGACCTATATCTCCCTCCAATTCATTGGGTAAAGATTTTATATATCATGAGATAGACATGGCTGAAATGGTAGGTTATACCGGTTCAGTGAAACAGGACTGAAACGAGGGTTACTCGATTCAGAAAGGGACTTTGTTCACTAAGATAGTCTTGGCAATGAGTCTTGACTAACAAGAAATGATTCTCTATGATTATGTGTGTATGCCACAAAGTTTCATGTTTTAAGTTATGATTATTGGGATTTCATTTCACTACTATGATTTATCCCATGTTATGAAATTATTCTCTCTTTTGCAGGTTATGATTTCCAAAAGTTATGTTCTTATGAATATGATGTGATTGATTTTTCTTTTGTTTACCCTTACTGAGCATTTGAGCTCACCCAGGATATAAAGAAAGGTTTTAGGTAAAAAAACGAAGATCTTTATGGGAGATGTTGAAGATCTTTCACCACGATTAGAAGATTTTATTCCGAGTTTCCAAAGACACTAAACTATTACGATCCTTGTGTGTGTGTTTTTGTTATGTACTAAGTATTCCGCAAATGTAATGTAATGTCCATGTACGATAAGCTTCGGGTCTCTACAGTTGGTATCAGAGGAAAGGTTTAGTCAACCTTTGGAAACTAGGATGCGAAAACGTTAGTGAGATCCCTAGAGATATTTCTACGGTATGTCTAGGGATGTCCCTAAGGTTAAGTATACGTATAGGTTATAGTACTAGAACTACGCTAACGATCATAGAATTAAACCTAAGATGTTAGATATTTAAGGTACTCCCCCTTTATTATGTTGTTTTCCCTAGCATGTTTTTTTCCTCTCACACTATTCTTTTTGGGTTTTAGACGATGGCTGGAACCCGAAGGAACCATGTTGATCAATGCAATGGACAATGCAATGATTGTCCTCCTGAACAAACAAATGTTATGGGAGATGGAGTGCACAATCTTATTGCTATACTTACACAATCTATGAATCATTCTAGACTTCCAAATGAGCAGAGAAGGGAACAATATTCTATTGAGTCCTTCATGAGGCAACGTCCACCTTCTTTCAGTGGGTCTTATGATCCACTTGTTGCTGAACAATGGATCAGTACCACTGAAAAGATATTTTTAGTTCTTCAATGTTCTGAACATGATAAAGTCATATTAGCAGTATATCGTTTGGAAGGTGAAGCTGATCAATGGTGGAATCTTATCAAGAATACAAGGAAAAGAGATGAAATTGAGTCCATGGAATGGGACGAGTTCAAGAACTTATTTTTTAATAAGTACTTCCCTCGTATTCTTCGAACAAAGATGGAGAAGGAGTTTCTTGAACTAATGCAAAAAGATGATGAATCTGTTGGTATATACGAAGTGAATTTTACAAGACTTGCAAGGTATGCATCTGGCATTATCATCCAACCTGAAAGTAAAGTTGATCGATTTTTCAGTGGCTTAAGACCAAGTCTTCGAAGGGCATTAGCTATAAGAGACTTCAGTAGCTATGAAGAAATTGTGCGTTGTGCTATCAAGGTAAAAATGGAAGTTGGTGTTACATATCCATCTCATGGTTTTGACAAGAAACGAAAGATGGAGTTCAAGGAGAAATCTCAGAATAACGGTGAAAAGAAGATGAATGTTTCCTTATGCACAAAGTGTGGAAAGAAGCATGGTGGATATTGTCTTAAAGGGACTAGAAAATGTTTTAAGTGTGGAAAAGATGGTCATCGAGCAGCTGAGTGTCGAAGTAATGGAAAAAGAGTTTCTAATGATGTGAATAAAGTAAACACTGCAGAGAACGCACCACCAACACTTCAATGCTTCAAGTGCAAGGAAATGGGGCATTATGCTAATAAATGCCCTAATCCAAGGGTTAGTGATGATCAACATGAGAAACCACTGAAGGCAAAGGACAAAGGGAAGTCACATGCGATCACTATTGGCAATGTTGAATATGACAACGATGTGGTGGAACGATTAAGTGTTTATGTAATGGGATTCCAAAATAATGTTGTATCATTGAGTATTGCAATATTTATTGATGTGGTATTCAAAGTGATTGAGATATTTTTTTGGAAATAAGATGATATGCGCATAATGAAGGGAAAACGAGAAAATGAAATGTTTAATAGTATTCATGAGCTCATGATTGATATAAGGACTAAGTGATATCATGGTTTGAGTATATAGAATTTTGAGGATTTTGGTATATGGAAAGTGTTAACTTTAAACTACATTCATGTTTTCACTAAGTTATTCAAGAGAATTCATGATTAAGGACTTTGACTATTTGGAATCTGACCAACAAAACATATCTTATGATATATGGGGATCAACGATGGTATTAAATCTCTGGTAATCGTTTTCAATATGTTATGAGAGTGGACTGCAGTATTATGGATAAGCCTAAAGATTGAAATGGATTATGTTGGACATAAGTGAGTATTGTTTAAGGATAGAAGTTTTTTTCTCGATATTATTGATGGGATGTTATAGTAATATAGTTTTAGAAAAAGGACAACCTGCAGGACGGGCGACAGCCCATCGCGTCGGACAAGGATGTGGGAATCGAACCCACAACCGAAGTGCGACTGTCCTTTATCTCCTACCACTGGCCTACAGGAAGTCCCTGTTTAGTAGAAACTAGTTTTATTATATTAAGCAGTTTGATATATGAAGTATAAGTCCATTTTAGGAACCATATGTGATTAATCTCACTATAGATCAACTTATTTATATAATTTTTGCTAACCTTTTGTTTGAGATAGATGGAATGACCCGTCATTCTATCACATGATCTGCTAACACTTCACGAATAACAAATTAAACTTCATTTATTTAAGAGATGAAGTGGAAATTGTTTAAGGCATGAAAAACAGTGAGATTGTACCAAAATAAAGAAAGTATTTATTCTAATTCAAATTTTCAACTTTAGGGAAATGATCTTGAAAACCAAAAATGTTGTCCTAGTGATCTTATACCAGATGAATCAGATGGTACCTTAGATCGTCACAAATTTATGGATTTGTGATTTCTGGATTTTCCATAGCCATGTTCTCTACCACTCTCCATCAGAACATGATGGTTAGATTTCTCTTCCATATCCATATTTTCACCTATGTGGAAACCCAGTGATTAGTTTATTTGGGTAATCGTTACATTTCATAGTTTAGTTTTTAAAGCCATGTTTTGGTATTCCTTTTTACGATGTGGGTTTCTATTAAAGAAACTTTCTAATAGTAAACCATTTATAACCCCGATGAATTTCGAGGGCGAAATTCATTTTAAGGGGGGTAGAATGTAACAGCCCGAGATTTTATGAAAAATATTCTTTTTTATTTCACTAATGTCTTATGTTGTACACTACACCAAAAGGAGCTTGCACAAAACGCATCCTTGACTTGCCTTGCATTACACACAATCGCGACCTTCCTCGATAGCGTGTGTAGTACGCAATACCGAGTTTCACTAAACAATGATATGCTATTAAAATATTATAGTAATAACCACTTTTTGAAATTTTGTAAATTTTATTTTTCAAAATGGAATTCATTTTTAGATTCGGAGTCTCGAATTTATCCTAAGGTGAAATTTTGGTACTTTTCGGATAACTTTCATATTCTGATGAATAGTGAAAATTACTAAATTATAATTAAAAACAACTTTTTTAATCGAAATAATTAATAGTGATAAATTATTAATTTGAGTGGTTTTAAAGTATATTTAGAAAATATTTTTACAATTTAATACAATGTTGGTCATTGGTTGTAATTTCACATTTAAACCAGACATAATCAAGTGTCAATCTTTTGATAGATATTGTTTCTTAAAAACACACTATTTGTTTTAACAACAGGATTTAATTATAAAATTAATTAAGGCAAATTCTATGTTATGAATTTGGTAAAATAGACTTCATTTTTTGAATTCGGAATATGAAATATAGCTTAGGATGAAATTTTGGCATTTTTCTGAAAACTTTCAATTTTTGATGAATAGTGAAACCACTAAGTGGTAGGTTAAAAACAGAATTTTGCATAAAACTTAATTTTACCGCTTCTGTGAATGGAATTTCGAAAATCCGACAGACACGGTTAATATCAAGGACTAAAATGTGGTTCAATGAGATGAAAGTAATTTTTGGTGAATAGTAACTTTTTACTTTTTTTTACCACCGTTAATAGTAAATAGGGTAACTAAGGGTAAATATGATATTACTATTACCCTAACACATGTCCTAATTCTATTGGATAATTTTAATTCGACCAAAAACAACCTTATCAATATAATATGACCATTTAGGTCCACTTATATTAGATTATGACATTTTATATTATTTTATTTAATGTATAGTTAAAATAGTTAAAATCAATGTTTAATAACTAAAAAATTTTTAATATGTGGTTATACATAAGATAAATTCGACTATAAATATTCATTAGAAAGAAAAAAAGATTTCCTACATAATGATATTTTATTTATAATTTTTAGACTTTAAATAAATTAATTTATTTATGACACAACGATGATGCAGTAATTACCCTTTTAAGGAAATATTAACATAATTGATGTTATAAATGCTCAAATGAATGTAATTTGGGACTTTTTATGAATTCCACTAATTTTCTAGGTTACTATGATATATTAGTGTTGATGTAATCAACTTGGTTAGAACATATAATTGGGTTATGACTTTCACAAAAATCATATATCAAATAGTGTCAAAATTGACACAAAATAGATTTTAAATCAAATATTATATTATTAATTGTTTTTTTATTCCTAAAAATCTAAGGTTCGGCCAAATGACTTAGATAATGATATATGTATTGATAATATACAATTTGGGGTTCGTTTGGCATTTTATAGTAAGTGTATTAACCATATAGTGAAAGAAAACAAAAAGACACGGTAAAAGTTAAATTATTTAACTTAGAGTTAAATCTAATTGATAAGGTTACAATAATAACCTAAACTTGTCTAAATCCTATTGGTTGATAGGAGTTCGACCCATCCCCACTTTAGCTTCGAAATAAGACCCTTTGGAACCATTATAAACCGATTTTGACTTTAATATAATATAATATTTTGAGATATTCCTAAGGTGCCCCTCTCCTCCCTTATAAAAGGGTACCTCCTCCCCCTCCTCCTCACACCAATTTGAGCACTCATGCTCGGCCAACCCCTGCCAAAATCCCTTCTCCACTTCCATAGAATAATCCTAGAGGTCCTGGTCTTCTTCAAAGACCAATCTTAGTTCCCTAAGTGGAGGATTCAAAGAGGCGTTCCAAAGAAGAGGTAATATCCATTACCGATCTTTTCAATTTCTTTCTTCTTCAACTTCTTCTTCTTTAGTTGTTTCATGATAATGTAATAACATCAGTATTACTTAAATACTGATATGTTATTATAAATATGAAACAACTCTAATTCACCTTATATCCATGTTACGGAAAAATGAAATCACCGCGCGTGCGTATGTACGGAATACCATCTCCACGTCGTGGTGTAATATATAAAGAAAGGTTTTAGGTAAAAAAGGAAGATATTTATGGGAGATGTTGAAGATATTTCACCATGATTAGAAGATTTTATTCCGAGTTTCCAAAGACACTAAACTATTACGATCCTTGTGTGTGTGTTTTTGTTATGTACTAAGTATTCCACAAATGTAATGTAATGTCCATGTACGATAAGCTTCGGGTCTCTACATGGATTTTCTAGGGATATATAAGGATAATGAAATATATTGAAACATGCCATGAATTTTTAATAAAGGATATAGTGAGGGGTTACCTAGAAATAAATCCCTATATGGACACTAAATGTGGATGTGGCTCTGGAACTGATGTACATAGGGGTAACAAGTTCGACAAGATGTTCTTGGCCTGACTCGTGGTAATCTAGTACATGACAATGGGCTATGATGCACATCTGGTTTGACACTCCCAAGGGATATTATGTGGGACATCATAGACTATTCCCAAACCATCATGAATGATTTAAATAGACATTGTATATGAGTAATGTAGTACGATCCTTGGGTTTCAAATATTATGGAAGATTCCATGATTTTGATATCCTATAAGTAATTATTTTAATAATTATGTGATTTTCTACTATAATATGTAACTCTCAGACGAAGATTATTATTTTAGTAAATGATGGGAATCAGAAGGAACTGGATAAACATTGAATGTGACAGACAATTTTATAATGTTAATTAAGTGGTATGATCACTGGAGTGAAATATATTGTGATAATTACCAATTAATTTTCACAGGACATGATTGACAATGTGTTCCTTAACTAACTTTTGGACTCACCAAGGAAAATAGGAAATGAGTTCAATGGGAGTTTGGGTAATGTAGACTATGGATGAATGAATATTTTGCTTCTTTTATGTCAAGAATGTAGAATGAATCGCCTAAGTGATGTCTTATAGGAACAAGAAGATGTTTTGGCTGTAGAAAAGGACACAAAGAAAGTGAAAACAGGAGAAAAATGAGGAGTCCAGTTAATGTAATGGATGAGAATACATTTCTCTTTAGTGAATAATTAAAGATTATGTGCTTAAAGTGTTTAATAATTATTCATTATAAAACCTTATGTCCATAGAGGAAATATTGTGAATATAATCAACATGTTTTTGTGAGTAATGGTTATATTGACGCTAATGATGATACTACATATGAAATGTGAATGGAAAGAGGTATTAAGTAATATGATGAGATAACCTTATTTTTTCTTATGGATAAAGTTGAATAATGAGTGTTTTTATATATCTGGGATTCAACAATTATGTTATATGAATGGTGAAATAAACAAGGATTTTCCAATTTATGTTTTTCACTATGATTTAATAGATTATGTTTAATGTTTCTGATGGAATGAAAAAGTTATTTAATAACAAAGTGATATTTTAAAGAAGAGAAGATACCCCTAAATAAGGTACTTATGTTAAGATATGTTGGTTTGGATAATGATATATGGGATATAAATATGTAAATTACATAGTACTAATTACCTTGGAACTAATTAAGAGATTATTGATGAGTAGTTCATGCTATCATGGATTTAGTTTTAAATTTATTTGATTTATGGAATATATCTAGTAATCTATATAATAAGAAAAAATGAATGTTTTCCAAAAATATTTATGGCAATTAAGGTTGTTTCCATATTAGAAGATAAATTAACATCAGGGTATTCACATGTTTGTAATGTGACAACTAAGAGATACTTTGTGATATATGGGGGATCAATGTTAAGAAGAGTTAAAAACATTCGTTCTAATTTTTTGAATTTTCATATTTTAGAAGGGTTATAAGCTTAATAATTCATGGAAAGATTATGTTTAACTTTAGAGGAAGTATTTATGTATTGTGATTGTAATGAAAACCTTGGTTAATAGGGTATTTAAAGATTAACCATCTTTTAAAGATATTTTCTATTTTTATTTTTGAAATTATATTGTCATTGTTTTAAAAAATTACATCATGTATGATAGGTGACATCCAATGAGGTCTCAAATGGCAACAGGTATTGAACCTGACTAAAGAATGATAAGTGTTTCAAACCTAATACTATCCTACCCAATGTTCTAGTTAATTTATAATTAATTTTGATCCACAAATATTTATGATGAATCCGTAGGGGTATTTTTTTCATAGATTAATTTATTAAAGATATTGATTTATATAGATTTTTAGAGGAAAATATTTATACTATTCATTCTTTTATGCACATTAAGATCTGCTAAAATTCTATTTTGGTGCTTTAAAAATCAATGTTAATTTTTGGAAATCAATTTCTTATGGTAATAGATGAATTATAAATACATAAATGCACAAAATATTAATGAATTTTTTTTTATACTAACATAACAAGTAATTATATTTATTTAAATTTTGGTTCAATAAAATAATTAATCAATGATTGTATAATGATCATAAAATTGTGTTGTCCTAATACAATAATTCTTTTGAACCAATGGCCATTTAAATCATCATAGATTTGTGACTTTTTGTCCATAAACCTTCAATATATAATTCACATGTTTTTGATTAATGACCTAAATCACTCCCAAGTAATATTTATTATTTTCATCTATGTCCATGTCTTGACCATCCATCATATGTTCTTCCATGTGGAAAAAAAGTTATATGTTACTCTCGCTACCTTTTGTGGTTCTAACTTTCTCTTTTTAAGGAACGTTTTAGTATTGATTCTTACAATGTGCATTCTATAATTAAAACATTCAAATATTAATACATGGATTACTTAAATGAAGTTAGAGGGTGAAATTAATTTTAGTGGAGGTATAATGTAACACCTCTTGATTTTGTGAATTATTTATTTAAATTTAATTTAATAATTTTGATATTTTTCATTTCACGCCAATTTTTTTTTATTTTAAAGTAAAGAAAAATGTATGGATTACATTTTACTTAACAACATGTTTACCATGCACTAAAAGATACTTAAATTTTATCTTTCTCTACATGTAACACTGAGGTTTTCTTATTTTACATGAAATATTGAAATTCCTCGAGGTATTGCGTAACACACAAGTCCAAGTGTTACCGAATAGTAATTAATTATTAAAATAATATGATCTAATAGGATAAAACATTTCCATTACATTGAATATTATTTTATCAAATGAAATATGAATATATATAGTTCAATTCATTAGTTACCATTAAATTATAATATAATATTGAAACCAATTGAATATAAAGGGGATGATTTTATAAAAGTTTATTTTTTTTGTGAAAAATAAGATTTATATTAATAATATTAATTAATTAATAATATTGAACAATATAAAATATATTCTTATTCTATATATTCAAAACAATATAGTTTATAATCATCTAATATATTTGATATATATAAGATAAGAAAAAACCCAATTCTATGCTTAAAAATCTATATTTTTATAAAGGTAGGTTTACCACATTTTAATGGATAATACATTTCTAAATTACATTTATTGCACATTTTTAGATTTAATATTTCAATATTAACTTCATATTTATGATTGAAACAAAAATATTAGGTTATGATAAATTTGATTCTATTTTTTAAGGTTTCATTTTTCAATGAATAATTGAAATACTGAATTTTAATTCAAAACTGATTTTTAATCTAACTTATTTATAATGTTATATTATATTTTAAATTGTTTAATTAGATTATATTTTTTCAATTATTCTTATTTATTTTATTTTAAAAAATTTCACATTGAATATGGTTAAACCAGAATATATCAAACTTTTGATCATTTCTTACTTTCAAAACCCATACTGCCGTCCCTTCAACGTGATAAATTTTAAATAAATTTATACTACTTATGTGATTAAATTTTGTAAAATTTATTATTAATTTGGAAGAATAATAATTTATAATGTATAATAAGGTATACTTTTTTTTAAATAAATATTAGTGGAAGTGATTAAAATCAATTACAATGATTAAGAGAAAAACTATTATAAAAAGTAGTAAACCTTAAATTAAAGAACAAAAAAGAGAAAAAATCTTGTCAAAAATTCCATTGTATAGAAATTATTCAACCATTAAACATCCATTATTTAGTTTGGTTTTTTTTATATTACTTTTTTAGGTAAAAACATTGGTACACCAAAATTGTGTTCAAAAAATACATGTGTGTCCTTTCCCTACCCTATAAAATGATACAACACCTCCCTCTTCATCACACTTATCAAACAACTTATTATCATCCAATACGTTCCCAATAATATTCTTAATATCCATAAATTCATCATATAATCCTCCCCTTTGGATGAAAGAAATCAAAGGAAGCCTTTGGACACAAACTAAAAGAAGTTACTAGATTAAGAGGTAACATCTTCTCTCAAGCTCCATTATTTTCTTTTCTTTATCTATACCATCTAATTTATTTCATCCATGCTTGTATAACAATAAAAATATATTCAATATACTATAATTTTGTTATTATAAGGGTTCGATCTACCCTATCACACACTTGTACTTAATTGTTAATGAACATACTAAATATGTATATATCAAATTACTGCCTCACTAAACAATGATTGTTCATTTTTCCTTTACCACAACTCATGGTTGAAATTGTGATGCAATTTTTTTTATATATTCCATATATTATATTTAATATGTATTTAACCATATTTATTACTTTTAAAAATAATACCCTTTTACTTTCTATTTGGTGTAAATATGATAATTGTTTTTGAGGAAGTGTCGACTATCGCCCCCACAAAAAGACGTGATTCACAAACACACTACATGGAGTGTTTTAAGGATGGGTTTAGTGAAACTATATGATATATATATTGTAAAATAATTATAATCAAATAATTATATATATACACAAATTTTATTTACATTAATTCTTTCAATATGAAAATAAAAATTGATACAACATTCAGACGTATGTACGACTAACCGTCTCCATTAATGGTGTATTCTAATTCATGCATATATATATTTGATAAATTATTATAATAAAATTATTATTAATATTAATGATATTTATATCATATTTTACATTACTAAATCACTATATAAGTGTAATAAACAAAGATACAACAAATTTAGATACATGTGTCAAAAAAATGAGATATTAACCGAAGTGAAACCTTAACATAAGATTGTTCAAAAGCGGGTAATATAAAATAATTATAAAACAATATATTGTATTAGTTATAAGAATATGATTCTATAAAATATTTATAGGAAATTTATATTTATTATACAGGTGGTTTTAATGAGTATGATGAGAGTCAAGTCCAAAGGTACGATAATTTCATCTCACAATTCATTTTTTTGAGATACATGCTTTATTCACAACCAATTCCATTTGAGGGGTGTGTATAATTACCATGTATTAAATATGTGATTCTTAAACATAAAATTATGGGTATTTACATAACAATTTTATGATATTTCTTTCATGAGGTTTATGTTTCAAAAGTCATCAAATCAGAAAAGTACTTTTGTCTCAATTTTCCATCATTGATACACATGCCATTTTAAGAACCAATATTTCTCCATGAGGATTATATAATGAACATAAAATTGTATATCATGATTACAATTATTCAAATTATATATAAATCTTTATGTACTTTAATTTTCCTAAATTATTATTTTGGTTCAAATTTACCCAATGGTAAGTGTTTATTGACACAATCTAATCAATTTTTGAAATTGTTCATGATTGTTCCTCCTTTGATGAAATATTATTATCCATATCTCAAGAAAAATCATCAATTTTGTTCTCTTCTGGTTATTAATTAACTATTCATTTATTGTTACCATTTTTTCAATCTTTAGTAAACAATATAGTTATGAAATCATTTTTAATAATGCTCGACTTTACACACTATTCAGTTAAAAATCTCTGTTCATTCAAAACCATGTTTTCTAAAAAGGGTTTCCAAGAATATTAAAAAATTATCCTATAATATTGAAAATAAATATTTACCCTGTTTTTATTTTAGTAATATTTTCAATTGAATCTTCTTTTCTCTTTCTGAATAAGAAATTTTCATACCCTTTTACCATCCAAAAGGAATAGTCTATTTACCTCGTAAATCATATACAAATTTACCCACCATCATTTCTACGAAATTAATTTCCATGTTTAAAAAGGATAATTTTTAAATTTTTGTAAATAAATTCAATGTACAATTGTTTTCAGAATGTTTTCAATAATATTTCATAAGTTTTCAAGTAAAAAATGTTTGAAAACATTTTGATGAATTCATTACTAGTTTTCAATTTATTTTCAATGATTTTTTTTTAAAAAAGTTTTCTATATTTCTTTATATGTTTTTAGTTATTTTAAATGAAATGGATTTCATAATGTTTTATGCTTATTTTATTTGTATTCATGGAAAATATTTCTAAAAAATGCTCTCTAAATTCTCTTATAAGTTTTTATGAAAAATAGTTTCCAAAAGGTTTTCTACCTTTTTTTATATTTTTAAAGGAAAAGTGTTTTGCAAAATGTTTTCAAGATTCATTTATAAGTTTTCAAATAATATTTTTTTTCAAAATTATGTCAATCCTTCTTTCTAATTTTTATATTAATTTTCAAAGAAAATGGTTTTGTAGAGGTTTTATGTCTCAAAGATATTTTTTCAAAGAATAAAGGATATTCTCCACATGAAATGTTCTTAAAAGATATTTCCAAATTATTTCACTTATAAGATAATATATGTTTGTGTTACTCATGAATTTATAGGAAAATTAATCAATGTTTCTTATAATATTCATTCTTGTAATATATTATGTTTTGATGGAATTATGTTTACGAAACCCATTTATCTTTTACGGGATAAAATATTTTGAAACTTTCTTCTTTTAAAGGGGTATTTTTATGATGAAATGATAATTAAACCTGTATTTTTTCCATAGGTTATGATATGATTACATGTTTATAATAAATATTTCATTTTTTTGTTATGATATGATTATTTATGATCTTTTGGAACATTTAAGTATGATTTCATTATGAGATGGGTGAGACCTATATCACCCTCCAATTCATTCAGTATAGATGTATATCTTATGAGATAGACTAACATGGTCTTAGGAGTAAACCTTGATGAGTAAGATGGCCATGGGAGTGAACAGTGACTACCAAGATGGTATGAGAAGTGAAATCATGCTACTAAGAAGGACTTGATAGTGAACCATGACTCCAAGCTGGTATGTGGAGTGAACTCATATTACTAATATGGTCTTGGAATAAATGGCTTGGATACTATGGAAACCATATTATATGCTTTTGTGTCTGGAAAAATTGTATGTCTTATTCTTATGTTTCAATTTTATAGCTTATGTTATTTATTTCCTTATCAGTAATGATTTTTGAACATGAAAGCTTTATGGCATGATTAATGTGTTTGATATTTTATATGTAGGGTATGATATTCTATTTTCATGATCATGTTCTCATACCATTTTTCTCATGATTATGATTACATATCTCCATTGTTAGCCCATATTAAGAATTTGAGCTTACCCATTTTTTTTCTACCCTAGATTATGAATATATGTGTTAATATTTTTGTGTCTATGAATGTCGATAGTAATGAAGAACCTAGTGGGATACAATATAACTCACTCAGGTATCAGTGTTTATGTTTCAATGTTTCCAAAATCAATAGACTCATAAAATATTTGGGAATCTATTTGTATAATAGTTTAAGTTTTCCAAAAAATCTGCGTAATGTTAATGTATTAGAAGAAAGAGTTTCTATATGGACACTTGATAGAATTACTATAGTGGTAATCAGTGTTTTTTGGGGGCATAAATTATATTAATGATGAAAATTTACAATACATAACCAATTTTATACAAGGTATTATTCATAAAAATAAAATAATATCATAAAACAGTAAAATAATAAGAAATATTATAATCCTAATATATGAGAATTAGATTAATTAGGTTCCAAAAAATTATAATTTTATTATTTCATGACATGATATAAACTGAAAAATTAAATTAAATATTATCCTAAAAAATAATATTCAATATATATTATCTCTCTACAGACTATTAAAATCATTTCTTCATTCCTCAAAAATATTTATTGGACCAAAATAACGACTATTTTTTTAGTATATAAATATATCTCCATTATTCTCTAATAAAAATGTAAAAATTTTATCCACTAAATAATAAATAAATGTTTGTTAAATATTCCACTCACATAATATTTTCTATAATAACTGGTGATAAAATTTATGTGACCAAGAAAACATGAAAAATTATTAAACCACATGTTATAAAAATATTTATTCAATTTGTTATATAATAAATAAATAATATATTATTTAATTATGTTTCTAGATATAATTAGTTTGTGACCCTCTTAGCCACTTTCTTAGTGGAATTAGGTGAAACATTCTAAAGTCCAAAGTTAGAGTCTAGTAACATTTCAAGGAACCCATAAAGAAATAAGATAACTCCATAATAACATAATACGTTATATGAATGATCAATGTGTAATATAAACCCTTCATTATTGTCACGACCCGCCCTCGGGGTCCGAGCCGTGACTACCCCAAGCCCGCCTTCCATAGGTCAGGGGCTGGCGACTAGCACCAAGGCGTAAATCCCGGTAAAAAGGGAAGGCATTGCCTTTGAAAAGTAAACACACACCACAGAGTAAACAAGCGGAAGTAAACACTAAACAAGCAGAGTACAACTGAAAGTGCGGAAAAGTAAATGGGCCAGAATACAAACCCAAACTGAAAGTAAAGTACAACTCAAAAAGGGGAAAAACAGCAACTAAAAGTAAAAGCCGCTACTCCGAGCTGTCCACTGGAAACCCCACCTGAAGGGTGGGTACAGATAGCTCCTCTGCTCCACGGGTCCCACCGTCCGCTCCGTGCTCGTCCCTCCCAGTGGTCCACCTCCGGGTACCGTCCCGCTCCGCAAGCCTCAGCTAAGGTCAACGCTGTCCGTCGTCTGCAACCAACACAACGTAGTGCGGGCGAAGCCCGTGCAGGGGTGAGTATAAGCTACTAAGTAGGGACCCCGAGACCCCTGAAGGTCTCTCAAAATCCACAAAGGATAAACCACGAAGCAAAGTACAATCACGAAGTATCAACTAACACTGCTTAGGTATATGCCCATACATATACCTAAGTCATCAATTCAAATACGCTCCAACCTCCGAGCCCAAGTATAACTCAGTCCACGCAGGAAAGTATACGTATTCCACAAGGGAAAGCAAAATATAATCCACTCAGGATTTCACAACACAATCCACACAGGAAAACAACAGGATTCAGCTCACACAGGTATACTTCTTCAAGGACGATAAAGATGATCACTGATCCATCTAAGTCGTCGGACCCACGAAGGATCGATAGGTAACTAACCCCCGCAAAGACCCACACAGGATCGGGCTCACACAGAACCTGTAGGCGCTGGCTCACACAGAACCGCTGAGCGCAAGGACCCACACAGGATCGGGCTCACACAGAACCTGTAGCACTGATCCACGTAGGATCGCTGAGTGCTGTAGTCGTCGTCGTCGAATCCACACAGGATCTCTGTACTGTCGTCGTCGAATCCACACAGGATCTCTGTACTGTCGTCGTCGCAGTCACAGTAGCAGTCGTAGCAGTAGAACAGTCGCAGCCAGCACTAGGGTTCCCGCACACAGCAAGCTCGTACGGAGGGTCCGCTCCACGAGCCGAGAGGCTGATACATCAACTGTCACGAAGACCAGAGTTGATGTATCCAAAAGTTCCGTATTTTCAACAGGAACTCAACGCAACAGACGGCGCGTCGATCGGACGCCCGGTCTGAGAGTTATTGGCATTTTCGTCTCCGGGGCCCGGTTGGTTTTTAAGGCAAAACCAACCCGACCGTACTCCACCTGCGTCCAAACCTCGGGCGGAGTATGCCAAAAGATCCGTCTCACTAAGAGGAACACTACGCGACTGACGGCACGTCAATCGGACGTCCGTAGCTCAAGATATGAGCGTTTCCGCTGCGAAGGCCCGGTTGGTTTCGTGAACGAACCAACCCGGCCGAACTCAAAGTAACCCGAAACCTTGAGTGCGATATACCGAAACGACCGTCTCGATCCAAGGATCGCGTTGCCGCAGACGGTTCGTCATTCGGAGGTCCGAGGCTCAAGTTATGAGCCAAGAACCGAATCTGATCCGAAACGGGGGGTCCGGGTCCGGGCCGACCGGGCCCGACCCCCCCCCCCTCTGGACGGCGCGGCGGCCGGCGGCGGCGGACGGCGGCGGCGGGCGGCGGAGCGGCGGCGCGGCGGCGGCGGACGGCGGCAGCGGGCGGCGGCGCGGCGGCGGGCGGCGCGGCGGCGGCGGCGGGCCGCGTGGCGGCGGCGGCGGGCCGCGTGGCGGCGGCGGGCCGCGTGGCGGCGGCGGGCCGCGCGGCGGCGGCGGGAGGCACGCGGGGCTAAGCCCCGCGTTTCACAAGGCGGCACGGCTATAAGCCGTGCCTTTGCAAAATAAACGGCCCCCGCAAGTGGGGGCCGGCTGGATAAAAACCGGGGGGGCTTTGCCCCCCCCCCTCCTTTAAATGAACCGCCCCCCTCATTAAGAGGGGGGTTTGGAGAACCGGCCGGGGGTTTAATCCCCCGGTTTTATGACATCCGGCCGGCCCGCTGGCCGGCCGGTTTTTACCAACGGGACCGGAAATTCCGGTCCCGCCCTTGACTTCCGACGCCGGCGGCCCGGCCGCCGGTCTTTCCTTCCGCCGCGGCCCGGAACCGGCCGCGGTCTCCTCGTCCCGCCGCGGCCCGGAACCGGCCGCGGTCTTCTCGTCCCGCCGCGGCCCGGAACCGGCCGCGGTCTTCTCGTCCCGCCGCGGCCCGGAACCGGCCGCGGTCTTCTTGTCCGGCACGGTGAGACGGCACCGCGCCCCATTCGCCGTGCCATGAATCCTTCCAACGCGGCGCGACGGCGTCGCGTTCTTGAAGACTCTCCTCGGCGTAGCGCGACGGCGTTGCGTAATTTAAACGCACGGTAAACCGCGTGGTGCGACGGCACCACGCCACTTTGCTTCCATTGAAAGAATTAAACAAGAACGTTGGAGGGGGGGTTCGGCCGTGTTCGTGCGGTCCGGCCCCCCTCGCGTTAATAATAATAACACAACTTAAAGAAAATCATGTCACACGTTAATCTTGTTAAAAGCACGATCAAGAATAAAATGAGGAATCCAAAAGAAATTCGACAACCCCTACCTCGGGTTTAGGATTCAAAGGTTCGGCTACGCTCCGCGGAAGACGGCGTCGCGAAGGTCGGGTGTCGTGGTCGTCGTTCGTCAAATCCGTTGACGAAGTGCTAAGCCCGAAGAGACACGACGTTGGCGGATCTTCGTTTGCCGACGAAGAAGGTCCGAGGAGGAAGAAGAGGTCCGAAGATACCGGGTCGCCGAGTCGATGATCCTTGACGAAGTGTTATCGTTCTTCGTTGAGGATGAAGACGTTCTTCGTTCTTCGACAGAGCTTGAAGATGAGAAAGCTCTCCAAAGACAAACAAAGAACCCTTAATAAAATAAGACTACCTCTTATTTTATTAACACAACACAAAGAATTTCAATATTTGAAATTCAAAAAGGGGGTTTAACTCCCTTAATTAAATAAGGGTAACTTAAGCCATTAAAAGAGGGGTTAAGTATGTTGAGAGAAAAATTAAAAGACTTAGGGGTTCGTGTGGGCCCCACCACACTTAATCCTCCCAAGGGAGGTTAAGTGGGTGTGGGTCCCACTTCCAACCCCCTTAGGTAGGTTTTTTTTAATAAGTTAAAATAAAATTTGTTTTACACAATTTTATTTAACTTAACTGAAAAACCCCAAAACGTAACTTTCAACCCGCAACAAACGCAACTCCCGAAAAGGTCTCATTAAGCGAAAATCGGCGCTGCGAGTTCATCGGTGCCCTCGGATTTCAATTCCGAGCACCGGATCAAAAGTTAGGAATTCCCGCTCGTTCGTTCACTGAACGTACCCGAGCCAAACTTCGGAAATTAATTCCGGGCACTCCGGGCCTCGGAATCAGGTGCCGTCTGAAACCGCGCTCTTGTAAAAATCCAAAGAAAATTAAGAAAAAATTTCCCTTGAATTTTACGGTCTTTACATTACTCCCACCTCAGAGCTTTACGTCCCCGTAAAGATACATCAAAAACTAGGGGAACAAATGAGGGTACTGAGCACGCATCTGAGCCTCCCGCTCCCATGTGCTCTCCTGGAGATTCCCGTGCTGCCATCTGATGCGCACAAGAGGAATCGATCGCCCACGTAGGACCCGCTCCTGTCGATCCTCTATCTCCACCGGGACCTCCGTAAAAGTCGCCCCATCGTCAACGTCAAGCTCCCCATGGTCAATGATGTGCGTCGGGTCGTGCACGTATCTCCTCAGCTGGGATACGTGAAAGACGTCGTGCACCCGGTGCAACTGAGGTGGTAGAGCCAGGCGATAAGCCACCTCGCCAATCCTGCTGAGTATCTGAAAAGGTCCGATGAAGCGCGGAGATAACTTGCCGCCTCGGCCAAATATCCGAATACCACGTCGAGGTGAGACCCGCAAGAAGACGTGGTCGCCATCCTCGAACTCAAGTGGTCTCCGCCTCCTGTCAGCATATGACTTCTGCCGGCTCTGAGCTGTCCTCATCCGCTCCTGGATGACCTGGACCTTCTCTGACGTGGCCTGGACCATCTCCGGTCCCACTAGTGCTGACTCCCCTGGGTCTGTCCAGCACAAAGGAGATCTACATGGTCGGCCGTACAACGCCTCGTACGGTGCCATCCCGATGGTGGAGTGATAGCTGTTGTTGTATGCGAATTCCACCAAAGGTAGGTGGTCCTCCCAGCTACGACCAAAGTCAATGACACATGCACGGAGCATGTCCTCGAGAGTCTGAATGGTCCTCTCCGTCTGACCATCCGTCTGAGGGTGAAAAGCTGTGCTAAGACGTAGCTGCGTCCCGAACGCCTCCTGCAACCCCTTCCAAAGCCGGGAAGTAAAGCGGGCATCACGATCGGAAACGATAGATGATGGCACGCCGTGGAGCCGCACAATCTCCTGAACGTAGAGACGTCCCAAGCTCTCCACCGAGCCCTGCTCTCTGATGGGTAAGAAGTGTGCCGACTTGGTGAGTCGGTCAACAATCACCCAGATTGAGTCGTGACCTCTGGAAGTGCGTGGAAGTCCAGTCACGAAGTCCATAGATATGCCGTCCCACTTCCACTCCGGAACCTCCAAGGGCTGTACCAAGCCTGCTGGTACCTGATGCTCTGCCTTCACCTGCTGACAGGTAAGGCATCGAGAAACGAACTCTGCTACAGCTTTCTTCATGCCCGGCCACCAGTGCTGTCGTCTGAGGTCCTGGTACATCTTCGCCACTCCAGGATGTACCGCTAAAGGAGAAGTGTGAAACTCCCACAGCACTTCCTCTCGCAATGTGACTGGTACCATGGCACGTCCTCTGAAAAGGATGTCGTGCTCTGCTCCAAGGGAGAAACCATCAGGTGCCTGTCCCGAGGATATCTGTGCACGCTGTGTCTCACAGTCAGCGTCCCCGCGCTGTGCCTCCCTGACTCGCTGCAGTAGTGGAGGAGTGACTGTGAGAGCCTGAAGAAAGGCTGCTCCATCTCTATCCACGAAGGATATCTGCAAAGAGGCTAGCTGCTACGTCGCCTCCTCGAGTAGCTGAATGTCCGTCCTCCTGCTGAGGGCATCGGCTACTACGTTCCCCTTCCCTGGAGTATAGACTATCTCAAAGTCATAGTCCTGGAGGAACTCGAGCCATCGTCGCTGTCTCAGGTTCAGATACTTCTGCGAGAAGATATACCTGAGACTCTGATGATCGGAAAAGACTGTAAAGCGCTCGCCCATCAGATAATGTCGCCATGTCTTCAGAGCGAAGACCACTGCTGCTAACTCCAGGTCATGGGTAGCGTAGTTCTGCTCATGCGGCCTCAACTGTCGTGATCCATAGGCGATCACTGCCCGCTCCTGCATTAGAACACATCTGAGTCCGGTTCCTGATGCATCGCAGTAGACTACGTACCCTACTCCCTCCTCAGGCAACCTCAAGATAGGTGCGCTAGTCAATCTCTGTCTCAGCTCATGGAAGCTCTGCTGACATCTGTCTGACCATACGAAGGGTTTCCCCTTCTTCGTCAAAGCTGTGAGTGATGCCGCAACTCTGGAGAAGTTCGGCACAAACCTCCGATAGTATCCAGCTAGTCCCAAGAAACTCCGAACCTCAGTCACGCTCCTGGGTGGCTCCCATGCTAACACAGCCTCAATCTTCGCGGGATCCACTGCAACTCCCGCCTCAGAGATAACGTGTCCCAAAAAGTGGACCTCACGTATCCAGAACTGGCACTTCGAGAGCTTACCATAAAGCTGGTGCTCTCGGAGTGTGTCAAGAACAACTCGCAAGTGATAGGCGTGCTCCTCCTCCGTCGTAGAGTAAATCAGAATGTCGTCGATGAAGACCACGACAAACCGATCAAGCTATGGCTGAAAGATCCTGTTCATGAGTGCCATGAACACTGCTGGAGCATTGGTTACACCGAAAGGCATAACCAAGAACTCATAGTGGCCATACCGACATCTGAAGGCCGTCTTCTGCACATCCTCGTCTCTGACTCTGAGCTGATGATAGCCTGACCTGAGGTCTATCTTCGAGAACCACCGTGCTCCCTTGAGCTGATCAAAGAGGTCATCAATCCTCGGTAGCGGATACTTGTTCCTCACTGTCACCTGGTTCAGGCGACGATAGTCAACACAAAGTCGCAAGCTCCGTCCGCCTTCTTGGCGAACAATATCGGGGAAGCCCAGGGTGAAACACTGGGTCGGATGAATCCCTTGCCCTGCAAGTCCTCCAACTGTACCCGTAGCTCTCGAAGCTCGGCGGGGGCCATCCGATATTCTGGAGTGGATATCGGGGCTGTCCCGGGGTACAAGTCAATATAAAAGTCTACCTCTCTGCGAGGAGGTAGCCCTGGAACATCGTCGGGAAAAACGTCCGCATACTGATCCACCACTGCAGGAAAACCAGGACTCCGCACGTCAACTGCTCCAAGGATAAGGCTAGCCAACTGATGAGTGATGGGCTATCCTCTCCTCCGCGGAAGTCCATCCTGTGCTGCTAAGGCTCCCTTCTCACCGGTGAAGGTGAACCTGCTCCCGTCGGTGCGTACACATCGCACCTTGCGCCTAAAACAGTCAATCTGTGCATGGACCGTAGACAACCAATCCATGCCCAAGATGACGTCGTAAGGCCTCGACGCTGCTACAAGAAGATCCCAGCCGAAGCTCTCGCCTCCTAGAGTAAGCTCACACTGCCGGCACCAGTGCGTAATCGTCGAGTCTGCTCCCGTAGGAGTTTCTAGCCGTAAGGATCGAGCCAACGGCTCTGTCGGAATCTCCGAGCTCCGAACAAGGGCAGCGGCTATGAAAGAGTGACTCGCTCCTGTGTCTATAAGAACTGCAGCAAGGGTGGAATAGACACAGATAGTACCTCGAATCATCTCGGGTGCGCCGTGGTCGTAGGCCTCTGCTGCCTGAAGCTGTGCCTGTCGCTGCCCGCCAGCTCCCTTTGGTCGGGGTGGACCTCCTGGTGGTGGTGGTGGTAGAGCCTCAAAGCGTCGGCCACCACCAGCTGCTCGTCCAGCTCCTCTGCCTCGTCCGCCTCCTCCCTGCGGACCGCCACGGTCGACCCTCTGCCTCTGCCTCGGTGGTCCATCAACTGACTGCTGCTCCTCGGCACGGCGGGTCGGGCAGTCGCGAGCCATGTGGCCCTGCCCGCCGCACGAGTAGCACTGCCTGCCTCTCGGAAGACTGGCTCCGCGCTGTGTTCCCCGCACTGCTGAGCCAGTGCCCTGAGATCGTCGGCCTGAAGGTCTGGTCTGTCTGGACCCCTGAGTCATCCGTCGACTGCCTGCTGCAGATGACTCTGCCACGTGCCGCCCTGCGGTGGGTCGCTGTGCTGGTGTAGACTCAGCAAGGAAGCTCTCGATCAGAAGTGCCCGCTCCAGTACTCCTGTCTGAGTCGGTATGCTGAGGGAGATCAGCGATGCCCTGATCTCGTGTCTCAAACCCTGCTCGAAGGTCCGGGCCCGGAAGAATGGATCCCGTACCATGTCGGTCGAGTAGCGCGAGAGATCGGTAAACCTCGCCGAGTACTGGGCGACCGTCATGCTGCCCTGCCGCAGCTGTAGAAGCTCCTGGATGCGCACCGCTCGAAGGGTGGCCGGGACGAACTCAGAGCGGAAGAGGCTCTCGAAGTCCGTCCAGAGTAGAGATGCCTCATCGTGCACCTGGAGCATCAAGCTCCACCATCGTCCAGCTGCTGCGTATAGTAGGCTCGCAGCGAGGATCACCATGAGGTCTGCTGGTGTCCTCACTAGCCTAAACACTCGAACCACTGCCTCCAGCCAGTCCTCTGCTGCCTGGGGATCCGTCTCCCCGCGAAACCTGGGCGGTCGCTGGCGCTGAAACTCATGCAGTGCGCTGAGGCGACGTGCATCGTCAGCGGCTGCTGCTGGAAGCATCGGGGGATCGGCGGGTAAAGCTACCGCCGGTGCCACTACTGGAAAAGGGCCCTGTACCGAGGCCTCGTCGCTCGGTGGGCTGTCGTCTCGCTCGACTCTCGGAACCCTAGCTGGCTGCCGTCGTGGGGCCATCCTGAAAAGGAGAACAAGAGCACCATAGTCATAACATTATACCTGGTGAGCTGAATTAAGTAATCACAAAGAAAACTTGAGACTTTCATTAAGCAGATCAGTATACCCGGTGAGCTGACACAAGTAATCACAAAGAAAACTTTGAAACACACACGCAATCAATGTTTTCGTGCATTAAGTCAGAAATCAGAAGTCAGGGTCCTGGTGTACGGATACGTCGGCCGCCGCACCAACACTGGACTCCCTGGACTGATAACCACACTCAATACGCTAAACATTATTGCTTCACATAGAAAAGATCAGAGTTCGCGGTAGAACCGAACTCCTCTGATACCAATTTGTCACGACCCGCCCTCGGGGTCCGAGCCGTGACTACCCCAAGCCCGCCTTCCATAGGCCAGGGGCTGGCGACTAGCACCAAGGCGTAAATCCCGGTAAAAAGGGAAGGCATTGCCTTTGAAAAGTAAACACACACCACAGAGTAAACAAGCGGAAGTAAACACTAAACAAGCAGAGTACAACTGAAAGTGCGGAAAAGTAAATGGGCCAGAATACAAACCCAAACTGAAAGTAAAGTACAACTCAAAAAGGGGAAAAACAGCAACTAAAAGTAAAAGCCGCTACTCCGAGCTGTCCACTGGAAACCCCACCTGAAGGGTGGGTACAGATAGCTCCTCTGCTCCACGGGTCCCACCGTCCGCTCCGTGCTCGTCCCGCCCAGTGGTCCACCTCCGGGTACCGTCCCGCTCCGCAAGCCTCAGCTAAGGTCAACGCTGTCCGTCGTCTGCAACCAACACAACGTAGTGCGGGCGAAGCCCGTGAAGGGGTGAGTATAAGCTACTCAGTAGGGACCCCGAGACCCCTGAAGGTCTCTCAAAATCCACAAAGGATAAACCACGAAGCAAAGTACAATCACGAAGTATCAACTAACACTGCTTAGGTATATGCCCATACATATACCTATGTCATCAATTCAAATACGCTCCAACCTCCGAGCCCAAGTATAACTCAGTCCACGCAGGAAAGTATACGTATTCCACAAGGGAAAGCAAAATATAATCCACTCAGGATTTCACAACACAATCCACACAGGAAAGCAACAGGATTCAGCTCACACAGGTATACTTCTTCAAGGACGATAAAGATGATCACTGATCCATCTAAGTCGTCGGACCCACGAAGGATCGATAGGTAACTAACCCCCGCAAAGACCCACACAGGATCGGGCTCACACAGAACCTGTAGGCGCTGGCTCACACAGAACCGCTGAGCGCAAGGACCCACACAGGATCGGGCTCACACAGAACCTGTAGCACTGATCCACGTAGGATCGCTGAGTGCTGTAGTCGTCGTCGTCGAATCCACATAGGATCTCTGTACTGTCGTCGTCGAATCCACACAGGATCTCTGTACTGTCGTCGTCGCAGTCACAGTAGCAGTCGTAGCAGTAGAACAGTCGCAGCCAGCACTAGGGTTCCCGCACACAGCAAGCTCGTACGGAGGGTCCGCTCCACGAGCCGAGAGGCTGATACATCAACTGTCACGAAGACCAGAGTTGATGTATCCAAAAGTTCCGTATTGTCAACAGAAACTCAACGCAACAGACGGCGCGTCGATCGGACGCCCGGTCTGAGAGTTATTGGCATTTTCGTCTCCGGGGCCCGGTTGGTTTTTAAGGCAAAACCAACCCGACCGTACTCCACCTGCGTCCAAACCTCGGGCGGAGTATTCCAAAAGATCCGTCTCACTAAGAGGAACACTACGCGACTGACGGCACGTCAATCGGACGTCCGTAGCTCAAGATATGAGCGTTTCCGCTGCGAAGGCCCGGTTGGTTTCGTGAACGAACCAACCCGGCCGAACTCAAAGTAACCCGAAACCTTGAGTGTGATATACCGAAACGACCGTCTCGATCCAAGGATCGCGTTGCCGCAGACGGTTCGTCATTCGGAGGTCCGAGGCTCAAGTTATGAGCCAAGAACCGAATCTGATCCGAAACGGGGGGTCCGGGTCCGGGCCGACCCGGCCCGACCCCCCCCCCCTCTGGACGGCGCGGCGGCCGGCGGGCGGCGGCGCGGCGGCGGCGGACGGCGGCGGCGGGCGGCGGCGCGGCGGCGGGCCGCGTGGCGGCGGCGGCGGGCCGCATGGCGGCGGCGGCGGGCCGCGTGGCGGCGGCGGGCCGCGTGGCGGCGGCGGGCCGCGTGGCGGCGGCGGGAGGCACGCGGGGCTAAGCCCCGCGTTTCACAAGGCGGCACGGCTATAAGCCGTGCCTTTGCAAAATAAACGGCCCCCGCAAGTGGGGGCCGGCTGGATAAAAACCGGGGGGGCTTTGCCCCCCCCTCCTTTAAATGAACCGCCCCCCTCATTAAGAGGGGGGTTTGGAGAACCGGCCGGGGGTTTAATCCCCCGGTTTTATGACATCCGGCCGGCCCGCTGGCCGGCCGGTTTTTACCAACGGGACCGGAAATTCCGGTCCCGCCCTCGACTTCCGACGCCGGCGGCCCGGCCGCCGGTCTTTCCTTCCGCCGCGGCCCGGAACCGGCCGCGGTCTCCTCGTCCCGCCGCGGCCCGGAACCGGCCGCGGTCTTCTCGTCCCGCCGCGGCCCGGAACCGGCCGCGGTCTTCTCGTCCCGCCGCGGCCCGGAACCGGCCGCGGTCTTCTTGTCCGGCACGGTGCGATGGCACCGCGCCCCATTCGCCGTGCCATGAATCCTTCCAATGCGGCGCGACGGCGTCGCGTTCTTGAAGACTCTCCTCGGCGTAGCGCGACGGCGTTGCGTAATTTAAACGCACGGTAAACCGCGTGGTGCGACGGCACCACGCCACTTTGCTTCCATTGAAAGAATTAAACAAGAACGTTGGAGGGGGGGTTCGGCCGTGTTCGTGCGGTCCGGCCCCCCTCGCGTTAATAATAATAACGCAACTTAAAGAAAATCATGTCACACGTTAATCTTGTTAAAAGCACGATCAAGAATAAAATGAGGAATCCAAAAGAAATTCGACAACCCCTACCTCGGGTTTAGGATTCAAAGGTTCGGCTACGCTCCGCGGAAGACGGCGTCGCGAAGGTCGGGTGTCGTGGTCGTCGTTCGTCAAATCCGTTGACGAAGTGCTAAGCCCGAAGAGACACGACGTTGGCGGATCTTCGTTTGCCGACGAAGAAGGTCCGAGGAGGAAGAAGAGGTCCGAAGATACCGGGTCGCCGAGTCGATGATCCTTGACGAAGTGTTATCGTTCTTCGTTGAGGATGAAGACGTTCTTCGTTCTTCGACAGAGCTTGAAGATGAGAAAGCTCTCCAAAGACAAACAAAGAACCCTTAATAAAATAAGACTACCTCTTATTTTATTAACACAACACAAAGAATTTCAATATTTGAAATTCAAAAAGGGGGTTTAACTCCCTTAATTAAATAAGGGTAACTTAAGCCATTAAAAGAGGGGTTAAGTATGTTGAGAGAAAAATTAAAAGACTTAGGGGTTCGTGTGGGCCCCACCACACTTAATCCTCCCAAGGGAGGTTAAGTGGGTGTGGGTCCCACTTCCAACCCCCTTAGGTAGGTTTTTTTTAATAAGTTAAAATAAAATTTGTTTTACACAATTTTATTTAACTTAACTGAAAAACCCCAAAACGTAACTTTCAACCCGCAACAAACGCAACTCCCGAAAAGGTCTCATTAAGCGAAAATCGGCGCTGCGAGTTCATCGGTGCCCTCGGATTTCAATTCCGAGCACCGGATCAAAAGTTAGGAATTCCCGCTCGTTCGTTCACTGAACGTACCCGAGCCAAACTTCGGAAATTAAGTCCGGGCACTCCGGGCCTCGGAATCAGGTGCCGTCTGAAACCGCGCTCTTGTAAAAATCCAAAGAAAATTAAGAAAAAATTTCCCTTGAATTTTACGGTCTTTACAATTATGATATCTCTAATCATGTAAGTTTGATGATGGTGCCATCAACAAATTTTCTTGATGTTTCTTTCTTTGAATTTACAAAACCATACTCGCCTATAGAACACCATGGTCGTGGATTTATTTAAGAAAATTCATTTTGAAAAAAAGGAATAAGATATGAAATTTTAGTAAATAATAGAGGGGAAAATCCTTTTTTCTCATTATTGATTGATAAATTATCAACCGAGATGCACCAAACGTATCATACATCACCATGAAAATATTTCTCCACTATTTCCATCGAAACAACAATGTATGAAAATTAAAATACTAATTAGTGGTAGTAATAATAATAATAATTTTCAAAGAAAAATACAAAATTCATTATATAGAATCATCTCACGAAGCATATAAATGTGTATTTCTTGCGGGTGGGTCTCATTCACATAATATTCTACTCTGAACATTACCAAGGATTTATACCATGCGAATGTGCCTCAATGTCCTATGATTCCCCAACCCTCATAAACTGTATTATTTTTGTCTCGCCAATGATTTAACTTGGAAATATAACATATATTTAAGAATAATATCATGGAGCTTCTCAGTTCTCATTATATTTGGGAACTACTTTGACCTTTTAGTGCAACTAATAATATTTATACATTATCACATACTACATCAAATTAATAAAAAATCATGATTTGAGAAAATGTTTATTAATATTCAAAACATTAATAAAATTTATCATAAAGTATGCCTAATTTTGTTCTAGGGCACGAACTCCAATAGAAACCCCCATGCCCTCGAGTCAAATGCTAACAAAATTTAGTTTACTAGATCTCACATGATACTAATTCTTTTAAAGAGACATGCATTTTAAAAAAGTAGTCCACTACCTCTTTTTTTTCTGTGATAATTTCATTATACAACATTATCTCCTCTGAAAACCCTTTCCAGATGTGATACCTCTAGAGTATCTTATTTGTTTATTGGAATGACCTTGTCTCTTTTTTAAGATCCATCACTATAGTATTATCACAATAAACTGTGATGTAGTCAATACTTCATTATAACTCATCATACTCCTTTAAAAATTTAAATATCCCAATATCCTCCTTGGATGCATTATAAGTAGATATAAACTCAAAATATACAATAGAATATATGAAAATTAGTTGATTTTAACCCTTCCTGCTCATAGCCCCTCCATTGAGAAAGAAAACATATCACGACTATGACTTCAGATCATTATGATCTATTGGAAAGCTAGGTTCGGTATCCCCCTTGATGACTAGATCCTCATCTACTCCATACAATAAAAAAATATACATAGTTCATTTTAGATTCTTGTTGATAGTCTTAAAAAAATATATTTTTCTCCTGGATATTCTTAATATATTCCTACCATGATCAATTCATAGGAAACATCAAGTCGAGTATATAATAAGGATTAAATGATTTATCCTATCACTGATGTGTATGTGATCTTACTGACTGTCTCTATGTAGTTGTGATAGAGGATATATTTTCATAGAATGATTTATACCATTTGATATTGTAATGAATCCCCTCTTGGATTATTCCATACTAAATATAAATTATATCTAGTCATGTATGTACTTTGAATTATTCTAAGAGGACTGTTGGATCTATCACGAATGAACTTGTTCTCTAGAATATAAGGGCTTTTCAACTATGTACATCATGGAAAAACACTTGTCTGACCAATCCTTAATAGACTGTAAGACCGTTATATCATTTATAATAAGAAATATTTCATCATCATATACTACTAGGATAATGATTTGATTTCCACTAAACCCCTTGTAAGAACATGACTCAATTTGTTTCTTAATAAAACCTAATTATATTATCTATTCATCAAATAAAATTTTCTATGAACTAGATGCTTTATTACATCCATAAATGGATTTCAAAAACCTTCAAATCCTTTTTCGAATCACCTGGAGTTACAAAATCTTCTAGTTGGGCCATATAGACATGTTCTTAATGGTTCCCCTTAGAAAAAAGTGGTTTTCAAATCTATCTTTCAAAATTCACAGTCATGGTAATTTGATATATTAAGTAGAGTTATGAGGGATTCAAAAATGGAAACTGATGAAAATCTATAATTATATTTTATTCCATCACATTGTTTAAACCGTTCATCCACTAGGATTTCTTTATAGTTAATCCCATTACCCTTTAATTTTATTTTTCTCTTGAATACCCCATTGGTACCTACAAAAATTACATAAAATTTCACATAAAAAAGAACTCAAAAAGGTTTTTGAAACATGGAATAAATTTTTGAATTCATGGATTTTCCATCATTCATATTCAGAGCTCTCTGTTTCTTATTTTTAGGAGTGATGTTTATAATTTTCACCTAATAATGAGTCACTATATTTGTTGACTAGAAACCATATTTTTATAGTATCTTAACTCTATTGTAAACCTACAAAATCCTTTTATATCCTGAATTACTTTTTCCATAGGAACTGATAGATTCAATTCTTGTACAAACTCTTGTGTATCTAGAGAATAAACTTTTCCAAATTCAATATTTCTCCAACTATCCTTTTTGATGATGTTCTCCATCATATGAAATATATAATTCTTGGTCACATTCACATTCCTGTCTAAGGTATTGTAAATGTAGTATCACTATTTTAACATTGGATATATTATAAATAAACATATTATGCCCCATGGTGTATGTTTATTGACTAATAAGTCCATAACAAATTTTCATAACCCCTTAAACAGTTATATAGAAAAACAAGTTTATTTCTAATTCACAAATCAAAGTTAATTCTGTTTCCCGCATTAGTTGGTAATCAACATAATATATATTCCACAATTTTTAATCCAGATACCTAAAAGGATAATAAAAGATCTAAATGTCTCATAATTGATAGTACAATGGCTAAAAAGGCATGGTTCCTTCATTCACTAACACTCATACAATTTCGTTTTTAAGGTAGAGTGAGTTGAGATAAAACCCCAAACTTTTGTAAAACATTGATAAAATCCTGTTTAAGATATTCTATACCTTGATCTGATTATATATATTTTTACCTTATTTCCATGTTGATTATCTACCTCATTCTTCCATACTTTCATTTTCTGAAAGGACTCAAACTTATACCTCATCAAGTATATATAGCCACATATACTCAGGTTATCAGAAAAAGTTATGAAGTAATTAAACCTACCTCTAGATTCTACATTAAATGGTTAAAAAACATTTGTGTGTACCAACCATTAAATCTTTGTAGACATTTCACTATGTCAATGGAATGGTGAAATAGTTATTTTTTATTGTAAATAGGAATGAAATATTTCAAGTCGTTTTAGCTCAGAATAGTCTAAATAAGCATATTTAATATGCTTTTTCCAATCCATCTCGTTCACATGACGGAAATAGTGATTCTATAGTTGGGTGTTATATGGGTCCTGGAAAATGATTTGTCATATATTTACAATCATTTGGTTTCATAGTTTATTTCCTAACGAACATTATTCTTATGTTCCATACCATACCATATTTTATATTTATAAGATAGAAAACTATTATTTGAAAGCTTAATAACAAAACCATCTGAATCTAGGAATGATAATAAAATTATGTTCGTAGTAATAGTTAGTACATAATAATAATCTTGTAAAATCAATATCATTTTTTTGGAAATGACATGTGGTAGTCACTAATGGAAAGAGTAGTTGAACTTGCACTATTGGCCCCTAAAAAATAAACATATCCTCTAGAAATATTTCAAAATGTACTTGATTCTTGAATTTTTATATATATGTGATCAAAAAAACATTATCTCATACCCAATGTGTAGTTATTGAAAGATTACACACAAAAGTGATATCACCTTTAGCTTCCCCTAGCTTATGGGTATAGTTCCACTTTAAGTGGCCTTACTTTCAAAATAAAAAACATACCACCTATTTTTCCTTCCCCTACCTAAAATCCTTATCTTCCTAGAAGGATGATCATCAGGAGATTTAGAATTCTTTTGAGTCTTTGACCTCCTCACCTTATTATTCCATTTTTACTCATTATAAATAATGATGGTTTCTCAAAACCCATGTTCTTATCCACATGGATAATATGATTAAGATAATCCAAAGGAAACTTCTCATTATTTCTCAGGATAAAATTTACAATGAAACAAGACAAGGTATTTGGTAGTGAAGAATGTTTGTGATTTTTGGGAAACTCATTTGGGAATTTTATCGATAGGATGTTTAACCATTCAACGTAACCAATAATCTTGATCGCATGAGGCCCAAATGGTTCATATTCTCTAATATTAGCTGTAAAAAATCTATTGGAGATCTAACATCTCTTTTGTGTCACTTTATTTTTATAGAGATCCCTAATATGGGATATAATGATATACCCATCCATCCTTGTGTTACATTAAAATCTAATTGGTCATTAATGATATAATGAAATATTGAATATATATGGGATCATTAAAATGTTTCTCATTGATAGATAACACTTCCTTACTAGCCTCATTACTTGTTAAATCAATAATAGGTTCTTTGAGCATAAATAATTTCCTCTCCTAGGATAGGATGACATGCATGAACCTTTTACACTCCATAAATTTGTTATACTGAGATGGTTATCCTTCTTATGAATGGATCACAATGATATGTTAAAAAAATTATTAATGTTTCTACAAATTATAAGAACATAGATTTATTACATTATTGGATAAAATTTAGAGAAATAAATAAATATTATATTTATTTATCTCCCATTATTCTATTGAAACCCAATAGCACAAACCATTTGATTTATAATATCCTATCTCTTGTGTTGAAATGATCCATATTCCCATTCTCAACACCATAAAATTTTCCAATCAATCTATTTGAATGGTATTTAAGAAGAATTCCAAATGAAAATTTCATTAAATCATGGTGCCTTGATACATGGAGTTGACTCCACCATCATGAAATCCATAAATTGTATTTCCTCTACCCTAATATATTAGTTAAAACACGTCTTCATTTGGATGTAAAATAATTACGTGAAATAAGTTATCTCAACAAGAAAAATTATATTAGAATTCCTGGATAATTCAAATCACTCCAACTTTGGTTGGTCAAGTACATTGAAAAGTTGTTCTATTTTAACTAATTTACTGGAAGACTATACCAACTTAATATTTATATTTGATGGATTTCATATTTATGTGGATTTTTTCCATTATTATCTTTATTAATATTTTGTTAATATTAATTACATATAGTTAAGTGATTAACCTTGTCTTAGATAAATTCACAGATAGTGATGTTTAATTTAGTTATATTTTTCATGCTCGTTAATTCATTAATTCTTGTGATCAAGACAAAAAATCCATAATGAAATGACTATAATACATGATAACAGTAAAATAATATAGTGAAATGATCATTAACTATTACCAATGGTTAGTTTATCACGAGTTTGATAAACTAACCGTCGACCTTGGGGGAAAACACCTTGATCTAATAGAGGTTCATGTTTCCGTTTTCCAACTGTCCACCTATTTATATATGTTGCATTCATTTTTAATAAGCTCAAAACATGGACTACATCCACTATCATAGGATCTCAATAAATTACATATGATTTTACTTACCCAATGTTTATGGGAATGGGCTTTCATAAAAGAAATCATGGGAATAAAGACCTTTATATAATAAGGGGAGTGATGGAACACATGACACCAATTTAATTTAAAATTAATTAAAATAATATAATCACAAACAGTTGTTTAGTATGAGCTCGTGATCATCCATTTTCATGAATGGAATTACTTATTTTATAAAATTATTATTCAATAACTAATTATTCTTATTTAAGTTAAATCCCACTCAAATAAATTAATTATGCTCTTTGATTAATAATTTTTTTTCTTCATTCTCATCCAAATTTTCATAAAATTATCATCCATAATAATTTTAAACAAATTAAATAATTTTTTTAAGATTATTTGGGAATAATAAAAAATGTACTCTAGAAGAAACACAATGAGAACACATCTGTACTAGATAATGTGTATTATACTCGTATACTGTTTAATCTCGTTCCTTGTGGCATACATGAATTATCAGATAATATATTTATGTGTACATTCAACTTAATGATCACACATTTTAAATGATTGTTTCTAACATAGAATTAAATGCTTTAATGTGTATAGTAATAACTAAAATATGACTTATACATGATATATATATTTGAAAAATACATAGGAGTTAATTAGAAAGTTATATATCTAAACTTATCACTCGGTGTGTCCTATAAAACTAATTAGCACACTCCAGAACATGTTGAAAAGTTTTAAATATTATAATAAAATAATTTTTACTCTCTATAAATTTTTATAATTATATGTTGTGTATAAGAAAACATGATAGCATGTTCTATTCTCACTATCTATCTGAGGAACACACAAAGGGACTCAATGTTTAACCTTTACATGGAATGTATTAGTGTACAAAAAATATACATTGGATACATGGAGTGTTTTATTTGGGTTACATGGCCACTAGTCAGGTAATCCCTGTAAGAAGATACACAGACTGTCTGTGACTAAAGACTACACATCATGTAGAGAAGTTACATTGTTTGTACTTCGGCGGACCATGTGCCAGGCTAGATCTATCCACACACAGTGTATAAATAAATCCACAGCCTATAATAAATGCACACACATTGAATAAAGTAAAAAATAATTATGGTTTATTAATCACCTGTATATGATCTGTACCTCTTGGTACACAACATGTACTCTAATGTTATTCACATAGATTCCTCAGCACCTCCATATGAGATCTTCAAATGTATATCATTCATCATTTTAACCGACTTGATTAAACTTATGAGAAATGAAGAGGAATAAGTATTATTTAAATTAATATTGAATATTGAATAAGTTCAATTAATAATATAAATTTAAAATATATAAATTAATGAATGACATTGTGTCAGTTATAACTAATTATCTAACTCGCTCTCATACCACTTGATGGTTTTCGGTGTAGTGAAAGTGTGTGATGGGTTATTCCAATCATTTTATTTTTTCCCAATCTATTATTTAACAAATAATAAAAATCATGATTAACATAATTGAATAAAATATTATAGATAAAGGATGAAACACTAGAACCAAGTACAAAAACATTATATATTATTTATAATAAATTTATGAAATAAATAATTACCTTCTGATAAATTATTTATTCATTAATAGATTTTGAAATATATATACATCCTATCAAAATTTCATTGTATGAATGGATATTATATTTAATCCATCAGTGATCCACATATGTTACAAAAATCAAAGAACATTGACGCATGAATATCAGTGTGCTAGAATGGAAATCATATTGATTGCATCATTCACCATTAACATCCTTGAGAATTATTTCCATGATATTCTATTTTACCTCTCTTTACTCGAGTGTAGAATGTGTAAGAATATCAATCTCTATTATTTGAAGCATTATTAGACAAGTAAACTCTCTAGGTATTTGAGAGGACTCTCTAGATATCATTGTGCACAAAAAAAGAACTAAATCTCATGAAAAGTAGTACAGTTTTGTTTATACACTATATGGTTTAAACAAATAATTTCATATTTTCCTATTATTTTCATAATTCCTATTGAACCCCTTATCTACAATAATAATTATGATATTTTTCTTGACATTTTCTAAACTCACGAATCAAATTAAATATTATTTAATCAAATAATATTCATTATATATTTATTATCTCCGTTCCATTTAACTCGATGCTCCATTAATCCACAATATTTATCAGGAAATAAATAATTAATATTTATTTAATAAATAAATATCACTTCATTATTCACCAAAAAAAATTAAATATTTTTATACAATAAATTTTAAATAAATATTTATTAAATATTATGCTCACATAATATTTTCTGGAATAACTTGTGACAGAATATATACGATCATGATAAAAATAATGTGATAATATATTTTTTCAAATTATTAAACAAAAAATAAATAATATATTATTTAACATAGATTACAGATACAATTAGTGTGAGACCTTATTGGCTTCTTTCTCAATGGCATTGGGAGAAGCATCCTAATGTCCAATTTTAGAGTCTAGAAACATTTCAAGGAACACATATGGAAGGAATTTAATGCCTCAATAAATTAATTCATCATAATGATGTTTAATGTCTTATATAATACCTTTATAATGAAATATCTAATTTGATAGGTTGTATGCTTGTGCTATCAACCATTGTGATCGATGTCTCTTTAATTCAATTTCTTAAAATCAATCTATACTATAGAAGAACATGGATAAGGATTTATTTAGGCTATATAATTTTTATCAATGGGACATAGGTATAAACTTCCATTAAATAATATAAGGGAACCAACATTTCTCACATTATTCACTAATTAAATAGAACTCAGGACACACCCAATGTTTCCTACCTCACAGAGGACATATGTCATTACATTTTTTTAATACATATAAGTAAATGAATTATAATACTCAATAATAATAATGTTAATGTTGAAGTATCAATTAATATATCCATAGACAGGGAATCTAAATGAATCATATAAATATGGATTTCCTAATAGTGGGTATTAATCTCATAATATCTTACACTAGATATCACAAGTGCATACACCATGAGATGGTGCCCCAATGCCCTATGATTCTCTACCACTGATATATTGTGTCATTATTATCACAATTTTTTATCTATAAATAGCTCATAAATTTATAAATATTATTGTGTCACTTCTAGGAACACATCTTAATGGGGAACTGGAATGAATTTTCAGTGTGATAACTACTCTTGGGAAATTATCACGTACTATACCACATAGAAGAGAAATAACCATGTGATTAGAAGTTTATTATTATTAAAAAATGAATACCAGTTATTATAAAGTACATAGAAGTTTATTATAGGGAACCAATTACTATATTTTGAATGTTAACAAGGAAGTGCGAGATTTGAGGTATGGTATTTATGTTTAAATCTAACATTTATCTAGAATATTTATAAATAAGAATATATGAAGGATATTATATTATCCTTATTCGATAAATCTATTTAATTTTGTTATCATCTGGTTATTTATTGAGATTATATGTTGTATTTTCGTTTTATTCACTTTAATTAATTAGGATATCAAATGATTAGTTTTAAAGAATGATCGACATTATTTCTCACATTAGTCTAAAATCTGTTTACTTATTGATCCGTATTTTATTAAAAATTTTCCAAGAATGGTTCTAATGTAATCCTATGATTTTTAATACAATTATTACCTTTTGTTTTAAATTTTTTCCAAGGATTATTCTTGTATTTGTTTTATCTTTTTAAATTGTTTTTGTAAATGGAGTGTTTTTAACTTATATGACATGAATCAAATTTTCCACCATCTTGATTCGTCAATGATTTGATGTATCCCTTATATGCTTATAATTTTTAATTTATAATAAAATTATTTATTTATTATGTGTGCTGTTTATATATTTTTTGAAGTGATTTTCAGAAAAAGGGTATTTTCCTTAGGTTTCTTTTTAAGGATATTTTAACAGTATTTATATTCATCAATGACATCAAAATTTTGTGTTTATTTATATTTAATTGATGATATGATCCAATGATTCCATTACTGTTATTTCTCTTTATGGTATTTTTGTGATGATAATATATTTATGAAAATCATTTTCATGGGCCATCCAAGGATTTTGTGAAATAGGGAACCCATTTTCATTGCATCGGTTATGATATGATCATAAAATAGATGTTTTATGATATTGTGGTACACAAATGTATACTTATAAATATGTGATAGTGGGACTATATCTCCCTACAATGCAATGGGTAAAGTGATATATCACATGATATTGTTATGGGAAATAAGTCGATGTGCTTGATGTATTGAAGGATTCATGTAAAAGTTCTTGATCGTTTATGTGAATCAAGTTGTTGTGGTTGATAAACTATGGAATATAGGTGATGATTCCTGATATGATGGTCTTGGTAGCTAATAATAACCAATTAAATAGTTTATATACTTATGAAAGGGCTGCACATATTTATGAAAAGAATATATGGTTCATGATTGAGTTAGTTTGAATTAACATTCTTATTTTTCATGCATTTTGAGTTTATAATGTTTTATGAAATAACTCATGATTATGATCTTTGTCTGATTGGGTATGAACTTTCTAAGTTATGTTTAGGATCCCATACCCTTATTCTTATCTCATACTTTCAAATTACCATAAAAAAGTATCTCCCATGTTTACCCTTATGGATTATCCAATCATAACCTTTTCATATTTTTCATTTACCAAGGTTATAAAGAATTTATTTCTACTGTATTCTTATGAATCATTCTACTAGTGAACATTTTTTTGGACATATTGAATATCATTATTAATATAATAATTTTGCATATCTAGTTTCCAAATACTCTAAAACTTTATCGTTCTGATGTGGGTTGTAATGGTATATTTTTAATATTTATCTGAATAGATATTATATTTATGTATGAATGTCTTAGGATAATGTAATCTCTATCTCTTTGGTTAGAAACTCAATTCATTAGAAATTATCCTATTAGAAACAAAATTTCTAATTCACATAATCCCCATTATATAGGTATCACTTCTTTGTGAATTTTGGGAGAATTGTGAACATTAAATTATAAATTACCACTCCAACATTAAACATATTTCTAAAGTGTTTCTATGTTTTAATACCATAAAATCTATGAGTAAATAGAATTAATCATTCTTTATAATAAATTTCCATAAATATCAAGTAAAAATTATCTAAACATCCCAAAAATCATAGAAACAATCACGATATTTTCATCATTATTGTAAAATATGTTAATGTTTAACTACTTATTTTCACAATTTAGGTCTCTATAAAACCTTCATTCAAAACCCATTTATAATAACTTATTCACTGAAACTTATCCATTTAGGAATAATCAACCTTGTGAAGAGATCATAAACCTTTTGAAATGTCACACCATCCAATAGTTACAAAATATATTTATGGATTTAATTATTTAGTTAACTAATAAATGTCAATTAGATGTTTTCCGTTTGATTCACCATCAAAAGTTGGCTCTGATTTCTCTATCTAATGATTTATTATAAGTCTATCTGACTTGTTTTGTTTAACGAATGTGAAAAATATACAAACATGGAAACATTGAGTTACTATTCATTCATTAACATTATCTACCTATAATCATTACATTTATCCTCTATCTAGTTTTTTATATAGGGTAAATTTTTCTGAAAACATTTTTATAATACATAAATCTTGAACACTTATTCTACAGGATCTATTCTAACACTATAATACAAATATTCTTTTCAATATAACCTCATTAAAAATCTGATGTCATATTCTATAACATAGATACACATATATGATTTTTTTACATGTTTTATTTATCCATTATAGTTTTTAAAAATCCTCAGTTTGATCATTCAAAACCCTTTATTCAGAAGACTAGATATCATAGAGTCAGACTTATTTCATTGGTAAAATTTCCTTCTATCTAGATCACTTTTCAATTATTCTCTATATGATTATCTTATAGATACTCTTATATAGTTTGAATTATTAAACTTTCACTTTGGGTAAGTTTGTTATACATTACCTAGAGAAAAAATAGTTTATGTATAACATTGTCACATGTTTTATGTATTTATAAAAAAATAAAACACCCTAAAATTCATATTTTTTTCAAACACACTTTAATGCATCTTGGTTTTAAAAATCCAAATGTTTGATAGGAAAATGTTTCTCTCATGGAAAGAAAAAATGGTTCCATATATTCTCACTCTAGGGATCAATGTATTTGAATTCATGAAATAGGGATCACTATACCGGATAATTCCCCAACATGGACCCCAACTAGTAATAGGAACATTGAAACTGAAGATATGGATAAGAATTCTCATCTGTGATATTAAACTAAAAAGGAAACTGGTAAAGTCTTGGGATTTTGAACTACTAATGATATCTAGAAGAAGATTCTTAATATTTATGATAGATATAAAAATAAAAATGAAGAGTATATATAAACCAGAAGACAACATATTTAATACATTAGGATCTATGAGGATTAGTATATTGAATAATTCTTCAATAGAGTAAATCTAGTTGTCTGTAAAATTATTCTTTTTAGAGAAACATTGGGTGACCACACTATGGTCCAAAATCCAATGAGTTTCTTAGCTAAATAAATTGATATGAAGATATTATCTCTCAATGATTAAGATCTTGATGAACACATCAATGGTTATCTCCATAGTAATATCATTAACTTTGAAATTAGAATAGGACCTCCACTTATGGTGAAATGAAATTAGGAAAATGAGGTTTCTTTTAAAGAACACAAAGTTATGTAAATATAGGAGAATAAGAACAGTTCTAATGAAGGATATTATGTGGGAGATTATGCAGACAATATTTCTCTAGGTTTAATAAATTTTACAAGGGGGGTGAAGAGGTTAGTAAATTGATAAATTACCATTTAAATGTTTTAATTATGGAAAGGTTGGCCACTTATTTTATAAAAATTCTATGAAACCTAAAAATTAAAATTTAAGTGAAGAATATTATAGGTAAATCACCACTAGAGATATCTCATATGATTAGTCAAAATGAAATAAAAATATTTTATCTAGTATTTTAAGCTGGAAAATTCTGTCAGCAAAGTATGGTGATTATGATAGGAAATAATGTTTTGACGAGGAAGCACATAGAGATGTATTTTAATGATTTATCATGGAATAGTAAGATAAATTGTTAAACCCCTTAAAATATGAATATAAAAAAATGGTTAGTTTTTATTAGAGGAAGGAAATAATCTATATGAATATACCATAAATATGGAGATCAAGATGTGTTAGAAAAAACTTTTAAGGGTAAGTTAACACTATACTAAGTTTAAAATAGAATTCAAAAAGAAAAAAAACTTCTATATAAAGAATACAATCTTTTCCATGAAAATGAGATGATAAAACCTATTATTTATATATATATATATATAAATAATTGAATATATGATATCCGGTATTATCATAAGAGATAAGAAAATTAACAAAATAAGAATATAAAATTATGAACTCAAGAGGAAGGATGGGAAAATTAAATGAAATACAAATAAGGATATTGGAGAAGAGAGATAAATATATAGGAAACCTATAAAAAGTAGTTATACAATAGAAGATGCAAGATATGAAACTAAGTCCAAAAATAAATCTTGTCCAGCCTGTATGGAACCGAAAACCATATCACCCTCTATGGAAGGTTATAATGAAAAAAAAACTCCTTCTCCAATGATTTCATTGATTCTATATAAAACCCGTATCCTATGTTCATGGGTTAAAACATAATTCATCTATATAGATCTCATACTCATTAAATTCTCTATAGAGGATATCATTGAGATGAAGCAAGGACCTAAAAAAATTTAATACATCGCGGATAGAATAAGTATTCATGATTTCATGAAGGAAGATCCCCCCCAGTTCCCATATTTGGTTATTTTGGAAACCCAACATCATAGAGGGATGTGTCTGTTTCAGACAATTTTACCAAAAAAATACCATCAATGGAGTGTGTTTTTTTCCTTCACGTACATATTTCCTAAGTGTGATTTTCAAAAAATCATATCTCTATAACCGGATTTATGGTGCTTTAATAAGGGGGACCTTCCTGGGAAAGTGGTGTGGGGTGACTTCAATGTTATTCTAGATGTGATGAAAAATAAGGGTCATGACAATCACCCTCTGATTGAAATCTAGGCTTTGACTTCTTTCATTTCCATTAATGGACTCTCAAATCTGGGCCACTTAGGTGATTGGTTCACCTATTATAATAATTTAAATGGAAACAAACACACATTGGAACATCTAGATCACTGTATATAGTTTTTCAATTCCATATACTATTTTTGATATATAGAGGTGTATCATCGTGCTATATATCATTGGACCACTTTACTATTATTGTGGACCTAAATACCATAGTTGAGCATGGAGGGAGTTTCATTGTCTCTAAATAATGGAACTCAAAATCTTGAGAACCAACAAGTGGTGAGTACATCATGAAAAAGCATGTTAAGGGATGTTTGTTGGACTTCCATCATAAGAATCATCCTTGTATTAAAGGAGACCTTAAAGAAAAAGTGTATAATCCTCATTTTCATTTCAAATCATTTGAACTGATTAATACTGACATCAAACATATAGATATACCACTATATAATGGGTGGAATTAAGATATCATCAATGATCCAGATAATTAAAGACCTCCCTTGTTGGGACTGTATTGGAACAGGAGTTGGAGACATGTGAACATTACTTGGTAATGTGGTTGAAGGAGGGAGATCCAAACACAACTTTTTACTAATCATGTGTCAATGAAATAAATAAATTCATAATGATTTTTTTGTATGATGGATCTTTTATTGATTATAATGAGGTTTTGGGAGGTGTCTTCATGTGATAAAATGAACATTGAGTCGGTGCTGAATGGGTAGGAAATATATGAGGTTGTGCATAACCCCATCCCAGATAACTTAGCTGGTCCTGATGGTTTACCAATATCATTCTTCTTGGATTCTTGAAACCTCCTTTTAGTGACTTAGTTGTTTCAGATAAAGATTTATTTGGTGTGGCGATCATCCCCATGTGAATAGTTCTTCTACTTTGGTATTAATTCCAAATGTTTAGGATATATACTCATTCCATTAGTATGGTCTTATAATTAAGATCAATTTCCCATATAATTTCTTGTCTTGAGTTATCAAGAAATTATTAATAATGATCCTACCTTTCTTTGTCTCAAAATAACAACATAAATTCCCTATAAGAAGATATATACAAGGAACCATTATGTTGTGATAAGAAATGATAAGAGATAATAATATAATGGTTTTTGGTCCAAATTTTTATCAATCTAGATATTAATAAAGCACATTAAATTATTTAATGAAACTTTATTTTAATGTCTAGTAACTGTATGGGCTTTTTTCTAGGTCCACTGATCTTATGTTCAAATTTTTTTAGTTCAACTTGTCTTATCATCTCTTTCAAGGATAAGAATTGAAGTTTATTTAACCCAATTGGGGGGTATTAGATAAAAATAAACTTTTCCTCTTAGATTATTCTTCATGGCTCAAGAAAATATTAGTCATTTCATTAATAAGATAATCCTTGTGGGAATTATTATCCACTACTGATGCATGATGTTTTTTGCATTGTCTCCACCATATATACATTGATGATACAATCATTTTATTAAATAGAAGTATGATATCAATAAGTAGTATCAACAAAATTCTGTAGGATTATTTTTACTAGAGGTTTTCAGTGGTTAATATAGATAAGAGTAGCATCTCTCTCTTATCATGGTGCTAATATGGGAGGGCCAGTTACCATAATCTTTTTCTAGGAATTCAAAGGTAGAGCTTAATGATGGATTACTATGGTGATCCAATATCTTCGCAGGGGATTTGTATCAATCAATACAATAATTTGGTTGATAATATCACTATATACATCTAAAATTTGAGAATAGGTAACTATCCTTTATAAATATTATTACATAGGTAAATATTATGCTATCTTCAATCCCCATCATATGTTTTTTGTCATAAAAGTACCAAAATATGTTATTAAATAAATGGATAACATTATTACATCCTTCATTAGGGATGATAAAATGGATATAAAACATAATTGGTCATCATGGAATAAGATGAAGATGTTATTGAAGAAGTATTACATCAATTTTAAGTGTGGTTTCAGTCAGATGCAAGACTTTAATGATATGCTTGCATGGGAAGAGTTAATATGGGGCATGGTGTGGGGAAAGATACAAATGTATAAATATGAGTATAAATTTGAGTAAAAAATAATAATATCTTTTATTTTGAGGATATCAATTCATATTCAAGTTATGAATCTTCAACTTCATTCCATGTTAATCTTTGGAAGGGTCAATATTAACTTTTGAACTTAGAACTGGGCGGGATCCTCTCTTGGGATTCAAGGTTTTCTATTGGTAAGCATGTCATTCCATGACAAAAAAATGATTCAATGTTTCTCTAATTATATCTTTAATGAGGATAAAAAACATCTCTTCTTTCTCATTATGTTGTCTCTTAAACCTTGTAGATTCGTTTTCATAGGTTTGATTTCAGGAGTTTTCATTGTAAAAGATTATCATCAGTTGAAAATGCTTCAATAGGACCTAGATAGATATAGAGATGTGATCTGGTGAAATTATATCCCAATTAATATAGACATTATTATTTTTTATTTCCATAATAATTCTTTATCCCCTAGAAAGAGTATCAATCATATTGGTGTCAAAATAGCACTAAGGTGCATATTTTGTGATAATCCCCAGGAAGAGTCCTCCCCACATTTATTTTTTCAATATGGTTAGGTGTGTTATGTATAGAGAACCTTTGGTAAGGTCTGCGGGCTTGATAATGAGTTTTAATATGGTGCCTAATTTTATAATCTATGGTTTCACAATGATAAAAGAAACAATCTAGAGAGAATGTTTAGAATTATTATTCTTATGGTGGGGTTCTGGTGCATCTGGAAAACACGGAATAAATATTGGTTTGAGGGAATTAAATTTTTTGAGGCTGTATATCATTATCAAAACCAAGAACATAATGATTGATTTATCATGGATTATCAAAAACTAGACTCATGATCCTTCCCTCAAGTTCCTCTTGAAGTCCGAATCATCCCCAATGCACTTCCATGGATATCTTTAGGTTCATTGTGTTATATGGGTTCCTTATTAGAATTGTCCTAAAATGAACACAGATGGCTCATGCTGTATGTGAATGATGAGAGGTGATGGAGTGATTCCTGATATCAGTGGTTCAATTATATTGTATTTATCTAGTTTATTTGGAAATGGTTACTCACTTAATGTACGAGATAAGGCTATATTGTCTGGTCTCTATATTTATAGTCATAGTAACATGACCTTGTATTTGGTTGAAATGGACTGAAAAATCATTTACAACACTCTTGTGGGGGTCTCCTACACCTCATGGATAATCTCTTATTACATTCATAAGTACAGGAGGCTTATCAATAATTTTAAGGAGGTTCTTTATAGTTGGAGAGAGGATAATAAAGAATTAGTTTTATTAGTGAAAAGGGATTCCCTAGGGAAATTTGGTTACATTTTTTTCAACAATGGGATCATTTTCTACTAACGTAGTTAGATAAGTCATAGGGGATTCCCTTTGACTATATTAATTTAGGCCACCTAATATTTTTTTTCTACATTTTTTCTATTCATCCTATGGAATGTTTTAATTAATAAAATAAAAATGATGATGATGATTATGGAACAATGGGAACATACATCCATTTAAGAAGTATTTAAGAGATTACAATCTATAGAAAATGAATATTTGGGAGAATTTCTAAAATATGTTCACATATGTAATGATAAAAGTTTTTAAAAGTTCATTCATCTATTAAAAAACACTAAGAACATCTTTTAAAAAGAAACTTATAAGATCTAGTTATTTAAGTTAAGATACAAGATAAAGAAAACATCCCATAATTTATTTTTTATTTGAGAAGTCTTTTAGAGAAATTTCAGGTTTTATGGATTATTTTTGTAGACTCTTTATGACTAGTGGATTAATATTTCTATTACTAGACTATGAATAGATCATGAATCAAGGGGAATACAATAATCATAGTGTGTAAACTCTACAAAAGAAACAAAAATTAGAAAATAATGATGAAGTGATAAACAATTTTGAATAATTTTTGAAGTTGTATGTATGGAATGATCATGAAGAACTCATATGTGTTTGTTTCACTCACTCCAACTCATATATGTATATCTTAGAGGATTAGGGTTTATCAGAGTCATATGTAGATTAAGCAGTTGAAAAATATATGTTATGTAGCATTTAGTGCATCCAAAAACAAAAACCAACCGTATGTCATGGATATTCAATACTTATATCACATGATAAGTGATGTGAGAAACCTAAAATAACTTATAAATATCATAGTTTAGATATCAAATCGGGAAATTATAGCTCTAATAATGATAAATTCATTAAAATATTAGATACTTGTAATAGTCAAATCACCCTTCTAAATATCTATTTTCTGATGGATTGAAGCACAATTTTTGACCATATCATTGTTATGTAATGTTGAATGTGAGGTTATTTTGGGAATAAATGGTTTTATTGTTAAAATATAGGAGTATGGATATATTGTGATATTGGGGATGATAACCCTAGAAAACTAATTTTAAGTTAGAGAGGAACTTACCGACTATTCACTCCCATGACTATCATAGTGGAAAAATTTCCTCATTAAATGAGATTCACACCCTATTATAGTCTTGATTATCTCTTGAGATATCAATCATTATCCAATAAATTTGATGGAGATTTAGGTCCCACCCATCTTTGTTATACTGTAACTATAATGAGGTAATGAAAATAAAAAATATGTCTTCTATAAGATCAAAAAACATTAATGATATTAGTACCCATGAAAATAAATGTGTTTCAAATACATCTCATTATAATTATAACATATTTAGAAGAAATAGGTTTAATAACCATTTAATAATTTCATTAAACCATAAACTATGAAAAAAGAAATAGTTTTCATAAGACATTTATCAACTTATATCCCGTGAAAAAAGATGTGGGTTTCATGACCATCATGTAATCATGAAAATAAAATATTTAGTGAAATAATAATAATGGTATCCTTAAATCATGTCCCTATTAAAGATTATGTAACATAAAATGATTTAATCTAATATGAAAACATATTTTTATTTATTAATTGGATCATTTATTGAGGAAAATAGCATTTTCACTTTGAAAAATGTTTTTTAAAATATAAAACATTTTCAATGTCCTTTTTACGTAAAAATAACATTGGAAACAAAAAAATATATTTAAAAATCATTTGAAAACATTCCTTAAAGAAAATATCCTTTATATATTGAACTTTTTTAAAACTAAAAATCCATAAAATATTTTGGAAATCTATTTTTTTGTAAAATAAATGTTTAAACTTATAAGGTAATATTTAAAATAATTATTTCGTTACCACTGAAAAAATATAGTCCATTTCGTTCACATTAATAAAAATATTCATTCTACATTTATGGTAAAATCCAAACAGAAATAGTTTATTTGAAAATTACATAAATATTCTTTATTATTTTTATTAAAAGGAGTAAAAAATGGGTAAAAATTTATTTAAGAAATCGTTTGTAGATTATTTTAAAAAAATTGAATTTTTTTAGAAATTTTTTTTGGGAATAAAAAGTGCTTTTGACTAAAGAGAGAAATAAACAATATTTTTCGTAAAGATGTTATTTTGAACACATGTGTACATATATAAATGAAAATTAATGTAAAACATGTATTCTCATGAAATTTAAACAGTATAGGAAAATTTATGATTTTATTGAGATATATATCATACTATTTTATAACTAGAAAGATAATCATAAACAATCTTGGTAAATGATTAGTTTGAATCATAATTCTCTTACCTTTTTTGAAACACTAAATCCTAATCCCAATGAAATAATAATATTAAATAATGTTACTAATATCAAAATATTAAATAAATTCTGGTATAAAATTTTAAATGTGATGTATATACACCTCATAAATGTTGATTGGTTCATAACATAACATATGTATCAAAAAACAATTAAGACAAAAATCCCTTACTACTTTGGTATCATTTGAACTGTGAACCCCATGAAAGAGAGATCATAAAATAGATATTTAAATCCAATTATTTTTAGGGAGATTTAGGATAATTTATATTCATGAGTAGTATATACATCAAATAAAATAAATATATCTTTCACATGAAACATTTATCCTAGAAGTAAAAAGTACAATAAAAATAACTTACCACAAGACTTGAATTCCATTAAAAACATTCAAACCTCATGTATAATAAATATAATTTTAATATAAATATTTTGGATAAACATAATCATATTTATCAATCACAAAATGATTTACTTATTTATATTCATTAATTTTTTTATTAGTGACTCATTATTAATATTATATATTTGGGGAAAACTTCATAATTTTCATGATTTTTTTGTTTTGTATTTGCATTAAAATTACTTTTAACATGATTAAATCAACTATATAATTTTAAAAAAGACATAAATATCATATATTTTCAATATAAATGTATTTATAATTTTCCATAAATTCAATAGATAATAAATAAAATACTCCAATCCTGGAGATGGTAAGTTGCATGTATGGTCGAACCTTATTACCATTTTCTTGAAGAAATGAACGTAATATGGGTAAATGATATATTACCATTCCATAATAATTTTTATTTCATATATATCAAAAAAAGTTATTTAAAAATTTATTTATTACCTTCTATGTAAATAGTATGTGAATGATGAATAACATCGCTTTGTGAGACACTAGTATACCGTACACAAAAATGGTATTATGTCACCCATGGAATGTAAAGTAAGAGTGTATATTTGTTATATTAATTACTAACGTATAATTATATGAAAATTTTAATATGTATTAAATTATTATGTCTTTATCACAATCAAAGTAACAGAAAAATGAAATTCACGTCACATTGGTTTGCGAGGCGATTGTCTACCGTTCACACGAGCGACATTATTGATTTATAACTGGTTAGAAGGTAAGAAGATATATGTTTTATTATATTTAATAAGGCATAATAATATTATATATATCATACATATAAGTTAAAAATATAATTATATCTTGTTTTGATAGTTGGTGATGGTGAATGGCTAACATCGTTTACGAGGTGGTAGTCCTCCATACATGTGAATGATAATTTTGTAACTCATTTAATGGAAGTGGATACATGATTAGGTCATGGAGTTAATAAAAAAACATATATATATATGGAAAATACTGAGGTTATTATATCAACATGGTTTCGTAATAATTTAATTTTGTGGATGAATAAATAAAAGAAAATGCTCGGTTAGGGACATAACCTCTTCATCAAACAACTTCTTTTAGTTTGAACAAAATCCTTCTTATGTTGATTTTATAACCAAACAGATGAATATAGGATGGTAAGAAGTCAGTAATTAAGTTATTTGTGTAGTTATTTGTTAAAAAATGTGTGTTGGAATTTTAAATAGGATATGAGAAGAGGTGACCTTTCATAAGTAAGGTGAGTGGCATACTTTAATTTTTTAAAAGAAGATGGAATACCCAAGTTTTTCACACGTCAAAAGAATCCAAAATGGACCATTATCAATTATTAGACATTATAAGGTCCCAATATTTCTTTAAAATTTGCATTGGATAATTTGAAATATCATTTTACACCATATATTTTTAGTTTCACCCCAGATAAACCAATTTTCAATTTAACCACAGTAATTAATTTCAACTTCTTTTACTATTCATAATATTCATGAATTAAGTTGAATTTTTTAGATAATATAAATTATTATTATTTCAAATATTGAATACATTTTTTTGAAATTATATTCACTTAATTGGGAAATTTTAATTTAAAATGAATTCATAAGATGAGATGAAAAAGTGGTTTTTTCCGAAGAGAAAATAATAAAAAGATTATAAATATTCAATATAAAAATTCAATATAATTTTTTGAATTATTATTTCAAAAATGAGTATAATTTTTCTAAATAAAATTCTGAAAGTTGGAATAAATTAATTTTAAAATAAGTTAAAAAATGTGACAAAACTACTTTTTAGAGAAATAATGTTTTAATGATAAAATTGGTAATATTCTTATCTTGTATCTAGAGAATGAATAAGAATAATCTAATGAAATATATGTATTTCATTAAAATAATTCTCCAAAATTCATTCATTTATTTTTTTTTGATATAAAAAATTTTCTTGTGCATAATTTTTTTTAGAAAAATATTTTCTTTATTTTGAAATTGGTCTTCTTCTTCTTTTCTAATTAATTGGTTACTAAAAAATTCATTTCATGTACATGTGTAAAAAATATATTTTAAAATTTTATTTAATCCAATTAATACAATAAATTAGTATGGATATGAGATAACTATCATCTTAAAGGATAATATTATAGTAGTTTAACTTATTTCATTAAAACTGATTATTAATTTAAGACAAAGTCATTTTTGTGTGTAATAAAATAAAAAATTAGCATTTCATGTAAAATTTTTTTGAAAAAATTAAATTTATTCTTTTTTAAAAATAGTTCACCAATATCTTATGGTATTACATTATACCACCCTTAACATGATTTATTTCCATCTAAATTCATCACCTTTCTTCCAACAACCGAGGAGTCTTTCTCCTCATTACGACCTCAAGTACCGACCTTACTTCCTCTAGTTTTTTGTTTCACTATAAAACTATGACCAATTGAGTGGTATTGTTTCAAATAAAATTTCCTTTATTATCTATAATCTTTATCATTTACTCCTTCTCAAAAATATCATTCTCTAGTGATACAACCTCTAATTTGTTACATGTATTCTATGATGTAGAAAAATACTAAATATAATTATATATAAGACATCATGAACATTTGAGACGTTCTGTGTAGGAACTATAAAATAAGATATGTTCTCGATATGATCATATATTTCAAAGGTTCAAACCCACCTTGTGGGTAAATTTCCTTTCTTTATTTCATAGAGAAATCAATAGAAACACTTCCACACCAATTTGATATTCTAATTAGCATCAACTATTATCAATATAACCTTTCTATCAATATTGTGCATCCCTTATGTGTTATTAAATGGCTATACCATTCTATTCCATTTTATCAGCCATCTTAGGTCCCAAAATCATTCCTTATACATCTTCATTCTCATACATTTGTCTTCTACAATTATTTTTATAGTGTGATTCATAAAAATTCATCTCAATGCTTGATTTTAAGCTATTGTTGTATGAAAACACAACTAGAGGGGGCTGTAGATAAAAAACTACTTTCAAGTTCATTGAATAATATGTCAATACATATTATAGGATTTCAATTGTTATCTTAGACTGATCATTTATTCGAGGATGATATAGAGTGATAAAACATAGATCAATATCCCAATATTCAAGGTAAAACTTGTATCTCGATCTAATATAATAGAATTTTGTACTCCATGTAATCCATGATAGTTCATTCATGCGTATCTAGAAATCTTATCAATATAGAAATATTATTTGATAGAGATATTGTTTTCTACCATTGAATGTGATCAACTCCAACCCATTTAAATTTTTTTCTTTATATGTTTTGGGCATATCATTGACAAAACCCACAGTTATGTCTTCCCATTTACATTATTTTATAGAAAATAGCTGTATCATACTTTGGGACCTTTTTATCTCATTGTTGACTAGTTAACATACTACACATTGAGATACATACTCATAAACATATCTTTTAATGTTTCCCCACTGAAAATAATCTTTCATATAGACCACTATTAACCACTAAACCTTTATCACCCTTTGGTTGTGGTTTAAACCCCAATACTTTTCCTAATATAATAAGATATAACCCTCATTTAATGATACCCTTTTCTAGAATATATATTAATAAAAATGTACCCAAATGTGAAATAAAGTATAATTACCTTTCCATAAAATATCTGAAAATACTTATAGGTTATCGATACATTTAATATTATTCTCCCAACATGTAGTTGAATTATTCCTCAAATATTTGTTCCATTAAAACATATTCAAAAACCATATATTTTTTTTATATATAACTCCCATAATATCCTTAATCCTAATAAAATACCATCATGTAAAACCTCAAGAGGTCTATCTAAGAAATTAAACTTACGATCAACCTAAAACTTACAAACCTGTGATGAAATCAAAAAATATTATGTTAATACCACATAGAGAAATATATTATTGAAATAATAACATAATACTTAGATGTTTCATTATTCTTATCACAAACATACCATTTATAATTCATTCTACAATATAACTATTTTATCCAAATTCATAAATACCTCATCCCTTTTACATCAATGATTTGGTATAATATTGGTCCTTCTTTGGTTTAGTGGATAGACCTTATTTTATGACACTGACTAAGAAAATTCCCTAGTTATTCATATATAATACATCAATTTACATAGAAATGTTTTTCCATATGAACTTAATTTTGAAAGAAGAAACATATTACCCTATATTTGACATATTCAAGAAGTTCTTCCTCCCACTATAATTACATAAAATATGCTAAATATGCATTCCACTATGTTCATTATCGTATTAGCATTCATAAAATTACATCTTCATCTTCTTTTATTCTTTATCAATATCATCAAAGTTCATGTTGTTATTCATAGATTGTGATATCTGATTAGGCATACTGAAAATATCATTATCTCTATTCATCATCCAATTTGGTTCCTCAGAGTCACTGAATTTTCCATTATATTATATGATAAAATGATATATTCTAGTTCCATCAATTGATTGAAATGAAAAATCATAGTGCGAGAAACAAAAATCATCTTGGATAACCACATAATCATGAAAAATCACTTATAAGATGTATATATCAAGACCCCAACTTTTCAATATATGAAATAATTTTGTTAAACATAGTAATTCATGGTAATAATTCAATCCTCTAGGATAGTTCCTAAATATTTTTTTAATTTCCAATGCATATCTCCAGGGAGTTTCAAACAAGGTTTGTAGAAAGGTGCATTGTTATGAACCCGATGAAGATCATGTCCAGCTTAATGGACCCTTTTCAGAGCTGTTACCCTCGACGCCTCTATTCCAGATCCACATCCACTTGTAGAATCTAAATTGGGATGTAATTTATTAGAAACCACTTAATATATACTTTTTCAAAATCCCAATACATTTTTATACACATTGACCCATCTTTATACATATCCTTAGATTTATCTCTAGAAATATCATTATAAATATATATTGGGATCTGATTAATTATTTCTTAATCTTTTATCTATGAATTAACTAAACCATTCAATGATGAAATCAATAAGGACCCATAAAAATAATATATAAATTTATCAACTTAATAGGAAAGTATTATATACATAAAATAATGATTGACCTAAGAATCATTTAGGTCAATTGCCTTTAGAAACATGGACACATAAAACAATGGTCCTTAAGTAAGCTACACCATCTCCCACTAAGATAATAATAACAAGAACTCTTTTTTATATGTTTCATACAAAATACGATTATTTATATTTAGTATAAATGAAACATTATAAAGGTTTTCCTCAGATGATCAGTATGTATAATGAATAAATTTATCAATATAACGTCACTGTATGGGTATGTGAACATGATTTTTTTTGAAAAATAACCTTCATGTCATGGATCATAAAAGTGATTCATGGTGATTTTTTTTAAATTTACTAAGACATGAATCATAATGAAATCAAAAAACATGAGACATGAGAGAATATAATTGGAATAAGACATGGAATTTTGGAATATACATTTGAAAAAAAATGTTTTCATTGTAGTCATGGCTCATATCTAAGGAAATTATAGTCAAATGAGTTCACTCAACAAACTATTTTATTATTTGAGGTCTACTTCATTTAATATTATAATCGATTCGGTTCAGTCGGTGAACCATCATTGTAGTCATGGTTTGCTCCCATTACTGTCATAGAGAAAAATGTATCTTATTAAAGAGGGTTCACTCCCCATTATATTCTTTTCTATATCATTAAATATCAATATATTACCAATACATTGGATGGGGATATTGGTCCCACCCATCTTAGTTTTAACATAACCACCATAAAATAAAAAAATATGTTTTTTAATGATCATAAAACATTCATTATATCATAACCCATGAAATGAAATGGGTTTCATAATCATTTCATCACAATCATAACCAATGGAAAAGAAATATTTTTCATAATTATTTTATCATTTCATCAAACCATAAACAATAGAAAATATAAAAGGTTTGAAAATTATTTTATCCTAGTATAACCCATTGAAAATTAAGTGGCTTTTATAAGCATCGTGTCATCATAAATATAAATAATTTAGATAAATAATAATAATGGTATAATAAGAAAATATCCCTAGTAAAATGTGTGTAACATCAAAGGATTTAATATTATATGGAAGATGAATTTAAAGATCAATTCAAATATTTCTTATGGAAAATAACAATTGGACTTTAGAAAATACATTTTAAAACATAAAAACATGACAAAATACCTTTTGTTAAAAATTACCTTAGAAACCTATAATAAATGATTTAACAAGAATTTAAAATACATAATGTGGAAAATATCTATTCCATTTTGTTTTTTTAAAAGTAATTATTTTTAAAAAATGTAAATAGTTTTATTCAAAAATAAACATTGAAATTTATAATAGAATATTTATAACAATTTATTGGCCGAGATGTAAGATAATATTATTCATTTCGTACATGCTAAAAAAATATTCCTTTTTCATTTTCAGTTAATGTCAAATATGAATTGATTCTCTGAAAATTTAATGAGGATTACATTAATTTTTTTATGTCAAACATGGGTAAAATTTTCATTAATTACTCTTTTTTAAAAGTTTAAAAAAAAATTTGAAATCTTTTTCAGAAAACATTCTTTTGGAATAAAAATGGATTTTGACTGAATGGAGAAATGATGATGATTTTTTTTAAAACAATCATGTGAACTCGTGAGTACATAAAGAAATAAAAATTTAGGGAAATCTTGTATTTTCAAGACATAATCAGATGAATATAATGATCATGAGTTTTGTGAAATATTGGTCTTAATATTTCATCACCAGTAATATAATCATTAAAAATCCCATTAAATGGTTAGATTGTATCATAAAACCCTTACTAGTTTAGAAACATTGAATCGTATTCCCCATGAAATAATAACATTAAATAAAAAATGTAATATTATTATAATAAAAAGAAATTAGAAAAAAATTCCCTTACGATTTTATTTTATTTTAAACAATTAAACCCCATGAAAAATAAATCATGAAAGAATATTTATTTCCTAATAATTTTTATTATAATAATTATAAAGTATATTCATGCTATTTATACACCCAATATAAAATAAAATGGAGGTGAAAATTTCATTTGTCTCATATAAGTAAAAAAGTCAGATGAGTATCCCTTACTATAACTCTTGACATATTTCGAACACATTAAAACCTATTTTGTAATAAATATTAGTTTATTGTAAATATTTTACCTAAACATACTAATATTTATCAAACCGTATATTATTTACTTTGGGATTTTAATTAATTATTTATTAACAATTCCATGTTAAAATTTCTTTTCGGGTAATAACTGCTTCATTTTTCACATATGTTTTCATTTTTATTTTTGTTAATATAACATTGATCTAGGATAAATCATCTATATAATGTTAAAAATGATATAACTACCATATATTAGGTCTAAAAGGGGTCTAGAAACCCGAAGATTGGGGGGGGGGTGAATTAGGGAATGAATATTCTTTCTAAACATCTTCTTGCCCCACCAGATCATGAACTCTTTATTGCAAGGGTTAGTTATTATGATATTTAATATTACGAATGATAATTTCAATTTTAACTTTATCTGATGATCATGAAATAAAAATAATTAAATAAAGAAATCATAAGGACACACTTATTTTTATTTTGTTCACACTCACTAGGATACATAGAAGGATCCTATAATTGAAATGTGTTGATTTTGTGAAATTCACTATGGATCACTACCAAAATACAATGCTCAGGTTATATCTTGTATTCCCTGAATCCCTTCCTTTACAAGGTTTAGTGTTTTCTCCCTGATTTCCCATGGGTCACTCCCTATGTCATTTTCTCTGGCTCAAATCTAGTGGAAAGGATCATAATCTTCCTCTTCCATCATCACATCTCCTAGAAGAGATCCATTCATAGTTTATAGAGTTGTGGGCACATTAATTTTCATTAAATAATGAATCCTATACAATATATTGATTATTTATTGAAGAAATTGTTTTACCCGAAGATGAAATCCACTTTTCCATGTACTATTAGGTTATTGGAAATTTCTTTGAAAAATTGTTTTAGTGATTTTTCAAGCTTCCTTGCATCCTCCGTGAACAAAATTACTTTCTACGTGAACTATGTAGCAGGTATTATTGGTGGATCACCTCTTTCATGACCTACCTCTATTTTTTATTCCACATATGTCCTCCTAATTGTGAGTCTAGTGTACTACTTCCGCATACTTCCATCTTGTAATGCACTCCCTTCATCCGTAGACTGCTTCTTTTGTGGACCAATTATCATCCTTATACTCTTTTATTTTGTGGGATAAAGTACCCAGAAAAACCTCTACAAAACACAATTTGGAAAACTCATTCTATATTCATGCAATCTTCCCCGTGAACTATTTCACCCTTTGTGGAGTAATCCATCCCAAACTGCTTATAGACTTAGCTAAATTCCCATGGAGAAAATGTTTTATTATGAAAATCACTTTAGTTAATGATGGGATTGTCACATATTATATAGGAAAATAGATCCTATAAATTATCTAATCTAATATTTATGAAATATTCTATTTGGTATAGCCTTCACCACATACCACTTCTCCCATGAACTATTCATTCCGCTGTGGTGTGAATACCACCACTCTTCCTATGAGGCATCCAAATTCACCAGCAAATTTTCGCAAACGATGCGATTAAATACTTCTCTTTTCCCCACCTCATTTATTTTAAGGAAAATCCATCCCACGTACTGAATTCATTCCACTTATTACAATCCATACTGTAAACTATTTTGTTTAATGTTTTCTTTTTGTAAACAGTGATCCTTCCCACAAATAATTTTGCATTTCGTGAACCATTCCATATACCTATTTTGCAATCTGCGAACCATGCATCCTGGTATGCATACTATCCACTCCAATGTGGAAAATATTCCTTCTCTAAATACCATTAATACTAATTAGTGGTCATCAAAGATTTTCTACAAATACATTCACACTCAAAACATAAGGAAATGACTCATTGAGGGATTTTTTCAAACATCATATATTTTATTATATATTAATTTATCTTAATCCCTCAAAAAGATATTTAAAATGAAATACCTTATTCATAGAGGTAGTAAAACATACATACTTCTGAAAAATGTTTTCGTTTTCTTGTTGGGAAGAAATAAAGTTTGGTAAATTATATTTTAACATTAAATAATCATTCTTATTTCATATATATCACATACATTTATTTAAAACAATCCAGATTTCCTTCATATAAAATTGTGTGTAAAAAAATAATACCTCACTTCATGTGGCGGTAGTCTACCATATATAGGAATGACAATTTCAAATTACCCATGGAACAGAATGTAAGAAGGTATATGTGAAATCATTACAAAATAATTATAATTATATTTCAAAAATCATATGTATTCATTTAATCTATCCTTATTACTATCCTATTAAAATAAAAACGAAACACCCATCACATCGATTCGTGAGGATATAGTCCACCACACACAAGAGTGACACTATTATCTTTCAGCAGGGTTGGTGGTATAAATTTAGTTATTTTATTATAATTTATGAGTTCTAATAATATCATAAATATCATATATAGACAATAAATCTGTTTTTATATCTAGCTGTGGGAGGTGGTGATGGAAAAGTAATAACATTAGTTCATGTGGTTATAACCTTATTAACACATGAATGATGATTTATTAACCCATTTAATGGGTGTGGAGATGGTTTTTGGTAATTAAAATAATATAATAATTTCTTTATTTAGGTATATGATTAAATAAAATGAAATTCATTGTTAGGGATGCTATATTTTTGTTGGAATTTTTTTATGTTAACCAAAAGCCTTCTTCGGTTGGTATTCTCACCAACATAAATCTTCTAGGATTACAGGACGGAAGTAGATAATTTATTTGGATAGTTATTGTATGAACCAATGGTTTTTTATGTGTGATTATTATAGGATAAGGGCTGTCCATTTAAAAGTGAGGTGAGTGAAACATTTGTTATTTTTTAAAGAAAAAAGGTGTATCCATGTTTTTACAACAAAAAATCCTAAAAAATAGATAATTCATTATAATTAGATACAATACGGTCAAAATATGATTTAAAAGTTTTTTTGTACAAGATTATAGTACGTTTTAAGCTTATTTGTTTTAGTTTAACCCATATTAATCCATTTTCAATTTAATTATGGAAAGTAATTAATACTGCTATTACTATTCATAATGTTGATAGATTAATTTTTACTGATTAGATAATAATCATTTTTATGATTCAAAATATGGAATCCATTTTTCTAAATTCTATAAACATAATTGAATAATTTTAATTTAAAATCAATCCAACAAACATTGATGAAAATGAGTTATCTTTAAAGAAAATACATTTAAATGTTTTAAGAGATTATATATAAAATTTAAGTTTTAAATTAATTCGAATTACATAAATTGGAATAATATATATATAATTGAACTAATATTACCTTTAAAATATACTTAAATCAATTTTTATGTTTTTAAAATCCACAAATGATATGAAAATTCTTTATCAAACTTCTATTTTCCCTATTCATTGAAACATTTACCTTTTCTAATAATTGTCATAATTCTACTCCAAGATAATATTGTCATGATGATTCCAAATGAAATTTTTTTCCAAATAATATTTTTAAAATGATAGAAATAATTTTAAAAAGTACACAAAAGTCATCTAGACTATTTTATTTTAAAAAAATAATGTTTTTAAGTATAATATTTTATTTATAATCATATCTTGTCAATAATACATATAATATGAATTTTATTATATATATATATTTATATAATTTAAAAATTAGAGATTTGTTTAATTTAGTGAGATAAAAAAAATTCATATAAAAACATTCTTTTATAAAAAAAATTCTTTATTTTCTAATGATTATATTTTAATTTCCAAATGTTTTTCCCCAAAGAATTATTTTATGTACATGTTTAAAACATATATTGTTCTAATTTAAATAATACTATTTATACCCTCCATTCCCAGGTCATGATGATAACTATCAAATAAAATAATACTATTTTAATATTATATAGTGTTTGTTTAAAAAATTATGTTGCATGTAACACAATATAAACATAGTGTTGTGTGTAATGTAATTTAAAAACAGTGTTACATATAAGACAAAACCTCAAAACAAATATTTATATGAAAATAAATACATCACAAATACATCAACGTGTTACATCGTGGATTTGTATTAGGAAATCGATCAGATAGAGAGGAATAATACTTATTAAATTATTCATAGACCCACTAAAAGGGTTGTTATTAGAGATAAATGGGTGTTTATAAGTATGGTATTTTAAAATGGAAAAGTATCCAGAAATAAATACAGATTAGTATCCAATGGGTACACTCTAATTGAAGAGATATAATATGATGAATCATTTGATTTAGTGTCTTGACAAGACTTCATAAAAATATTATTATCCATAACATCATTTAAAATATTGAAAATATTTTGAATGGAAATTAAATTAGATTTTCTAATTGGTGATCCAGAGGAAGTAGTTTGTACAGAACATCCTAAAGTCTTTTTTCCTGACTCAGACAAAATAGGAGTATGAAAGTTGTAGAAATATCTATATATGTTGATGTAAGTTACTATGTATTAGTATTTTAATCTTGATTATTTGTCAAGAATTATAATGTTTCAAAAATACCAGGTGGGCCAAAACCTATACATGAAAAATACCAATACCATATTACACTCTCTGATTCTATAATGTTATGATATAATATATTCTAGTAATTAGGAAATCTTATGTGATGAGTTATCAATGAAAATGAAATTTGTTTTTGACATTTCCAATTTAGGATAAATGATATTCATCTTGGGGATACGTATTTTTAATGAAATAAGTAACATTTTTGTTTCATAAGAACTATTTCCAAAGGAGATCCTTATGAAGATTAAAATATAGAAATCAAGCGGTGTGTACAAACTAATTCAGGTTGGAATAAATATGTGTAAGGATGAGGAAGGTAAAATCGGTAATGATAAGTAGTTCAGAATATTGATTTATTTTCATAGGTACATGATACCATCAATAACCAACCTTTTATATCATCTCACCCTTTTTTAGGTTTCAATTCAATCCAAAGGAACCACATATTATACAAGTGAAGAGGATATTGATATACATATCAAAAACCCTCGAGTATGGTATAAGGTATTTTAATGATTGTGAGCTTGATGTAATGGAATTTACTAATTCTTAGTGAGAATGTGAAGTTGATAACATGAAACAACAAATGGAGGGACATTTTTTGTTGGACGAATTTTTTATTCTGAAAATGAAAAGAATTAGAAATAAATGAAATTAAGCTATAATAAGGTTGAATATATCGATGCATCACTACATGATAAATAGATGATATTTATGAAAATATATTTTAAATATTTATGTGTTGAAACAACTAGTCCTCTGGTTTTGAGTTATGACATTTCATGTTCTGTAAACCTATAGAAAAATCTTATGGAACACTCCATGTCAATAAACATCAATATAATGTATCGATTTTTGAATTGGAAGGTTAAAAATTATTTTTTATGAATGTAATTTATACCTATATAGAATATATTATAGATATTATTACCAAATCTCTCAAAACTAACTACATTGGGAAAATGTGTATAAAAATGGTATCTTAACCCTCCCCCTTTAATTGGTGTTTTTTATTTGTATTTCCTCTGATGATTTCTTGTTAAAATTTATGAGGGTATTTTTTTCTATGTGGGGTAAATCAATTTATCACCTTTTTACATTGTCTGGATTTATGTTTTGAGTTATTAGGGAAAGAATATATAAATCATTTTCAAGAATTAGCAATTCTTTTTTGATATTTTTTTATGGTTGATTTGAGTGGATTTATTAAAAATATAAATGATTTATTTGTTCACTCATGATTTCTATACAGAGATATCATTTAAATACTTAGAGTTAGTTGATTCACAAATAATATACTATTAGAAGTAGATATTGATTCCAAATAGTTACTCTTTCTTGTTTTATTACCATAGATGGGGGAAAAATTATGTGGTATTGACAAAAAATCAAAATGGGAGTTTATTGGTCCACATTAAAGATGGCATTGTGTTTATTGTCAATACATGTTAAGTATAATGATTCATGTACTAATATTCTTGTTAAATACACTCACTAATGAAGTATAATTATTATTTATAATACATTATAGAAGATGAACGTTGCATTAGTGTTGTCGATCCTAACTAAAAAATAAATTTGATATTCGTGGAAAATTGTAGTTGTTTTTATGATCAATGCAACAAAGTCGACGGGATGTATATGTGATCTAAAATGGAATATTCCTTTCATAGATATTTTGGATTAATTTTGATGTTATGTATCATTGGGATAAATCTAAAATGATTAGAACTGATTTAAGAAAGTCTAGAAAATCCCATATGTTATTAATATTGTATATTAATTTTGAAAAAATTATACAAGAAATTATCACACATGGTAAAAACTTATGATTTCTTATGATATATTTTTTGGATATAAGAAATTTCAGTTAGAAAAATTGGAACAGGTAAATTTCACATTCATTTCTCTTATCTAATTAATTTTTGGTGCTTTGTATGATATTTGAAAATATTATAGGATGCTTTGGATAAAATTATGATAATTTATTTATAAATGGGATTAATGGATCTTTAAACCGCATAAATGATATTTTTAGATCCCTAATGACATTTTAGTTACTATATTATAATTTAACTTCTGAATTATAATACATTTATGAGATAAACGAAATTCAAATTATAAATGGCAATATGAGAATTATGGAGAATAACTATTATGAATAAAAGGATAATAATTTTTTTATGAAATTGGAATGTTCATTAATGGTCAAACATCATGATCCCACATGGATCAGGATTCATATTTAGTTTAAATTAATTATTTTGAGAAGGATGATTTTATCCTTAATAAAGTTCTATGATGAAGAATGCGATAACACACAACTTTTATTGTATGTATATTTCATGAAAACATAATTCTATGGTTTTATGGTGCACCTAAATATAAAATAATCCCATGATAATCCAAATTTTTGTTTTATAAGAAGACCCTCATGTCTGAAAGATGAATTTAAATAATATTACTAAATTAATCTTGAATGAATTACGAATGACATCCACGCCACTAAAAGAGAAGGGATGCACTAATAACTAATATGGAATCTTTTACATGAAATATTTGAGGAGTATAAGTAAAAAATGTTTGAAGAAAGATAATGGTTTACAATTAAATAAAAAAGGAAAACGGATACACTACTATATCAAGGAAGATGAAGAAACACTAAGAAAAACTCCCGATGATTGTTGTGAAATAAATTATACGAAGATCATCATATGGATCTTTTGTAGAGGTTCGTACACTTTTCAAATATCACTATTTAAAAGAAGTTATTTTTATGATTATTGTGATATTTTAACAAGGTAGTGACAATATTTGTGCAACTTCATGTTCATATCATTTCTGGTTTTACTTATTCTATTATGAATGAGACTACACAAACGAGATAATAACCACATATCACTAAGCATGCAGTTATCTGTAAGGAGTTAATCCTCATTAAAAATATTTAATGTATTTTTTATTTTTATATTATTGAATAAAATTGGAGGGAGGTGCTTAAAATGAATGAGAATTAATAGAGTTCAAATTACCAGACAAACTAATTCACACTGAATCCCTTTTTTAATATTTATATGATTCAACATGCCTATAAATACCCCATACACACCTTACAATATGGGGAAACTTACAGACATACTAGGGAGAAGAAGAGGACTTCATGGAGAGAACTTGAGTATGTGCCTATTCATAATAATTTTCTCTGTGAATAAAATTTGGGAGGTCACTCCTATAAGGATAATTTATGAGGACACATTCATGAGCCTATCTATTGAGACCTCATACACAAACACCCCAATGTTGAATTTATATTTACCAGGAGACTTACGCAGACACGCTTCATTAATTACCATATGTATCCATCCCTTTGGGACACACCTTTGTGGATAATTCTTCATGATACCAATATATTGAATTCAATATGCGATGTACCCTTCAAGTACCACTACCATAGATGGCCTTTTTTAGCCACCATTATAATATTCTTTTATGAACCTCCGCTCGATTCAATCTATGAAAACTACCTAATGAAGAATCCTCTATCCAATGTAAATTTTTAGAAATACCTATATAAAATTTCCAAATTGAATACCCTCTTTAATGGGAATCCACCATTCTACACAATGGGGATCCACCCATGCCACACCTATTGGGATCAGTGACATACTGTTGTCCTGGGAATTCTCTCATGTACATTTGATTATGTCATCTACCATATTAAAACATCGATAGTGAAAAATCAAATATTCCGCACTAAGTGCGAACATATATGGGTTATAACACCTATAATCCCAACCCACACATAAAAAAACCTTGAATTGTGATACCCCAACAAGTTTCATTATATAAAACATTATTTGAGATATTCCTCTCATTTTCATTTTATTCATTAAGTAAATATACTATTCAAGTTTCCGTTATATGATGTGAGTTTATATACAGCTAATTGATTTTAAATTTATGGTCTCTCCCCTATACAACCATCAATCATTTATATATATCATAAATGGTCTTCCTCATTACATGTAATCCCCTATCATACCTTATCCTATTATCTCCATTTTATGGTACAAGCATACTAATATTTTAAATATATGGATAAGTTCTATATAGTCTCTTTTTGTCACCCCTTTTATGACAGAAGCATACCAATAGGGGACTCTTTCTAATTGTAAATCCAAATCATTCCTTCTATTACCTGATTTAATTATGATATTTGGGCACTTATGATAGCCCCATATATAATCCCCAATCAATCCCCTATTTTATTCTCACATGCAGTAGAAATAACCTTGTACCATATATAGTTTATCAAACTATGAATGAATCATGTTCGATTAGTGTTTTTAGTGGATAATTTCATTTTATTAATTAATATGTGTAATATTTAAAAGTATTGGTACCTAACATTTCTTATCACCATGACAATAAATATTATAGAAGATGTCCTTATTATACAACATTAAATTACATGGGAAAATCATTAATCATTACCTTAAACCATTCATCATGAACTGAGTAGGATTTGATTCCTATTTATTAGGATACATATAACCCATATCTAAGGTTAAACTCCAATACAGTAAAGTAAAACTCTACTCTTATGTGATGATCAGAAGATAACACACTTTTCCTAAATACCACATGTTGAGATATTCATATTTTTTTCCTTATATGACTTTTGTAGAGATAATTTTATAGCCTTCCCATATTTGGTCCTCCTTCTAGGCGTGAGGCCTAACCTCACAAGTATTTCTTCCTTACATAGATAAAAATGCATAAGGGGTGGACTTTCTTATATGGTCCCCTTATAATGTATAATCCCATACCATATATTATATCATTTAGTTACCATTTCTTGGATCCTTTTTACCAGTAAACCATTTTTTATGAAATTAGAGTACTTAAGAGTGATCTTAATTGAAGAAATTGAAACAGATCATCCAAAATCCATGTTATATGACCCTAAAAGGTATGATGAATCACATTAATTTGCACTAAACTATTGGGTTTTTGAATACCTATATTGGGATATGTAGGAAGTCTTGTTAATGGGACTGATCCTAACATCACAATATTTAGGACCTTTCTATAGATTAAATAATTATATAGTCACCATAAAGGTGGATATAATCCCAACAATAATGAACTAATAATATAAATATAGATAACCTCTAGTACCCATTTTTTTCACATAAATATATAGTTTTGATTAGTACATTGGAAAATGGTTAACCAGTCCAATGCTAGGATTTAGAATAGACTCATGAATATATCATAAATCTATAATAGAGTATCGAACATTTGAAATAGAAACATTTCTATGAATGTGATCTATATTTAATGTTAATTTTTATAGTATACTAATTTATAAAATGTTCAAAAGTCTTAAAATAAGGTGATATAAAAAAGTTTTTATATCGATTTATGCATTATCCATAATTTTTAATTTAAAATGTTTACAGTCTATTATCCTTTTGGAAAATATGTGATGTTGTGATTATATAAAGTGACTATATAAAATTTCAAATATTTGTATTATTATTAAATATTTTTAAAATATCACATATGTTTAATATATAGTTTCACATATTATATCCCATATTTATAAATAATATAATAGATTAAATATTAAAATAAAAACGAATTTTTCACATTTATTAGTGGAAAGACCATAAAATGTTTATAATTTTTGTTATTTATGAATTGTTTAAAAATGTTTCTCTCGTTTTTATTTTTTTTTAATTTTTTTACTTAGTATTATTCCCAAATTTAATCATAAATTTAAATAGTTTATTTTATGAATTTATGTATAGTGTAGTTTAAAATAATTTAAAATACTTCCTAAAATTTTCATGCCTATACCTAAAGATTTTAATTCAATATATGATAATTTATTCCATTCTATTATATCTTGGATTTATATTGTTTTTGCTGTTGTATAGTGAATTGGAATTTTTGTACATAGATATTTTAACTTTTATAGAAATATTCATTATATTTCATAAACACATGCATGAGGACCATATTTGTTTACTGACTTTGGAAACATGGAACACCATCTCCTTAATTCATGAAAGATCTTAAATATCTCCTATAAATATTTTTCAATTTAGTAAACCTCACAAACAAACCCTAATTAAATCATTTCACAATATCCTTGTGAAATGAATCATAAAAAATGTTGAGCTCAGATGCATGGTATGGGTAAGAAATTGATATATAAATGATCACATAATAATTTCTTGAGAATAAGGGTATTTGAACAACAACTTAACACTTGAAAATCATTCACTGTATATAAAAGATCACAATATTTTTAAAATGAATTAATCATGGAAGTTAATAAGAAATGAATCATTAGGGAATCAAATAACACATTCCATGAGAGCTTATTATTTTCATACGACATATAATTATGGAATACACATAAGAATAGAAAATAATTTCCTTGGTATAAAAGGATCACTACTATTGATATCATAGTGTAATTCATTAACTGCCTACAATATTATAGTAGTCACAGTTCAATCAAATGATTATCATGGGGGAGAATAGTCTCTTATGGAATAATGTTCAATCCATATTCTACTCCTATCTATCTCATGAAATATAAATCTTTATATAATACAATAGATGGTGATATATGTCCCACCTGTATCATAATGAAAACCATAGTTATGTGTTAAAAACATCATAAAAAATTAATTATATCATAACCGATCAAATAGAATGGGTTTTATATGATTTTTTTCAAATAATATCCTATAGAAAATAGATAGGTTTCATAATAATTTCACCTCCTCGTCAAAGCATAACCCAATAAAAATTAAATGGGATTCATAAGAATTTGTTCATTATATAACCGATGGAAAATAAATGGTTTTTATAAACATCATTTAATCATAAACCATTATGATAAATAATAAAAATGGTATCCTAGGTTAAATTCCAACTAAATAATAATTTACATCTATGGATTTCATTTTATATATAAAATTATTTTGAAATACAAATAACTTGTAATGTTTGATAAGGAAATATTTTTTTCATTGAAAATCACTTATAGAAATTGGGAGTGGTTTCTTTGAATATAGAATTTAAATATTATAAGGAATGATTTAAAAATAATTTAAAACAATTCTCGAGTAAAATATCCTCTCATTTTAATAAAACAAATTTTAAAGCATAAAAGATTTTCAAAATCCGTTTCACTTTATAATATTTTATTTAACTTTTTTAAATTTTCCAAATTATTAAGGAATCATTTTATGTGAAAATAGATATGTAATATTGTAATACGATCTTGAAATCATAGAGTGGTCAAAATAGTAGCGAATATTTTTCATGAGGTGTATATTTAAAAAGAAATAATTTTTGTACATTTTTTGACAAAATCCAATTAATATTTTTTCGGAAAATGACATGAATATTCTCTTCATATTTTTTAAAAAGTAAAAAGTGGTTAAAAATGTATTTAATAAATAATTTTAATTACTTTAATTTCCTTTTATTTTTTAGAAATCCATGTTTTAGAAGAAAAAGGATTATCATTCGAAGAGAGAAATAACGATGATTTTGTTAATAGAAAAATATTCACAATTATTTTAATAAAAGGTTATAAATATGGTTTTATTACATGAAAATATCATTAATATAAATTTTAGAATAAAATAAATTATTTTATCAAGATTACTGTTATAATATTCTTTTATTGTAAGAATAATCTTGAGAAATCTTAAAAAATGAATAGATTGTAAAATAAAACACTTATAAATTTTGTAACATTCAATCGAAAGACCCATGAAATAAAATAATTTAAAACATAATTATAATATTTTATTTAATTATATTAATTTTAAATGGGGATGTATATATAGAATTTATATTATTATATATGTGCATGACATAACATATGTCTTAAAGAAGTCAAACTGAGAAACAATCACTTAATTCTTTGAGAACTTTTGAACGGTAAACCACAAAAAAGAGAGATATAAAATGGAAATTTATGTACAATGAAATTAAGTAAATGAATCATAAGATAAAATAATTTTCATTATATACACAATATAAATGAAACATGTGGTGAATAAGGAATAATTCTCATAGAAAAATAAAAGTGAGACAGAAATCCCATACCTTAAATGTCGACATCCATCACAGGTATTTGGACCTCTTATACAATAAATTTAATTTAATTATAAATAAATTATAGAATTAATTTTACATATATCATACCATATATTATTAACTTATATTATTTTATTACCAGTTTATTAATAAGTCCTTGTAAATATCACATTTTAGATAAAAAGTAATATTTCATATATGTTTGGATTTTTTATTTTTAGTCCTATTAATTTTATCATGGTTCCATACTATATAAAATAATAATAATGAAATAATTATAATATTTAAATGTTAATTAATCTTTCAAAAACAATTATTAATGATGGTTTTTATAAATTATGTACGTTACAACCAAAGAGATGGTAGGCCATATATATACATGTGTATCATTTCTATTTTTCAATGATCATTATTAAAAAGAGGTAAGTGATATATTATACATTAAAAATGATCATAATATGATAAGTACCATATTATTTCATTAAATATTCTTATACATCTAATCCATGGGGTGTGGTCATGGAAAGAGAGCCACATTTCTTTGTGAAGGTGGTAGTTTACACAAACATGTAAGACGTTGTTATCATTCAGTGAGTCAAATAGTAAGAAATAAATGATATATTATCATTTAATAATTATAAATATTCCATTAATATAATAGTATTATCCATTATATCACATATATTCCTAATTATTGTCTTCCATGTAATGATTTTGTAAAAATGAATCACATCGCTTCACGAGGTGGTATATCATCACACACACATGTGATGCTATTGTATCCCCTACTGAATGTAATGTTAAAAGGTATATATGATATAGTGACTTAAAATTTATAATTATTATATAAATATATTATATATACATTATATATATCATCATACACAACTATCAGTGGTGGTAATGGAAAATTTAATGACATGATTCACAAGGTGGTAGTCCACTATACACAAGAACATTGTTTTCATAACACATTTGATGGATGTAGAGATGGTTATAGTTAATTAACAAAACATAAAAATATATAATTATATTTCAGATATCAATGTTATTATTCCAATATTTTTTAATATGAAATATAGTAGGTTGATGAAGAAATAAAAAAAGAATTAATTTAAGAACATTGCCACTAGTTTAGGTAACCTCTTTACGATTTCACGAAATTCTTACTTAGGTAGGATTTATGAAAAAATAAAAGATTATATGTTAATATAATTGTTCTTGGGAAGTTATTTGGTTTATTTTTTGAAAAACCAAAAAGGATATGGGGTGTGAAGTGGAGAGTGGAGTGGGTGAGATTTTATATGAGATGTGAGTGGGACACTTATAATATTTTGAAATAGAAAAGCTTTTCCAACGATTTTATGATTAAAAAAGGGTAAAAATGGAATATTCTAAAGAATTAAAAATTATAACGTAGAAATAATTTCATAAAATATATGTTACATTCATTTTTAAGTCGTTTTAACACTTATATTTTTAGTTTAACTCCTAATAATTCCATTTTTACCGTAACCAAAAACAATTTTTTACTATTTTATCTAATTATTTTTTCTAAAAAAGAAGTTGAAATTACTATAAAATATAAATTATTATTAATCAAAATATGGATTTCATTTTTTTGAACTCAATTAATTGAAGCAGAAAAATTGAGTTTAAAACTAATCTTATATGCACGATGATAAAGTATGATTTCAAAGTGAAATGTTTAAGGGTTTGCTAATTATTTATATCTAATATCAAGAAAAATTTATTCCAATAAAATAAATTATATAAATATATTTAGTTTAACAAATTACAAGATAAAACCAATTTAAATGATAATTTTAATTAATAAATAGTTCAAACAAAATGGCAATTTTCAATAGAAATTATGTATTTTTTACTATTCATAAAAAATTATACATATCATCAAATAAAAAAACAGACCATGGTATAATTTTTCAAAAATAATTTAAAAATTTATGCTTAATTTTTAAAATATTTTTTTATAAAATTTGAAAAAAATTAATTGGAAAACAAAACCCACAGATACGATGAAAAGGTTGGTTTTTGAGAAGTCTATTTATTTATGCACAAAATTATTTTATGACATGTCTATTTATAATAACAATCACTGTATTAATATCTATTATAATTTATTGATACATGATCTATTTTTCTATTTAATAAATTACTAATCAGGGATTAGTTTAATTAATTAAAACATATAAATAATACAAATTTTAAAATAGTTTTCAAAAAATAAACCCTTTTTAAACAAAAAAGTTATATATTAAAATATAATATAAAAGTTATTAGAAATTAAATAATTTGGTTAAATTTTAATAAATAATAATAATTTTAGTTTCAAAATTCATTTAAAATTTAAATTACATAATTTATTTAAAAAATGATAGTTTTATAAAAATCTATAATTTTCATTATTAAATTAAAAGTCAATATTTTATGAAAAAGTACATAAACTCAACCATAATTTAATATTGATATAAAAAATTTAAAAATGAAGGTAATTTAATCAAGGAAATTTTATCAAAAAACTATTAATTCATGACTATTATTATTTTTTAAAATCCAATAAAACAAATATTTGATGAAAACATATTTATAATGAATATAATTACTCTATGAAATTTGATTGATTATTAACATAGAACTCATAAATAAATTTATACTGGGTAAATAAATTATTTATCTTTCCTAATATAGTTAATACCATTTATACCAACTTATTCCATGGTTGTGTAGTAACGATCATATTTATAATATTATTATTTAATGGTTTACTAAAACACTATATCTTCTTCCATGCACACTATCAAAGAAACTCATTGTTTTATTTAAAGCAAGCTAAATTCAGTTTTTCATATAAGAAAATCTATCTAAAAAATTGAATTAATTTTGAAAAAAATTGATAAAATTTTATGGTGTCACATTCTACCCCAACTAAAATGAATTTCGACCTCGAAATTTGGATCATCCATCAAAGGTTTAAAATTTAAAAATTCTTTCATAGAATCAAATAATTTTCAATTCAATAAATAAAACAACCCTTAAAAAGGGAAATTTGGTAATATAATGTTTATTCAAAGTAACACATATGTAGGTTTACTTAAATGAGAACAAAGGTGGGAAGTGAATATTTGGACTTGAAATAAAATGCATAAATAATTATATAGAGTAATGGAGATCACTGATCATAAGATAGTAGGTGATACAAAAAATTTTAAAACCCAAAAAACCATAAACAAAAGTGGTGTGTGAAAGGTAATTGATATCAGAAAAATGACGATAATATTATCAATTTTAATTACAACATCCCCTAAAGATTGAAGAATTTTAATAAGAAGTTATACTTAACTGGTTTCATTCCATTTCATAAGAAAAATATCATCATTTGGTTGTGATTTGATTAATTTACCGATAATAACTTCTTTTAAGAAATGAATTTTTCTTTTCTGATCCTCTAAACAAGATCTATAAAAGGATTTTAAGCCATTCATTTTTTCTATTATTATAATGAAAAACTAAATGGTTGGCCCAAGTTATGCATAAATCCTCATATTGTGCAACAATACATTTATCTATAAAACATCATTCGAAATTCAACTTAGACTGTTCCATAAATGGTTCACCTTATAACACTTCCAAAATAGAACATTTTTAATGGGGCTACTAAAATTCTCATAATCTATTAACATTATTATGCCAAAAAATCCTAAAGTATCTCTTGATCATCACATACCAAATACGTGAATAATATAGTTATATATTTTCCTAAAACATAGTAATAATTAGAATTACAATATACCATTAATAGAAGAATACATACTTAGCCATTCCTTGAATAATTCTACAATAATTTTAATATATTCCATAAAATCAATAATTTATATAAACTACATAAATAATCCACTTCATCCTCAAATCATTAATAATTTTCATGTTCATCAATACTAACTTATTTACAATATTCAAGACATTCATCTACTTTCCCAACATCATTATGAAGAACATATTAAGGTTAATATTTCCCTTAGTATTGAATTTTCTATGAATATCATCGTGTAATTAAATCAATTTTCAAGGTCATCAGCATCATTCAACATATTCTATCAAATAAATAACAAAAAAATTATACTATAAAATTCTTATATATTTCATAATTTTTTAAATCAAATACATAAATAATTTAATCACACCACATTATTAAAAAAAAATTAACGAAGAATCATAATCTCATTCCTTAATAACTATTTCCTTTCACATTTTTTTTAATTGTCTCTTCATCATTAACAAAAAAACCATTACTTATACAACCTTACGAATTATATTCATTATTTTTCCCTTTAGCATATAAATTTGAATAATGACTATACAATACATATTTAAAACATTTAATAGTCAATGATATATTAGGGAGACCATTAGTCCCATCCATTGAGTTTACACAAATTTTCAATTCTCCTCTGAAACGATTTTCCTCGTTTCTTTCTTTTATACACCAAAACAACTTCTAATTTATCAGATACATTCCATTTAGTGATTTTTCCCGCATTTTAAATATTTATGATGTTAAATATGCACTCATATGTATTATATACCACATGAAATTTAATAAAACATCAACTTATTCTTATTTTATTCTTTAGGAATACCACTTAATTCATGCTGTTATTTACATATCATGATAAATGAATAGAAACAATCACAATATCTTACTCTCCAGTCATTATCAAATTTGGTTTCTCATAGTCATAATTGTTTCCTTCAAATTCAATGCTAACATGAATAATTTTGTTTGTTTCCATTGAATAAAAAGGAAATACATAATATGAGCAACACTAATAAAAGTGGAAGTCCAAAAAATCCTATAAAATCACATATATTATGTCTAAACAAGGTTAAATTCTTGTAAATATAAACCAAAGTAGGTTTATCCAATGTCATATATAATGATATTTTATTTAAATAATTAATGATGTTTTATTAAGTGTTTTTTAATTTCCAAAGTGTATCCTAGGGGAGTGTCAAACCATGTGTGAAACAATGCCCATTTTCATGAACCATATGATGATCGAGTATAGCTCAATGAAACCTTTTCATAGTTATTATCTCTAGGTACCTCAATGCCAAAGCCACATCCACTTGTAGTATCTATATAGGTATGTAATTACATAAAACCACTCACTAAATCCTTTACCAAAATTCCAAGAAATTTTTTTATACATTAACACATCCTTATAATTATCTATAAATACATTTGTAAACAGAAATTTTTAAATATTTTTTGGGATCTAAATAAATAATTCTCATACAAGTTTCCAGAGGTTAACAAAACCTTTCATGTTATACCAAATATTGTGACCCATAAATTTCATATATGAATATTACATCTTTTTAGGTGAATATTAATTTTATTACACAAAGACATGCCTGTAGACCCTAATAGTTATGTGCCTTTGGAAACATGGAAGCTCATCTTATCAATTCATTAAACATATTCAATATGTCATATAAATATTTTCCCTATTTGTATTCTTCACATACATACCTTCCTTAAAAACATTATTCATATCCTTGGGAAATGAAACATGAGAAAGGGTGATATTAGATTATTAGTAAGGGTAATAGAGTATGATATCAATGATAACTTAATCCTATTATGAGAATAAGTGAATGCGAAAACAATCTTAGCATTTTAAAAAGAAACCTTTCATATCAATTATCATAATCATGAAATATGAAATAAATTTTATCAGTTCATAAAACATGACTCATAAGGAAATCATAGAGCATGATCCATGAGAGCCTAAAATTGGAACAAGACATATAATTTTGACTTTCATAATAGTATAGAAAATCATTTCCATAATATTGAATGACTAATTTCCTGGATTTCAAGTGGAATGGGTTACCTCCCCAACCATCATAGTAGTTATGGTATAATCCAAATAACATCATAGAAGACCAAGTCGCTTACTGAACTCGTTTCACCCCAATTCTAATCTTGTAAATCTTATAAGATATAAATCTTTACCCTATATAGTTGAGGGAGATATGGGTCCCACACCTATCTCAATTGAAATCATATTTATGTGTTCCATAAGATTATTAATAATTCATTATATTATTACCCATGAAAAAAAATTGGTTTCATTAACATTTCATTATATCATAACCTATAGAAAAGATACAGGTTTCATAATCTTTTGTTCATCTCATTAGAGCCCTTCTAATGAAAAAAAACCAATTTCATAATCATTTTGTTATAGTATAACCCATTTAATAGAAATGTAGTTTATAAACATATTTTCATCATAAACCAATCAAATAAATAATAATAATGGTATCATTGTTTCATATCACCAGTAAATAATAAGTTACCTAAAATTATGTAATGTTATTTTAAAATTATTTTGAAAGATAAATCTCACGGAGCATTTTTGGACAAAGATAAATTTTATTTGAAAATAAATTTTAAAACAGAATAAATATTTATAGTATAATTATATTTTAAAGTGAACATGAGAAAATATCAATTAATATTTATAAACAATTTACAACATTTCTTGAGTAAATCAACATTTATATTTAAAACAATTTTAATATATAAAACACTCTAAAAATAATTTTTACTTTAAAATCATTAATTAAAAATAATTTTTCACAAATAGATAGGAAAATATTTTGATAGGAATGTGATTCGAAAAAAATAAAGGTAATCTTTAAATAATGTAGAGATCATGATAAGAATAAATATTGTTGTTTTCTTTTATGTTTATAAACAATTATTCATTTCACATTTTTGAGAAAAGGGAAACAAACATTTGTTTTTAAAACAATAGTATGATTCCTCTAAATTTTTTTTGTAAAAATTAAATAATGGGTAAAAATTACATTCATAATCTATTTTAATAATCTTTCAAAAAATTGATATTTTTTAAAAATATGTTTTTTATGAAAATGAGTTATCTACTAAAGAGAATAATAAAGATGATTTTTCATAAAACCATATTCTCAATAATATTAAGTAAAAAAGAGTGTAATTATGTAAAAAATACTTTTAAATATCATGAATAAACGTATAACAACAAAATACATGAGTTTCATTAGAGTTATATCTTACTATTTCACCATTGGAAGCATAGTTATATGGAATCCTGATAAACTATGAGATTATATCAAAAAAACCTCTCGAATTTAGTGACATTGATTCATAATCTATATAAAATAATATAGTAAAATAAAATATATAATATAATGAGAATATATGATTTCATGATATTAATTTTCAATGGGTATGTATATATACAAGACATCAAATAAGATAGGTGCATAACATAACCTGTGTCTCAAAATATGAAAATTAAGATAAAAATACATTACTAATTTAGTATCATTTAAACCATGAAACCCATGAATGAGAGATCATAAAATCAATAAATAAGTCAAAAAAATAATTTTTATATCTTACTATATATGATTTAATTTTTTCATTTCAATAATTATTTTCTAATAATTCCATTTTAAGGCCACATGTCGGGTAATAACCCCTTTGTTTTTCTTATATATTTTGATTTTTTATTTTATGTTCCTTTAGTTTGATTATGGTTAAAAAATATAAAATAATAATAATTACATAATTACAATATTTATACATAAATTATACCTTTAAAACCAATCATGAATTATGGTTTTGAGAAATTAACTATATTATGATCGTGGAGATGGTTAGTCGTACGTACGCATGAGTACCCTTTTCATTTTTCTATGATCATTATGAAAATATAGTAAGTAATATTTTATTATTATAAAACTATAATAATATCATATATACAACATTATTTATTTATTTACACTTATACATAATGTCCACTTGATTTGGTGATGGAAAGAGGGTCACGTCGCTTTGAGAATGCGGTAATATACACGTACACGAATGACATTACAATCAATCAGTGAGTGAAAAGGTAAGAAAAAAGTTGATATATTATCATTCAATAATTATAAATATATATTTAATATAATAATTATTTCTTTTTTATCACATATATTTATCCATATTATACTCCATGTATATCGTTGTTGATAATGAATCACATCTTTTCGTGAGGCTGCAGTACTACGTAAACTTGGGTGACATGATTGTGGCCCCTAATAAAGAGAAATTAAAAAGTAATGTTTGATATAATGGATAATGAGGTATAATAATGTTATAATTATCTTATATATACTTCATATCCATCATCTTACCCAATCTTGAGAGGCGGTATTGGAAATCCAAATGGCATTTGTTCACGAGGCGGTAGTCTATTGTATAGATGAATGATAATTTTATAACCGATTTGATAAAAATGGGGATAGTATAGGGAAATACATTAAAAATTAAATATCTCATTATATAAAATTTTCAAATTTTATTTTATCATAATGGTTAATAAGAATTTATGTATATGGAGATGGAAAAAATTAAAAGTGCTCATTACATAATGTAACCAATTCTACATTTAACCTCTTTAGTTATGAAACAAAATATATCCCATTTAATAATTTTTCCAATAAAATGACTTATTGGATGGTATGAGGAATTTTTGGAATTTATTTGGGTAGGTATTGCGAAACCCAAATTTTTTTATGGTATGAATAAGGGAGGAGAGGGTGCCCTTTTTTAAATGCGGTGAGTGGCACACTTGTAATTATTTGAAATGGAAAAGGTGTAAACATGTTTTTATCAAGAGGCAAGTCTTAAATATAGTTTATTATAGAATATTAGAGAGTATATGGTTTCTATATTACAATAGAATATATTTTATTAATTTTTCTTATGTCATTTCAACCCTTATCATTTTAGCTTAACCCCCAGTAATCCCATTTTTTACTTTAACCATGATAATTAATCATTACTATTTTTACTATTAAATTTGGTTTAATATTAATTTTAACATACTAGATAATATATATAATTTTTATTAGTACAAATATGGATCCGTATTTTCATAACTAATCAAAATAAGTGGATGGTTTTAATTAAATATTAATCTAGTAGGTGCAATGAAAAAGTAGGGTTTAAAGAGAAAATATTCAAAAGTTGACAATGTTTTTAAATATAATTTTATTATGAAATTGATTAAATTTACCTAAATTTGATTGATATACATAGATATAAATAATCTAATTTAACTTAAAAATTTTAAATTTAAATTATCTTCATGAATAATTTAAACGAAAAGGTAATTTTCAATTAAAACTCAATATTTTTTACTATTCATCAACAAATAATTTTTTAATAAAATAATGAAAAAATAACACTAATATAAAACTTAAATTATGATTTAAAAAATATATTTTATTTTTTAAAATAATGTTTCAAAAATTATAAAAAAAATTAAATTAAATTAAGCACAAATATGTGATTAAAAAAATGGTTTTTGAGAAGTGTATTTTCTTTAATGAAAAATATGATTTTATTTTAACTCTATGTATATTAATAGTAATTATATTAATAAAAAATAAAATTTTGGAAATAAAATTTAAAATTTTAATTTTAAAAATTCTTTTTTAGAGACAATATTAATAAATAAAAATTTATCAGCATTACAGATATTAAAATACTTTTCATGAAAACATTTTTTAATCTCAGAAATAAACTTATATTAAAATATAATATAAAGTTGATTGAAAATTATCATAGTGGATTAAATATTTTAGATAATAATTAGTTTATGTTAACAAATATATTAAAATTTAAATTACATAATTTAGTGGAAATAATTTATAGTTTTACTAAAATTGTTATTTTTCACCATTTACAAAAAAGTCAATATTTTTTGGAAGAAAATCCCAAACATTCATCAAAAGTTAATTTGTATATGATGATTTGAAAAATAATTTAATTTTATAAAATAATATTTGTAAAATATATTGGATTTATTTATAATATTTGTTTTATAAAATGAAATAAAAATTATTTTAAATAAAATATATTTCTGGAGAATAAAATTAGTTTCAAAAGCAGTTGATTGATTATTTACTAAGAACTAATAAATAAATTTATATTAAATTTAAGATTTAAATTTATAATTCATAAATTAGTTAATACTATTAATACCCACCTATTTAATGGAAAGGTTATAAATTTCATATTTATTATAATATTATTTTATGGTTCTGTAAAACTTGGCATCACATTTTATGAACGATATCAAAGAAAATTATTATTATTGATAACATATGATAAAATTGGTGTTGCATAGGACACAATCTATCTAATTTTTTTTGTCTAATTTAAATAATATTCAATAAATATTAGGATATCTAATTAGATGAATGGATTTAAAAGTTAATTATATTTTATACGTTTAATGGGGTAAAATAATAACTGAAATAAATTATTTATTAAGTAAATATCCCTAGTTATATGTAATTTTGTACGAATTCTAACTATTCTGAGATCAGTGGTTTTTTCTTAAAATGAGAGGTTTTGATACCTTTCACTCCATACATAACTTTTTGGATATTATTGATTTTATATAATTCAAGGAATTTATATAAAAAGTTTTTATATAAATCATTTATGATACAAATTTGGATAAGTATTAACATAGATGGAATTTAATTTATCTAAGTAAAAAAACATATGACTTCTGTGAAGATTTAAGAAACAATATAGTTTTAATATCTTTATTTGGTGGAAATAATATGGATTTTACACTAGATAATTAAAATCATTCACTGACATTAAGGTAATACATGAGTAATTAAATAGAGATAATAAAAAATCATTTAAATAATAAGTGTTAGATTCCTTCCAAATATATACTTTTAATGACCCTAATCATCCAACTAGATTGGTTTTACTATAGACATGTACCCTTATATTGTATTATTCAAGGAATTATAATAATGGGTGACCGAAAGTGTTTGGTACCAATATTTACAATATAATTGGGGTCACAATTAGATCATAAACCCAATGAGTTAGGATATTAGAAGAATTTAATTGATTTAACCCTACAACACATTAGATAAGTATTTTTGGGATCAATAATTTTAGAATAATATTTGATATGATTGGTAACATTACCTACTTAAATAGTTATTTTAGGGGGGGGGGAGAAACCAAAAAACTAAAAGATGGTGTAATAATGATTTTGTTACACTAATAAATGTGATGTATTTTTAAGGTCTCCAAATTTTTGTTGGAAAAAATTTCATTAAATTATTTATTAAATAAATATATAAAATTTACACATATGATTAAATATTCTAATTTAGATTAAATTTAATCATTATCATAAACCATGAATTTGATTTCAAATATTTCAAAGGGAGAATATTAATGTAATTAAATTCTTATATTGTTATGAAATATTATGAATTTATCTTAAGGAAGAAGTTAAATTCAATGTGTTTGGGAAAACCCTTCTTAAATATCAAAATGATGAAGTTGTTTTTCAATATGTTTTAAATGATTATAAAAAGAATAAAATTTTTATCTTGAGGATTCCGAGGTATTATATGAAATAATAATCTAAGAAAATTTTACTCTACTAATAAACTCAATATCATTGAGTATGATAATGATTTGGTGAGGTTTATTATACCACTTATTTAATGATTTAACTGTCGAATTAATTTTATAATTATTATTTAAATGGTTGTGATAATATAAATTAGTTTAATACATTTTTATCATATATCTTTAATGTGTTTAGGGTGACTATGCTGAAAATTGGATATCTAGAATCTATTGTTTTGTTCATAGTATAGATGGTTTAAAAAATTATCCAGAAGGAAACTATTTATATGGCACAATAGTTATCCTTAGTCAATGAAACCAAATTTAGGTGTCAGGAGGGAAGATAATTGTATCCATATAAGATATAACAATCCAAATTACCTGAATGGATTTTGGAAACACCATGGAGAATACATGTCTGGAATTAGTGTTATATAAATCAATTATTTTATTTTATAAGGTATATGATTCAAAAAATATATTTTTCAATTTTTATAAATATACATTAGTTCAAAATCAAGGTATGAATTAGAGAAAATTATATTTTCTATTTTAATTATGTTAAAAAAGATTATATTATGATATTTTCAAATACAAATAAATATTTCAATCATAAATGAATTTATATAAAGGATGTGTTCTATCATCTAATTTTCATCTCATATGATAAGTTGTGTTATATTAATAAAATGGTTATTATCAATAAATCATATGTTTTTTTTCTACATGTGGTTAATGATTTGAAAAATTATATAACATATTTGAGAAAAATATAAGGATAAAAGGAGTTTTGTCTAGGAGAAAATAATTTATATAATATAATTTAAAAAATAGGATAAAAATATTTTACACCACCAAAATTGGTAAATACTAATGAATGAAATCTTCATTTAATTATATGTGTTTATACACCTCAAATATCATGAATACATTATTATCAATCATTTATTTCATAGATATTCTAATTAACAGAAATAGGGGTTATTTACCTACATAAATATGGTAGTTTACATTAACATTATATTTAGATAGAATATAGTTTCTAAGTGGCTAGTTAGAGTATTTTTGAACCTAAAGAGGTTGAAATTATATAAAATAAAATATTATACAAGCCCAATTCCATGTAAAATTCAATTTATATAATAGAATAGTTTTGGATGTGTGTAAGTGTTTCATTTTGTAATGAAAATAATCTCAACTAAAATTTCGAATTGAAAATTTTAATGCTATAGATGATAAAATCGGGAATATTTATATGTATAAAAAATGCTATTAACATCATAAAATTAGACATTGTGATGTAAATCATTTAGAGTACTATATACAAATAGTTGAACATTAGTAATAAGACTTCTAAGTCACATCATTATTCAAGAAAAAATTTCTAGTAGATATTACCCACTAATCAATTTTTGTGGGAGGTTTTATAAGAAATTATCATCCATATGGATATTCAAATATCATTTAAAAAATTAATGAATATAAAATGTATTGTTCTATACAAATTTATGTATCCAATTTATCAATATTACATAATGAATATTTATATTTACAAAAGTGAAACTGTAATTGAACTCTCAATGTATGATATTGATTTATCCCTAACAAGTTTTTGTAATGAAATATTATAGTTTGTGATGAAAAATTAAAGTCATCATGGGTAAGAATTTGTATAAGGATACACAATATTCTCATGACACAAAAAAGTTGTTTTTTTGTGCCGCTTAAACTTCCATGTATACAACGTGGAGAAAAAATAATATAAAATCCCTATACATTTTCTATTTGTTATACCAGGGGGAGATATTTCATATTGAATCCCCATATATGAGTTTTGAATGATATATAACATGGGAAACAATATTTATTGATACATTTATTATACTATACATGCAATTGAGCTAATTTGATTCTGATTGAGTATATTAATGATCATATCATTGATTGAGGCATAACTAAGATTGTGTTTCTCCACATTTAAAATGGGTATGAATCATGGAATAAATTTAGATATTAAAAGGATGTGTATGGATATAACATGATAATATTAATGTGATGTGATTATCTTTTCGGGTGTGGGGTACATGATTTTCTAATTTACATGGGTAAATTATATATGACATGTTCAACTATTTTGATAGTCAATACTCATAGAATCATGAATGTGTGGGTAGGTTATAATGGATTGAAATAATAAATATACCATATAAAATTTATATCTTATAAAAATGGATTATATGATCATGAAAACCTATATATGATATATCTTAGGGACACATGTTTGAATATATATATAATTGATAAATATCATGATATATCCCATTATGTTTTGATTATAATTTAGCATTTTGTAGAGTTTAATATTTTTATAATTTCTATTTGGTTAATTTTTAAATTATCTAAATTCTACAAGATCTCAATGGGCCATAAATTACAGTTATATGAATGAGGAATAAACTTTTTAAAATGTGTTTATATGAATAAATGAGAGCTATTATAAAGGTGTCGGGGTGGATATCCAAAAGAAATTTTGGGTTGTTTTATTCACATTGTTATATATTTTGAAAATGTCATGAAAGTAATTGATATATTTTCTAAATTCAATTTTTTGGGTTTTAAAAAAAACTTGGACATAGTTTTCCCTGTAAATACATATATTTTTAGATAAAGTGAAGTTGTTATATGTTTATAAGGAATTGGATAAAGTGGCATAATAATGAAGATGTTCCCTAAGGGTTCTACTAGAACATGGTTATTAAGACCACATCGCGGTCTTTTAGTAGAGTTAACTAAAATATTGTGAGGGTTACTATTCAATGATTCCATTCACGGAAGTTAAAGTGATTTTGTGATACTCATTAGAATTTTTAATTTCCCATAATATTTTTTCAATATTGAACAATGTATCACAATGGCATGACATAATTAAATTATTTTTTAAATGTTTAATTGATAACTAATAATTTTAGAAACATTTTTACTCCATAGAGAATCCCTGAGCATCCTATATAAATAATCTCATAGATTGGGATTTGTGTGGAACTCCATGTTGTGAGACACTTCAAAAATACCTCAAACCAAAGCACACAAAGGCTCTAATTTTTAAATAATTTCAACATGTTCATAGTATACTGCATATTAATGGATATACTTCCCATTAATTGGGAGATTAATATGTCTCATGAATACCATTACTATAAGGATATTGTTGGATTTCTCATAGTTATCACTATCATGATCATTTTATAGATCTTTGTTAAAATTTTATCCTTAGAGAAAACGTAAAAAGTTCTTCCTATTTATATTAGATCTTGTATGAAAGGAAGATCATGTGGATTAAGTAAAAATTTTAATTTTTCATTTTATGTTCTTTATTGTGAAGAACATTGTGAGGTTAATCAATGAATTCAAGAGGAGATCTTGGTGATCATTTTTCATTTGAGTAAATTACTTACTAAAATTATTTTCTAATAATGGGTGATAATTATAGAGGAAGGTTGTAATACCAGGTTGGGTAAATTTTTTCACGCTGTATTAAATATCATTTCATTAATGAATTATATTTATATAAATAAAATATTTCTATCAACAGAACCATTTGGTAAAAAAATACTAGGCTATCCCATTACTTATCAATTTTTTATAACATAAATAACACACTGAACTCATAATAAGAGGTATATATACATATCCTCACTATAAAATACCCACTCATCAAGATAAGATTACCTTGTAACGAATCTATGTGTCCTTAGGTTTTTTTTTCATTTCAGTCAACACATTCATTGTAGTTAATTTTAATAATTCAATTCGTGGATCAATTTTCACTAAATGATAATATAGAAGTGTGTTTTTGAGTTAAATTTGTTTGAAAGGTATTAAAAAAATGAGTTCCACTCAAATTTTTTTTACACCAAATTGAATTTACTTAATTGGTATCCAATCCAATTTTTCACTCAAGGATCTATATTCACAATATTATAAGTTTTTTAATATTTTATTTACACTAGTAGAAAAATAGTATTTATCATTGGAAATTTAATGTTTCTTATTTTAGATTGATGTTAAGAGTCTTATAAAAGGTATTTTAATGTTTATTATTTGAGAAACTGATGCCCAAGATTGAAATTTAACTTCTATTCCAGAAAAACAGAAGATAAATATCCTCATTGAATATTTTTAATTTCATTTTTAGTTAACTGATTAGAAAATTATTCTTTTGGAATCATTTTTTGAAAATAAATTATGTCAAAAATAATTACCAAGTAATAACTTATTTCTAAAGATTCAATTTTACTAGTCTTAGAGAGAAAACAAACCTACTGATCATATATTATTGACAGTGGATGTTGATCATTTTAATACTTGACTTTTTACGTAATTTTTTTTCAAGGACCGTCATTAAAATCCAATTGTTTTGCATCATTTTTCCTAATAAAAGATAAAAAATCAATATCAAGTTTTATCTCATTTCTCACCCATTATATTTGTCTAGGATTAGAGTGAAAATGAACATAAAAATCAAATTATATGGATGTCAGAAGTTGAAATTCTCTAAGAAAATACATAGAGAGTTTTAACTTCCAACATCCATAACATTTTATATGTTACTCCATTTAAGCTTCAAGACAAGTAAAATAAAAGCGTGAGAAATTAGATAGAACTTTGAAATGATTTTTATCATGGTTTATATGAAAAATAGATGCCAAAAATTGACATTTAATATTGTTTCTTGAAAAACAAATGAGGTTAAAAGTATTCGATAATGACTTTTAATGTTTATTTTACTTGAACTGGCGTTAAAATTTAAAATTTTCAATATACGGGTCTTGTATTTAAATTTTCTCACAATGCATGTTAAAATTTCCAAAATTCTACCTAAATTTTGGAACATAACCACCATAAATATTTTCATTTGAAATATATAATCCCCATACTCTTTGTTTCAACTTGTTCAATATCTTCGATCCAATCAAAATTTTAATACTTTTTCAATCAATGATTATTAAATGGTATTTATTTTCATAATTTAATTTCATTATTATTATTTTAATTATTTATAAAAATCCTGGTAATGTTTCTCATGAGGAAGGATAATAATTTCGATCGAGATACAAATATAAATCTTCCTCATGAGATTCACCAACTGATGTGGAGATTCATTACCAATCATCATTTTTTCGATCGTTTTTTTCATTACATCATTAATTTATCAATAAAAACATGAAAATTAGTGAAACAATATATCATTTTAAGGAACCCAATAATATAATAAAAATTATATTGAATCTTTATGTTTATTACCTTTTGTATTCATTTAGTGTGTAGTTATTAGTTCTTGTTTATCATGTTTTTTGTAAGTGAGTTGTATTAATAAAAACATAAAGAGGTAAAACATATAATCAGTATAAAATATACTTCACAAGTATGTTTTAGCTCAGTGACCAGTAAAATAGAAGATTGGGAAATGAACTACATTCCAATAGTAATAATTTATTTTTTAAAATGTTAATTTTTACTAAAATGGATATCAAAAATATATTTTCTCTATTCTACATCCGTTAATTTGTAATACCGATGCTAAAGACCAAAGAGGCCTAACATTCAACATAATAATTTATTAGAATTTATGAAAAAGACCCCAGTGGCCCAAAATTCATTATTAGATTCAATGAAATTGATGGTGAGGACCCCGGAGGGATGATTTTCCACTATGGTTTTTTTAAACCAACACTGAAGACCACCAGAACCTAGTTTAGGTGCTAGTTTTTTAAAAATGACACTAAAAATGCTGATAACTGGCATAATAATTAATTTTAAGTGGCTGGGATTATAAAAAACCATGTCAAAGCTTCCATTTTTTTATGATTCCTTAATAGATGTTGGTTAAAAACTGATATCCAAATGTAAAAATACAGATTTGGAAATGTATTTTTCCACTACTGTTACGAATTGAATATTTCAATTCATCTATTAATAAATGTATATCCAGTTTTGAAATAAAATTATTTTTTGGGGGTTTTCTAATTAAAATGAATAAAAATATTATTATGATATTTTTATGTTGGTGGTGGTTAAATCGACCGAAGGGAAGTTGCAAGTGGTGCCACCACTCCACATAACCTCCCATGGGAGGATAATGTGTTGTGGGACCCACATGAAAACCAACTCTTCAACTTCCCCTTGAAACTCTTGGAACCCCCCATTGATATGGGTTAAACTCTCCACCTCCCACCTTCTCTCATTAATGTGCCAACACTATCAAATTAATTAATTAAGCTCCCACAATTAATTGATTATTTTGATTTGAATTGTAATGCATGGAATTATTAAATTGGGGAGACTATTATTTTATTTGTGTTGGCAAATATTTGGTTGGGAGTTTTTGAAGAATTGGAAGGAAAGTGTTCTTCCTCTCCACGAAGAACCCGAAGAACATCCGCTTTACTTCTTCAACTGGGGAAAGAACGTGAGGCAATTCCCAAAAGGAACTCCATCTTCCTTCTACATCCTCTGCTTCAAGGGAGAAGAAGTTTCCCACAAAGGATGTTGCCTACAACAACTACTTTCCCCCGACGTTGATGGAAAAATGTCCATCTTCCGCGGCTCATCAACGTGCAATGTAAAATACCTGGTAGGGAGGATTATGGATTTTGTATTTTTAATCATGTGATTTATACCCTCATACTTGGGAAATTATATGTTGGATAATTGTTTTATCCTCTAATGCAGAGGGAACAGGATAACGAACATGTCCGGACCCACCACCATTTCGTTCTTGATGCGCGGTTTTTTGTGCGATGGATGAACTGAAGGGAAACCTTGATTTAAGGTCGTCACAATGAAGAGAAGGACCTGAGGAGGACGTAGGTGTATAAGGGAGGAAAAACAGGCCACTGGAATGACTTTGGTGGCCCACATAAGAGCAAGGCGGATCCGGGGACCGGAGGCGGTGGTCGGCACAGGCCGACCTCATTGGGGCAGCGGCGCCCCTCACGCACCGCTGAAGGAAGGCCACCACGACACCAGTCACGACGATAGAGTAGAACCCACTTTGCGGGTTTCAGGAGGAACAGGCGGCACCAGCTGGCCCTAAAATTATAGAAGATCCCCTCCCCCCTCCCCCCTCCCCCCCTCCCCCCTCCCCCCTCCCCCCCCCCTCCCCGCTCGGTGCTCGGCCAACTGGTCGAGCCGCTGTCGGCTACCAGTCTGGGCCGCCTGCCGCGCGGGCTGGGCCACCAACCACGCGGGCTGGACCACATCTGCTAGGCCAGTCCACACCCTACTGGTCCGAACCCAGATCTGGTTCGGGACGACATGGTTCGGGCCGACCCATGGTGGGTTGGGCTGGGTCAGACAGGACCCAGACCCCCCCTCTTTGGACCACTTTTGGTTTTTCACCCATAACATGAGCTATGAACCTTTGATCGATGCACCGTCAGTTGCTTAAGATTCCTTGGATTGATACGGTCATTTTGGTATATCACAATCAAGGTTTTGGAGAAGTTTTTGTATGGCCAGGTTGGTTCAATCCTGAAACCAACCAGGCCCTCGGAGCGAAAACACTTATAATGCTCAGACCGGGCGTCCGATTGACGCGCCGTCTATCACGTTGGGATTATTTTGATGAGACGGAACTTCTTGATACATCAAATCAAGACTTCATGATAGTTGATGTTTCAAACCCCATTGCTCGAGAAGCAAACCCTCCTAGAATAGAGCGTACTGTGTGCGGGAACCCTAGAGCTGGCTGCGACTACGAGGACAACTGTACTAGAATACTCTGTGGGTTCGACGATGAAAGAATAGTTGGACTGTATCCTATGTGGGTCCGATAGCTTAGACAAGATAGCTGGACTGTATCCTCTGTGGGTCTGACAGCTTAGCTGGACCTTATCCTATGTGGGTCCGACAGGTTAGACGAGATTGCTAGAATGTATCATGTTTGGGTCTGACAGCTTAGACGAGATAGCTGGACAGAATCCTATGTGGATCCGACAACATAGCGGGTACTGTAACCTGTGTGGGTCCGACAACATAGCTGATCTAGTGGCTACATCTGATCATCTATATCTCCATACTATTGTGAAATACCTTTGTGAGCTGAGTCATGTCTATCTACCATTTTCATAGTGGTGATTAAATTTACTTCTTTTGTGTAATTGGTTTGTGCTTGGGCTCGAGATTTTGAGCCGGACTGAGATTGGTAACATAGGCATGTGTATGGTAATAAACCTAAGTAAGGTTGGTTGATACTTCGTGATTGTATCTTTCTTATTTTATTTATCATTAGTGGATATTTTGAGACCTTTCAGGTCTCGGGGTCCCTACTGGGTATCGTTATACTCACCCCTACACAGGCTATGCCCGCACCTCGTTGTGTTGGATGCAGATGATGGACAATGCTGATGGAGGCCGAGAGCACCACAACTGAACGGTACCCATAGGTGGACCTTGTGACGAGTCAGCACATGGAGGAGACTGATGGACGTGAGTACTGAGGTGGCCATCTGTTCCTACCCTTCATGTAGGAACCTCGGAGGACGATCCCAGAGCTGCTCTTTACTTCCTGCTATTTGTCCATTTTTACTTGTACTCGTTGTTCAGTTGGGTTTGTATACTGGCCCATTTACTTTCCAGCACACTCTTTTGTATTCAGTTTACTTAGTGTTTACTTCATATTGTGTTTGTTTACTTTTATAAAGGCAATGCCTTCCCAGCATAGGGATCTACGCCTTTGGTTCTAGTCGCCAGCCTCTGACCTAGGGAAGGAGGGATTGGGGTAGTCACGAAACTGGAACCGAGGATGGGTTGTCACAAATTGGTATCAAAGGTGGTCAGTTCTACCTCAGAACATGTACTCTGATTCTTTTAACGATGATAGTGTTAATTTTTTTGAGTATGGTTATCAGTTTTGGGAAACTGGAGTTGGTGCAGTGACTGACGTATCCATACACTAGGACTCTGACTTCTGATCTCCGACTCAGTGCACGAAAACATTGATTGTGTTTCTGTTTCCTTTAAAAAAGTTTTCTTTGTGATTACTTTGTGTTAGCTCACCAGGTATTCTGTTTTAACAGTGGCACACCTGTTTTGTTTCAGGATGGACCCACAAAGGCAACCAGCTAGGGTTCCGAGTTTCGTACGAGATGGTAGCCCACCGAGCGACGAGGCCTCAGTGCAGGGCCCCATCACAGTGGAAGCACTAGCGGTACCACTACCCGCTGAGCCATCGGTACCCCTAGCCCTAGCAGTAGAGAGTGCACGTTGCCTGAGTGCATTGCATGAGGTCCAGCAACAGAGGCCACCCAGGTTTCGTAGAGGGATGGACCCACATGAAGCTGATGGTTGGCTGGAGGCTGTCATTAGAGTTTTCAGATTGGTAGGGACAATAGCTGTCCTTATGGTGATCCTTGTCGCGAGTCTTCTACACGCAGTAGAATGTAGATGGTGGACCCCGATACTCCATGTTCATGATGAGGCATCACTACTCTAGGCAGACTTCGAGAGCCTGTTCTGTGAAAATTTTGTTCCAGCCACCCTTCGTGCGGTGCGTATTCAAGAGTTACTTCATCTGCAGCATGGTGGCAAGACAGTAGCTCAGTACTCAGTGAGGTTCACCGACCTCTCCCTCTACTCCACAGATATGGTACAAGACTCGTTCTTCATTGCCCGGACCTTTGAGCAGGGACTCAGTCATGATATCAGGGATTCGATGATTCCCCTCATCATTTCGACGTAGGAGGGGGTACAAGAGAGAGCCCTTCTAGTGGAGATATTTCTCACTGAGCAGTCACCAGTAGCGAGACCCACCACAGGGAAACATGTAGAGAAGTCTTACACAGCCGGCAGTAGATAGATGTCGCAGAAGTCCAAGCAGACCAGTCCATCAGGTGGGTGACCTTAGGATACAGGTTCGGTTGTGCGGGGGCACACGAGACAGAGTCATCTATACGATGAGTAGGCAGTTCTATGCATGTGACAGGCAGGGCCACATGGCTTGTGACTGACCAACCCTCCATGCAGATGAGCAGCTGATAGTAGAGGGAACTCCCAGGTAGAGGCATAGGTTCGATAGTGGTGGTCCGTAGGGAGCAGGCGGACGTGGCGGAGAAGCTGACCGAGCAGTGGGTGGTGGAAGACGTTTTGAGGCTCTACCACCACCACCACTAGGAGGTCCACCCCGACTACAGGGAGCTGGCAGACAGAGGCGGGCTTAGTTTTAGGTAGTCAAGGCCTATGTCCATAGCACACCTGAGATGATTCAAGGTACCATCTCTGTCTAATCCACCCTTGTTGTAGTACTTATACACTACTTCAAATATGGGCATTAACAGCACTAAAAACAGGCTTTAACAGTGCTAAAGAAGTGCTGTAAAGCTCGACGCTGATAAAGGGTTACTTTATTAGGGCTAAAAAAGCACTGATAAAACAACCTTTTATTAGCACTAAACAAGCACAGAAAAAGTTAGGCTTTATTGGCGCTAAGAGAGTGATGATAAAACAAACCCTTATCAGTGCAAAAAGAGCGCTGATGAATTCCCTTTCTACTGCTCCGATAAATCTGCAGCAGCAGACCCGAACACCTGCAAAAAAAACAGCATCTCAATAAGCCAATTAAATCAAGTATACCCATTAAAAATTAACTCATAAATCTTAAGAAAATTAGACCAAGTATACCCATACACCAATTATACCCGTACAACATTAACACATAATTTATAAGTTAATCAAGTACTTAAAGAAATCAATTCATAATTCAGGGGGTTTGCGGCCTATTCAAGGGTTTGGGGTGGCTGTCCAAGGGGGGTAGGGGGTGTCTGGGGGGCTTTCCAGTTCAATCCTAGGGCTCCACGTGGGTGTGTTTTATCAATAAATAAATCTTTATTCTCTTCTCTATGCACTATGAATCATGTTCTCAACCTCAAAGAAGTTATAAGGTTTATACACACACTGAGGTGCACATACGTGGGGAGGGGGATCTCATTAATAAACCCCCAATATTAAACCTACAATAGGCTATTGTAATTGCATGATCAGGAAATATGCACAACCTAGTTGAGAAAGAACTGGAATAAAACTAATAAAAAAAATCACCATTGATCCTCAAATCCATGACCATGATTAATCCCAAATTAATTTTCCAAGTGCTGAACTTTTACCAAGCATTTCACAAGGATCATGTTGACAATATAAAAATATAGTTTGACCAAGTCCTACCCTATATACATTAAGACACATTGATTCTCAAGTATTAAATCTTGATCAACCATACCTACTTCATCCAATGTTAGGGTTTCTCTGAGTACATCATAGGAACCATAAAAAACATATAATAGACCATGGTCTCCCCACTATATACATAATTATCATTGACCTCTAATATGTGAGTTTTATTTATATTCCATCATGGAAATCCACTTATGGGAGTTTTCTCATCCAGGGAATACCCTCAATAGTATCTCAGACCACCCATATGTGTTCTTCCAATTCCAAGGCATATGACCTACAAGGATCTCATCCCTATACTATGGGAGTACCCTTATTTAGGGAATAATACTAATAAGCAAATATTATTTACCATATGGGATTATTATCATCAAAATAATAATCCCTAGAAGCATATCAACCCTCCAATATGGGTGTATTCTCATTTGAGGCATAATCTATATAATCATCTCAGCCCTCCCCTATGGGATTATTTCCATTTAGTGAATATTACAAATAAGAATATCATCCCACTCCTATGTTTGTATTATCATTTGGGGAATAATATCTATATACATCTCATCCATTTCCTATGAGAGTATTATCATTTAAGGAATAAGACCCAGAAGCATATCCACCCTCCCTAATGGGAGAATTTTCATCCAGATATAAGCCCACAAGTATCATAGACCCAAACACATGATGACCCTAATATACTTGGCCAGCCATGACTTGATATATATGTGTCCCCTGATAGATCACATTCCATCACCCCCCCCATTTAAAAGATCAATAAAATATGAATGCATTTGGTCGGATTTCCGTAGATCAGTTGTTATTTTCAATTAAAATCGTATCCATTTTAATCAAAATATAGACCCTTTGAGTGCTAGCATCCACAATGTGCCTTGGATTGAGGTGCGGTTGACTCTTACACGTCACCAAGGACCCTTGGATCGTTCTTTTAAAAGATCAATGCAATCCGAATGCATTTGGTCAGTTTTCCGTAGGTCAGTTGTTGTTTTCACATAAAATCGTTTCTAATTTTAAAAAAATAGAGACCCTTTGAGTGCTAGAGGCCACACCATGCCTCATATTGAGACGGGGTTGACTCTTACATGTCTCCAAGGACCCTTGGATCATTCTTATTAAAGATAAATTCAATCCGAATGTGTTTGATCAAATTTTCGTTGGTCAGTTGTGGTTTTCACTTAAAATCTTATCCATTTTAAAACAAATAGAGACCCTTTGAGTGATAGAGTCCACAATGTGCCTCTTATTGAGGAAGGGTTGACTTTTACACGTCACCAAGGACCCTTGGATCGTTTTTATAAAATATCAACACAAGCTAAATGCGTTTGGATGGATTTCCGTAGGTCAGTTGTTATTTTCAATTAAAATCGTGTCCATTTTTAACAAGAGAGACCCTTTGAGTGCTAGAGGCCACAATATGCCTTGGATTGAGGAAGGGTTGTTTCTTATACGTCACGAAGGACCCTTGTATCATTCTTATAAATGATCAATGCAATCCAAATACGTTTGGTTGGATTTCAGTAGGCCAGTTGTTGTTTTCAATTAAAATCGTGTCCACTTTAAACTAGAGAGACACTTTGAGTGCTAGCAGCCACACTGTGCCTTGGATTGAGGCAGGATTGACTCATACACTTCATTAAGGATCCCTGGATCATTATTATAAAATATTAATGCAATCTGAATGCGTTTGGTCAGATTTCCATAGGTCAGTTGTAGTTTTCACTTAAAATGTTGTCCATTTTAAACAAAATAGAGACTCTTTGAGTGATAGCGGCCACACCATGCCTCAGATTGAGGAGAGGTTGACTCGTACATGTTACTAGGGACCCTTGTATATTTATTATTAAATATCAATGCAATACGAATGCGTTTGGTCAGATTTCTGTAGGTCAGTTGTTGTTTTCAATTAAAATCGTGTCCATTTTAAACAAAATAGAGACCCATTGAGTGCTAGCGGCCACACTGTGCCTCGGATTGAGGCAAGTTTTACTCATACATGTCACCAAGGACCCTTGGATCGTTCATATAAAATATCAATGAAATCCGAATGCGTTTGGTCAGATTTTCGTAGGTCAGTTGTTGTTTTCAATTAAAATCGTGTCCACTTTAAACAAGAGAGACCCTTTGAGTTCTAGCAGCCACACCGTGCCTCAGATTGGTGTGGTCTTGACTGATACAAGTCACCATGGACCCTTGGATCGTTCCAATGAATGATCAAAGTAATCTGAATGTGTTTGGTTGGATTTCCGTAGGTCAGTTTTTGTTTTCAATTAAAATCGTGTCCATTTTAAACAAAATAGAGACCCTTTGAGTGCTAGCAGCCACACCATGCCTCATATTGAGGCTGGGGTGACTCCTACACATCACCAAGGACCCTTGAATCAGTGTTATAAATGATAAATGCACTCTGAACGTGTGTGGTCAGATTTCCGTAGGTCAGTTGTTGTTTTCATTTAAAATTGTGTCCATTTTTAACAAAATAGAGACCCTTTGAGCGATAGAGGCCAAACCATGCCTCTGATTGAGTCAAGGTTAACTCTTACACAATAGCAAGGACCCTTGGATAATTATTATAAAAGATAAATGCAATCCAAATGTGATTGGTTGGATTTCCATAGGTCGGTTGTTGTTTTCATTTAAAATCTTGTCCATTTTAAAGAAATAGAGACCCTTCTAGTGATAGCAGCCACACCATGCCTCATATTGAGGTGGGGTTGACTCTTACAAATCACCAAGGACACTCAGATCGTTCTTATAAAATATCAATGCAATCTGAATGTGTTTGGTCATATTTCCATAGGTTAGTCGTTGTTTTCAATTAAAATCATGTCCATTTTAAACAAGAGAGACCCTATGAGTGCTAGAGGCCACACTGTGCCTCAGATTGAAGCGGGGTTGACTTGTACACATCACCAAGGACCCTTGGATCGTTCTTATAAAGGATCAATGCAATATGAATGCGTTTGGTAAGATTTCCGTAGGTTAGTTGTTGTTTTCAATTAAAATCGTGTCCACTTTAAACAAGAGAGACCCTTTGAGTTCTAGCGGCAACACCGTGCCTCATATTGAGATTGGGTTGACTCTTACATGTCACCAGGGACCCTTGGATCCTTCGTATAATATATCAATGCAATCCGATTGCGTTTGGTCAGATTTTTGTAGGTTAGTTGTTGTTTTCACTTAAAATCTTGTCCATTTTAAACAAAATAGAGACCCTTTGAGTGATAGGGGCCACACCGTGCCTTGTATTGAGGCAAGGTTGACTTGAACACATCACCTAGGAACCTTGGATAGTTCTTATAAAAGAAAAACACAATCCTAATGCGTTTGGTCAGATTTCCGTAGGGCAGTTTTTGTTTTCAATTAAAATTGTGTCCATTTTAAACAAAATAGAGACCCTTTGAGTGATATCGGCCACACCGTGCCTTTGATTGAGGCGAGGTTGATAGATACACATCAAGAAGGACCCTTGGATTGTTATTATAAAATATCAATGCAATCTGAATGCGTTTGGTCAGATTTCCGTAGGTCATTTGTTGTTTTCAATTAAAATCATGTCCACTTTAACCAAGAGAGACTCTTTGAGTGCTAGTGGCCACACCGTGCCTTGGATTGTGGAAGGGATGACTCTTACATGTCACTAAGGACTCTTGAATTGTTCTTATAAAATATCAATGCAATCCGAATTCTTTTTTTTGGATTTCCATAGGTTAGTTGTTGTTTTCAGTTTAAATCTTGTCCATTTTAAACAAAATAGAGACCCTTTGAGTGATAGCGGCCACACCGTCCCTCAGATTGAAGCGGGGTTGACTCGTACACATCACCAAGGAAACTTGGATCATTATTATAAAATATCAATTCAATCTGAATGCGTTTGGTCAGATTTTCGTAGTTCAGTTGTTTTTTTCACTTAAAATCGTGTCCATTTTAAACAAAATAGAGACCCTTTGAGTGGTTCAGCATTCTTGCATTTTGCTGGTGCATATCATCTGTTAAAATGGGAAAATGACTCATTGGAGAAAGGCTGTTTTATTTAATAACAATTAAAATTTTCCTGAGATCATTTACATATAACAATGTTTCATCTTTTCGCCCCCTTAACCCCTCTCAAAAATGACCACAAATTGTACATGTCCCCAAGTCAGATCTTCATTGTATTTGTGTACAATATTCCATCAGGTATGCGGCCCACTCGTTTATGAACGGATCTAGATTGTCTTGTGAGTATGAGGCTTTTTGACATTCAGAGTAGTACTACAAAATAAAAAAAATAAATAATTATTAAATAACTTAAATGAACTAGTAGTTGTTTATAAAAATACCTCTTTAGGGATGCTAGTTTGCTGATGAAAAACGATCTCTTTCATAAATTTACAAACATAATAACTGCAATCATTATAGTTTGTTTGTTTTGGACACTGCAAAAAAATTGATCCTTAAGAGAATAAGTTACTTGTGTTGAGATGTGTTTGGATAGTGAAATTTTATTATATATACCCTGATATTTGTCCAGACGAAGTACTTTCTCACCTCCCTATGCTTAGCCCCTATCCTCATTCCCTTTTTATACGATAATGATACACCGCCCTATAATAACAGAATCCTCAGTAAAAGATACTATAAATTATATTACTTGATTTTTTAGACCTAAAACGTAAGATGTAGTGTCTTACAGATTCACAAAATCTATCATGTGTGGTCGGTTTGATGGATATCCTTACTTTGAATTCAGAAAATAATTCTTTGGAGTATCCATGTTCACCGAAATTAGCAACAAATGTTGCCTAAAAACAAAAAAAAGGAATAAGTAATAAAAGAAGTGAAAATATAATTGATATTCTTTAATCAGAGAGTATTACCCCTGCATGGTTGGTATTAGGAAAAGTCTGTCATCTGTAATATTGCGTTCAAATGTTTCCAACAAGCTATTCACTATTGAATCCTTTTTTGATGACTATATTTTAGTTAGGTGTGTTGATGTGATATGAGGACTAACCGGTCCAAATCTTGGATCATGGGTAAATTCCTTCAATTGTTTTTCATAAATGCGTCTTTCAACAATATAAAATGCATTTAGTCATAATTTTCACATTAGATCAGCTTTTGGAAAATCAATTCATGGAATCATACCTCATATATACATTTACAATTTTGAGGCCTAGCCAACTGTTTTCAAGGATTTCATTTACATTTTCAATAGCAATGAAATCTTGAATTTCCTCTCCGTATAAATTCGCTTCAAAAACCACTATATGACTATTACCATCTTTTAGCATTGTATCCACTTGAGTCTTCAATGATAGTAAATGTGGATAGAGAAAATGTGGTGTTATTTTACTTTCAGTAGCTCCTTGGGATCGGTTGGTCGATCCTTTAGATGGTTTTGAGCTGATGTTTGTCACCCCCTTTCCTTTCTCCATATATAACAACAATCATTGGTTTAGTACATTTTTTCATTAATTGTTAAGGGTTTAGCTTGAAAAGAAAATGAAATAAATACCTCTTTGTCCGCATGTACTCTTACAAGTTGTGACGACCATGCAATGAATTCCTAAATACCCTTTTAAACCATATGAATATCATCATCATCAAGTGGAATAGGTAGCTCTGCTTTGGATCATGAGATATAGTAATCGTCACTTTCCAATGATCTTTCAGAAGTGATCTATTATGCAGTGTTGCATCTGGGATACTGAACACTGTATCCCTCGCTACAAGGTGATAGGTGGGTGTTGACAGATATAAATCAAAATCATTATCACCCTGTAGAAGATGAGTACAGAAAAATTACCAGTGTTTGTCTGATTCATATTTCATGGGAACAATTATTAGAATATTGATTACCACAGCTAAGATGGTTCTTTGAGGCAAATGGCCTGCCTCAAAGCTAGTGGGGGGTGGGGTGGTAGGTTCATGCGGCAATTGTTCTTGAGTTGTGGATTCTCTTTTCTTCCCTCCCATAAAGTTGATAGCAACTATCCCTGCCATTACAATTGTTCTTTATGGGTTGCTATTTTTTCGCTCATTTGCTCCAATTTTTCATCTGTATCATCCATTTTTTTCTTCTTCTCAAAATATACTCGGGGTGTCACCCCAAACCCTGCACCTCTGACATGACTGTATTTTTCTTGCTGCTTCAAATCTGTCGATAATAGGTCTGTATCAGCTACAAGAGTAGTTTCTAAACATATCCTTGTTGGGATTCACATGTTGGCCTCGTGCATTCCATCCGACTTCAAATTTTATGCCATTGCTTTTCTCCTTAAGAATTTTGGCTTACACCGTCAAATTACGATGCACTTGTGATTTCTGCGATGCTGGTCCTTCATTCCCCACCATTTCATCAATATCAATATCATTTATATGTTCATCTAGAATGGTATCAACGACATGTGTTGATTATTGTTAGACCTCAACAATGAGCAGCAGGAGCCGCAGTAGCAGGAGCAGCAGAAGGAGTAGCAGAAAGAGTAGCAGAAGTAGGAGCCGTAGCAGGAGGAGCAGCAGGAGCCACCAGAGCCACAGTAGGAGCAATAACAGCAGCAGCATGATCTGCAGGAGCAGCAGGAACACCTGTAGAAGCACCAGCAGTAGCGACATGAGCTGCAGGAGAAACAAGAGCAGTAGCAGCAGTAGCAGCAGCTGCTTGAGAGACTTGTTCAGCCTCAAGGTTAGGAGCATCAGAACGTGCAGAAGTCATTATCTGCAAATGTGGTTGAACAGTTAATTCAGATTACATAAATTCAGTAATGATATGATAATAACATGAGATTACAAGATCAATATTACAAACAAAATATAACCTGTTTACTGAAATCTCATTCTTATTTTTCAAAGGATGAAGGGATTTGACACCTCTATCGACTTTCCAAATCCCTTCATTATGGTCTCCTCTAACATACCAAACATCATCTGCATTGGGACCGCTCCGAAATGATTGTGACGTACCAAAAAAATAATCTTCCTCAACCGAATTTTCATTGTAACCTTCAGTAGTTTTGGACGATAACAGAACAATCGACCACTTTCGGTTTGTGGGATCTAGAACATAAAAATCTCGTACCACTTGTGATGCCATTATAAACTGTTTGTCTTTGCACCCTTCTTTACTAAAATCAAAATTCATAAATCCCCATTCATCTATTTTAACACCACTGTTGTTATCAATCCATTTTCATTGAAAAATCGGCATTTGGAATGTCGTATAATCTAACCCCATATTAGTTTGATAATGCCAAAGTATGACATATTTTCATAATTTGGATTTCTGTCCTTACTACCAGAAACATGCATCGCATCATCCACTAGTGTATCTCCACTATTTTTCATGGTACTATCATCATCATGTTCATCTGTATAGAATGTATAACCATTAATTACATAACCACTGTAAGATAATACATACACACTTGGTCCAGTGGCTAGCCATTGAAGACGTTCTGAAATTGAATTCGGATTTTCATCCAACTGCTTAAAAATATGGTCCTAAAACAATCCAATAAAATGGTGATTATGTGTATATGATAACCATTTTTCAGCCCTCGATGGATTCAACTGCCTAAGAATTACTTTGTGAGTTTCAATATATGGAGAAACCTCCCAACTGTTATGCAAAACATAAAGATGAGCCTGTTCCCGATCTGTAATACTAATTTTCACAACTTTTGTTCCAGAAATTCTGTCACCCTCAATGCGTCCATTGTTACGAGATTTCCGGAGACCAATTCTTTCCACATCAGATTGGTATTCAGTACAAAATTCAATGGCTTCTTCAAAAATATATCGCTCCACTATACAACCCTATGGCCGACTTCGATTTTTGACATACCCTTTAAATATCTTCATATACCGTTAAACATGATACATCCATCTATAGTGCACAGGACCACAAAGTCAAATCTCTCTCACCAATTGAATCATCAAATGAACCATCATATCAAAGAATTTTGGCGGGAAAAACATTTCTAATTCATATAATATGATGAAAATTTCTTTTTCCATAGCTGGCAATTTTCCCGGGTCTAAAATGTTGCTACATATAGCTTTGAAAAAGAAAAAATGTTTGGTTAATGTATGATGAACATTCTTGGGAAAAATTCAACGTAAAGCTATATAAATTAGATATTGCATAAAAACATGGAAATCATGTGATTTCAAACCATTTTACTTCAAATAATTCATTGACACAATGTTCTTGATATTTGATGAGTACCCCTCTGGAACCTTTACATCGTTGAAGAAGTTGCAAAACTGATATCTCTCAGCCCTAGAAAGAGTATAAGTAGCTGGAGGAAGAAACATTCTATTTTCACCCTTCATAAGAGCCAACTCTTCTCGTATTCACATGTCAACCATTTCCAACCTTTCCTTAATTACATATTTTGTTTTTCCAGGGGAATTTAGAAATGTTCTGATAACACTGTCACATTCATTTTTTCCACAAGCATCGTATCAAGAAAATGTCTGACGTACAAACAATTCGAGTATGGTAATTAAAAAAAATGATCTCTTTTTCAAACCGATTTTCGTAAGGTTTCTCGAAAATGTTTTACCAAAAATAGTGTTCAGATATTTAACTTTCTCAAATAGCTGATCACCTGTTAGTGGAGACGGTGTTGCGCATTTTTCGGAACTTTCATTGAATGATGTCGTCCAAGATCGGTACTTTTTCCGATGAGGTAGAAATCTACAATGTCCTAGAAACACAGATTTCGGTGAATGTTTCAACCTAATTGATTCTGTATCTTTTTTGTATATGGGACACCCTTGAGTTCCTTTAATGTGATATCCTGAAAAATTTCCATAAGCCGGGAAATCATTTATTATCCCATACAACATCGCTCTTAACATGAAGTATTCACTTTTATAAGCATCATACAACATTAGACTTGAATCCCACAATAACTTCAAATCCTCAATCAAAGGAGCTAGATAAACATCAATATCGTTACCTGGTTGTTTTGGTGCTGATATAATCATAGATAACATGATGAATTTTCGCTTCATGCATAACCAGTGTGTAAAGTTAAAATTTACCAACATAATAGGCCATGTACTATGAGCGCTGGTTTGAAAACCCAAAGGATTCACTCCATTTGTAGATAACACAAGACGAAGGTTTCTCGGCTCTTTTACAAATTCAGAATACTCATGATAAATTTTATTATATTGAGGAGAGTTGGCCAGATGACGTAATAACCCATCTTTATTTATTTAATCTACATGCCACAATAATTGTCTTGCAGTTTCTTCTCTTCTATATAGATGCCTAAACCGTGGAATTATTGGAAAGAACCATATAACTTTCATAGGATTGGATTTATCTTTCATGTATCGAGAAGAAATACACTTTGGGTATTCTATAAGTGATTTTTTCTCTTTGAGAAACAATATACAGTCTTTCAGGTAGGCATGTATTCTTTCAGAAATCATTCCCATCGAGCGTAGCATTCGTCAGGCTTCATATGTCCGGCTTGGGAGCTCATTATCTTCCGGGAGCATGTCATTCAAGAGAGCAAGTAGTTTTATAAAATTGATATCACTCCATCCGTTTCCTGCTTTAAATTTATAAAACATCATTACAATTGACAATGTTGTATACTTAGTTCAAGAAGCATAAAATGGCGTCTTTGCACAACTCTATAACTTCTCAAACAATTTTGAGAAATCACAGAGTTCATCTTGAATTGTATTTGTCATTTCCTCATTACGATATTCATCATTATTCACATCTGTAATCACATCCTCCATACGGTCGTTTTCATTATCCATTTTTGTATCCATATCTGACGATCCATAAAACGCAGTTTTATCCCAGCCAGTAGCTACATTCTCTTTTTCTCTATGTTTATTCCAACATTTAAAACTCTGATCTATTCCGTGACATATCAAATGTTCTTCTAACTCATCTAGAGTATGTATTCTAGAATAACAACAACATAAACATGGACAAAGGATTTGAGAAGGATCCTTTGCGTGATCCTTTGCAAACTTGATGAAATCTTTCACTCGATTCTCGTACACTATTGTTATATGATTAGCATCCATCCAATCTTTATTCATCTCCAGCCTACTTGAATCTCAAATATTAATATTTATGGTTCAATTACACAAAATAAGAATTCCAAATACAGTAGAAGAGAACCACTTCATTTTAAAAACGAAGATTAATAGAGCCTAACCATTAGTATTTATTCATCTTCATTAAATATAATTACTTTAGATTCATTATAGTTTCCTCAAATCACCCCAAACCAAGAACAAGAATAATCAAGAATGATACATCTACCACTCCTAGGTCTCTTCCCTACATTCAATATCATCATGCCTAAATACTCACAGCTAGTGGAAGTGAAACCGTTCCTAATGATCATGCCAACAAGAAATCTAAACCAAAAGGGGGGAGTGAATCAAAATACCCGAAACAAGATGGAAAAACATGGTATTTGAGACTAGGTTAGTGGATTTCATGTTTTATAGACACCTATCCAATAGACTCCACAGTAGGTGATGGCCCCTAGAGTTGTTGCACCAGGTGAAACTGTCACCTGAGAAGCTGAGATCAATGAGGCCCATCCCAGCCATGAACTGAACAAACTCCATGATGGCCTTCCTCTGGAATGGGATTTTACCTTTCCTTTCCTTTGGGTTGGAAATGACATTAAAGTTACCCCCAAAAAATAATGTATGGTGGTTGAGATCGAAGGTATTTTGTTCAAAAGGACAATCAATCCCCCTCTATTTTTTAAAATACCAATACCATAAACAATTTAAAAACAAGACATTTTAGTTTATTTTGAGAATCATTCCCAAAAAATTTCAATAAAAAAACACATTCCAAACCATTTGGAATTTTATTTAAAGAATCAACTTATCTTTATTTTAAACCATGATATTCAATTATAATATAATATCCACCAACAGTAGAAGGAAACCAAATTTACTTCAATGAAAATGGTTAATTCACAACAAGATACCATCCATTCCATATATTATTTTCATTAATAGGGTTATTTTATGCTTCAAAATGATCAAAACATGTCTATCCAACTTCAAATGGATAAAATATGAATTCATGAAACACATGAATCTCAAAAAGAAGATATAGTATAGAAACACCCACTTGGAATCTGAATGAGTCTACTCAAATGAAGAACATCATACATCTCCAACTACATCAATGCTTTATCATATACAACGACACCATTAGCTAGATAAAGGCCCTCACCAAGAACATCATACATCTCCAAATAAGAGACTACAACCACTATCCATGAAGAACATCATAAGATGGAAATATACTAAGAACACATCCCTTCACCCAAATAAGAGACTATAACCACTAACCATGTAGAACCAATAAGAGAATAATTTGAAACCTAAGGAAAGGTACACCAAAAACATACCAATTAATTCAAATGAAATACTTTCTAAACCAAACCATTGAAATCCTAAAATGTTCCTAACATCAAACCCCATCATATCTCCTAATAAAATTCTTTGATAACACTATTTCATGGCCTATACCCATTCAGACCCCTCTATTGGTTAGTAGATTATACTGTGGTGACCCCCTAAAACCATCCCCCAACATGTCATGGGTTAGTGAATGCACCGAGTGTATTTATCACAACCATGTGCAATGTACTTATAATAATAAATAATGGATATAGTTTAATATCATGTTGTATAGATGATTTTTTGAATGATACCAAGTGAAAGTTAGTATGGTAAATATGTGTGATAAGACATTTTTGGTCTAACTAAAATGGGATATAACCTAATGAGTGTAATTTGGATTGACAAAAAATAAGACTCTATGTGGTATAGTGTTTTTTCAACTAGTAGGAGTATGTACTACTTAGTGAATATGGTCCTCTATGTGTGGTAATGTTTTAATTTAAAGTATCGACTAATATGTATGGTTCCCATAAAATAAGGCCCATTTGAATTGGATATTTAGGCTCATGGGTAATTTTTTGATGCCTCTACTTGGTAAATCACTCAGTCATGAATCTATTTCGTTGGTCTAGCCACAATCCTCATAACCTACCTTACCTATTTCCAAAGGTGGAAAGAGTCCACCTCCATGGTTGATAATATTGTCCCCTTGATTGGAATAGGAATATGAGATGTTAGATATTCCTTCTATAGTTTCCTTCTTGGAGTTTGATTCCTATTCTGGGTCTATGTTCCATATATAAGACATGTTTCTGAATCTAGTTTTTGGTTATACTCTCTAGTGGACACAAGTTAATTACAATTATTATTCTAGTTACAGGGAATATACTTTTAGTTGAATATAATAATGGTGATGAGTGTATTGATAAACTATAAAATTCATCTAAAATTGTGGTTATTAATTTTTCATTAGCTCATGACATGTGGTTTATTATCTGTAATTCATGAGTCATACCATGATTGATAATTGGTAACATATTCTTATTGTAGAAGGAATTCAAATCTTATAACCTCTATAATCTTATGCTCATTACACAAGGTGGATCACATTTTTCATGTGAGGAATCTACACTAATTTGGTTCATAAAATATATTCATAGCACATAATTATTTCTATATTCATCAAATAATGAATCGTGTTCTTATCAAACCAGGTAAGAACATAATATCATATACTAATGGAAGTGTTTAAAGATCATATGCTCATCACATAAGGGATTCTTTGGCACATTGCCTAAGGAATCTCATGCTCCTCATGTGAGGTATAATCCTAGGATCACTACCTAGGAGATGAATAAGAGATCTTCTGATCGTCACTTAGGGGATTCTTAGGAATATACCATAATGAATCTATTTATAATCTCATGAGGTATAATCAAGGGAACATTATTCGGGAGATAAAGAAGATCTCATATTCTGATAACATAGGGACTTCATATTCTCATCACCAAAGGAAACCTAGGATTATCACCTATAGTTGGATGTTTCCTGAATTAAGAGTGGTCATTGTTTTATCTCTCGGTAAAGGAACTCACATATTTGAATTTTAGAAGAGGGAACCACCTGATACACTCATCGCGTAGGGGGTGAGCATAGTTTTATAGCCACCATTTCATTTTTATCCACGAAGTTATTCAATTCCCACCAAAACCTTTTCAATTTAATCATTGAAAACTATATTCTATGACACTGGGAAACTAAACAGAAATCCCATATCAACTAATGATGTCATCTCCTACAATAACCCACTCATTACATCTTTTTAACAATGGAAAGGTTGATGCTTACCCACTGCATGATTTACCACCTCAACCATCTCACATTTTCCTCCAATGGAATCTATCACAACCAAACTAACAAATAACTTCTCAAAAAACCCCACCAAAAAACAATGATGATTTTCAACAATAAAAGTAAACAAGCACCATGTTCTTGAGAAATATAATGAAAATTAGTAAACATATCTAAATCGTCCCCTTTACATCATTTTCCATCAAGTATGGTTCATTTTCTTCAATCGATCAATCCATAATACTCACCCATAGAATAAGAATGCATGTTAAAAAAATGATATAAAAATGGGAGAGGAGAAAAATATTGAAAAAATATTTGGAAAACGTGACTTAAAGGAGGTCCAGAAAACTGAAGCTTGAAAGCATTGCGGGAGGCGGAGGTCCGGAAAACTGAAGCTCGAGGGCGGCGGAGGTACGGCAACACGAACTCAGCGGGTGGCGGAGGTCCGGAAACATGATCTCAGCAGGTGGCAGAGGGGAGTCATAGGGTTCCATTATCACAAGAGCTTTAGGTCACGATAAAACGAGGGCACTGTGCGACCGAATTTATAAAAAAATAAACTATGGTTTCATCAGCGCTAAAAAAGCACTTATAAAGACTACCTTTATCAACGCTAACATTTTAGAGCTGATACAAAGAGTCTTTATCAATGCTTTTCTAGCGCTGATAAAGGGCCTTTTTAGTAGCGCTATTTTAGCCCTGATAAAGGTTACCATGTATCAGCACTAAAATTTTAGCACTGATAAAGGAGTTCTTTATCAAAGATTTTCTAGAGCTGATATTGGGCCTCTTTATTAGTGCTAGAAAAGCGCTGATAAAGCATACCTGTATTATCACTAAAATTGTAGCACTGATACAAGGTTTCTTTATCAGCACTTTTCTAGTGCTGATAAAAGCACTCCTTTATCAGCACTAAAATTTTAGCACTGATACAGGGTAACCTTAATCAGTGGTTTTTCTTAGCACTGATATAAGGGGGTGCTTCCCTTGCCCGTATTTGTAGTAGTGACAGACACAAGTGAGAGCAATTATTTTATTTATGCTACCCTTGTTGGTAGCTCGGAGATTCCAACGGAGTCGTTGGCTCAGTCCTTATGGTTAGAGACTCCTATAGGAGAAGACTTGATGATTACGCACTGGTGTCGATAGTGTGAGATTACTCTAGGAGGTGGGATATTGGGTTGGGATCTTCTTGTAGCGGCGTCGATCCCTTACGACGTCGTCTTGGGTATGGACTGGTTATCCACAGTTCATGCTCAGATCGACTGTATTTGGAACAAAGTGTGGTGTTTCGACACGGATGGGACCAGGTTCACCATCACCGACGAGAAGGGAGCCTTTGTAGTGCAGGATGGACTTACACAGAGGAGGGGGAAGCTGATCACATATCAATTGGCTAGTCTCATCCTCGGAGCGGTTGATGTGCAGAGTCCGAGTTTCTGTGTTGTGGTGGATCAGTACACAGATTTTTTCCCTGACGATGTTCCAGGACTACCTCCTCATAGAGAGGTAGACTACTACATTGAAATGTACCCCAGGACAACACCGATATCTACTCCAGCATATCGGATGGCTCCCGCTGAGTTTCATGAGCTGCGAGTACAGCTAGGGGACATGCAGGGAAAGAGATTTTTCCAACCCAGGGTTTCACCCTGGGCATCCACTATTTTGTTCACCAAGAAGGTAGATGGGAGCTTGAGACTATGTGTTGACTATCTTCACCCGAATCAGGTGACCGTGAAGAACAAGTTCCCACTCCTGAGGATTGACGACCTCTTTGATCAGCTAAAGGAGCACAATGGTTCTCGAAGATAGACCTCAGGTGAGGCTATCACCAGCTCAGATTTCAAGATGAGGATGTGAATAAGACAACCTTCAGGTGTCAGTATGACCACTACGAGTTCTTGGTTATGCCCTTCGGCGTAACCAACGCACCAGTAGTGTTCATGAGTCTCCTAAACAGGATATTCTAGACTTACCTCGATCGATTTGTAGTAGTCTTTATCAATGACATACTGATTTACTCTACTACTGAGGAGGAGCATGCCTACCATTTTTGGGTGGTACATGATACACTCCGAGATCACCAGATTTATAGTAAATTCTCGAAGTTCTAGTTCTGTATTCGAGAGGTTCATTTCTTGGGACACATCATCTCGGAGGATGGAGTTATAGTGTATCCGGCGAAGATCGAGGAAGTACTTGCTTGGGATCCACCAAAGAGTGTGATAGAGGTACAAAGTTTTCTAGCACTGGCTGGTTAATATCATAGATTTGTGTAAGATTTCTCCAGAGTTGCAGCACCTCTTTCAGTATTGACGAAGAAGGGGCAACCCGTCGTGTGATCAGATAGATGCCAGCAGAGCTTTCATGAGATGAGGTAGAGGTAGACTAGTTCTCCCATCATGTGGCTACCAGAGGAGGGCGCTTGGTACCTGGTTTACTATGACACATCAGGGACCGAACTCGGGTGTGTCCTGATGCAGGAGTGAGTAGTGATCACGTATGGTTCACGGAAGTTGAGCAAACATGAGCAGAACTACGCCACCCATGACCTAGATTTAGTAGTAGTGGTCTTCTCTTTGAAGATTTGGTGGAAATATCTGATGGGCGAGCATTTTATAGTCTACTCTGACCATGATAGTCTCAGGTATATCTTCTCACCGAAGGACCTGAACTTGATACAACAATTTTGGCTTGAGTTATTCCAGGACTATGACTTCGAGATAGTCTATACTCCTGGAAAGAGGAAGGTTGTAGCAGATGCTCTCAGTAGAAGATCAGGCATTCAGCTTCTAGGAGAGCCCAGAGAGCAGCTGGCCACGTTGTAGATATCGTTTATGGATATAGATGGAGCAGCCTTTCTGTAGTCTCTCATAGTCACACCTCCACATCTTCAGCGAGTTAGTGTGGCGTAGCGTGGGGACATTGACTGTGAGGTGTGACGTGCTTAGATATCTTCAGGGCAGGCACATTATGGGTTTTATGGTGGGGGGGAGCAGATCATCCACTTTAGAGGATGGACCATGGTACCAGTTTCACTACAGGTGGAGGTGTTGAGGGAGTTCTACAGTTCCCCTCTAGCGGTACATCCAATAGTGGTGAAGATGTACCAGGAACTCAGATGACAACCCTGGTGGCCAGGTCTGAAGAAATCCATTGTAGAGTTTGTCTCTCGATGCCTCACTTGTTAGCAAGTGAAGGCGGAGCACCAGGTTCCAGCAAGCTTGGTTCAGCCCTTAGGGTTCCAGAGTTTATGTGGGATAGGATATCAATGTATTCCATGATAGGACTTCCATGTACATCCAGAGGACATTACTCTATCTGGGTGATCGTAGAACGACTCACCAAGTCGGCCCACTTCCTACTGATCAGAGAGCAGGGCTCAGTGGAGAGTTTGGGACACCTCTACATTCAAGAGATCATACTGCTTCATGGTGTTCCATTGATGATTTTCTCCGATAGGGATGCTCATTTCACTTCCTGGCTACCGAAGGGGTTGCAGGAGGCTTTCGGGACGCAACTTCTCTTGAGCGCTCACTACCACAAAAACAGTTTTTCGCAGCGCCCCCCTTTATCAGCGCTTGCTTAGTAGCGCTGATAAAGGGGGGCCTTTATCAGCACTTTTTTAGCGCTGATAAAAGGTCGACTTCAAAAAAAAATATTAATAAATAAATATAGTTATATTGTTATATAAATATAATATAAAATTGTTAAATATATTTTAGATAAGTATAAATGTACATTTACACTTATTATACTTAATATTTAAGATATTTAGTGAAAATGACTTCTTAAAAAAATAAAAAAATATTTTTAATTAATAATTTGATAATCATTATGGAGTAATAGTCATGTAATAACAATTTGAGGACTAAAAAAACTAAAAAAATTTAAAAAAGATCCAAAATATGTTGAAAACGCAACTCAAACTTCAAACGGCCATAACTTTTGATCCGGGTGTCCGTTTGAGCTCTACCACATATCAAATCGAAGCCTGCGATGAGCTCTACGTCGCTGTGACTTGGAGGCACCCCCGTCAAGCGTTTTTAGAGGCCAAAAGAGGCCCCATAAGGCCTCCAAAACTGAGTTTTTTGTCGGGGTACCCAGATTTTTTAACATTTTGTGGATTTTCAAACTCGTTTAAGGGGGTATTGTTGGCTTTTCTTGGTGGGGAATAAATTTATTCCAAGGTATTACATTCATATTGATATTATGTCTTTAAAATTTCATCCTTTTTTATAATTAACTGCTATTTATAATCAAATATATAACTATATGTACATATTTTTTATATATTCGCACCTAAAAATTAAATTTTTTAAATAAATAATTAAACATATTTACATATAAAATATATTAACTTTATCTAAATAATAACTAATATCCATTTTATTTAAAATACCAATATATGAATATTTATATACCTATATATTAATCTAACTATATATATATATTAATCTAACTATATATATATTAATCTAATAACTATATATATATTAATATAACTACATATATATATATATTAGTATTACTATAAATATATATATTAATATCACCATAAATATATATATTAATATCACTATATATATATATTAATCTAACTATATAAATATATATTCATATAACTATATATATGTTCATATAACTATATATATGTTAATATAACTATATATATGTTAATATAACTATATATATGTTAATATAACTATATATACGTTAATATAACTATATATATGTTAATATAACTACATATATGTTAATATAACTATATATATGTTAATATAACTATATATTACTATACGAATAAATATAACTAAATATATAAATATATATATATATATATATAGAGATATCATGAATTGGAAAGAAAATCAAAATAGAGTAGTGGTAAGGGCTTAGGCGCGTAGGGGGGAGGTCTCGAGTTCAAATCCTGGTGGAGGCAGGGGTACGCGCGCATGGGGAATATTGGAGAAAGCGCTGTTAAAGGGTGGAGGGGGGTGCGTGGGGTGCGTGGGGTGTTGTATAAGCGCCGAAAAGCACTGTAAAAGGGGGGGGGGGGGTCAAGTGCTATAAAAGCCCCCCGATTGGCAGTATTTTTAAAAAAAATTTAAATTTTTTTAATTTTCTTAACTTTTATCAGCGCTTTTTTAAAAGCGCTCATAAACGGGTCCTTTATCAGCGCTAAAACGAGAGCGCTGATAAAGAAAGCGCTGATATAGGACCCCTTTATCAGCGCTAAAAAAAGCACTGATAAAGGGGTACTTTTATCAGCGCTTTTTTTAGCGCTGATAAAAGACCCCTTTTATCAGCACTTTTTTTAGCGCTGATAAAGGGGTCCTATATCAGCACTTTTCGGAGCGCTGATAAAGGGGACCCCCCCCCCCCCCCCCCCCCTTTATCTACGCTGGCTTTATCAGTGCTTTTCTAGCGCTGATAAAGGCCGTGTTTGTAGTAGTGTCTAACTTCCATCCACAGACGCATGGACAGACTAAGACGACCATTCAGACTATCGAGGACATGATCCTTGCACCTTTCCTTGACTTTGGTCGTAGCTGAGAGTATCACTTACCCTTGGTGGAGTTTGCGTACAACAACAAATACCCCTCCACCATCGGTATGGGTCCTTACGAGGAATTGTACTGCCGACCTTGCAGATCATCTCTGTGATCGACTGACCCAGGGGAGTCAGCACTTGTAGGACTAGAGATAGTGCAATATATGATGGAGAAGGTGCTGATCATCCAAGAGCAGATGATGACTGCACAGAGTAGACAGAAGTCCTACGCTGATAGGAGATAGAGACCACTAGAGTTCGAGGATGGAAACCACATCTTCCTATGTGTCTCACCTCGATGAGGATTATAGAGATTTGGCCAAGTCTGCAAGTAATCTATATGTTTTATCGGGCCGTTCCAGGTCCTCAATAGAGTAGTCAAGGTGGCTTACCTCCTAGCCATTCCACCTCAGTTTCAACGAGTGCCGGATGTCTTCCACGTATCTCAGTTGAGAAGATACGTGCACGACCTATCCCACATCATTGAACACAAGGATCTGGATATCGATGACGGGGAGACTTTCACGGAGTTTCCAGTGGAGATTGACATGAGCGGGTCCTGTGTGGACAGTCTATTCCTCTTGTTCACGTTCACTGGCGGCACAAGAACCTCCAGGAGAGCATGTGGGAGCGGGAGGCTCAGATGCGTCTTCAGTACCCCCATTTGTTCCGTGTAGTGTTTTTTGTCACTTTATGGGGACGTAAATTTATGAGGTGGGGGTAATTTAAAGACCCAAAAATTTCACGTAATTTTTTTTCTTAAATTCTTTGGAATTTTATGAGTCCGATGTTTCTGACGGCGCTTGATTCTGAGGCTCGGTGTGCTCAGAATCAATTTCTAATGTTTTTTTCGGGTATGTTCAGTAAACGTACGTCCATGTTTTTATATTTTTTGAATCATTGCTTGGAATGGAAATTCTATAGAGCCTTTGAACTCACAGCACCAATATTTTCTTAAGGATTCTTTTACCATAGTTGCGTTTCAATGTGCATGGAAGTTATTTTTTGGGGGTCTTCAAATTAAAATAAATAAAATTATGATTAAGATATTTTTATGTTGGTGGTGGTTAATTCCACCGAAGTGAATTTGGAAGTGGGGACACCTCTCCACATAACCTCCCATGGGAGGATAATGTGTTTTGGGGCCCAAACAAGCACCAAATCTTCAACTTCCCCTTGAAACCCTTGGAACCCCCCATTAATGAGGGTTAAACTCTCCACCTCCCACCTTCTCTCATTAATGTGCCAACACCATTAAAATAATTAATTAATCTCCCTCAGTTAATTGATTAACTTGATTGGATTTGTAATGTATGGAATTATTAAATTGGGGAGCCTGTTATTTTATTTGTGTTGGAAAATATTCTGTTGGGAGGCTATGGAGAATTAAAAGAAATGTGTTCTTCCTCTCCACGTAGAACGCGAAGAACATACCCTCCACTTCTTCATCCAGGAAAGAATGTGAGGAGACGGCCATGAGGAATGTCATATTCCTTCCTATTCCTCAACGTCAAGGGAGAATAATTCACCCACAAAGGATGCCGCCTATGACAACGACTTTCCAACGAAATTGATGGAACAATGTCCATCTTCTTCGGCCTGTCAACGTGCAACATCAAATACGAGGATGGGAGGATTTTGGATTATTTATTTTTAAAAATGTGATTTATACCATCTTAATTGATAAATTATATGTTGGATAATTGTTGTAGCCTATAACATGGAGGGCAAGGGCTAACGAATAAGTACGAACCCTCCTCCATTTCGTTCTTGATGCACGGTTTGTTGAGAGACTAATGAACGGAGGGGAAACCTTGATTTTAGGCCGTCGTAGTGAAGAGCAGGACCCGAGGAGGCCGTAGGCACAGACATGAGGCAAAACAGACCAATGGAATGACTTCAGTGGCCCGCAGAAGAGCGCTGCGACAGCCAGCCGCCTGGGGGCAGCGGTGCCCCTCGCATGCCGGCGGCAGAAGGCCATCACGACACAAACTGTGGTGGTGGAGAAGAACCCACTTCACAGGTTCCGGGAGGAACGATCGGCGCCAGCTGGAGCCGCCTTTACAGACGACCCCCCCCCCCCCCCCCGCACCACGCTCGGCCAGCAGGCTGAGCCGCGGCCAGCTACCAGGCCGGGCCGCCAGGCGGGTGGGCCGGGCCGCCTGTTGTGTGGGCCGGGCCGCCTGCCGCTCAGGCCAGGCCACCTGCCATGTGGTCCGTCCCACCCTCGTGAGGGCTGGGCCATAGCCTCCTGTTCAGGCCGTGTGCTACCAAGCCGAACCCGGATCCAAATCGGGTCGACCTAGGGTGGGTTGGGCCGGGTCAGACCGGACCTAGACCCCCCTCTTCGGACCACTTTTGGGTTTTCACCCATAACATGATCTACAAACCTCTGATCTATGCATCGTTAGTTGTGTTGGATTCCTTGGATTGAGATAGTCATTTTAGTATATCACATTCAAGGTTTTGGAGAAGTTTGGGTTTGACCGGGTGGGTTCGATCCCGAAACCAACCAGGCCCTCAGGGTGGAAACACTTATAACTCTCAGACCGGGCATCCGACTGACACGTCGTCTATTGCGTTGGGTTTATTTTGATGAGACAGAACATTAGGATACATCAAATCAAGAATTAATGATAGTTGACGTATCGACTCACCTTTTCTCGAGGAGTGGACCCTCCAAGAATTGATTGTGCTGTGTTTGGGAACCCTAGAGATGGCTGTGACTACGACAACTACTGTACTGGAATCCTCTGTGTGTTCGACGATGACAGAATAGCTGCAATCTATCCTATGTGGGTCCGACAGCTTAGAGGAGATAGTTGGACTGTATCCTCTGTGAGTATGATAGTTTAGATGGACTGTATCCTGTGTGGGTCTGACAGCTTAGACGAGATAGCTGGACTATATCCTTTGTGGGTCTGACAGCTTAGCTGATCCTATATCTCGTATGGGTCCGACAACTTAGATGATCCAGTGGCTACATCTGATCATCTATATCTCTCTAGTATTGTGGAATTCCTATGTGATATGAGTCATGTATATCATCCATTTTCATCGTGCTAATTTACTTTACTTCCTTTGTGGAATTGGTTTGTGCTTGGGCTCGAGAGTTGGAGCCAGACTGAAATTGGTAACTTAGGTATATGTATGAGCATATACCTAAGTAGTGTTAGTTGATACTTCGTGATTGAATATTTCTTCTTTTGTTTATCCTTATTGGATATTGTGAGACCTTACGGGTCTCGGGGTCCCTACAAAGTAATGTTATACTCACCCCTCCACGGGCTATGCCCGCACCTTGTTGTGTTGGATGCAGATGATGAATATCACTGATGGAGGCTGAGAGCGCCACGACTGGACAGTACCCGGAGGTGGAACATGCGACCAGTCGGGACACGGAGGAGACTAATTGACGTGAGTTGTGAGGTGTCCATATGTACCTACCCTTTAGGTAGGAACCCCGGAGGACGATCCATGAGTTTCTCTTTACTTCCAGCTATTTGTCCCTTTTTACTTGTACTCGCTGTTCAATTGGGTTTGTATACTGGCCCATTTACTTTCCAACACACTCTTTTGTATGCAGTTTACTTACTGTTTACTTCCAATTGCGTACTCTGTTGTGTTTATTTACTTTTATAAAGGCAATCCATTCCCAGCATAGGGATTTATGCCTTTGGTGCTAGTCGCCAGCCCCTGGCCTCTGGAAGGCGGGCTTGGGGTAGTCATGACATGGGCCCTGAGGACGGGTCATGACACAAGTAATCATGTGAATGGCATGTAAAGGAATTATTGATTTACTAATATAAAAAATAATGAGTCCCAAAGTAATTTCTTATTGGGGGGATTGGTGAATGTGAATCAGTGAACATAAATATCTTATGATTCCCCACTAAACATCCTTTTACACAAGTGAAGATTAAATAAACAAGTTACCTACTATTATTCATTTTTTTATTTTAAATTTCATAATGTTATTCAAAATTTCTCATTATGGATGGCTTGTAAGGGTTTAGATGTCACTAGAATTTTTAGTTTATTTTTGTCGATGTGAAGAATTTTCCTATTAACCTTTTTATTTGACATGGGATTTAATGAATTTTTTATTCATGGAGAATATATTAGCAATTTATTCTAGATGATTCAATTTAATTCATCAACCTCACCTGATCATTTACATACATATAACCATAATGAAATTATAGATATAGAAGATTACTATTAAAAATGAATAACCACACATCTAGAATGTCATGGTATGTAAGATTTTGATTTTTTAAAGGAAACAATATGTTTAATGGTGTATATGATATGCCACATCGTTCTTAAACTAACAACCAAATACTTTTATTTAAATGATATCATTAAAACCGAACAGTTAAAATGTTGGGAGTGAAAAATATTAACATAATTAAAAAATATGTTATACAATTGTATATATCATATATTTTTTGGAGAACAATTAACTTTAAAATAATGTAAAACACATTTGAAAATAAATTTTTTTTCTTACTAAAAAACCATTTAAATCAGCACAATGATACCAATTAATAAACAAATATCCCCTTTTTTATTTTATTAATGTAATATATATATATATAATGTTACATATTATATTTAAAATTCATCTTATGTGTTTCTAGATATGATAAAAGAAAAAAAATCCAGTTTTAGGTATAAAAATTTTATTTAAAAAAAATTACCACATTTTCATGGCATGATTGTTTAAATATAGTTTTTTACACTTTAATAAATTCTATTTTAAAAATGAAATTCTTATCTATAATAGGAATATTAAAATATTCTTTTTTTTAAATTTTGTAATTTTTCTAATAAGCTTCATGTTTTGATTAATAGTGAAAAAAATAATGCATTGTAATTAAAAAAATACGTTTTCATCAAAATTTTTTATAATGATAAATTTTATTTTTAATTTGTTTTATATTATAATTAGATCTAGTTTTTATCATTAAAAATAATTTAAATAATTGTAATGAATTTCCCCTTAAAATTGTATATATAAAAATGATGAACTTTTGAATGGTTTTACATAAATAACTAGTTTTCTCGTTCCGTAATTTGGATTAATTTATAATTAATTTGGGGAATTTATATATTTTAAATTTTGAAAAATTGACTAAATATTTTCAATCATAATGTCTAAAATTATTAATTTTTCTGGTTTTATTTTTAGGATATTGGAATAATAAATCTATTAATATTATTTATCACCATTATAAAGTTTAAATCATTTAATTAAAGGTAGAAATAAAATTATAAATATAATAAAATTACCTGACAATTTTTCCAAATTTAATTAGATGATTGTGTTTTGACTGAAATAATAAATATTCAAAAATTATGACCTTTGGAATCTACTTAGAAGATAGTTGGACATTTATAATTTTATATTACATGAAAAGTAAATTTTGTCGCACTTTTGTTTTTAACAAGGGAAATATTTTCTATATGGGCTTATAAAAATTATTTTTAGATATTAAATAGAATTTGTAAATAATAAAATTTTATGTACTTCATGGTAATTTATTGATAATTTTTAGTGGTAAAATATGTACCTTAACTTGGGACACAATGATAACATAATAATTGTTTAATTATTTAATAAATCAAATAATTGATTTTAATAATATAAAAATAAATCTAATATGATAAAAAATGTCATCATTATTTTTTTCGATTAAATGAACATATTATTGATTATTTAAAAGAGTTCTTTCTAAGATATCATGTTGTTAACAAATTTTAAAAATGTTATGTGATGAATAATGTCAAAATTTTTATTTGTGATATTTTAAAATATTTAATTTTTTTATTTAATGATAAAGTTTTTCATTAATTTTTATGTTTTTATGTTATTGAGGTATTTAGACCCAAAATAATCATTTAATCTAAATAAATAATCTTGAATCCTTATGTTATAGAGTATTCATTTATATTAAATTAATATTTTGAAAATATTCAATGTTCCCCACCACTCTCATATAAAAGGGATCCCATTCTTCTCTTTTATTCACACCGTAAAACATATTATGGATAAAAACTGTCGGACCAAATTCCATCATGTAATATCTCACCACATTCTATATGCCTTTGTTTTGGAATAACAACCTCCTTAGATGAGTTAAGGTGTCAATCAATGAAGATCATCTAAAGAAGAGGTATCATTTTTTACTTAAGTCGTTTTATTTTATTTATTCTTCCTATTGATTACAATATTCTTCCTCCATGATGAAATAATAACTATAATATCCCTAATATAATAATATTTTATTATGATAATATCAACACCTATAATAATCTTATTTTCCATCAAATGTCAAAAGAATCATTCCTTCGTGCGTACGTGTGAACTATCATATCTATAAACAGATATAATTCATCTTTCATCACTGTCTCTACAAAATGTTTATAATAATTCAACTAATAATTAAATATTATATTAATTAAATTTTTATCATAATAAAAATATAATATATAATTAATGTCATTACCTTTTTATAGACATAAAATGATAATTTCATTCACGCATACATATGAATTATCACCTCCACAGAGTGATACAATTCAGTTTTCCTCACCACATCACATGAATGATATATATATGTTTATTTTAATTTTTAATATGATTTTAGTGATATTATTATAATTCTATAAATATAAAATTACATTTAACTTCATTCAATAATTGTGATTGAAAAATGAAAACCTTACTGATGCGTATGTAAAACGTACCGTCTCGATGACAGTAACATAGTTAATTTTTCATACGAATATTTAATGGAAGTATTAGTATATATTATGTATCTAAGTGTTTATTATGTCATGTATATTATTTCATAGGTTATTTATTCATTACCACTTTGACAATTGACATTATACCAAAGTCACTTTAGATTCAAGTACCAAATATCTACAAAACATTCGACATGAACTAAAATAATTACGTAATTTTTATTACATAATAATAAGAGACATAAAATGAATAATTTACATTAAAAACTATATCATGAAATTAAATTATTAAATTATGTTAATTATTTAGGAATATATTTATTGTTCATGATGAGCCTGCCTCAGGTAAGAGACACATTAACTAACACATCATTTTAATTGTTTAAAGGATTTATTCCTCTAATTCATTCTCATTAATTTCCATTCATTCTAGATGGTTTTTATAAATTTATTTATATAGAAGTAAATATTTTAAAAAAGTAATTTTTTTATTTATCTAAAATTAATGAATGTGTAATGGGATACATTACTTCAAAAATATATGTTTTATAATGGTTTAAATGGGTTATAAAAATGGGTTGATTATTTTAATAACATGGAATGATTTATAATATATACAACATGAAAAGACTTCTGATTTTTATGGAAACATGATTATTTAATGTTTTATATACATTTTTTCACTTTTAATTCTAAATAAATTGGTTTCATTATTATGAGTGTGTTTTTTATACAATAAAATTTATTTTTACATGAAAATAATATTTTGATATTTGAAAGTATTTTAAACATGGGTTTGAAACAGATTTTTTGGATTTTATTTGGTCCTTGGACATTATATATGATGGTTTGAGAAATATTTTAACACATGGGTTAGATTAATTTATCTTTTATAATGGGTTGATCTCCATTAGAGCTCCTGAGAAATGGGTGAGCCTGATATAACTTATATGAAGGGTGAGACTTACTATAGATCTATAGTGATTTTGGTACTCTAGAGATAAGATTAGACCTTAAAGTCATTCCATTTTTAATGCTGAATTTAAGAGTGATATGTTAATTGTTCTCCATGTCACCTATGTGATTTTTCTATATATCTTATTGTGTTTTTTATGAAAAGGGTTTAATGGGTTTTCATCCGGTCACTGAACCAAATATTTAGTTTCTTTATGCCTCTTACTATGATTTTATACTGATCTAACATTTTAAAATTATTATCACATGGTATTATGTTGTGTAAGATAAAGGATGAATTCATATTTGAATATTTTTTATGAATTAAGAAAACATGCTTTTCTATTAAAAGAATTATATTTTGGAAGAAATTGATACTTTTTTAATAGTATCCACTTTGAATAAAAATGGTCTGATTTGTATGAGTTTTGATCTTATTTTCTAAAACATTAAGATGAAAAGATACTTTAATTTTTTTCTTGTTCAAAAACACTGGAATAAGTTATATTTATGTCTAGGTCCTTTCAGTTGGAATCAAATGATGGTTTATAAAAATTTAGAGATTTGGATGTCTTTTTATGAGTTATGATTATAATCATAAGTTTATAATTTTAAAGTTGATCATAAGTTAATTTTATTTAAAACAACTATTTAGGATATATGTTTTGAAAATTTTAGATGAATAATATTATTTTGGGAGATAAATATTTTTTAAGGTAATTAAGGTTTATTATATATGTGGATAAAAAATGAAAGTTACGCGATAAACTTTGAGGTTAAAACATATTAAGTCTATTTATTATGATGTTTTTGAAATATCAAGATTATTTAGTATTATATTAATGTTTTCTTTAAAAATTAAAGCTTCTATGATAGGTAAAAACTCATCCCACCTGATAATATTGAATTAATCAAACCCACCACCGAAGTGGTGAAAATGGTGCATCACCAACCACTGGCCTACATTATGTATCATTTAGTTTTTATTTTATTTTATTACTTAAATCATTTCACAGATAAAAAATATATTTATTTTTGTAACATATTTTGTATAAAATATGTTTCCATGGAATTGGAAAATGAATTGGCTATTAAGTGAATAATGTTATTTCAAGAGACAATGACTATTTTGTGATTTTTATATGACCAATTTCAACTGAATAATATCGAATTTTATTTAAGGAATAATTGTTTAATAAAACTATTTAAGAATCTATAATTTTTTATGGATATGCTCTGATTAGGTTATTTATGTAAATTGTTTTTCCTATATTTAATATTACTAGGGAAATTTTATTTTCATATGACACTTCAAGAGTAATTGAAATTATTTGGTGATAATTCTTAAAATTTATTTTGGAAGACTTTGTAAAAAATTCCATTTTTTTTGGTTTTTAATCTTATTTATACAATTTTCGAGGAATTTTAATGATATTTATTTATTGATTAGTCTATATTTAACATCATATATTAATATTGAAATTTGGAAATTAATGTTATTGTAAATCATATAAAGAATTATTATTTTTGGGGGAATTATATTATATTATTCCAATATTTATTGGTTTTGATTAATGATTCAAGATATGAGAAAAAGATAGTCAATTATTTTATATATTATTTGATTCATTAAAAGTTGATTCTTGTTCTACATGCATGAAAAATTGATCATGAATGATCAACATTTAAGGAAAAAGATAGCTTTGTGGTGGAAATATATTAAAGGATGAATCTCTTTATGAAAAGTATTTATATTTCTATATATTCTTAATTTATGTTGTAAAATAATTTCTCAAATTTATTAAAGGGATCATAGAATTTTTTTTTTCAATTATTTCTATAATATCTATGATCGATTAACCCATCACAGATTTATGGTGTTGTGATTATTAAATTTGGTCGAATAATGTTCTCTATTACTCTCCATGAGAACACGATAGTTTTATTTCTCTTACATTTCAATGTTTTCCATAATGTAACCCTATTACATGATATATTATGTGACCATCATACTTCCCTTTCATTATTTTAAAGTGTATGTTTTATTAATCCTTTTTCAGATGTGGGATTACAGTGAGGGTGTTTTGAAAAGTCAAACCGTAGTTATCATGTCCTTGTTCAAATTGAGAGGGAGAAATTTTTTAAAGGTAGAATAATGTAACATATCGATTTTTGTAAAGGAAATAATATGTTCAATAGTGAACATGATATTCCATATTTACCCTAAAAAAACTATATATTATAATTTAAATGTTACAATTAAAACATAGCCGTTAGAATTATGGGAGTGAACATTATTAAAGTAATTACAAAAATATTATTTATAAATGTATAAATAATTTTATATTTGGTGAAAAATTAATTATAAATTATTGTAGAACAATTTTTTTAAAAAAATTTATTATTTTTTTGAAAAACAATTTAAATGTGAACAAGTGTACTAACAAATAACAAAATCACACATTTGAGTTTTATTGTAATTTTCTTCCTCGTTTTGTGTTCCAAAATGGTGAATGTAACTGAAATAGTATATATATATATAATATTCAATATTATATTAAAAATTAATCTTATGTTATTTCTAGACAATATATAAAAATCCAATTTTAAGCATAAAAAAATATCTCAAAAAAAGTAAATTTTACCTCTTTCTGATAATAAAATCCATTAAAATATTTTTTTTGAAATATTTATAAATTATAATTGAAAAAATAAACTTCTTATTTTAAATAAGAAAATAAAAATTTAGTTTGGTGGAATTTTTGCTATTTTTTTGACAAGTTTCATGTTTTGATGAATAGTGGAAAAAATAATGCATATTATTTCAAAACTACTTTTTCATCAAATTTATTTATATTTATAAATAATATTTATGAATTATTTTAATGTATATTTAGTTCATTATTTTATTAGTTAATAAAATTTAGGTAATCGGAATCAATTTCACATTGAAATTGGATATAATAACCTTATAAACATTTGAATGTTTTTACATTAAAAAGTTTTTTTACCGTTCAGTTAACAAGATTAATTTTGAATATTTTTATGAAATTTATGTGTTTTGAATTTTAAAAATTAGATTTAAAATTATTAATTACAATTTCTAAATTTATTAAATTGTTCCCTTTTATTTTTTGACATTATTTATAATTATTTTATTAAAATTTTTTATCACCAAAATTAAAGATAAATTAGGAAATAAAAAATAAAAAATAAAAAATAAATATTATGAAATTACCCTAACACATTTCTGAATTTTATTGGATGATTTTTTTGACCAAAATCATCTATGGTCTGAATTTATTACCTTTGGAAGAAACATGAATGAGATTATGATGTTTATAATATCATATTCAATGAAAAGTCAATTTTGTGACACTTTTGTTTTTAAATACTGAAATATTTTTAATATGGCGTAATATAAGTGGTATAATAGACTATAAATAGTATTTATAAATCTAAAATGTATTTATACATGAAGGTAATTTATTTTTAATTTTTAGTAATGGAATAAGTACCATAAATTAGGACACAATGATGATGAAATAATTTTTTCATTAATAGATGAAAAAAATATATTATATTAAAAATAATAAAATAAATAAAAATTAATATAATTAATGTAATTACTTACCTTTATTCATCACTTTGACATATTAATAATGATTTAAAAGATATTTTTTGCAGATATCATATTTTCAAGATATTTTTAAAATGTCTTATGATTAATAGTGTCAAAATTGAAACAATTGATATTTTTTAAAAAATGAAAGTATTATTAAATGATATAAAATTAATAAAAATATATATTTTTGTAAAAATATCCAAATAATTTTTAAAATATTATATATTAATCATTAAGTGCTTTTTGGAAATTTACTGGTAATTATATTAACCCTAAATGTGTAAATTACATGATATCACAGTAACAATTAAAGTTTTTCAATAATGGTTAAAGATAATAGATAAAAATAAAAAAAATAGTTAAAAATTATATATTTTTTATTTTTTAAGGTATTTAGACCCAAAATAATCCATTATTTAAAATTATTTGGTTTTGAGCCATTAGGAATAGAAAAATAATTTACATTGAATTAATATTTTGAAAAAATCAAAAGTGGCCCTCCCCTCTCTTATAAAAGAGAACCCATTCTTCTCTTTTCATTACACCTGAAAATAAATTTTTTTTAGAAAATATCTACCCAAGTACCTTCATTTAATTTCTACATACATTCTTAAGGCCTTATTTTTCACGCCCATGTCATCATTATTGTTTTTTGATTTGGTTTATATGTGAGTTTTGGTTTTTCTCTAGGAGACAAGGTGTGATAGATTTGAATATTTTTGAGGTATTATTTCCATTTATTCTGGATCTGCCTTTTACACTAATTATGTCATTTATTTTTTGTAGAAAAATTGAAAATTTGGTTCATATATCATGAGGTGGACGATTAATAGAAATCGTGAAACATTTTCCTCATTAACCATGCCTTAGGTTAGTGTTTCAGAAAGAAGAAACCGCAAGCCATGTGCATAGATAGTCAAGACATTAAGGTTATCTATGCAGTAGGTTACGCTTTGGTATAGAGTGGTGTATGGTCACAATATAGTTTGAAATACTTTGTGAAAAAACTGTGTGTGATTTGTAGGTCATTAAATGATTTAAAATGACAAATGTGTCCTCTATTAATTTAACCACAATTCCACCCCCATAAAACCAATTTAATATTATCAGCCATAATTTCCTCCTCCAAGATCTACCAGGCTCCCTAAGAACCCCTCAATGGGCAGAATTTGACCTCGATTCATTAAGGAATATCCAAGTGGTTCTTCCACTACTTCATCCCTATTTTCTTGGGTTTCTTCTCTACTCCCTAGGGGTTTCATATGGGCAACCGGTTTGGTGCTCTATATTAGGTTGAATGTTAATTATTAGGGTTCAATATTGATTTATTAGTTTGATATTTCATTTATAGGGTATTTTGGGGGTCTTTTTGACATTTCACATCATTTTCCAAAAATATCCAAGAAACAGGTAGGTGGTTCCATTCCATAACATTTTTAAATAATTTTAATATTCTCGTTTGTATATTAAATAATGCTTTGTGGTTTAATTATGTGGTGAAAAAATTATGTTTCAAGTGGGTCGACACACTTATTTATTAAAAATGGGTTTTATAAAGGAATTGTTTTTTTCTATATGTTTCTCTATAATGTTTCTTGAAAAGGGTTTTATGCCTAGTGTGGTGCGTGAAAATTTTTATTTTAAGGGAATATGAGGTGCTAATGCGTTGACAATTGGGTTTTCCCTGGATAATAGATTATGTTTTCATGTTGGTTTTTGTTTTGCACCCTAAAATTTGAACTGTGTGTTATGTAAATGACGTGGAGCATGTTTTAAAGTGATATTGATTTTTGAGGGGTTTTGAAAGGGGATTAGACCATATAAAATGGTTAAATTGATCTTGTGACTTTCTTTGGATAATTTTAAATGGTTTTCATTAATTATGAAAGTGGTGTAAATTGGGTTCTTATAATTTGTTAGTGTTTGTGGAATGAAAGTCATTTTTTTATTAAAAGAGGTTGACATGATTAGAAATTATTTTTGAATATTTTGATTTGTGTAATATGTGAAATGGTTTTGAGTACAAAAAGAATCCAGGGTATCTATGTTGGGTAAGTAGTTCTTGTATTCAAGGGATTTAGAAGTGTCTTATACTAGTTCCACTTAGTTGGATGGTCAATTAAAACACTTATTAAACTATGGCGTTGATTGGATACCACTAGGGAATTGGGGTGTCCCCTCCAAGTGGCTCATTCATGATAAAAAATTTATTCATGGTTTATATTACACATTTTCACAAAGGTATGAGGTTATAGTGTCCCACTCGAACTATATTACCGTTATATATTTACCTATAGATCTCTCTTGGGATGTGATAATTATGTGATGTGGTTCCATCCATAGAAATATAGTGGACATATGTATGCTTCACTTACATTATACCAAGTTTATTTTGGTAAATTGTTTCATTTGAAATGTTCTATTAAAAGTATTATTATGAAATAGTTTCTTTAGAAAAATGTTTCCTTGAAGTTGTTACCTTGAAAGTTATTATTTTTAAAAAAAAAATTTAAAAAAATTGAATATTTATTCACGAATAAGCAAGTTAATTTGTCTTTTAATGTTATTTCATGTAATCATTTTCTTTTGGGTGATATCTTACAAGGCCTTAGTTCACATCTCCTATACACCTTTGGGACTATTTATACATTTTTTTAAAAAAATAGGTAAATGAAAGGCATGTTATGGTGATGTTGGTGAACCCGGGTTGTCAGTGTCTGACGATTGTAGGTATTGGCAGTGGTGGCATGCGGGTGAGGCCAGAGTGTTACATGTAGGATTTTTGGTTGTATTGTGTTTCACTTCCTTTGTCATATTGAATAACACTGGATTTCGAAATTTTTATTTTATGTTTGGTTGTGATAATTCAGTTTCAGTTTATTTGTTATAGTTTTTTGTTAATTCTTATCATAAAGGGTGAAATCATTTCCAATGATTAATATTGAAACCTAGACACTAGTGTCTAGCCAGTGGGGACTGACAATACCCTTTGGGTTGTACCGCAATATGAGTCGGGTGACATTTCATATAGAACATTGGCATGGTTCATGAAAAAATGGTATAATAGGAGGAAACACTCTTTTGGGTCATGTAATTTGGGGAAGTTTTCATGCTTATTAGATCAATGATAATCAAGACCTGATGTTCTGGTTATAATTAGGGTGTATGGCTAGCACACGTGGTGACATGACATCAGTTTGAATGGGAAGTCATGTTTCTTTTGGATTATTTTTTTCTTGTGGGTTGTTTTGTGTTTGGAAATGAAATGAGTGTTTATCTAATGATCTTCGTGATATTATATACCATAGAAATACATGTGGAGTTTGGTACATGTTCCTAGAATACTCCCCATGGTGGTAGTGTGATTGGTGTTTTTATGACAAAAAAATGGAACATGTCACCTACCCACACTAGTTTTTTATTGTAAATTTATTTGTTTATTCTTGGGTTTTTGAAAATTATTCCAAAAACCCTTATTTAGGAATTGTGAAAAACTGTATTTTCAAGTGGACATGGTTTGGTTTTGGAATGGTGGAAAATGGATTTTCTATATCATTTTGAGGGAATAATTTGAAAAGTGTATTTTAATAAAACTATTTTTGAATGAAAGGGTAATGGGTTCATTTAGAATCATATTTTTATAATTAAAACTTATGGTTTATCAGAATTGACTATTTGGAAAACATGAAAAATTTCATTGTGGGTTTTGAAAATATTTTTTAAATGGGTTTTGATGAGGTGTAAAAATTATTTTTAATGAGATAAACTATAATTTTTAGATAGGATCAATGTGATTTTAATATTAAAAATTGTGAAAAATTTTGGAACAATGTGTGGAAATTGAGATAGTATTCAATTTTGGGGTTAGTAAACTATTGTAATGTTTTTCATGTCTGGGAAAAAGGAATTAATTTAAAACGTTGAATTTGTAGGTTGAATGTTTTGTTTTGAAAAGTGTAAAAGTTTTGTTTTGAACTTTGATGATTCCATGGGTTCCCAGATGCATATAATATGAGTGGAAGGTAAATTATTGCCTTATTTGGCACCAGAATATGAACATGTGAGGATCTAGTGAATACCTTTGGTGAATGTGAAAACCAGCAATCCTGTTTTATTTTCCAAGGTTAGTTTAAGAGAAAATTGGATATATTGATATCCTGTGGTTGTTTGGTGTATCTCATATTTATTTTCAAATGCTACTTGTAAGGTTCATTGAGTATGGAAACTCTTATTATTTTACGGAAATTTCATGTTTTTTTGTCGGTAAATTGATTTGTTTGTTATAGATAGTGGGATCTTTTGAATGTTGTCTTAATAAGCCTTTGAGTAGACTTCCTTAGTGTTTTAGGTGTTTGTTTGTGGTGTGTATTGGATGTTGGTATTGTTTTTTGGGTCCTCAATTTTCATTTTTGTCTAGTATATTCCCCCATAATGAATTGATACATATTTGAAGTGAGGTGCTGGGTAGTTCATAGTTGGTATACCCTCAAGTTGATTAAAATATATTGTTTCTTCCTGATCATTGAAAATTGAATCCACCAATCCTTTTTTCGTTAGGTGGATCTGATCGTAGTGGAAGAGTGGATGCCCATGGTAATAGAAGAAACCTTAGTTTCATGGGTTACCTAAGTCATAAAAGGTGGGGTTTTACACCCTTAATCGTAGTGGTTTAGTTTGGAAACGGTTATGTGAGAATTATAGTAATGGAAAGTAGCCTAAAGATATCAATTCCAACAATGGTGTAAGAAATACCTCTAGACCATTATATTGTTTCTTTTGGGTAGAGGACCATGTTATTCCATTAGTGTAGAAAATATTTTTTTATGAGGTTTTCATGTTTGAATGATATGAAGTCCTGTCATACCACTCAATTTTTGTGTCACTATCACGAGTTCTACCAAGGTGCTTCCAATTAGTGTTAGGGAGAAAGTTCCACCTCTTCAAAGACACCCGATACATTTTGAGGTGTAGTGTTGCATCCAAGATTCTATTTAAGGTCACTCTCCCTGTAATTCTTCTATTAGTTGTTTTTTTATTTCAGGTCATGTTTTATGGATTCTTTTTTCCTTTATAAACGAAAAAAGAAGAATGCCTTGATATTTTTTGAGAACTTCTATTCTAAAAGATGGATGTTTTCCTTTTGTAATTTCATAATAATTCCATTTTGAATAAAGGTGTATGATGTGGGAATTTTGTTTCCATTTTTCTTCATTCGATATGAAAGATCGTGATGTTTATTTTTCCATAGTTATCCATCTTGTTGAAGTCCCTTATAGGGGTGAAGTAAATTCCATGGTGTGTTATGTTCTGTTGGTCCTTCCTGGATTGTTTTGTGGTTTCTTGTGGAACCATAAGAAGGATTTCCAACTAGGGATCATCAACTCTTGACTATGAGGTGAGAGATTCTTCCAACATTAGGACTCCATCCATAGGCCCTACAGTTATACCGGTGCATAGTCATGAACTCAAGGGGTTTATGGGAACATGGTCTTGCTTGGTCTCCAACATCAAAGGGGGACCACTAATGTCTCTCTGTGTCCATTGTGTTGTAAAGGTCTAGATTTGTGGTCCAGTGGTAGTATATTTTTTTGATGGGAATCTGTATGTGGTTTTCCTTATATGGTCATCATTGTAAAAAAGTTACAATTTTGTTCATGCTTATCTAGAACTGTTTGTGTTCCATAGAAATGGTGAATTGTGTAGTGTTCTCTATATGGGTCAAACTTTCTTTGTCGAGTTCCTTATAGTAGTTATTTTTTGTGTGCGGGTTGTTCCTATGTTGAGATATCTTATGTTCTAGTATGGTTCTATTCAACTTGGTTATGATGGTTAGTTCTTATAGTGGGGAGAACCACCGTCGGCCTTGCTTTAATTTATTCCAGATCAAGTCGGTGCTAGTGTACTCTAATGGTGGGGAGTCTGTTCCATTCTATCCATGTTGATAATATAGTTTATTTTATGGTGTTTTCTTGGAAGTGGCTGAACTCATTAAATTCTATATAATTATGAGTTCATACCTTGAGTAAACACTGGGGTTTGATTTTACCCAATGGTTTGTTGAAGTAAGGCTATGGAAGTGTTTCCCATAAAGCTATTTGGGTTTGTTTGTACATTTTGGGAAAGTGGTGTGAGTTTTGGTTGGCAGTGTCTAAATTTTTCTTATCCTAAAAGGTTGGTTTATGTGTCGTATTTATTCTATTTATTATTATCGATCAACTGGAAGTGTTGAATCTTGTTTGGGGAGAAGTCACATGTAGGGAGTCTATTCTGGCCTCCCGTGTTCAAACTTGTTATCCTCTTTTCATGTTCATGGTGTTGTTGTTTTCTTCCCATTTTATGTTTTTTTTGGATTACCCATGAGTTGTGGTGTATTACAATTTTTTTCGGTTCAAGCCTTATTTTGGCTTTCTCGGGGGTGAATGTTTCATGGTGTGCGAGTTGTCACACATGGGTCTTTATTTTTTTGTTTTGGGATCTAGTTCATTTTTGAGACTGGGGTTTTCTCTTAGGGACTAAGTGTGACAGGTTTGAATTTTTTGAGGTAATATTTGCCTTTATTCCTGGTATAGCTTTTCCTATAAGGGTGTGTTCATGGTTTTGGAGAAAATGGGAAATTTTGATCATGAAACATGACATGCATAGTTGGAGCACGATTAGAAGAAACTGTGCAGCCTGGACTGGGTAACCATGCATTTGGTTAGAGTTTCAGATAGAAGATATTGTAGGTCTTGTTCACATTTAGTAAAGCTATGCATGTTAATATTTTGGTAGGTGCCACTTAGGTGGAGAGGGAAACATGTTTGCTGCACAGTTTGACAAACCACGTGGGATAACTGTGCACAATGTCTAGGTCATTAAATTTTTTAAAATAACCAATTTTTCCTACCGGGATTTATCCATAATTCAACCTCCATTTTCCCAATTTGGGATTTCATCCATGGGAGCCTCCTTTAACCGATCCTATGCTCCTTGGGATCCTCTCATTGGTTTCATTTGACCCATATTCATTGAGGAATATTCCAGTGAGTAGTTCTTCCCCTTGTTTTTAACTTATATATAGGGTTTCTTCTCTTCTCATTTTGGGTTTCATTAATACATCATGATGGTTAGTCTCTTTTGGGATTAATATTAATTTTTAAGTTTCGACCATGATTTTTTAGATCTTTCCTGGATAAGATTTTTTGTTGGTCTGGTTGAAGTTTCACATTTTTTCCGGGAATCTCCAAGAAAAAATTTAGTGGGTACATGCCTTAACATTTTATGATGTTTTTAATATGGATGTTTTTATATTAAATCATGTTATATGGTTTAATTTTGTGGTGAAAATATACATTTGATGTTTTTTGGCATGATTATGTGTTTGAAATGGGGTTTTATAAAGGAAATGGTTAGGTATTATGTATGTTTCATTGTAATATTTCATGAAAAGGGTTTTATAAGTTTTTTGGAAGCCGATAAATGTGTTTTAAACGGATATTAAGGTGAAAATGTGAGGAAAATCGCATTTTCAAGGGAAAATGTATTATTAATACCATGTTAGTTTTTTTATACACATATAAATGTGAATTTTTAGTTTTATAAATTATGTAAAGATTGTTTTAAAGTGATCTTATTTTATGTTTGTTTTCGAAAGGGGATTGGACCATTGAAAATGGTTAAATTTATTGTAATACTACATTGGGATAATTTTTAAGGGGTTTCTAGAATTATGCAAGTGGTGAAATTTGTTTTTTCTGTGTTTTTTGTGTTTGTTGAAAGGAATGTGTTTTTCTTGTGAAAAAATGGTGAAATTATTTTTAATAATTTGTAAATGTGGTGATTTTTATAATATGTGAAATGGTATTGAGAACAAAGGGAATCCCATATATCTAGGTGGGATAAATATTTCTATAACACTAGTTATTTAGAAGTTTATTTCCCCAGTTTCACTTAGTTGGATTTCTGATTACAACATTAACTAAACTATGATGATGAATAGAGGCTACTAGGCCATTCAGGGTGTCCCCTCCTAGTTGATTATTCATGATAAATTTGTTAGTTGTGGTTGTTATAACAAATTTTTAATAAGGAATGAGGTTATAGTGTCCCCATTGATCTAGATTACCCTTAATGATTTACCTGTAGTGCTCTCTTGTGCCAAGAGACTTCTGTTATGTTGTTCCCTCCACTGACATATGATGGAACTTGGGTATTATTTGTTTACTATAAATGATTTATATTTTGTTATATTTACTCTTTTGGAACGTTCCTTTAAATGTGTTATTCATAAATTCTTCATTAATAAATTTTTTTCCTTGAATGTGGTCCCTTAAAAGAGGTTCATGATAAAATGTTTTCCTAAAAAAAATTTAATGAATTTTTCATGAATGTTCTTTTTATTTTATCTTTTAATTTTATAGCATGGAATACTTTTCTTGTGGGTGGTTTTCTACAGGGCTTTAGATCACACCCTACATACACCATTAGGAGTATGTAGATATTGTTTTGAATAACCCAGGTAATGTAAAATCATTTCAAGGTGTTGTTTATGAACCTAGGTTAATAGTGTCTAGCATGTTTCCGGTATTGGTGGTGCTGGCTTAAGGTTGATGACCACATGTTACATGGACGTTTTTTGGACATCTTGTGTTTCAATTCCTTTGTCGTGTTTTAGTTTTTTTGGAAAAATTTGTAAAATGCTATATTTCAATAATATTATTCCATGTTCGGTTATGATCATTTGGTTTTAGTTCATTTATTACAAATGGTTTTTTTGTACTTATCAAAAGTTTCGAAATTGTTCCTAACGCATAATTTTGATACTATACACTTGTTTCCAGCACGTGGGGATCTGGAATAGCCTATGATCCATGCCATGGATCAGGTCTGGTGTTGGGTCGGATAGATCTCGGGCTTGGTTCATGAAATTTATTGGCATAACTCCCTCCTTATAGGTGTTATGGTTTTAATCAAAGGATATTTTCGAAAGAAGATATATCATTTTTAATAAATTGTTTCTATTCAGTTTCTTTTTCCTCTTACTTAAAATCTTCTTCCACCAAGATTAAATAATAAATGGAATATCCTAAATATAATAAGAAGGTATTATTTTCTTATCATCACCTATATCTATCTAATTTTCTGTCAAATGGAAAAATAATTATTCATTCTTGTGTACATTTGAACTATTAGCTCCACGAAATGATGTGATTGATTTTTCAGCAGAAAATCATATAAATGATATTTATAAGTGTATTTAAATTATTAAGATGATTTTAATGATATTATAATAATTATAAAATGATTAAATTATACTTACCCCCTTTCCATTATGATCATTGAAAAATGAAAACATTACTCATGTGTACGTATGACTTACCGTCTCATTGATTATAGCGTACTTCATTTTTCAAAAAAAAATGATAATTGGATATATTTAAAAGTATATTTGATCTATTAAAAATATTATTATGTCATGAATATTATTATATAGATGGTGGATTAATTAACAATTTGACTACTGGAATCATACCAAAGTCACATTGGACCGAAGTACCAAATATCGACCAAATGTCAGACATGAACATAAATAATCAAGTAGTTGTTATAAGATAATAATTTATGATATTAAATGTATAATACAAATTTAAAAATTTATTTAGAAAGAAAATAATCAACTTATTTTTATTATTCATGAATATAAGGATTATACGGGATGAATCAAACACAAGGAAATTGACTCTGTTACTAAAACATCATTTTAAATGTTTTAAGGATTTATTTGTCAAAATCTTTATCATTCATGTACATGATTTTAAAATGGGTTTTGTGGACTTATTTATATGAACATGGAAATTTTAAAATTTTAATTTTAAAAATTCTCCCAAATTTTTCAAAGTGGCATGGGATACTTTGATTAAAAAATATAGTTTTTATAATGGTTTAAATTGGTTTTAAAAATTGGATGGATGATTCCAATAATTTTTAATAATTTTTAACACATTTTACAAGAATGAATTTCTAATTTTATTTAGAGGTTTATTATTTAATGTATAATATATATTTTTTCATTGTGTTATCTAATTAATTCTATTTTTTAATATATTACTGATTTTTATATTTTGAATGTTATTTTGATATGAAAATGATTTTTTATATCTGAAATTGTTTTAAATGTAATTTTAAAAGAGTTTTTATGGGTTTTAGTTTTTCCTCCTTCATTATATAAAACGTTTTGATCCCCATTATAACTCTTGGATGATTAAAATATATCTTATACGAAGGGTTAATCACCATTATAGCTCATGAGTAATTGGTGAGCCTAATATAGCTTATACGAAGGGTGAGCCACATTATAGAACTCCAATGCATTATGTATTATAAATATGGAAGTCAACTATATGGTTATTCCATTTGCATGGGTGAATGTAATATTTATATGGTAATGATGCTCTATGTCACGTATGTTATTTTTATATTCCCCTTAATTATTTTTCATGAAAAACATTTTAATGGGTTTTCATGATTTCACAGGTCAAATTATTTTATTTATTTATGTACCTTAATGAGATTTTATGCTCATATCATGTTTTAAATTTAATTTCATATATTATAATTATGGGTATGATAACTGAATGATTCATGTTCGGTGAATTTTCAGGAATAAAGAAATCATGTTTCATTTTAAATGTTTTTTATTTTTGAAGAAATGGATTCTCTTTTAGTAGTACCCACTTTTTTTAAATGAAAGATGTTTTTTATGAATTATGGACCAACTATCTAAAAATATAAAGTAAAATATAATTTAATTTTAAATCAAGTTAAAAAATAATCTTATAATATATGTTTAATGGTAGTTCCTTACATGGAATCATCTATTGTTAGATGACCATTTAGTATAACCAAATCAGTTAAAATGAGAGGGGTTTTTTCTGGAAATAATTTTCATATAAGTCCTCCAAAAAAGTATGATATTCACCAAAAAATATAAAATCAGTATTAAAAGGTCAAAAAAATCTCCATCCTTTAATAAACCTCATCCAAAAAACGTTTAAGTAGAGTACCTAACTTCCCCTCCTATACAAACACAAACATTTTGAAATTCAACTAATAAACCCTTATATATGTTTGCCAAAAATATTTTTTATTTTTCCACTTGGGTATTTTAATTTTTATATGAATATATTAACATAAAATAAATATAATAAACTATATTGTACCCTACTCAACTAAATATTTTTATACTCTCTCTATGTAAACAAATTTTTTATTTACAAGGATTCCTCCTTTAAGAATGTTCTTGTGTGAGATGTAATTACCAAATAATCACTTCCATGGAACTATTATTCCACTTATATAATCATTTAAATAGAAATATAATTATTTTTATCATGTTACACTAATAAAACAATCATATATATATTATATTAACTTAAAATATGAAATTTATAATATATAACCTATATTGTATATTGTATTTCCTTTCTACATTCTCAATTATTTGAACACCCTCATCAATTAAAAAACATAGATATGGTAAATATAATTTAATGATTAATCATTTTCATTACACATGTAACATGCCAATTTAAAAAAGCAAACTTCTATAATATGAAGTCCTGAACCAACCACAATATTGTGAGGCAGACAATGAAATGTTTATCTCAAATTCTCCAAACATTTATAAATACTCTTAAAAACCATATTTATATCATATAAACCCTGAAATATTTATATAATATTTTTAAAATAATAATATTGAAGCATTGATACTTCCCATTTTTATTCAGATTGTAACACTTCGATGGAATTTCCACCATCAAACTATGATTATTTGAGTACTAACCATGAATTGTATTATAAATCCATGACATGGTTATATTCAAATGATAAGTCATAGTGTATATAATAGATATTAGTGAAATGGAATGATAAAAACATACAACACTTGTTACTCTATATAAAAAATATAACGTTTCATGCAGACTCCTTGGATAAATATGACAAATAAATAAAGAATGTCATTCTTTCCACAATGAACTCATTGTTTGAACTAAATATCAAAAATCGCCAATAAATTTTGCGATATTTACATATTTTTTCATTTATAAATGAACTTATTTTTATATTTATTCATTAACAAAAATTGATAATAAAATTATTTGTCAAACCCATAACAAAAACAATCTATATTTTTAGAAAATCTTATATGTGATCCAAATAATTCCCAACATTCTCTATCAAATTTACTATATTATTTTTGTATCTTATACCTATAATATGATTAAAAAATGTATTTGTATAATCATCACTAATTACATTTCTTGAAACATTTTTGCAGTAGAGATATTCTATTCGATTTAGAAGATATCTATGGAAAATATCATAGAACTGTCTCTTCATAAACACACTCAGATTGGTGTGCTTGAATTAGAAAATTCAAGGTTTACCAAACACCTTTAAATAATTCAATCTTAGTGTTTTATTATAATAAATATTATTATAATACATATCAATGATTTCATGATTAATGTAATTATTTTGAATGTGTTTATACATCCTTGTTTCTTTCCTCTAAAAGAAATAAGTAGTACCCTTTTCCACAATATAGGTCCATCCATCTAAATCAAACATTTGTACTAAAATTAAATATAATTTTAAGGGGTATATAGTTCACTATAATAAATATGAATACAATGGTTATCTAGTAATGATTAAAAATATTCACATATATATTCTTCCTCATAATCAGAATTGAACACCTTTAAGAAATAACAACAATTTTATCATAAATTTTATTGAAAAAATTGAATCACATGACTGATTTAGAGTTGTGACTCATAAAAATTATAAAAATTAATGAGTAAATTTATTAATTTTCGAAATAAATTACTCATCACCATCTAATTATTTATTATTCAAATATATATAAATATCTGAATGGAAAGGTTCCATGTAATCAATTGTTTGAATCAATACTTTTTATGTGAAAAAGTCATAATATTTACATTTTGAAATATTTCACATTATCATTTCCTCTTTATCCTTGAAAATTTAATATCAAAAAATATTCCCTATGATCCATTAAATATATGATTTTGGGATAATTTGAAAAATTCGCATATTCCATAACTCATTCAATTATTTTATTCTCAAATAATATAAATTTTTAACTTCTACAACATGAAATGGGTAACATATAGTTTTCAACCTTAAGTTATAAAATATATATATCTTTTAATTGATTTAATATTAATTCTGCTTTCTAAAATTGTAATTCATTTATTACATATCATTGTTATGAAATAATCGATAGTTATTTGTTTAAACAATTATCAAAGATAATTCTCTTCAATTGAAACTAGTTGTATCAATTATCTATCAAGCCAAACTCTTTTATTTTGAAGGATACATCATTTAAAAATTTTCCTGATCATTATCTACACACATCCTAATGATTTATTTGCTTTATATCAATCATCATGTGTGATGGACATTCAATATTGATTATATTTGGATGGTTTCATTAAGATGTACTCTACGAAACTCAAATAAAAACAACGTTTTTTTGTTATTTTTCTATATTTTATTAAATTATCTAAAAATTATAAATAATATTGTTTTATGAAAAATTATAAGTAACTATTACGTAAATATGCCTAGATAATGACATATTTCATAGACTTCATTAAAAACATGAAATTTTCTATTCTCTTAAACTTCTAAATTTTCAATCTTCTTTTAGATATCTCTTTTATAAGGGTGTCACATTCCTGCAAAAAATAAATTATAAATTTTCTAAATTTATTTATATTTCTTTAATTTAATAAATTTTCCATTTAAATTTTCTTATATATAGTATAGCACTACAAGTATTTAAAAAAATTAAATATTCAAGTATAATTGTTTTGGTATAAAAAAACACTTTTTTATTTTAAAATGTTACCAACTAATCTATATTAATCTAGGATATAAAGGTTATTTAGTGTTCTTAATTTTTTACAAAACATTTTTGATAATTTATATGAATCTAATTCCATACTATTTATTTCACATTTCTTCTTTAATTCACCATATCCATATTTTTCATTATTCTGTTATTGACCTCATTAAATAACTTTCTTGTTTTTTTACAATTTACATAGATTTTATACAACTTATAGACAATGTGATGGTTATGTTAAGGTTTAAAATTATATTTATTATGATTAATATTCTCACCAATATTCATGTATACTCTTTTTAACATTTTATTACCCTTTGAATATTCACCAACATCGTACATGGAATTTTTAAAATAATAAATTATTATATTAAATTGTATTTCACACTCAAATATTTTTATTATAATATTAAAGTTACTTTTAATTAGAATATTTTATTAATTTAGTGAATCATTAATATTCATCTCCTTAGAAAATAATAATAGAATTTTTTTTATATCTTTCAATAACATCAGCTCTCTTTCACCTTCGTATATCTCAATCTCATTTGAATTTTGCGGTACTTTCCAAATTACATATTCTATTTATCTATTTTATTGGTATTCATGATTAATTAATTTATTTATTTCATAAAAAATGAATTCATTGTCCATTTATTTTTTCCACTACCCACTAGATAACTTCTATTTATTATCATTGGAAATGAATAATTTTCACTATGATCACTAGGTGATGAATAATATTCATTTTCAAATCATCCCACTCTTTTTCAAACATCATTTATAATTAGACTCACAATTAGTTTCTTTATTAGGATACTTATTCTTTATAAATTTTACATTTTTCTTCTTAGTGAACTTGTTTAATTACTCATCATCATCGTCCCTCACATATTTCATCTGTATTAGAAAATCTATAGCCAAAATTATAATACCTATAAAACAAAAACACATAAAAGGATGCTTTTCATGATATGTAGATTTTTATATTCAAAACATTCTCGAGATAAGTGATAATATATTTTCAAAATTCACACCAACATATCTATCCAAATATAAATGTTCATTTTTTCCCTTAACATCATTAATATTCTAATCATTATTCAAGGAATTGAAAGATATCTGATTCTCATGTTTACTTATTTTCTTAATAAAGTCAAATTTATTATTCTCTTAAAAAACCAATACCCTATTAAAATAAACTGTTGAAAATGAATTCATATATCAATATTAGATTAATAATACTTTTAAATAAAACATGTATGGATGGATATAAAACAACTAAAGGGCGTCAGAAGTTTGTGTAACACCAAAAACATAGCATAATAACAACCCAGAAAGACCATTGGCCATAGAATCTATCTCTACACTAGAAATGAATAATAATAAAATAAAATTATATAACATTCATCACAATGAACTAGAATCCCCATTATTTACGTTTTTATTTTATTTATAACAACAAAGAACAAATATATAGTTCTTCCTTCCTAGGGTATATAGGGATTATGGTACTCTCCTATTTCCTTGAAAAGACCTCTATCAGGCCACAATTTTCTATAACATTGAGTTTGAAGGATGTTTATAATAGGGATAATGATTTTAATTTGGGTGAGAAGTCTCACATCATTTTGGATTCCACATGTATGGGCACTTCCACAAAATGATCAAAGAACATTTATATAGGAATCTAAGAACCAAAGTTCCAACCATATATTTATGATAAATATCATAATAATACATCAATTTTATTATTCTTATAACACTCTACTAGTGCATATAATAATTTTTTAATGTTTATAAATAAATTTATAACATTAAAAATCCTCAATTTCACAATCATATAAAGAATATCATAGTATAAAATAATTAAAACTAAGATGATAAAGATGTTGAATATTATCATGTAATTTTACAGTTATAATAATTTCCATTAGGTCATGATTTCACATACCATGTACTATGTAACATTAATATTGACCACAATATAGTCTAAACCATCACACAATGGTTTTGATTTTTCTAAATATATGTATTAATATCTCACATACATTAAAAACCTATTAGACATAGTGTATTTTTAATTCATGTCACATAGCTTGTAATGATTGAACCCAATGGGATTGGTTTTAATTTATTTGTAATATATGGTTTTGGATTTATTGACTATATTAGTGGATTATTGGTGGAAGATGGAATATATATGGATGAAATGACTAAGGTTACTAATTTATAATAAATCATCAGATATGATAGTGGTATTCAAAGTGATGTTTGGAGGATGCTTCACATATTTAATGGAACAATCATTCATTAGAACATTGAATAGTTCTTGGAATGGTCCATGATGTTTGTGGGGGATTTATCGTTTTTAACATTGGGTTGGGATGTTTTGAAAAATATAAGCACATTACAAAATCTTTGTATGTGTATAGAAGATTATGTAGAAAGGTTTGTCCTAGGAGGCACATATCTAAGTAAATTGTACATTGGAAATATGATTCATTCAATAGAGTTACATAAAAATAAAATGATGTGTGTAAAGGTTATCTCCAAATAGTGAATAGTTAAATATTATGTATAAGATCAATGACTAGGTAATAAAATTTATGTAAGGGTCAAAAGGGAATTTTTGACTAAGTAAAGGTATTCATAAAATCTAGTGCTATGTATAGGTAATTATAAAGTGAAAATACATGTCATGGTTATCCAAAAAAACACTATATACTTAAAGGTAACTATATTTGTATGAATCATGCATAAAGGTAATCCAAAATTCGAAGAGTCTTTATAATGTCTCATAAGAAAATATTGAAAAATATAAGGGTCAATATGAATCAGGTATAATGGTAGTCTTGATATCCAATTACATGCATATAGGTAAGGTATAATATGTAGGATACATAAAGATAATTCAAAATATTCATACACATGGAAGTAGGTTGTTTAATGGTAGAGGAGTAGATCCTCTTCTTGTATACTGGTAACTTGGGAATTTCAGTTCTCACATAAAGGAAAAAACAGTTGTTTTTGAAGGTAACCAAGATGCTACATAATTGTCATTTGATCTAATTAACAACAATATTAAGGTAACTATGAGATTCCCATACCCATGTGATGGTAATATGTGTTTCCATAGAGGGGAAACATAGTCTTCTTAATTTTTATTTAATGTCAAGATGAAAAGTGGTTTGGTATGAAGCCATAAAACCTAGTGTTTTGAGTTGTCGATTTAACATTAATAAATTTTGGAAATCTTCATAGTTGTTTTTATGATATTATTTGACTTGGTAAAGGTGAATAATGAGTTTCTAAGTATAAGGCCCCAGCCTTAAACCTTACTTAATCTTGAGTTATTACAAGATTACACATTGAGGATCTTTTCGGGTTTAGAGTTTCAGAGAATTAGATCATAAAACTTGCATTACATTCCACATATAAACCAAGTGGTTACATAAAGATAGTATTCTTCATTCCTATCAAAGGAAACATATTTAAAATAAAACATGGATTCATTCTTGACACTTCCTTGACACTATCATCATATCATGTACCTTTCCCTTGACCTGTGAAAACATTTCAAAAAAACTTGGGATGAGCATAAAAAGCTCAGTATGGGTTATAAAAAAAAATGGAAAGGAAACATGAGTTCATATATACATAAGAATGAAATCATACATTACCCATAAAACATAGGCACTTTAACATACCTCATAAAATCATGAATAAATCATAGAAATCATAAGACATAAAGGTAACTTGAGGCATTCATAACATTCTTACGTAGGGAGTAACCCTCTTGGTTACGTTTGGAATACCCATCACAGTATATTCCCTAAAATCTCTTTGGAGAAACCTTAACGTTTCACTCCTTCGTGTTACCCAATGCATTGGAGAGCTATAACGGGCTCACCCGCCCTTAGTTTATCACGGAACCACCCGTCTTCATAATAATGCCCAAGAACCATAACATAATCATATCACATAAAACATGCATAAATGAAACATAAAATTTCCACATTTCAATCACGAGATATCAATACAACACATTGATATAAAAACATTATGAAAACCATTTTCAATAGTAAAATAAAATAAAAGTAAAACATGGTATTTATTTTTCTTTTAAAAAGAAGGTATGGCTTGTAGAGGAAGCCGAAACTCAAATAACAGTCACGACGGCGGAGAAGTCGTTGTCGCCGCATACGTACGACAAAAACATTCCCTTTTGTCGTTTAGTAAACGTTTCGTATAAAAAAAGATTCCTTTTGAATAAACGCAAAAGTCAAAGTGGTTTATACACCGTATAAAAGAAAGTTGTGTATAAAATAAAATATGCCTCAACGAAAGGAGATTGAGACGAAGTCCCATACCTCGTATCCGAATTGACCTGAACGTTATTTAATCTCTTGAATAATAAACTTGAGTTAATGTCTACTTGCTTATGAATCTTTTTCAAGTTCATTATTCCTTTTATACCATGTTATGAACATCATGCAATCAGTTAAGTTAATAATGTTCATTTTGTCGGTATTTGGTTCTTAAGTCAAAAATAGACTTCTTACACTTACATGTTGTTAATTTGGTCAAAGGTTCATTATATCCATAATGGTATTCATGATTTAGATATCATATATGTCATATATATCTATTGCATACATGCATTTATAATATTACATAATCATTTAGAGGTAAGAAATGAAATGCACCGTTCATGGAGACGGTAAGTCGTACGTACGCATGAACGCTACTTTCATTTCTATTTCGTATTTTTTAGAATGGAATCATAATTATATAAAGGTATATTATAATTCCAGTATAATATCATATATAATATCATAGTTCCATCCTTTATATGTCCCACATATGGTATTTAACGAATCAAATTACTTTGAGGGGGCGGTAGTCCGCACTTCTTAAAATGAAGATATCGTGTTTACCCATAATGGAAACCATAAAGGTATGCCCAAAATGAAAAAAACAGAAGCTTAAGGAAAACATAAACATATTATATATCATATATAAAAATAGTGACATCATAATGGTCACCTTTTAAGGTGTTAAATGAGTGTTGAACAATCATCGTTTCGGGAGGTAGAATTTCGCCATCCACGGAAACCGTATGTTCTTTAACCATTTGATGTAGTTGTGTGAGAGTGTATCTCAAATAAATATTATAACAACATCCTTTTATATTGAAGATACTGTTGTTTTTACAAAATAAGTAAATAAAAAGAGTTTAGGGGGTTGGAGAAGCAAAATAAAACAAATGAACATGAGAGAATGAATTACCTTTAAAAGTGTAACTCCTTTTGATTTGAGCCTAAAGGATTCCTTTGAAAGGATTATGCCCAAAGTGAATCCTCTAGGATGAGTAGAGGGATGTTTAGAGAGTAAATGGGCAGGGTTTGGCCGAGCCAAAGGCTTGAGGAGTGTGTGAAATGAGGTAGAGGTGGGGGCCTTTTATAAGAGGAGAGGAGGGGCACTTTTGGAAAGTAAGGAAATATTACTTTATTTGAAAATGTGTTTCGGTTTCAAAAGGTCCCACATTGATATAGTTCGTGGATAAGTTGATAATGCTTCTAAATCCACTCATCCAATAAGTTTTGGACATGTTTAGTTCATAGATTTTACATTATCTTTCCATTTTATTTAAATCGTCAAATAATGATGTCATCACTGCATCATTATTATGTCATAAATAATTTAATTTATTTAATGTCTAAAAATCATAAAAAAACTAATATGATGTAGGAAATCGTTTTATCTTTCCAATGACTATTTATAATCAAAATTCTGATCTTTATAACCCCATGTAAAAATTGTTTTCGTAAAACATCTCTTGTTTGTGTCATTTTTACTTTAACATTTCATAAAAAGTTATTTATGTCATTTCCAAACCAAAGTGTCTCCATGGGGTCCCCAAGTTGACCCATGGCTTGTCTTGGTCGGCCATGACACAACCAATAATGTTGGGACATGTGTCTAGGTCATTTACTATTATTAAAAGCATTATTTATACCTTAAACTACCCTAATTACCACTAATCGCGATTAAAAACTTAATAAGTTAATATTCACCAAAAAATTATTTTAATCTCATTGAACCACATTTTACTTCTTAATGAAAACCATATATGTCGGATTTTCAAAATTCAATACACATTAGTGGTAAACGTTCATTTAACTGAAAAATCAGTTTCCTTGATTACCACTTAGTGGTTTCACTATTCATCAAAAATTGAAGTTTTTCAGAAAATTACCAAAATTCACCCTAAGCTATATTTGATAATCCGAATTCAAAAATGAAGTCTATTTTACAAAATTCAAATCATATAAGTCACATTAATTAATTTAATAATTAATTCTCGCTGCTAGAGCAAATAGCGTGTTTTTACAAAACAATAAGTATCAAAAGATTGACACCAGTTTAAGTCTAATTTCAAATTGAAATTGATTCCAATGACCACCATTGGATAAAATGGTAAAAATATATTATAATTTCACTTAAAAACCAATTCAAAACAAAATCTAATCATATAAATAAATTAGATTAAAAAGCAGTTTTGATGTAAAATGCAGTATTTTTCACTATTCATTAAAAAATGAACATTGTCAGAAAAATACCAAAAATCCACACAAGGTAAATTTTGATATCGCAATCATAAAGGATAAGTTTATTTTGACAAACATAGTTTATAAAATTGTCAAAATATAGATTCAAAAATGGTTTTCCATCAAAAGGCAGTAAAACAATCTTTTAAGAATTTTAGTGTATTCCATGCATAAGATTGTATTTATTTTCATTTTAAGCCTCTATAACACTATGTTAATCATTAATAGACATAGATAAAAATATATATTATTCATTACTTACTTGGGATGTTACACTAAGATAGAACATGAAAAATCTAATGGTTGTGGTGTTAAGGGTGTTAAAGACTATTTTCAAAGAGATTCACTGCACCATGAATTAGTGTTAAATATATATGTGTTTTAGAGGACATGGTGTTTAAAAACGTGATATTATGACTGTTTTTAATGATTTTAACTCGAAAAATAATTTGGAATTTATAGTCTCAAATTAAATAACCAAATTTTAATCCAATGGTGTCGTTATTCTAAAAGGTAAGATATATGATTTATTTTAATCTAAATGAGATAGAAATTAAATTTATATTTGAAATTGAAATTTATATTTAAATAAAACTCATTACATATATAGATATTAAATTTATAATAGTAGAAATATAGAACATTGAGACAATATAGAGATATGAATCATTTAATTGAGTAATTATAGAGGGGTCGGAAAAAATAAAAAGAAATTTTGTAACACATTAAAAAACATACTGAAGGATATTTTATGAAGAAGCCAGGGTTAATAAGGATTCATATATATATTTTAGAATATAACAAAAGTTTTGAATTCTAAGAAGAAATGGAATCTAATTACATTGACATATCTTCTTGAGTGTAGAGAAAGAACAAGGGATGGATATAGGTATTGAAAAGTGAAGAGGATGAAGGTATTCAAGGTTCTAATTTTAAAAATGTTTATACCAATTTCTTCATGAATAAATTTTGGGCTTCTATGAAATATCATTGAAAGGGGATATTTCTATATATAATCGTATTCATACCATGTCTATAAAGGACAATAAGAAAAATTCAAAGGCACCTTTATTTACACATAGTGAAATTAATAAAAGAGGTGATATTTTTCATGTCATATGAAGATTATTTTAATAATTTATAGATCAATGAGAATTATATATTAATATTTAGTAATTGTATCCCATGGTGTTTTTTCATATACCATAAACCATTGTAAATGATGTAGCCTAGGAAAGAGTTAATTATCAAAGAGGCATTAGTGATTCTGGTGTATAAGAATATTTACAAGCATGATCCATCGATTATCCCATTTTACTGAACTATGTAAATAATATTGTATTAATTTTCATAAATTTTTATATTTCTTCATGAAAAAAATAAAACTAAACATCTGTAATGAATATTTAGTTTAAAGCTAGTCAAATGGTTTGTTATTCAGATCGATATTGAAAAGAAGAACAAAATAATGCGATATTTTTTAATAGATGGACAATATTATAATATTTTAGTGATATGAAAAGCGAATATTATTATAATATGAACAATTTCCTGATCCATATTGATCCCTATACTAGAAAATTTCCCATACAATCTCATTTGGGATTAATAATTACTATCAAAGCCTTATTATCTACTATGGGATTTATTTTTTTCAATGAATTGATCTTTTGTTTTAGATAGGAATTACATATAAATTTAAATAGAATTTTTTTGAATGAAATTATTTCCATAGTTAGAATAAATATTTCGTGGTATAAATTTTAATCTCATTCGTTTGATGGAAATTTAAACTGGCATGGATTTATTTTTTAAATATAACATTTGAATTTTATTAATGATGCCTCTATAAATAAGTAATTATAAGATTCTTTAAAATATAATGTATTTATGGATATTTTTAAATGTTTTCTTTCTAGGTATATGTTGAAAAAACAATATGTTTCATAGAGTAAAGATTCTTTGAAAAAATTTAAAAACATTGAGTAAGATTGATGATGAATTCTCGATATCCAAAGGAGAAAAGTAAAAAAATGAGTCATATAAAATTCTATATGTTGCCAGTATTTATGGAAAATATGGGGTCCTATTGAATTATTCTAGTGGAATATAAAATTATTGTATATATGATTCAAAATTTCAACCACTTTATCTTTTTAATGATGATGAATGAATAATGAATAAACTCATAAGACAAGGGATGTTGGGACTACTTATGATGATGAATCCGAAAAATTCCTATATTATATGTTATCCACTTATTAAAGGAAATAGATAAATAGTTAATAGTTTCATGAGTTAATATTGAAAAAGAAAATCAGTCTCAATATATGGGAATAAAAGTGTTGTGGATCAATGTTGAAATGTTTAAAATCCTAAACAAAAGGAAAATTTAAGTATAAATTAATATATTAAATAATAATTTTTACCTAACATGAATAGATTATGGTGATGTCTATAATTGTGAAAAAACAAAATCTAATTAAAAGGGAAGGCATCTGAACTAGAAAAAAGATTAAAATTTTAATGTTATTAAATACATGCTTTCTACATTTTTAAAAATTTGAATGAGGGAAAATGACTATACTGAGATTTTTTTTCTTCAAAGACTCCTTTTGAAAAATAAGTAACAATATAATAGATAAAATTGAAATTCATTAAAAAAAATTCCATGGATTAGAGGATTATATTTATAGTGAGAATAATATTAATAAATAACTTAATACTCTACTTAAATAAAGGATGAAAATATCCTGAAATTTGAAGAGGAGTGAGTCTCTAACATGAAGGGACAAGAATAGTTGAAAACTAAGGGTACAAAAATTCTTAAGGATGATTTTAATAAATTCTTTATTATACTTCTTTAGAATATAATGAAATTATGAAGAATTATAGAATTATAGAGGAAAATAATGAATGGATTTCTTGGTCACAAATTCCATACCTAATGGGAATTATGGTTTGAGATATATTGTATACCCTTTATTGAAAGGGAAGATGAAATTCTTGGAAATCAAAAAAAGAGTAAAATTAGTGAAGGTGATGGAAATAGATTTAAGGGACTCCCTATAAAAAGGGACAACCAATTGAGCTCCAGAAAAAGGTATAGAGACTTGTTTTCTACTATGTAATGTTTAGAAATACATAAATAATTTTCTATAAATCTTTATATTATATTAATTTCTATGACTATAGTATATATAATTTGAGACTAAGTCATCTAAGACATAAAAAATATATGTGTTAGATTTTAAAAATGTATATCTTACTAAGCATATCTCACTTGAAACATTTAAAAATTATTCACCATAATAAATAAGAATAAAATCACACATTTACAATAATATATCATTTTCTACGAAAAATATAATTTTGGGGGTTTCATGGGGAAGATATCAATGATTAAATAGACTTTAAAAAGAGTTAAAAATGTATAGTATATGTTATAATTTTACAAAAATTTAGGAATGTGGTTTTAAAAAGGAAATGAATTCTTTTAAAACTCGATAATATCATATGAAATAAGTCTCCCAAGGTGAGGTATATGATGAAATATCAAATAAATATTGTAGGTACAGTAGAATGATTTGGATAAGGAGGAAAAATATGGAATGCTTCAATAATTACTTGATAGTATATCTATTAATGAAATAAAATGTGGAGAGTTATGTTGTCTACAATAGATTAAGGTCAGTGACTTAGATATGATATCTAATTACATAAATTCCTATTTGGATCTAAAAATTTAATCCAATATGAAGTATAAAGGGAAAATTATTGTATATAGTAACTCAAAGGCCTCCTCAAAATAAAAAAACAATGGTTACCATCTAGATATATTATTGAAATGATTCTATCATATCTAAATTGGTTAAAAATTAATAGTCAGACATAATCCCTAGGGTTAGTGTGCTGAAAATTAATTAAATTGACAATAAATATTGATATTGTTTAAGGCAGGACAGAAAATGTATAAAGAGGTGTTAAAACTTTTTAAGTTTATGATTGGTTTGATGATTGAATCTGTGTACTATGTAGAATATTCAATACTAAAAATGTATGGAAAACATGTTAAACAACTGATGAAAATATTTTAAAGCACATAGAAAATAAAAGTTGGTATACTGATAAATATAATATTTTACATATGTTATGAGGATATATATTAGTTTTTATTAAGATATTAAATTTTCGATGTAATGGCAAGAAGTTAGTGGGATAAAACCACTAAAATGAAGAGAATAATTAGGAATAAACTATATAAATGAATTTCATGTTACATTTTTTATATTCTAAAAAATGGCATCCATTATTCATCGATACATGCTTCGAAATAAAATGATTCTTGGTAGTTATTCTTAGTTTTTTTTACTGATGATATTAATTATGTTTATAATTATTGTAAGTTGTGGATTATATAATTCAAGGGGAGCATGTATTGAAAATTCAAATGTCTATATGCTTCATATTTTAATGAAAGAACCTATAAATTTCTAGCACGACATAGAATTCATGTTTAATTTCTCTTTAATCATAAAAAATATTACTAATTAATGATTATAGTGTCGTTTATCTCACAATTAGTGTATAAATTCTTATTTAGTAATAGATTGTGTTAATATTGGATGGGATCATAAGATAAGTTTGTGCTATTAAGTGGAAAGTTAAAATGTTTTTGGGTTTTATCATTATTAGTGAATCATAAGGATAACCATGTAGAGGTTATCATATACTCAATTACACAAAACCGAGCATAGATTCAATAATCTTGTATAATTTTAAATATAAAATATTTTTGTGGTAAATTAGGTCACTAGAAAACTTTTTAATATTGTAGTTTTAAAAAAATCGTAGAAATGTTACAGAATCATATTTTCCACAAATATAATTATTAATTGTTGGTAAAAAAGATAATTCTGTTAATAAAAATATAGTTGAAACCAAAATTTGATGTTTCTATAAAATGCGGGATCATAGAGAGTAATTTTTTACATTTCTTGAAGGTGAAAATTGAATCCCAAAAGGTATCCTTATTACTTTCTCAATGGAGGTGATCAAGGACAAAATTAAAAAAAGGGAGAGAACAAAGGAAAAATGTGAACATAAAGAAAACTAGAATCAATTACCCTCGGACAAAACAATTATGGGTAGAGAAATGAGGATGATGGTGGATGAATTATACAGTTCATATTTCATTATTGGATGAGTAATAATTGTTATACTTTTCAAAAATAATATGTGGTATTATTGTACAAAAAATATTAAGGGAGTGATTGCTAGACCCCTATGAGGTTGGATTGAATTTTTCAAAAATATGTTGTGTTGGATTTGTTAAATATATTAGTGGAAGAATAGTAGAGGATAAAATATATTTGGATGACCATAACAGGGTGTATATATGAATATATATGTTAATATATGCATAGATTATTGTTGGAAAATAGAGTTAATTTTTATTGGTGTTTGATTTGTTAAAATACTATTTGAAAAGGTGGATTGAAATGAGGTAATTTTACTTATATTTAGTGGAAATATAATTTATAAACAGTTATAATATTTTATATAATTATACATATAGGCTGAAGGATATTCATAGAAGTTTGTAGCAGATATAGAGGTGTTGTTAAAAAGATTAAGTAGGCATTAATAGCTGCTTATGGTTATAATAGATGATGCATAAAGGTAATTAAAAAAGGGTACCCAACTTTGTAAAATTAAATTAATAAACCTAGTGTATTTGTAACTCTAAATTAGAGATGTTATGTTATGGTAATTTGAGATATATTAGGGTCAATAATGAAATCTAGAATATACATAAATCTAATTTGAAATAATATATCTATGTTTGGATAATGATAAACTAAAAAAAGTCTATATCGGCGCTATACTAATAAAACATTGTGTTTTTAAAGGAAACTCTTATGATACACATCATACGGAAATGTATCCTAAAAAACAAAGAGTATAGGTAAAGGTGAATAGTGAAATTTTGATATACATAATGATAAATATGTATCTTTCGTAAGGGTAGTTTGTAAATTCAACTTTTTTAATAGAGTAAGGGAAACATGTGAAAGATACATAAAGTTAATTAAAATCAAACATATTGGTATACCCACATGGAGTAATGATGAATAAAGATAGAGTAGTAGATCCTAATTTAGATTAAAGGTCACTTGGGAATTTAAATTATCCAATAAAGTTTATCAGTATGCTACATAACGATAACCATGAATCTAGATAAATGTAATCTAGTCCAATGTGTAACTACATGAAGGTAAATAATAAATACTCAGACCTATATAATGGTATGGATTATTTACATATAAAGAGAACTAATGATTTTTATTAGTTATTTGATGTTAAAACAACTACTTAATTATCTTCACACCATAATAAATGATGTTTTCTATTGAAGGTTTACCTATAAAAATTGAAGATTTCATCTTTGGTAATTTTTATGACTGTATTGGAATTTTGAAAAGTGAATATTTTCTTTTGAGGTGGATGTAAAAAATGGCCAGTGGATATAGTGTTGGGCATATTTAAGGGTATTTTCATGGAGACTAACTACACTACAATCTATTCATAATGCGAATGGGATTTTGGAGGTAGTAGTGCTTTAAAATAGGATGTTATGAATAGTTATCAGTATTTAGACATCAAATAAAAAGCTAGAAATTATTGTTTAGGATTAAACGACCAAATATGGATCCCATGATAGAAATTTTCTACGAGGAACAAAAAAATATATATTTTAATCAAAATTATTTGGATGTTTCATTGATTTTTTGAATTTAAATGGAATCCATGATAAATAGAGATATGATATGGAGAATAAAAGATTTATAGAATATAATGTAATGATATAGGTATAAATATATGAAGTGGGAAATTATAGATGATAGGATGATAAGAATAAAAAGAGTTTGGAACCTATTGAATATCATTACAAAGGATATTATATTTAGAGTTAAGAGAGAATGGGGTATCATCATAATTATTGAAAATAAAAAAAGGCAATTCCATGAAGAATTGTAATCCAATAACATTTCCATAAATTATTAATGAAAGAAGATAAGTAGATGAGTTTCTATAATTGTATTAATGTGTTGAAGATGAATGTATTGTAGGTTTTAAAATGAGAAAGGTTTTAAAAATTTATTTTAGAATACATTAATTTTCTCGTGACATATCATGGAAATGAGATATAAATATACATGATAGTATTCAATGACTAAATGTGTACGAAAACAAAGGTATTTACATTATATAATTCTTTAGACTCAGTTCAATAAAAAAACATGGTGATTTTTTATGTATTGTGAGAAAACTATAATACATTATAAAGAAGAGATCATTAATATGTAATTGGGTGGAAGTGCTCCTAAAGAGATAGTTCATCTATCTTAATTCATTGTAAGGAAAGTTATCCTATTTAGAAGGGACCTAGAGAAAATAAATTAGTTATCCTAACCCAAAGGAACATTTCTATCCATGATTGTTGAATTATAATATTATGGTGAACCCAATAAAAACAATTTGTATGTGCACATTCTTGTATAAGTTTCTTCAATAAATACATTTAACTAAACAACCATAAAAAATATTTAATATAAGCCCTATAATTTAATGTTGAATTTTGATCAATAATGAAATGAATATGAAAACAATGTAACCATTCCTAGTAAGTGGACATGATCAAAATTGGGTAGTGAGAGGAAATGAGAAAAAATATTAAAATTGGAACACTTTCTATACGTGGTTTCCCCCCTCTCTAGGTATTTTTCACCAAAGACAATTTGATATTAATGATAAAAATGGGGAAATCAAACTAATATCGTATTTTAGATAAAATCCTACATTAATTCTGAAACTTTTTTCCTTAAGTTTAACTATAGTATATTTCATAGGTAATAATGTGTAAAAATTCATCTAGAACCTCTCTTAGATGTCCTCAAATCACATTAGGGTGTCTAAAAAAGTTTCATAAACTCGATCCTCACTTGTACACCGGAAATGTGTGACCCCAAGGAACATTGTGTTGTTGAAAATAGTTATGAATTATAAAATCCAAAAATTTAAGAAAATAGATATCTTTTTCAAAGTATCAATAATACTAATGATATTAAGGGATTTGGTTTGATCTCTATGAAACACATATAACAACATACCTATGTACTCTAGTTATATTATATACTGGTGTTCATAATCATATAATCTCAATATCTAACATACCCAGTAATTATGATACACGGAACATTTAAATAAGCTATATATACTCATTTATTCTCGTTTCACTATGTAAAGATTGACCATGTTGATGAATATATCCCATGTTATTCATCTTAATTAGAAACGTACACCACAATCCACTCATCCAATTAGATAATCACATCAATTATAACTTTTCTTGTAATGAACATGGACATTTTTTATCTATATTAATCTAGAAACCAGATTTCTTACTCCTTAAATGGGAGGAAAACACCATCTTTGTTAAGCCTCAACTGATGACATGATAAACAAAATACCACCAACCCCCAACCAGCTAATCCTAAAGCTATGTGTTAGAATGGAATAAAAGTGTTAAGGTTCCTATGAAAAGAATGTTCCCAACATCATGTATTAGGATTTAATATAAAACATGAACCCATAGGATACCAAATTCATAGTTTATGAGACTTTATTTGGTAAATATGGAAGGCCATCTAGAGCACATAAATCATTTTGTTCCACTTGAAAATATTTCATATCTCAATTTCAAATCATATCCATTCCAACAAAAATATTTCATTAAAACCTATAATTCACTATGATATAGATAAATTGGGTATAATGATTTATGTAAGTGCACACATCATGCCACTAATAAAAAAATGCTTCAATGACGGGTGATAGTACAACCATCACCCTTTCATGAACACCCACCTGATGGATCCTATAAGATGACATGTGACCTAAAAATTTAATAATGAAAAAATTCAAGTATCGTGATGACTATGTAACCCATTAAACAAGTAGAATGAAAACCTAAGAATAAAGTGGGTTGTGCTTAAGCCATGCATAAAATTGAGGATGCTCATTAGCCTCTAAAACACGACATCGTTGACTATCAACTCAATACCTTATTTGTACCTAGTCTCCCATGTGATCTCCAACCAAAGAACATTTATGGATTTCCTCCTCACACCGAACCATGGAAGAAACTAAATCTTGTCTCCCGTAAAACCATGTTCCACATCCATCCACCCATGATGCTACACATCCGAAATCATAGTGATAAAAGAAATGGTAAAGGTGACTGTAACTATCTGAGACATGATATGGAGAATGAAAAGAAACTTAAACCATCTACATTGACCATTGAACAATGCTGCATATCCAATGGAACCACCACCACTACCATTACGACATTAGATATCATAATAACCCAAATATGTCAAACATCAATGAAAGAAGGATCTGAATAATTATGAGTGAAAAATATCAGGAGGAAATGGGAACAAGAAGATTTAGAAGTGAAGATACCATGTTATAACATCCCCCAAATCTATACTTAATAAGTCTAACAAATGAAGGTAAAATAAACAAGAGGGGGAAATGATGCTTTAGTATTAAGTTTTTCTGAGGAAACCCAACAAGAGGGGATCACACAACTGGGAGTGTATGACACCATCCTATCCTATGAACTCTTTTCATTAATCTTTACCAACACATCCTTAACTACTTTAGGATATAAAGGGATATTCACCTCATTAGTCTAACTAAATGTTACTCATTACAAAAATACCATCTTTTAGATTTTTTATAATATTATAGAACAATCATATTAAATTTGATTTTTTTAATATTATATTTTCAAACATTGAGATTCTCTAACTATAAAAAATACCACTATCCTATTGTAAACTATATTCTCAATACAATATCATTACCGGATATGAATTCTTTTTTATGTTTTGGAAGTAGTTTTTTCACTCTTAGTGTTATTACATAACAAATAATCTATAGTATAATTGTCTTTCATGGAACTATTGTTTTTAAATAATTTTTAGGAAAATAATACTTTATCATATAAAACCTATCATCAATGATGGTTGGAACTTTATCCCTTATAAATTAAAAAAAACCAAAATAATTAAATTTTTCATGGATATACTCATTTTATCCGTGCCAATTATTTCATTATATGATATCTAATTGGATAAATTTATTCATGTGTATCAAGAAAAAGTTAATTTATAATACATTAGTAATATATTGTTTAGAAATGTATCTTTTTACATAAGATATATCGATATGATTACAGACAAAAATTATTTTTTCATCCTTCTTAGATTTAAAATATCCAATAGTGTCTACCTATTTGGTGTTAAAACACTATTCTATATCAATTAAAATACAAACTCTAATCTCTAATATTTATTTATACAGTAAATTTAAAGTTCAATTTATTTACAATTTTTTAATATATTATTTTTATCATGAACCATTCCTAATGTAAAAATTTATTTCTTTTACATTATACCTGAAATGGTCTCTCTATGAATTTCCTTACACTAATTAATTTATTCCGGTAATTTTATACTCTAATGTAAAACTTTTCCATAGTATAAAATTTCCCATCTATATAATCTATTTTCATCAGCATAAAATTTGTTGTGGGATCTCCCTAACCTATTTCATTTCCCATAGGAAGAAAAATTTCAGCCATCAATTTCTTTACAATAATTATAACAATTGAACCAATAAATCCAATGAATTTCTCAAAAATCATCAATAATTTGTGACGATTAGGTAATATTTTGTTAAAATCCTTATTTTTAATGGTCTGGACCTCTCCGGCCCATTCCTTTGTCAAAAAGAAGGTCACGAAGTGTTCTGGAGGGTAAAATGGACTTTTCCAACACTTTCTAGAATTTTGAAACTACATGCCTTGCAGTTTGAGTACACGTCATGTACCCCCCTCACTGGGTATACCCAATGTACATGGTCATGTCCTTTCTATGTGAAATAAATGGGTACACGCCGTGTATCCAATACTACACTCTGTGTAGTCTCTCCCCACGTACGCGTTACCCTGTGTTGACTAGTCAACGACCGTGTGCCGTGTTGGAGACATGTGAAATAAATGGGTAAACACCATGTATCCAATACTACACGCCGTGTAGTCCCTCTCCGCGTATGCGTTACCTTCAAGCCGTGTGTTGACCAGTCAACGGTCGCGTTCCACGTTGAAGGTCATGTTGGAAGCCGCGTGGTGACCGTGTGAAACGGCCGAGTACATTCCATGTACCATAAAGTACACGTCGTGTAATTTTTCTTTTCTCTCCCATAAAAGGAGGGGTCCCATCATCCTTTTCAACTCACCCCTCTCCTCCCCATTCCTCTGAGTAGAGCTCTCCTAAGAGACTCGAAGGAACCTTTTCTTCCATAACTTCTTTTTCCGAGCTCCGATTTACGATCCGTCAGCGGCCACGGGATCGTAAAGACAAGGCAGAAATTCCAAGCTTGGATCCATTCTCTTTCCTTTGGCCTTTCCTTTCTGACTTCCACCGAAGGTGGTTTTTTCGGGACCAGACATAAGTGACGGACGCTGACGGACGTCTTCTAAAGTTGATCCGGGGGAGCGTTGTGATCAGAACCTGTTGGGTTATGGATCTTACCTTCGTCTCTCTAGATTTGTGCATCATGCGGGGTGGGTGATCTCTTGTTTACGTGAAACACATTTGAACGAGTTAAATAAAGATAATAACTGGTTGAGGAAATGGGATGGGGAAATTTGTTAGGTTTATCTTTGTTTATCCTATTGATATGTTATGAATTGAATAGGATTATGCCTACTGAAAATCATGGTCATTGGGGGCCTTTTCTTGCACAATTAAATGTTTCCCTATCTTCTAGACCATTATTGTGAATGGAACCTTATGGAATGTGGAATCTGGTTAATCACCTAAAGTTGGATGATTAAAATCAGGAACCCTTGTGCGATCACCCCAGTTAAACAAAATGGAATAATGAACATATGGGTTTTTTCTTGGTTACGTGGTGTGTGAACGGGGGGGGGGGGGGGGGGTGAATCCTAGGTTGTTATGAATAGAACGGGCATCAGGGCTGCAGTATATGATGTTAAAGGGGCGATGACGTGGCACGAACCTTGTTTTGTGGGTTTTTGTGGAATGGATGAGCAGCGGGGTAGCGATAAGTTGTATCAAGGGATGATGATGTATGGTGTGGTTGTGGTTATGGAGGTTGGTAGTGGGGCTACAGGGATGGGTTGGAATGTGAATGGACTATGGGTTGTGAATAATAAATAAATTGTGGAAGAGTTAATGAATAGTGGGGCATTGTAATGGAATGTGGTTAATAATCAATGCGGTTGGTTTGCTAATAAGAAGGAATTTGGTGTGCAGCTTGTGTTTTCCTTAATTGATTTGTGGATGGAAGGGATATGTTTTACAAATGATCGATGTGGTTGGTTGGGGATAGTTGCCTAGTAGTTAAGGAACTAATAAACTAATCCGGGTGAAACGTAAAAACCTAAATGGGGTTGGGGCTGTTTGCGGTATGCATGCTTCGTAGTAGCAGTTCTGAGGCACATGCTCAGTTTCTCTATTTAGAAGCCATAGGTTGGGCCATGTGTTTGATATATATATATATATATCTTTTGTTTTTTATCGCACCCCACCCATGTTGAGAACTTAGTCCCGAACACTCCCATTTCATGGGAGAGGGTGTTTTTCCATTAGATACTAGCTCCTTCCTGCTCCTTCTTCCCTAGGTTGTGATGGCTTAAGGTGACCTTACACCTAAGACTCTTCGGGTAGGTTTCAATTGGGGTGGTTCTAGACCAAGACTCTTTGGGCAGGTTTTACTGTTTCCCAAGAATCTTCGGGATGAGGCCCAGGTGTGTGCGGGCGGGATACGTGGTTATGAGGCCCAGGTGTGTGCGGACGAGATACGTGGTTTTGAGGCCCAGGTGTGTGCGGGCGGGATACTTGGTTGTGAGGCCCAGGTGTGTGCGGGTGGGATACGTGGTTGTGAGGCCCAGGTGTGTGCGGCTGAGATGTGTGGTTTGTGAGGCCCAGGTGTCTGCGGGTGGGGAGAGTGTGGCAGCATCAGGACAATCGCCGTTAGGAAGAGCATCTATCTAATGGGAAATAGTGCGGGGTACCCAATACTCTTGTTCTTATATAATACTACTTATTGTGATTATGTTTCTGGTGAGTTTGGATGTTGAGGTTGGGTGGATAGGATTCCTTCCTAGGTTTCTTCTGTTGTTCTCAAGGGACATTAGGATGTCTCCCCACTTGTGCACAAGAGATATAGGTTTCCCTACTGAGTATATTTGTATGACCACCCTAAGTTTACTTTCAGGTTTCTAGGAGGACAACTAGGGCCGTGCGGGACCCTAATAGTCAGATAGTTGGAGTTGTTTCTGGGGTTGTACACTTTTTCTTTTGGTACTATACTTTGAGCTTTCTTGAACTTGCACCTTGTTATAAAATTGTTTAAACATGCATGTAGGATTGGTTGGGGTTTATTTATATACACTTGTTATTTTCCTTTTTGGTGGTTGACTTGTCCTATTTCCCGATCTTAAAATAGTAAAAGGGTAATGCCTCCCATATTGGTGAAAACGCATACCCTTGGTGCTAGTCGCCAACCCGTGGCCAACCGGAGGTGGGACTTGGTGGTCATTATCTCCCTTTCACCATTTCATGCTCAAGAGGGGCTTCTTTGGTGGGAGGGGGTCGTGACGGAATGGTATCAGAGGTGATGGTTGAGAGATAGGATGGATTCTGGAGTTAGGCACAATGAGGATTTCATGGGATGATAGGGAAACAATGTTAGTTAATATTGGTGCGTGACACAGGCCAGGGAAGACCAGCTAGGACACGGGATTTTAGGTCCCCCTGTGATCTGATGCAAGGAATTTGAGCCTACGGAACAACCAAGTGAGACTACATTGATTGAATGGTACAGAACCTAGGGAAGGTATATGCATCATCATGATTTTGTTTTACTTGATTTGGGTGTTCTGGGAAAAAAATTGAAATAAAATGATAAAATTAAACCCTGAGAAATTTCCTTACTACTTGGGCTTAGGAGATCTGTGTTTACCATACAGCTATGGAACTTGGAAATCATCCCTGGGTGGCTCATACGGCAGTGGCCCAACAGAATCAGGTGGTCAATCAACTGAGGATTGACCGAGAGGAAGAAGATATCATGTGGCAGAAGGCTCTCCGTTCTTTTCAGCGGTAGACCCTCAAGAAGTACGAGGGTAGTACTTCGGATACAGAGACAAAGGGGTGGCTTGAGGAGATAGGGATTGCTTTTACCTTGATCTATGCTCTGAGGGAGTACTGGGTTCCCCTAGCAGTTAGTCAGATGAGAGGTGTGGCGTGATAGTGGTAGACGCTCTACCTCGGAGAGAGGATAGAGGCAGAGGTTCTATTGGCTGAATTTGAGGAGGAATTCCGAGAGGAATTCCTTTCTTCCATGATCACGGCGAAGAAGCGGAAGGATTTACTCTCCCTTTAGCAGGGGAGTATGTCAGTACGAGAGTTGGGGATCAAGTTCAAGGATCTCCTACACTTTGCTCTAGATCTCTTTCTGGATGTGGAGTCTCGGGCGAGATGTTTGGAGGAGGCGCTTCACCCATCGCTCAAGTATGCTATCACCCCCTTCACCCCTCTGACATACTTGGAAGTACAGAATAAGGCATAGGTTGTAGAGAGGATGAATTCACTAGGAGGTGCACCACGAGAGGGGATCCAGCCGGGCTCATCGAAGGGGAAGGTAGTTAGCAGCAGGTCTCCAGCGACAGGACCTTCCAGGTTCAGGCCAGTGGGGAGCAGGCCCCAGTAGTTTCAGTTCAGATCTTCGGGTCCTCGTCTCTTTTTCACGATCCAACGACCGAAGTGTTTTTATTGTGGAGATTTCGGGCATGTTCAGATTCATTGCTCGACCCGAGCTCAGTATAGTGGAGGTGGGCAGGTACATCACCCACCTCATCAGCACCAGATGCCGATGAGGCCGTTCCAGCAGCAGTAGGGCTATGCTCCTCTGAGGTCAGACTTTGCAGGAGGAGTAAGACCTCAGGGTGATCCTCTGGGACCTCGACCAGGGTGTGGTTGGGGAGGTGGACGACATCAGATAGGTAGAGGAGCTGGGCGTGGAAAGTTGCACGTAGCAGATTTGACAGCTCCTGTAGGACCATAGGTGGTGCGAGGTACGATTTGTTTGTTCAGCACTCTCATTTCTGCTTTGTCCGATTCGAGAGCTTCACACTCATTTGTTGCACCCGGTCTAGCCCATGATTTGGGTCTAGACGTAGAGAGAAATTCCGTACCCCTGGTGATGAGTACACCAGTTGGAGGTTAGACCAGTGTATGTTGTGTTTTTCAGGGATGTGGGCTGATGTTGGGACCACATCGATCTACTGGGGACCTTCTTCTATTATAGATGCAGCCATATGATGTCATCCGAGGCATCGACTAGTTGTTTTCTTTTAGTGCCATTATCAACTGCTTTCGAACAAGAGTCGTGTTCTCCGACGTGGATGGGCATCGCATATCATTTGTTGGCGAGAGGAGCTATCAGGTAGGAAGCCTGCATGTGCAGCCTCTCCTTTCCTTGTTAGGCGGGTTATCAGTGGTTCCAGTTGATACAGAGATGATGGATGTACTGGAGTTTGTTGGGGAGTTACTCGATGTTCTTCCTGAGGAGTTTGTGACTCTACCCCCCCGATGTGACGTTGTGTTCGGGATAGACTTACAGCCTGTTTCCCGTCCGATTTCAATGGCCCCTTATCAGATGGAACCTTCGGAGTTGCGGGAGTTGTGGATTCAGATTGACGATCTGATGGAGAAGGGTTTTGTTCGACCCAACATGTCGTGATGGGGTTCTCCAGTTTTGTTCTTGAAGAATGTGGATGGTGGTCTTAGGATATGCATAGACTACCAAAGGCTGAATCAGGTAACGGTCAAGAACCGTTACCCCCTTACAAGGATAGATGATCTCTTTGACCAGTTAAGGGGAGAAAGTTGGTTTTCTAAGATTGATCTATGATTTGGATATCATCAGCTGAGAGTAAAGGACAGTGACATCTCAAAGATGGATTTCAAGTGCAGGTATGGGAACTTCGAGTTTGTAGTGATGCTGTTTGGAGTTACGAATGCACCCTCTATGTTCATGGGACTTGTGAACTTTGTCTTCTGAGAGTTTCCGGACCAGTTTGTCGTTGTGTTTATCGATGAAATCCTGATCTACTCAAGATCAGAGGAGGATCATGTTGAGCATCTCAGGGAAGTCTTGGAAGTACTTCGACACCACTATCTTTATGGAAAATTGTTGAAGTGTAAGTTCTTGACGCAATAAGTACACTTACTTGGGCATGTGGTGTCTCAACATGGAGTGTCAGTGGACCCGTCGAAGGTGGAGGCTGTTGTTTCTTGGGTGGCACCAAAGAGCGTGGTAGAAGTTCGTAGTTCCCTGGGGCTGGCAGGTTACTATCAGTGGTTCGTTTCAGACTTCTCTTGAGATGCTACTCCATTGACAGCTTTTACTAGGAAGAACCAGGTCTTCTTATGGAGCGAGCAGTGACAAAAGGATTTTGACTACCTGAAGGAGAAGTTGGTCAATTCTCCCGTACTCAGGTTTCCAGAGGAAGGGTTTTTGTATGAGATGTTTTTTGGTGATTCTGACCTCGGTTTGGGGTGTGTGCTGATGCAGAATAAGGGAGTGATCTGTTATGGGTCTAGGCAGTTACGCCCTCACGAGTGTAACTATGCCACCCATGACCTAGAGCTTGCAGCAGCAGTGTTCGTACTGATGTTGTGGTGACATTACCTTTTTGGGGAGTGCTTTTTGGTCTTCTCAGATCACAAGAGCCTGCGTTATATCTTCTCCCAGCGTGACCTGAACATATGGCAGTGGAGATGGGTCGAGTTTCTCCAAGACTATGACTTCGATATCTCTTACACTGAAGGTAAGGGAAACGTTGTGGCTGATTCCCTGAGAAGGAAGTCGCATAAGGAAGTGGTTCGGGAATCCACTGATACTTGGAAAGTGATGGGAGAGTTGGCTGCATTACACATGGATGCAAGGGTAGAAGGTGTTAGAGGCTATTTGTTTCAAATGATGGTGCAGTCATCCTTGTGGAAGCAGGTGGAAGAATCTCAGTGGGGGGACTCTGAGGTGGAAGTGATGCGGGATTGTGTCGATCAGGTGAACACTCTAGAAGGATGGTTAGAGGATAGCCGACATCAGATGCTTTTCCATGGAAGGTTTTTTGTCTCGGAGAAAATGCATGAGGGAGTTCTCCATGAGTTCCATAGCTCAGCCTTGGTGGTACATCCAGAAATTTCAAAAATATACCAAGGCCTGAGGGAACTGCTTTGGTGGCCCGGGGTGAAATGGGAAGTGGCAGAGTTTGTGGCTAAATTCCAAGTGTGCTAGCAATTGAAGACTGAACACCATGTTCCCAATGGTTTTTTGCATCCTTTAGATGTCCTCGAGTGGAAGTGGTATGACATCTTAATGGGCTTCGTCACAGGACTACCCCAAGCTCAGGGTGGTTATGATGCTATCTGGGTAGTGGTGGATCGACTGAAGAAATCAGCTCACTTCTTAGCAATTAAAGAGTCAGTCCTGGTGAGTACCTTAGAAAAGTGGTACGTAGACGAGGTTGTGCATTTTCATGGAGTCCCGAAGACTATCGTCTCAGATTGGGACACATGGATTACCTCACGACTCTAGAGGGGGTTACAACATTCTTTTGGCACCCAGCAACGCCTTAGCACTGCTTTCCACCCCCAGACCGATGGACAGACATAGCGGACTATCCAAACGCTGTAGGACATGCTGCGGGCATGCGTTCTGGATTTCGGAGGATCATGGGTATGATATTTTCCTTTAGTAGAGTTTGCCTACAACAAAAGCTTCCACTATACTATTGGCATGGGGCCATTTGAGGATTTTTATGGAAGACCATGTCGTTCAGCCATTTTTTGGGCAGAGGATGGTGAGACAGGTGCTCTTGGGCCAGAGGTAGTACAGAGCCCCACGGAGAAAGTCCAGCTTGTACCTGAGAGGATGAAAGCGGCTCAAGACTGACAAAAATCTTATGCTGATCGTCGGAGGAGGCCCTTGGAGTTCGAGGTGGGGGATCAAGTATTCTTGAAGGTTTCCCCTCGATGGGGGCAGTAGTGGTTTAGGAAAGGGAGCAAGCTCTCACCTAGGTTCATCGGACCTTTTGAGGTGTGGAGGTGAGTCGGTGAGGTGGCATATCAGCTGGAAATGCCACATCAGTTGGAGAAGGTTCATGACGTCTTCCCTGTCTCCCAGCATCGTCGGTACTTACACGACGACTCTCACATTATCGACTGTGGAGAGTTAGATATGGGAGATGACACGACCTTCGAGGAATGACTAGTCAGAATCGAGGATCGTAAAGAGAAGGTTCTCCATGGACGAACCATTCCATTGGTTCATGTGTTATGGAGGCATGGCGGCCTCTAGGAGAGAACTTGGGAGAGGGAGACCCAGATGCACGCTCAGTACCCGTAGTTGTTTTGAATTGTGTTTTCCCTTGTTATTCTGAGCTTTGTGTTGATGTTATACTTTGTACCTTTGAGATATGAATGCTTGGCTTGTCGGTTGTGAGACCATTTGTTTCCATGTTCCCTGGTAATGTGTAACATTTCTGGATGTGTGGTGAACGGTAAAAACCTGATCCTTAATCGAGACTCATTAATGCGGATGTGATTGAACCTGTGTGGGCGTGTTAGTGCCGCCTAAAGCGGATAGTATCTCGACATAGGAGAAGATAGTTTTCCCCAAACCACATGTTCGGGCAGTGTGTTGGTTGTGTGGTGTTGAGGGTAGTGCAAGTTGGAAAATCCTAACATATGGATGTGGGAAGGCCCAATCCATAATCGAGATGCATTAATGCGGATATGATTAAACCTGTGCAGGCGAGTCAGCACCGCCTAAAGCGGATAATATCTCGACATAGGAGGGGGAATTCCTAGTACCTATGATTAGGGAGGTTGGTTGGGTTCCGGTTATAACGAGAACCCTTAGAGGTATCTTGTTGGGTTCCTCTGGTTTGGTTTTGAATTCTCGGGGATGAGAATGTTTTAAGAGGTATCTGATGTAATGGCCCAGACCTCTCCGTCCCATTCCTTTGACCAAAAGAAGGTCACGAAGTGTTCTGGAGGGTAAAATGGGCTTTTCCCACACTTTCCAGATTTTTGAAACTACACGTCGTGTAGTTTGAGTACACGCCGTGTACCCCCATCGCCAGGTATACCCCATGTTCATGGTCGTGTCCTTTCCATGTAAAATAAATGGGTACACACCATTTATCCAATACTACACACCGTGTAGTCTCTCTCCTCATATGTGTTACCGTGTGTTGACCAGTCAACATCCATGTGCCGTGTTGGAGCCGTGTGAAATAAATGGGTACACACCGTGTATCCAATACTACATGCCATGTAGTCCCTCCCCGCATATGCGTTACCTTCAAGCCGTGTGTTGACCAGTCAATGGCCGCATCCCATGTTGAAGGACGTGTTGGAAGCTGTGTGGTGACCCTGTGAAACAGCCGAGTACACTCCATGTACTTTCCTTTTCTCGCCTATAATGTAGGGTTTCCCTCCTCCTTTTCAACTCACCCCTCTCCTCCCCATTCCTCTGAGCAGAGCTCTCCCAAGAGACTCGAAGGCTCATTTTCTTCCATAACTTCTTCGTCGGAGCTCCGATTTATGATCCGTCAGTGGCCACAGGATCGTAATGACAAGGCGGAACTTCCGATCTTGGATCCGTTGTCTTTCCATTGGCCTTTCCTTTCCGAATTCCACCCTAGTTGGTTTTGTTGGGACCCGATAGAAGTGACGGACGCTGACGGATGTCTTCTATAGTTGATCTGGGGGAGCGTTGTGATCAGAACCTATTGAGGTAGGAATTTTACCTTCGTCTCTCTAAATTTGTGCATCATGTGGGGTGGGTGTCCTCTTATTTACGTGAAGCACATTTGAACTGGTTAAATAAAGATAATAACTGGTCAAATAACAGGAATGGGGAAAGTTGTTATGTTTATCTTTGTTTATCCTATTGGTATGTTATGAATTGAATAGGGTTATTCCTACTGAAAATCATGGTCGTTGGGGGCCTTTTCTTGCGCAATTAAATTGTTCCCTATCTTCTAGACCATTTTTGTGAATGGAACCTTGTGGAATGTGGAATCTGGTTAATCACGAAAAGTTGGGTGATTAAAATCTAGAACCCTTGTGCGATCACCCCGGTTAAACAAAATGGAATAATGAACATGTGGGTTTTGGCTTCGTTACTTGGTGTGTGAAGGGTGGGGGGGGTGAATCCTGGGTTGTCATGAATAGAACGCGTATCAGGGATGCGGTAAATGATGTTAAAGGGGCGATGATGTGGAACGATCCATATTTTGTGGGTTGTTGTGGATCGGATGAGAAGCGGGGCTGCAATAAGTTGTATCAAGGGATGATGATGTACGGTGCAGTTGTGGTTATGGAGATTGGCAGCGGGGCTGTAGGGATGGGTTGGAATGTGAACGGACTACGGGGTGTGAATAATAAATAAAATGTGGAAGAGTTAATGAATGGAGGGTAATGGTAATGGAACGGGGTTAATAATACATGGAGTTGGTTTGCTAATAAGAAGGGATTTGTGGTGCTGCTTGTGTTTTCGCAACTTGATTTGTGGATGGTAGGGATATGTTTTACAATCGATCGATGTGGTAGGTTGTGGATAGTTGCCTAGTAGTTATGGAACTAATAAACTAATTCTGATGAAACGTAAAAACCTAAATGGGGTTGGGGTTATTTTTTGTATGCATGCTTCGTAATAGCAGTGCCGAGGCACATGCTCAAATTCTCTGTTTAGAATCCATATCTTGGGTAGTGTGGTTGGTATACATATATTTATATGTATCTTTTGTGTTTTATCGCACCCCACCCATGTTGAGCACTTAGTGATGAACACTCCCATTTCATGGGAGAGGGTGTTTTCCCTTAGTTACTAGCTCATTCATGCTCCTTCTTCCCTAGGCTGTGATGGCTTGAGGCGACCTTAAACCTAAGACTCTTTGGGTAGGTTTCGATTGGGGTGGTTCTAGCCCAAGACTCTTCAGGAAGGTTTTACTATTTCCCAAGAATCTTTGGGATGAGGCCCAGGTGTGTGCGGGCGGGATACATGGTTGTGAGGCCTAGATGTGTGCTGGCGTGATACCTGGTTGTGAGGCCCAAGTGTGTGTGGGCAGGATACGTGGTTATGAGTACCAGGTGTGTGCAGGCGGGATACGTGGTTGTGAGGCCCTGGTGTGTGCGGGCGGGATGTGTGGTTTGTGAGGCCTAGGTGTGTGTGGGATGGGAGAGTGTGGCAGCGTCAGGACGTTCCCCGTTAGGAAGATCATCTAACTAATAGGAAATGGTGCAGGGTACCCAATACTCTTGTTCTTATATACTACTACTTGTTGTCATTGTGTTTTTGGTGAGTGTGGCTGGGGAGGTTGGGTGGATAGAATTCTTTGCTAGGTTTCTTCTATTGTTCTCACGGGACATTAGGATGTCTCTCCACTAGTGCACAAGAGTTTTAGATTTCCCTACTAAGTATAATTGTATGCTCACCCTACGTTTACTTTCAGGTATCTAAGAGGAGTACCAAGGTCATGAAAGATACTATTAGTCGGACAGTTTGAGTTGATTTTGTTGTTGTACACTTGTTTCTTTAGGTATTTTACTTTGACCTTTCTTGTACTTGGACCTTGTTATAAAATTGTTTAAACATGCATGTGGGCTTGGTTTGGGTTTATTTCTATACTCTTGTTCTTTTCCTTTTTGGTGGTTGACTTTTCCTATTTTCCGATCTTAAAATGATAAAAGGGTAATGCCTCCAATATTTGTAAAAACACATACCCTTGGTGCTAGTTTCCAACCCGGGGCCTACTGGAGGCGGGGCTCGGGGGTCATTATCTCCCTTTCATCATTGCCAGCTCAGGAGGGGCATCTTTGGTGGGAGGGGGTCGTGACATTTATGATTTAGTTCAAAAAAAAATTTGAGAAGAATTCCTCAAATTTTTATAGAATTAATTTCATGGATTGATGAATCCAAATTAGTGGCACCATTATCTATAATTAATTTACAAAAAGAATATTGTTATGTACATTAGTGGAGATAGGAGTACCCTTAACTGTCTCACTACTAAAGAGTTCTTTAGAGACATAAATCTTTAATTTCAATATTGATCTGTATACCACCATTTAAGGTTATCTATAAATAAATAATAATCCATGTTTTTATTTTTATTCTAAAGGTTTGGACCTTTAGATATAAACATCATTTTTTATACGTCAAGATAATATCTCTTGTATTTTTAATATGAATTATTATCCCCTCAATTCACTTCTTCTGGTTGATTTTCCTTAGGAATTGTTTTATTTATGATATCAAATGTTTCTTTCAACTTCGTAATTATTCTCATGTTTTTTAGCTATTAATAAGTTTCTCTAATTAAACTTTTACCCTAAAAATAAATTTCAAACTATCATCGGATGATTGCGATTTCATTATATATATATAAAAATATTTTCTATGGTTAGTATCATTATTTACTTATATTTAATATTGAATTTTATAAAATGTTATCCCACTAAAATGAAAATAAATTTTTTAAATCCATCAAATCCATTACTAAGAAATATATGTATTTCACTCAACAATGAGTCCTCTTTAGAGTTCCTCACAGCACATAGTTATTTATTAATTCTATAATGAAAATAATTTGAGATATGAATCCTTGGTAGTTTAAACAAAAACTATTTATACTAATCTATAATAAGGATTCAATCAAATTTATCCCCGTTGTATAACTCCCAAAGGGTTTTTAGATAAGATTAACCCAAAAATAAAATTAAAAAAATAACATGACTCTTAGAGTATCTATATTACTTTCATTCTTTACACAAAATAATTTATAGGCACCTATCTTTGGTATGAATCAATCTAGTTAGACGATCAAGGTCCTAACAAACATTTCTTTTGACGGAATTAATTACATAGTACATCAAATGGGATTTAAATTTTACCATATTACCTCATGCATTCCATATACATGCGTGAATTATTTTAATTATTTAGTTTATAATCACATTTATTTAAAAAAATTATATGTTGAAAACATGATAACCTGTTATTATTTTTGAAAAATTTGATAAAACATTTCACGAATGATTTAAACTAAATAAATTATAATACTTTTAATATAACTCCTAAATTTCATGTTTAATGATTTATGTAAAAAGTTTATCACCCTAAACCAAATCATACATTATTTAGAATAAAATCATTTTATAAAAATGAGTAAAAAATAAAAGAATAAAATAAATAAATTATATATTCCTATGTTAAAACATGAGATAAAAATTTAAGAACGATTCAAAAATAAATTATAGAAAACAATAAAATTAACCACGAATAAACATAAAAAACTATATTTTACCTAATTATAACATTTCATTTTATCATTTATGTGGCTTTAATGTGACATACCACATATTTTAAAATTTTGCGATATTTATGAATAATTTTATTACGAAAGAATAAAATATTTTTAAATGATTAAACAATTAATATAATTCACACATTTTGAAAATAATGCTTCGGATATAAAAATGTTATATTCATATTTAAAAAAATTATAATTAAATATATTAAATTTTATTTTTCACGTAATTCTTAAAAGGTAAGATGACGTATAATAACGATCCCAACTAGAAATATGCTTTGGTATTATTTAATTCCCCTTAAAGTGTTTGTTGTTGTTTTAAATAATTATAACAAGAATAATATATTATTAAAACTACATTCATGGTGACTTTCACCATAAAGTGATCTTCCCCATGGTGTAAAATAATATTAAGGTAAGACCTTGAAAATTTATCATTGATTTTAGACAAAATAAACCATTTTTGATTTCCAATTTTCATCAACCTTGTTGTTTTTAGTTGAAACAGTTTCACTTGGGAAAGTCATTTGGGATTTCTATTTTCTGGTAGTGTTTTGGGGAGGCATACATTTTGAATTTTCTATATATCTAGGGTGACATGTTTTGAGTTGTATTTTAAAATAACCAAAAGGTATTTGACACTTGCTTTATTATATTTATGATCCTCATTTTAGTTTCCACTATTCCATAGTTTCTTACAAATCATAATGTATAGTATCATCATACTAGACTCTATTTTTATAATAATATTATCTTACACTATTGTGTATTGAATATATCATTGACATTTATATTTCAATAAAAAAATGAAAATTTCCATTTTTTATATATTTTTCCATGTCATAGTATGGAAAACCTCCATTTTTATCTATAATATGGTGCCTAAAAATCATTTACCAACTTTCATTATCCATTAGAATAGAAAAAAAACATTGATAGTTCTGACATAACAATAATGGAGGGTTTATTAGAGATTTCAATCACCGAAAATTTAGGTTAATAAATATATCCATGAACTATTAATCCCATAGTAGACCTATATAATTGGAATGAATAATAAAATGAAGAAAATCTTGCACCTTTATCTTTGAAGATATGAACTGTTTAATATTGAATCATGTGGTTGATCGAGAATATTGTGTACCGAAAGATGTTTTTCACCCTCCTAGGGTATCTAGGAATTATGGGAATCCATTTGTTCCCAGGAGGATCCTCCCTTAAGACAATTTTCAAGAACCATGAGTTTAAAGGAAAAAAAGTATTATATTCAAAAGAGTAATTTTTTCATAATGTTTCACATCAGTTGGATCCCAAAGGAATGAGTAATTCCATAGGTTGAAATAAAATTTATATATGCATCCATGAATCAATGTTATGATAATATATTTATGATATTCTTCCTTAAAAATCACATAATATTATAACTTTTTGTAATGGTCATTCAATCATCAAAATGAATTGTTTACCTTTTAAAAATTCTTGCATAAAATTTTAACTCTTAAATTTTACCATCTCAAGATGAAAAACTGAGTATGATATCATTAAAATCATGCCAATGATTAGGATAGAAATATTTATCATAATGTGATAATTTTAAGAATATATTTCCTGAAAGAGTGTCTAAATCTATGTCTTGGTGCGCATATGGCTAGAAACTTTTGGGGTCTTGGACACCATGTTGTAGTTAGACATTTACATAAACATATATACCAACCACATATTAACAATCATTGAATATTATATAGTTTATTCAAATAATAATATATATACAATAACATTAAATATTTTAAATATATAATTCACTAAATTTCCTTTAATCATATGAATGTATTCACATTAGAAATTATATTTTTGAAATTTTCATAATTGGATCTATTATTATCTTCAATCATATTCAAATTTTTCTAAAATTCCAATCACTATTATGATACCCATATCATTTATGAATTAATTTAATGAAATTGTGTTTAATATAGTGATCCTTGTATAAAAAACTATATCAATATTAATTCTATTAACCTGAGTCATCAGAAAACCTATTTAAACTATTTTAACACAATCAATAAATATTTCAACCACATCCATACCAACTAATAATAAATATTTAAGAACTCATTGTTTATATATATTTTAATTTTTACTATCATATTTGGTAATAAATATGTTATTTAATTAAGTGATTTTATTCTTTATTGATATAAATATAAAAAAATCAAATTGAATAACATAGATCAATTTTTACCGAAATCTTTTAATATATTAAACTACTTCAAAGGGTCAACCAAACATTACTATGATACCAATTTTAATATTACTAATTCCAAAAATAATGAGTAAATTTAGTATGTATTCGATGATAAGGGGGTGGGGTGAAAACATGAATCATAACTTTTATGATTATCTCATAAGAGAAATTCATATTTGATTAGATGAAATAAAAAAGATAGGCACATATTTCTTTTTAACCATATCATTTTATAAATTTATTGATATTATATATAGATACCTACTATTATCATCCAAATCTAAATAACAAAATTGAGCACAAATTTTTACAATGATCCCCATTAAAAATGAATAGATGCATACTTGCATTGGGATGGTATCATCTATTTCCACATGATCCATATATACAATCACATAATATATAGATAATAGAGTTTATCCATAGGATATTATAAATATTAAAGTCTTTATAAAAGAAATATGTTATCCAATACACAACATAATCACCCAATAATGGTCTAGTAAAATAGATTCTTTAACTTATAATAAAAATATCTAAATCGCTATAAACAGCGTACCAAACTAATATTCCCCGTTAAATATTAAAAATCTAAAATATTATAAATGAACACTTGTCTAAGATCACCTAATATCATCCCTATTATTCCACTAAAATATATTTATACGTCTGAGAATCACTAATAATTAGAAAATATGAAAAAATATTATAGATCGCTTCTCTACTAACCAATCCATTTTCACTTAAAGTAAGATTTCAATGTTAAATTTTTAATTATCTATTCTTTTATAATTTTATTATATGAATAACTGGTTAAAATTAAGTTTTTAGGTTTATTAATTTTATTATATTCTCCCACACCTCTTCTATGATAGATCAAGACTAATATTATTGTATCTTCTGCTAAAAACATCAAAATTGAATTTCTATAATGATAATAATAAACGTGACCCAATTTAGAAACATCAAAACATATATCATCAAAATAAATTATTTGTTATCTTAAATACCTAAGGACCTTTTAGGTTTAGAGTTTTAGATAATTAGTGAAAAAATCGTACATAATATCTTTGATACCTAAACAACTTGTGCATAAAAGTCCACATCATTTCATAATGAGTTATTCATATGTTGTAATATTCTTAGGCATATCATACATAATACAGTTATTCAAAAAATAGGGAAATGAAATTCATAGGAAGGGTGAAAAAAATATTGAGCCACTTGAAAACAATTCTTGACTAAAGGATGCATTATAACTTGATGAAATCATAAAGAAAATATTTACACAACATGGAATATTGATTTTCATATAACTTTTTATAATTACTCTTAAAAATTGATTATCATACCTCATAAATTAAAAATATTCACATAGGAGAAACCTATAAACAGTTAAATCTATCCCTTTACCCAATTAATTAGAGAGATATATCACTCTAAACCATCATTAGGAGCAATATCGATATCAAAAATAATGATAAATATATATAAAAATTATATCATAAACATAACGCATGAATTATTTATTTTTTCAACACAATTATAACCATTTTTCTTTCACAATGAGATTTACTTGTGGAAAATAAATGAGTCCCACAAAAATTTATTTGAAACAATCGTAAAACATCCATAGAAATAATAAGGATGGTGTATCCCCATGTGATGCTATTAATTATTATATTTGAATTGATTTAACATTTGAACAATTTTTTATTTCACATATCACTGAAAATGGGTTATTTTATATTAATGCAATATGTTTGGATTGCGTTATATGAAAAAAAATTAATAATTCCTTAAACATAACAGGAATTTTATCTTTCTCTATAATAATCAACAATGTTAGTTTTCAACTTAGAATATGTTACACACAACACCGATTTGGTGTACGCAACACACAATGCCAACTTGGCATACATTACATGAAACACTGAGTTTCTATGATACTTATTTTTTTTATAATTATTTCTAATTATATAATTATAATACTACTATTATGAAATGTAATATGAATAATTATTACTAATTTTAAAATATTTTTTATAATTATTTTATATAAATAAAACATATTTATGAAGAAGGAAATATATTTTTTGTTAATGTCCTTATATGTTTAAAAGCAATATTTTCTCTAATGATCTTCTTTTAATGTCATTATGTAAAATATATCAAAATTAATTTTAGACACATTTATTTATTAATTTTTATACAATAAAATTATTTTTTAAAATTTGAATGTTGACATTATCTTAGGAATATTTTTTTGGATTTTTCTGTGAAACTTCATTTATTTGATCTGTAGTGAAAATACCAAATTTTAATTCAAAACCTCTTTTTCATCTAATTTGATTATGATATAAAATTACTTTTTTTAATTTTTTAATAATGTTTAATCTTATAATATTTTTATCAAGTAATCTAATTTATCTCATTGTAATAGAATTCACATTGAAATTGGGATTATAAACATTGTAAATGTTTCTACGTTTTTTACTATAAAAACTCACATTGTCGTCCCGTCAGTAGGATTAGTTTTAAATTAATTTCATCAAATTATATGATTATAATAGTTGAAATTAGATTCTATATCTTTTAAAAAAATAATTATTATTTATTATTTATAAAAAAAATGATTTTTTACCAAAACTATTAGTGAATGTACTTAAAATTAATTACATAGATTAAGGTAAAACTAAGCTTAACAAAGGACTAAACCATTAATTTTAGACAGAAATCATCATTGAACCATGTTAAGAACTAATTTTATAGACATTATTCTGCCATTAACAATCCATTATTTATTTGATTTGATTTTTATGACTTTATTAATGTAAATACGTGGGAACACAAAACTTATTTTCAAAAATACCAACAGTGTCCTTTCCCTTCCCAATAAAATGACACCACCCCTACTACATTATAAAACATCTAAAATCACTTAGTTTAGTACAAGATCTGCCTAATATACTTCATAAAATCCCTTCCTTACACATTGAATCCTTCCATTGGTCAGAACAAATTCCAAGAATCATTTTCGAACAAACTGAAAGGAGTTAGCTGATTAAGAGGTAACGTCTTCTTTCAAGATCCATTCTTTTATTTTCTTACTACAAACCCTAAAATATTATTATTACATTATTTAATAAAAAAGAGTATAATAAATATACTAGTTTTTTTTATTTTATTTTTTTCCTACACTTTCACACACCTCCATCTAATGGTTAACAAATATATTGTTTACGTGTACGATGAACTACCACATCACTAAACAATGATTGGTCATTTTTTCCATTACCACTACCCATGGTGGAAATTATGATGTAGAAACTATTTATATGTGTTATATATTATAATAAATATTTATTTATGATTAATTATTTATTTTACAACACATATCATTATACCATACATTTAGTGTTAATATGATTATTTCATTTAAGAACGTTTGATTTCTACCCCCACAAAGTTATATGATTCGGTCATACACTACATGGAATGTATTAAGAATGAATTTGGTTGATATATAAGATATAAATTATATAATGAATCTATTGTAATAATTATTCATATATTCCTATACATTCATATATTTATTCTAATTTTGTTCATTCAACATATTAATTAAACGAAAATAACCATCATATGTATATATAGTTTACTGTCTCCATGGATGTTTTATTCCATTTCATACATATATATACAATGGTTTATTATAATAAAAATATAATGAATAAAAATTATATTTAAATAATTTTTTACATTCTCTAAATAAATATATAAATATAAGGTCCAAAGATATAACAAATTAAGGAACATGCGAAAAACCAACAGGATATTACCCAACGTGAATCTTTATCATAGAACTCTTAATAAGAGGGTAATATAAAGACCTAATAAAAACATATTTTGACTTAAAAGTAAAAATAAGGTAATTTTATAGATTCAAAATAAATTTATATTCATTATATAAGAGGTTTTAATTATTATTATGAGAGTCAATACACAAGGTATGTGAATTAAAACTCCCTTTTTATTTATGTGAGATACATGATTTATTTAACACCCATTCCTTTTTTGTGGGGTGTATAATTACCTTGGTTGGTTAATATTATTCTTATAATTAAATATATTTATATTTATATATCCATTATTTTATCATTATTTCATAGGGCTACAGTTTCAAAAGTTACCAAATTGGAAAAGTAGTTTTATCTCAAATTTCCTTCATTGGGTCACATGTTTTTTATACACCTATGTTCATTAATGAGGTGTTTATGATTCAAATTGAAAATTTTTATAATTAATATAATTTTTTCATGATATTTTTTCTTCATTTATTTCAATTTCATACATGTTGAGTTTGATACCATGTAACCAAGTGGTAAGAGTGTTTTAAAACAAACTCATCTCTTTTCAAGATTTTATATGTTTATGCTTCCAAGGATAAATTATTAGGATCCAAATATTGGGATATATCACCAATATAATTTCCCCCTTTTAAAAAATTATATATTCATTTATTGGTCCCATATTTCAACTCTTTGGTACATTATAATGTTGTGAAAGTGTTTCTATGAAAGCTCGTCTTTACCCTCTCTTTGGTCGAATATAAGTGTTCATTCAAATCTGTGTTTTCTAAAAATGTTTTACAAGAGTAGTATACTAATCTACTTTGATAAATAATATAAATATTTAACTTTTTTTAATTTTACCATTATTTTCAAAGGAATCGTCTTGTCACTTTTTAATAGAGTCGGTTTTAACCTTTTAATCGTGAAAAAGGAATATTCATTTTATATCACATGCCAAGTATGGATTTACCCACATCCAATTATTAGATAAATAAATTATATTGTTAAAAGGATAATAATTAACGAAATGGTTATTTATAAGAGATATTTGAAGAAATGGTTTTCAAAATATTTTAAACATTAATTTATATGTTTTTAAGGATAATGGTTTTTAGAAGGTTTTCTGTTTCAGTGATCATTTTTTAAAAGAAGAAAGGACATTTACCTAAGGATATGTTTCAAAAATATTCTTCAAAGGTAAATTCTATCTAAGATGTCATCTTTTTATGTTACTGATTACCTTTTAAAAAGTTGTCCAATATTTCTATTCATTTTATATCTATCAATGGGTTATGCTTAATGTCATGGTCTTTTTGAAACCTGTTTCTCTATCATAAATTTATTGTTTATAAAATCCATTTATCTTTCACAGTTTGTGAGTTTAATGAAATAATTATGAAACATGTTTCATTTTCCAAAGGATATGATAGGTTAATATGTTTATTATACCCTTTTCATTTCATAGGGTAAGATACGATTGGTTATGGTTTTGTGGCACATGTATGTATGATTTCATTACGATATGGGTGGGGCCTATATATCCCTCCAATTCATTGAGTAATGATATGTTTTATATGATATTAGAGGGTATACAGGTTTTATCCCAAGCATAATAACAAGAAGGTACATGGGTTTTAGCCCAATCTGAAAAGTAAAAGGGTACATGTGTTGTATCCCAAGCCCAAAACCAAAAAGGAAGTTATATTGTATCCCAAGACTAAAAGTAATAGGGAAAACAATTTTTTATCTCAAGAATTTAGTAGGTAAATGAGTCATATACTAATCCTAACATATTATAAAGTTATTGGTTGGTATCCTTGACATAACAGTTTCAAATATTATATATATGAACAAAATTCCATATGTTATTCTTATATTATGCGTTCATGTATTATATTATTTATTTCTAATTGATTAATGAATTATTAAAATAAAATATTTATTATGATCTATAATATTGTGGTTTTGATCTTCAAATGTTATGCACAGGTTCCATATCCTTTTGCTCATGTTATGCTTACACATTACCTTTATTTACCCTTACTGAGTTTATGAGCTCACCCCTTTCTTATGTTTCCTTTCCATAGGTTATGAGGAATGGTCTAAGGTAGAAATACAAATGGTGGAGATATTTATATATGATTTAGAATATCTTTCACAAGTATATAATGTTTTTTCCATGTTTCCAAAGACACTAAACTATTACCATCCTTGGGTATGTATTTTTTTTAAAATGTATTGAATATTCATCTAAAATGATGTAATATCTGCATATGTGAATGTTATGTTTCAATATATATTATCATTACAACATATACACAGTGTAACACACATAATATAATGGGTTTTTGTTGTTTATGAATATAAAAATCTTTAAAAGATCATTAATAACATTATTGGGGAAAACACCCATTACACTATGAAAATCACTTTTAAAAAAAATTACAGATTAAGGGGAAAAAATTTTCCATGAAAATAAACATTTAAATTTTCAAGTAATATTATATTAAAAAATATTTTTGATGATTCAATAATATAGTTAAACCATATCTATTAGAATAAAATATTAATTTCAAACTATGGTAAAGAAAGTCAAAATGTGTCATACGAGAAGTGTTAAAAATAATCCTTTATGATGCATTTGAAAATAAATTTATAGAAACTTTAAATTTACTTTAAAAAAAATTTTATCTGTAAATAATATGAATCATGAAAATAAATTCAATGTTACTTGGACATAGTCCACTGGGCCTACATGTCATGTAAGGGTTCCCTCTCAACCTTATTAAAATGGGGATTGTAAGAAATAAATAAAAATTAAAGGACTTCAATCCATTCATGAATAAAGGAATGTAAATTAAATTCATAACCATAGGACAATAAAATAAATGTGGTTTAATAATAAGATTATATAACTTTCCTATAATTAATATTAAACATAAATAATCCAAAATAATAAAAAATATTGTAACATAAATCCTTTACTACTTTGGCTAATTTAGAATCCAAATTTACTGAAATAAAGAGTATGATATGGATATGTAAACCAATTAATTTCATGAATTAATATTTTCAATTTCATTCATTAGTTATTTTGTAATGCATACATGTCAATCATGGTGCACTATATGAATAAGGTGTTAGAAAACTGAGAATGAGATAAAGAAAATGCTTACAAAGATCCTAAATTATGAAGTGATAATAAATCCATGAAGTGATTTTTTGAACATGTTTAAATAAACATAAATTAAAATAATTACCAACTAAATATATTTAGAGATAAATTAATAAATAATCATGGATTAAAAATGTCAATGAAGAAGAAGTATAACCAGATGAATAGAAGTTGAGTAATGAAACCACTTACAAATTGGTAAATTTCATGTCGAATCCATTTGGAATAAATAATTTCCCTTGAAAGATAATATATAATGAATTGAAATGGATTCATTATTTTACATGTAAAATTTAATTATATTCATGATATAAAATAAATTAAGTGCTTAAAGTAAAAATATGACTTAATATAAGAAAATTGATGAAATCTCATACCTTAGGTCCAGACATTCCATTTATGTCCATTTTCTCTTGTATAAAAGTATTATACAAATTTTTTAATATTTTAAAAAACTTTTATTGGTTTATTAATTTATAATTGGACCATTTTTTTCATTTATTCGAATGAAAAAATTTACTATATAATCGGTTAAGTCCATACTGGGTATTATGAGGATTTTTCGTTCATAGTTTTGAAATAACATGGTTTTATTGACCATAGTCAAAGTGTTAACTATTAAATCATCCCTATAATAAAAATAATAAATACTTATAATTATATATATCAATAATAATTTTAAAACAATCCATGAAAATATTGTTGAAAAATGAATTGAGTTACAATTATGAAGATAGTAGGTCGTAGACACACATGAGTAACATTTCCATTTTTCTATGAACATGGAAGAACGAAGGTAAGTATAATGTGATCATTCCATAATTATGAATATATTACAAATATCATATTATTTCTTTAAATATAATTATATATAGTTTCCATGTCATGTGGTTATGAAAAATGAGCCGCATCATTTCGTGGTGGTGGTAATCTACAGGTACAGAAGACCAACTTAATCAGTTTACATTAGTTGGAAAAGTAGGAAATTAGAAGATATAATATATTTATATAATTTTCAAATATTTCTTGAAAATCATATATATACATTAAAACTATCATTATAACCATCCATAATATGCTTACATGGAAAATTCATTACATCGGTACATGAGGTGGTAGTCAGTCATACACATAGATTGTGGTTTCATTTCATATTTCATGGAAGTGAAGATGGATATAGTTTATTATATTAACATAATAACATATCATTATATTGAATGTAGTTATGTTGTTATTTCATCAGGGATGCAAAATATTTTGTGGTGGTGGATGAACAAATAAAACTAATTTTTTTTTTATATAAGTGATACAAGTTCATCTGAAAACGTCCTTTACTTTTAACATTATTCCCTAAAAAGTTTCTATTATACTCAAAATATGTCTTATAGAAATAGATAGGTGTTTTATTAATGAAATATTGTAGTAAAATTCTAAAAAATGGCTATTAATGTGTCTATATGAGAGGAGAGGGGTTCTATTATAAATGTGATAGGAGGTCACTCTTGGAATTACATAATATATTAAATTAATAGAAATTTAATTTCTTGTAAAAAAGGATAAAAAGGACATATTTAGAATATAATATGATTTTCATTGTAAAAATTCTCAAAAAATAAAATTTCGAAATGTTATGGCTATTTTTGTTAACCTAATCAGTTAGTTTTATCCATCCTTAACCTTGATGAAAATTACCATGATGTCAATTTTGTTTTACTCTTAAAGGGTAAAAGAAGATACTATAGAATGAAAATAGACCCATAAATGGAACATGTAAGATATTTAATGCCATATAAAATTAAATTGGATGAATATTGGATTTTTATGAATTTTTAATCCTTTAAAAATATACATTCTTTATTACAAAATATCATTAATTTTATTTTGAAGATAAATGTAATAATATAATCTAATATACGTCTAACTCATATAAAATGATTCCAAAATTAAATTTATTGAAACAAAAATATGTTATTGTATTAATATAATTTAATTTTTTTAAAGGTTTACATATCATTTTAAACCGTATCTTTTGGTTCAACCATTTGGTCAATCTCTTATAACCTTTACCGTGGTATTGAATTTTTTCAATATTAAAGGGTTATGTTTTTACATATAGGTAGACAATTGGGTCATAAATGGTCAAGTGATTAAATATCAGACTTTTTAAAATTATAATTATCTTATTTAACTATTTTTATGATTTTTTAAATAATTTAATAGAATATTATTTCCATAATAGATTAATGATGTCAATTTTGAGGCCACTCATATTAGTTTTAATTAAATAATAATAATATAGTGATGAATTTAGAATATAATCATATATAACATCTTTAGTATTCAATATCAAGCTAATAAATATTTGGGACTTTATAAATCCCTGAAAAATTGTTACTTCTATTTTTTTGAAATAATTTACTTGATTTCTCACTTTCTTGCACAAACAATGTTTCAATGATGTGTAAGTATTCAAAGTAATTATTTCAGCATTAAAAATTTTAAAAATTATCATACTAATAAAAAAATTATATTTTCATTTAAATAATATTTCTAAATATAATTTTTATACATTTCATAAAATAATATAAATAAAAAATGTAATAGCGTGACATTTTTGACTTCATATTTAAATAAAATATGATAATGGTTAAAATCCTAATAATGTTGAAATAAATTACCCAATTTCTGAATTTTTAATGGATATGGATAAAATATACTCATCCAATGAAATATAGAAATATTTTTAGTTTAATCTTATACCTTATCATAATATTTTGACCTCAATTACCTGATTTACCTTTATTTGGTAATAAAAACGTACTATTGTTACTATTCACTATAACAAAATACTATTACATTGAAATTAATAAAAAAATATTTATTGAGATATTTATAAATATATTTTTTTCATTTTATCAAATTAAATTGATATAAACGTCTTATTTTAATTTAAAAATAAATATGAAAAATGTAATGAAAAATATATTTTCTAAAAAATTCATTTTTAAGTATGTTTTTTTACCAAATTCCAAAATAATGTTAATTAAAATAAAATTAGTTGAATTAATTTTAAACAAAATGATCAAATTTAAATTTTTAAATAATAAACAAATAAATGTTACTTTTTAAATGCTCGAAGAGAAGAGTCAGTATTAAATAAAAATCATTATTTTTACACAATTATTATAAAAAATCAAAAAATTCAGAAAAAAGACAAACATATACCCTAAAGATATTTTTTATATTATTATGTAAAAATTTATATCATTTTTATTATATAAAATTTATAAATTTTTATGAAAATAATTATAATACACTGCCTCAAATATCCATAAAAACATATTTAAAAAAATCATATTTTGGAAGCTTCAAATGCCTTCAATAAAAATTGAGTGATTATTTCCTAATATTTATTAAATAATGTTTTTTTGTCTAAAATTCATATATATATATATATTAATTTATTTTTACCTATTGTTACTAGGATGCTAAAAAAACGGTCATAACAGTCATATTTAAGTAAAAATATATTATGGTATGTTTAAGAGATGTGTTGTGTGTTCATTATTTTATCGATCATAGTGTTGTTTTAAAATATCATGGTGATAAATTCCTTACACCTTCATAAATTGAATCATAAAAATATGAACATGATCCCCACAATCAAGGTTTTAATATTTGAAATAACGTTTTTTTTAAAATCCCCATTGTGAAAAGGTCAAGTAAATTTTCTTCTTGAATAAAAGGAATGGAAAATATAAAGGTCATCTAGAATAACACATAAAAAGATATCTAAATAGGATAAAATTTTGTGGGAAGTAAAAATTTGGATATGGTGGAAAAAGGTAATATCTAAATAATGATGTATTTTGGTAGAAATCATTGATATCAAGAAAATGAATGATCATTGGAATGGTCATAAAAAATATTGTCAAACAAGCTATGTGAAAAATAAAATCGATTCATCAGAAATGATGGAAACCATAAAATTGTATTGTTTCTAGATCCATTTCCTTGAGTTAAGGAATTCCCTTATTTTCCATACAAAAAAATAAGTATATATACTTACTTGACATGTTAAATTTTATACATTAATCAAATTATACCACAATAATATCTTTTTATCCAAATGATGATTATTAAAGGATGTTTTTTTATTCCCGGAGATATAAAATCAACATATATTAGATCAAAATATCCAAAAAGGATAACAAGTTATTCAACAGGACATTTAATATTAACCAAAACAGAAATTTTTTACACAATGTAAAATAATATCCAAAATGTATAAGACTTCATATAAATAAATAACAATTTAATCCAAAAAATTAAAAAGTAACATGAATGGTTAAACATATATCATTCTTTAAATAAATAACTTTATATCAAAAATTACCATAAAAACAAAATATTAACGAATTTTTTAACCTCAAAGGTTATCTCAATCTATAATTAATACACAGAAAAATGTAATAAAAATAATTTAATATAAAACTTCATTTTTAACATATAGGTTACATATACCATAACCCATTAAAACTATACAAACACACAGTTATAAATTATATAATCTTGTTTTATTAGAAAAAAGTTTTCATTCTTGCATTCCAAAACATCTTCAAGGTTTATATTTTTAGAGAATGAGTACATTTTCTTACACAAGAAACCCATATATTATATAATGGACACATATAGTAACCCTTTCCCCTATGATATATGACTTTTAAAATGAAACTTATTATCTTCTTGTCATAAATATATTTGATTGTATAGATGACTTCTTCTTTGTTATTTCTCATCCTTAAAAAATGAGATATAAAATAAAAAAAATGAGAGATTAGAACAAAAATCATGGTATATTACATAAAATAATGACATCTGTTAGTCTAGTGGAAAACATGATAGCCCATAAATTTTTACCTTTATTCCAATATTCATCAATCATATGAAATAAATCATAACCATAAGAAAAACATAATATTTTTTATCAAATAAATTTTTTTAAACCCATAAAAATAAATTAGAAAACCTTTTTAGAAAACCTTGAGAATTTTATTGATAACCTTTGTTAGAAATAACTATATCCTAGCTAAATAAAAATGAGAAACCTACTATGTTATCCCCTTCTTCTGGCCAATAATGATAAAGAAAATTACCCACTAAATTAGAGATCTATATCAGGATCACCCTTTATATAAGCTATATAGTGATAACATATAATCATTATTGGGATCACCCACCATAAAAAATTTATTTTCTCACCCATCATCATCTATAGTTCTCAAGTACCACATCTTAAAGAAAATATCTTCATCTCTTACATTTTCATCATAAAACCATTTAGAAACTCATTTGAATCCATAGGAATGTTTTTGGGATATCAACATTCCCTTCCATTTTCAAAACTATAATACAAAGAGAAAATAATATAAGAACTTCAAATGGAGAAAAAAATGATGGTTTGTAAATGAAGAAAATCATAAAATTTCATTTTTGGTAGTAGGAAAAGTTATTGATGCTATATATGTTAAATAGAACATTTTATGTTAACTTTATAAAGAAATAAAATGTTCCCTATAAAATAAATTAAAGCATTTCGATTGAAAATCATTGAAAAATATAAAAGATGCATCATATTTCCTTTATAATTCATTTATTTATATATAAATACACAAATAGTACTATTTTATTAATATTTATATGTAATACAAATATTTAGAAAATAAATCATGAAATTCTATAAAATAATGTTTTATGATAAAGTAACCCTTAGCTTGAGTCTATTTTATCATGTATGTTATTTATATTTTGAAATAATAAATTACGTAAATTATTTATTTTATTACGATATTTTTTCAAATGTACTGTTCATTTTCTATTTATTTCCATGTTTTATTTAAGGAATAAGTCATTTATGTAAACCTCACATGCTTTGATTAAATTCAGATCAAATATCCAAAATGAATTTTGTTGGTTAACTATTTTTAATGTTGTAATTATTACATTATTGCAAAAATAATAAAAAATAAAATAATTATTATTGTATACATATGTTATTATTCTAATACCTACGATGAAATATGGGTAAGAAAATTTATTATCATTACAATCTTAGAGATGGTAGGTAGTACGTATACATGAGTAAAATTTTTATTTTTCAAAGAACACGTGAGAATGAAATAAATGATAATTTAATATTTAATTAATTAATATTATATAATAAATTTTATATTATATCATTAAATATTCTTGTATTCCAACCATGTGATGTGATGATGAAAAATGAATCACATCACTTTGTGGGGGTGGAAATCACACAAATACTCGAATAATGTTATCAATTTAAAATGGATTGATATGTAAGAAGATAAATGTTTTATTATATTTATATAATGTTATTTATTTTATGAATATAATATATATAAATTCAATACATAAATTTAACCATCTACGTGAGGCAGTGATGGAATCTGAATTGCATTGGTTTGTGCGGTAGTAGTATTTTGTACACACAAAAAATTGTTTCATTTACAATTTAGTAGAAGATGAGATGATTATAGGTTATTACACTATTATTAAAACATTTAATGGTATATTTTGAAAAAAAAAATATCTCTAGGTAACATGGAATCATTTTTGGATTGATTATATTTGTTTATAAAGAGGGTTTCTTTGGCCAGTTGACGGTTATCCGGAAACATACGTCCATGGAATGTCTTAGGATCAGAACATAGAATTAGGGAAAAGACATGATGTGCACAAATGATTAAAAAATGATAAATAAAGATGAATGTACATGAAAAAGGATTACATGCCCAATGCGACATCAAATGGGGTTTTGTGAACTCGAAGTGGGTCTGGTGTGACATGTTGAATCTTATGCACATGGTTCTGTTATTCCTATAAATAAGTGGTGACCCCCATAATTTGAAGTATATCAACACTTAGAGAGAATCTAAGCACTATATCACATAATATTTTAGGAAATGGTTGTTGGATGAAATAATTTTAGTTGCGCAAAAACTATGGATTCTGTGCATAAAATTTGAGTTTCATGAAAGATTGAGGTTGTGAAAAAGGTGTTTCACAAAGATAGTTAAATATTTTTTACAAGGAATTAATGTAAGGGGAATGATTTTGTAAGGGTTCATTGAAATATATGATGTTTCCCATTATATCTACGGTAAATCTATATTCATCAATATATGAATTTGGGACATTAATAGAAAGTCTATATACAATGGAGGATAAATTAATTAGTTATAAAGAAAGGAGTAATAAGTCTTTAAAGTGTGAGTCGACCATCAGAATAATTAGTGTGCACAATTCAGTTGAGAGACCAGTGAGATTCCAAATTTTATTTGTTTTTAAGTAAAAACAGAATGTGTGTCTAATCCAAACATTGAAAATAGTAGTGTGATTTTAGTGGATTTGGTACATCGGAACACTGTTATTCTATACTCCTTGTACATATCCCCATAAGGGTGAACCAAGTAAATGATTTTATATATTGTACATGATTTAATTATTTTTTATTCTTTGATACAGAAAATAGATGGAAGGGAATTTTTATTAGTAATGAAATAAGATCAAAAGGGGAAGATGTTTTAATCAGTCATAGCCTGATTCACCCTTCTCTTAGGGTATTTGACCTACTACACCTAACAATATCTATGATATTTTTTTTATAATTTCAAAATTCTTTAATAAGATTTTATAGGGTTATAAGAAGAAATGATATGAGAAACATTGGTTAAGAACAATACCTCTTCTTCCAACAACCTCTTTAGGTTTACACCAAAATCCTTCTAATGATGGTTATCTGATAAAATAAATTCCTCTAAGATATGGGGAGAGATGTTTTTAATGGATTTAGGTTTGTATTGACCAAACCAAATTGATATTTATCTTTTTATAGGATACGATATGTGGGATCTTTCTATAAGTGGGGGAGAGGACACACATGGAGTTTTTTTAAATTAAAATATATTAATCAATTAATGATAAAAAACAAGTAAAAAATTGATATTTATGAATATTAGATGATATAGGGTATGAAAATTAAAATAAAAGAGATTTTATACTTGTTTTTATGACATTTGACCCTTATCTCTTCACCTTAACCCTCCATTAAAACTTTTTCACATTACTTATGTAAACATAATATTACAATTTTAACTATTAATTAACGAAATAATATTACAATGAAATTATTAAATAATATTAATAATAATTATTTAAAATATGAAATAATGTTTATCAACTTAAATTTACATAATTGTGTGTAAATAATATAAAATTATTCCTATAAAATGCGATGAAAAATAACATTTTAGACAAATAACTTTTTCAGTATAAAACTGTTTTAATACCAAATTCAATTATAATTATAATTAAAATAAAAAGAACTATGTTATTCATAATATAAATTAACTAATTTTACATTCAAATAATTTTTAAACAGAATAAAACCTTATAGATGGTTGATTTGAGAATACATTTTTTAAAAACCGTAGTTATTATTCATTGTTCATTGAGAAAATAAAACTTTTAAAAAAATTTCAAAAATTCATCCCAATATTATTTTTTTATTCTATATTCAAAAAATAAGATCATTTTTTCAAATAAAAATTCTACAATTTGGATTTATTCCTTTTAAATAAAACTATATAATAGATGAAAACAATTTTTTTAGAAACAAATCATTTTCTATTTGTAGTGGAAAAATAACTAATATTTTTATAATAAATGTAAATATATAAAATCAAACTAATGAATTTTAATAAGACATGAAAATTATTTATGTAACCATATCCATGGTTGTTACATCATAACACCCAGATATTTTAGGCAATAGTATTTTTCAAATAAATTAAATTGCTTCAATATCAAGTCTTACATGCAACATAGAGTTTTAACTAAGCACGACTTATTATTATTATTATTATTATTATTATTATTATTATTATTATTGTTATTATTATTATTGACCCTTATAACCTAGTATTTGAATATGGAGGAATGAATATGAACAATGTGATTTTGAAAATTATATATAAAGGGTTTAGATGAAGAAATATATATATATATACACACACACACACATATTTTTTAGAAAATTATTTAGATGATTCAAAAATATTTTTTTTTCTAAAAAAATTACTTGAATTGATTTTTTAAACAAATAATAAATTTAATTTTTTAAAATTTTATAAAATTTCTTTTATGTAATTAACTTTATTTTTGGAATCAGAATGGGAAATTTATTTTAGGTATAAGTTTTTGAAATGTCTATCTTTTTAGTGAATACTAAAAAATTAAAAATTCCTATTAAAAATGTGTTTCCATTTTATACAACATACAATGATAAATATGTTTTTTAAAATTATTTAAACATAAAATTGTTAAATTTTATTTTATTAATCCAATTAATGACATTTGAATCAATTTAATTCTAACTTTTTATAATTAACTTTCTATACCTATGAATGTTTTTTTCCTTTAAAACCCGCCTTTTGATTACATCTATGCATTTAAATTTAAATTAACATTTCCTAATTCTATGATTAGTGTTTTGACAAATGGATTATGTATTTATAATAAATATAATTTATATTATATAATATGTCAAAATGTTATTTTTCTAAATTACATATAAAAATAGAAATTTTAATTTCCACAGTTAGGGTTAAAATTGGTTTATCGAGGGGTTAAAAAAAGATAAGTGTTAAAATAACCTATAAACATGTCAAAATACAATTTTATAAATATATTTCAACGTTATATCAGTTTTTATTTTATAATTATATATTATGGATCCTTATTTCATGATTAAAATGTGTACCTCATTTTTCTTTTCAAAATTCCTTATGTGACCCCTCCTCCACTTATAAAAGGGCACCCCCACTTCTATACTACCCACACTTCTAATAACTCTTGGATCATGACATACCAACATAAATCATTTTATAACATCCATACACACATCCTAGAGGCCTTGTTTTGATAATTAATCTAACCTATTAGGATTTTTTGTCAGCCTAAGGAGGTTATCGAAAGAATATGCCATTCGAACATTTACAATAGAAGTCAAAAATTAAGGTAAGGTATTTTCATATCACTTTTATATCCATAGAACACATGAATCTTATAATAATTATTTGTTTTGTGTGTTTTATATACTACCCATGAATTCATTTTATTATTATTTTCATTAAATTATGGGATATAAAAAATCCTGAATGGCCCAAAGGCATTCTTTTTATTTTATTATGGACAATCCCCCTTTTATGGGTTGAAGGGGAAATCATACATGACTCATAGGCCCAAAGCAAAAGGCTCGACATGGCTTGTAATACATGACCCAAAGTCCCAGAGGCATACTATGCCCAATAAATGACTCCAAGGCTTACAATTCAAAAAATGTACTTTATTTAATGGGGATTACAATTCAAAATATACCAATGAGGTAAAATGTTTAATTTGATAATCTCATTGAATATTGATATTTTTTTGGTTAACTTTTCAATGATTAAATATTCCAATATATCTCTCAAGAAACTAATGAATTATTTATCCTTTTTTCTCTTTGTAAAATACACGTTTTCATTTCATTTTCCTCTCTAAATGTACACAAGATTCCAAAAGAATGTTTTTAAATAAAAATATAATTTATTTCTCTCTTCGGTAAAAAAAACATTTGTATTACTTTTAAATCTTTTGTAAAAAATGTTTTAAAAAAGTTTTATTACTCTTCAATGATTTTTTAAAGACATTACTTCCCACATCTGAATTTTCAAAAAAAAATTTGAATATAATTTTGCAATCATTTTACTAATGAAGAAGTTTCGCTTTTTACTGAAAATGTGGACAGAATTTTTATTTTAACATTTGATGAATGAAAAAAATTTCTTCCACTATTAACCTTAATTATATGATGCTTCAATTACATGTCTGAATGTTTTTTTTAAATAAACCATTCAATTTAATATTTGTGAAATGCTTTTATTTTAAAAATGTTATTTTAAATCAAAATGATATTTTAATCAAGAATGTTTTACTGTTATTATATTGAATTAATATTTATCAATTAAAATTAATATTGGTGTTTATTATGTTTTAATCATAATATGATCTAACGGTACAATATATTTTTTTTATTTGGATGGTTCATGTTTGTGATTATGATGAAAAAATGATCATGAAACCAACTCATTTTCCACAGGTTGTGACATGATTAATGGTTGGAATGTTTATTGAACCCATTTATTTTTCATTGAATATGATTTTATGAGTTTATGATATAATTATAAAATCCATTTCATAAATATTAATTATTCTATGTTTAATATTTTATGACACCCCTTTTCATGGGCTTGTATATAATGAATGAGTTATGATATTATGGAAAAAATACCTATGATTTTAATTATGTGATGGGTGAGAAGTTTATATACCCCAATATATTGGGTAAATATTTTTATATCATGAGATAATCAAGATAAATAATCCATTGTGATTGATTCTCTATGGGAAATAGGCTGATGATATTCTTCCACTAGGGTAAATAGGTGATAATGTCTGAAAAATTATAGAATTAGAAAAAGGTGTTAATTCTTGGTTATTTATGATGTAATGATATCAATTTTAATCACTTATCTTCAAAAATTTTGTTATAATTACGATAATTCCCTAATTGTGTTGTTAGGTCCACAAGGCTGAATACACTAAGAGGGGGGGGGTGAATCAGGGTTTGACTAATTTAAAATTAAAACCCATTTTGATCATGTTTTTCCTTTAAGAAAAACACACTTCTCTCCTATCCCGTTGCACAATATAAACAGAAAGTAAAGCATGCACAAGACACATCAATTTTTACTTGGTTCACCCTCACTGGGCTACGTTCAAGGAGAATACATCGGCAATGTGCCGATGTACCAAATTCACTATATACACACTGCTATTTACAAGGTTTTCAATAGATCATGTGTATTCCTAGGCACACTTCCTTTATAAGGTTTAGGGTCAGCTAACTGCTTTCCCCAGGGTCACTCCTTATTTCTCTCTCTCTGGCTTACTGCCGGTGGAGAGGATCACCTTCTTCCTCTTCTTTTTCTCACTGATCTAGAAAGGATCGACTCATAGTTTATAGACCTATAGGTCTCTTCATTATCACTAATGAATACATCTTCTATTTAATTTTGATGCTCTGTTGAAGTCCCACTTTCACCCATTAATGAATATCAATTTTCACCAAAGGTATTAGACAATATTCCAGATTCCACGCAGCCCTGAATCACTTCCGTGAAACAACATTACTGGGTGACGTTCTCTAAGCCAGTGTGCAAGTCTCGGCACGAAGGTCAAAACTGGTGTGCATGTCCACCTCAATCACTTACGTGAAACAAGCTTCTGCAACTCTAAAATTGTGTGAAACACACCCTTTTACGCCCACACCAATTTTGGCATACAACCAACAACATTCGCACTTCTTCAAAACATGGCATGAAAGTGTCACCAAACCACTGGCGCGACACTTCCTTCTTCAACTCAGAACCTGCATGACTCTCTTCCTTCCTCACCCAGACAACCTTGGTCACGCAACTATCACCTGGTGTGCGACTTATACTTGCACGACCACACACCACTTGCATGACGACCACACCTGCACGATGGGAGCTCTGAGTTTTATAAGTTTTGAGGGATTTTTTCCCAACTTATATGAAATGAAGTTATGGTTTATGATTTATTAATGATGATTTCTCACTCATATGGTTCATGTTTTTGAAATAATTAGGTTTTATGAAAATGATCATATTTATGATCCATAATAGATTGGGTATGAATGTTGTATTTTATGTTAATAATATAATACACTTATTCTAATTGTATATTTCGATGTGATCATTGTTTGATTTATTCTTTGTATACCCTTATTTAGAATCTGAGACCACCCATTCTAATGTTTCCTTTCTTAAGGTTAAAAACAGAGGTTTTTTACTTTATAACTTTGATATGTACTAAATGGGGTGTTCATTATGAGAGATGTTTAAGATCATTCATTAAATAAGAATATTTTGTAACTATTTTCAACTTACACTAATCCTTTACAATAATTGGATGGGTATTTGTAAAATGTATTGAATATTCATGTAATAAGATGTAATATATATGTATAAAAATATCAAGTCACTAAAATTTATATTAGATTAGTGGTTTAGTTATCCTTTTAAAAATAGTATAAGAAAACATCAGTGAGATACCTCAGGACATGTATAAGGATAAGTCTATAGATAAGTAGATGTATAAGAAAATTCCCATGAATTTTTTTGAATGATACAGGGATTGGTTTCCATGTAATTACATGCTTGTATAGATACTAAACATGGATGTGACCATGTTACAGTTATTCATAAGAGTAAAATATCTGAAAATGGTTAATTTATATGTACTTGATTTTAACCTAGTGATTGACAATGCGACTTGTCCCATTTATTTTTTTAAAACATTCAAGGCATATTATTTGGTAGTTCAGAGAATCCCTTAAAAAAATAATGATGTATTTTAAAAAATGACCATGATTGTCCTAGGATTGAACATAACATTTCATATATTGGAATGGTTTTATGATTTACATCATACTATAGAAGATTTTTTCTTTATTGATAATGTGATTTCCCACTATGATTAATGTTTCTCGGACTATGCCTATTGGATTCAATAAAGGAATAAAGATAAAATGATGATTTTTTATTGGTGAAAGGTATTCTAAATTATTATAAAATCCGATATAAAATATATACTTGAATTTCCTTTTATCAGGATAATTATATTAGAATGTTAATTCCTATCCCCAACAATTTTATTTTTTTATTTGTAGGTAAATATGCTAATTTAATGATGATCACCTCGTATATCTATAATTTTTCTATGGTTGATGTTTTTTGGAATGTTCTTCTTATAAATATTTATATTCTCCCTCTAGTTGAATATGGAATTATCTTAGTCATGGGTTTGATTTTTTAATAAAAAACCAACATTAATTAATTAGAAAAGGAGGTTACATTTGATATTAAAAAATAACAAATAATTATCTACGAGTGTGATTATTGAAAAAAACATTCTATGGAGATAAAAATAACTTTATGGGTCTCTATTCCTTCTTAATTGAATTTTTATATTTTAGGTTTGGTAGAAACTAATCATTAATGATATGCCTATATTTTGGGAGATTTTTAATATATATTTGGAATAATATTCTATTCTTTCACTGAATCATGAAGTTGAATTCTCAATATAACTCATACATAGTGCCTCACCTATTACAAATAATCCCTTTAGAATGGATCTGATCAAGCTACATGAATTAAATAATAATGTTTAGGAGAACCTTGAGAAGGGATTTATTCATCCAAGTGTGTCACCTTTGTGTGGATCAGTTATTTTTATTAAGAAGAATGATGTATTGATGTTACTCTGTATTTATTATCGAGAACTAATCATAATCAAATTTAACATCAAGTATCCTCTACCTCATATTGATGACACATTTTATGAAATTCATATATATAAATACTAATCTGTGATTGGTCTTCATTCTAGATATTAATACTTTTGGGCTAAAATATATGATATACCAAAGACACCCTTTCTTAAAAGGATTCGAAACCATGAATATATAGTAATTCCATTTGGACTTAGTAATTCCTCTATATGTTCATTGATTTAGTAAATATAGAATTTTGATATTACCATGATCATTTTTTGTAGAATTTATAGATTATATTCTTTTCAATTTTAAGAGTAAGGAAGAGGATGTTAATCACTTTAGAAATGCGGTAAAGATACTATGTATGGGGAAAATCTATTAAAATTCAGAAAGTATAAATTTTTTAAAAAAAAGATTCTATTCTTGTGTCATATAATCACATGATTTAGTATATTGGTGGATCCATCAACGACATAAGCTATTTTATGTTAGACTTAAAAAATTGAGGTCACTGGGGTATGATGTTTTCTTAGTTTGGATGAATATTATTGATAGTATGTCGAAGAAATTTCCACGACTATCTAATCCACTCACCAAGTTAACTCATAAGGGAGCCAATTTCCTATAGACTGATAAACGTTAGTGAAATTTCAAGGACTTGAGAATAATAATAGTAACTATTACTCTCTATACATTACCCAATATTGGATATGGGTTTGTAATATAATGTGATTCATCAAATAAGGGTTTGGGATTCATTATCATGTAAAAATGACATTATTATCTCTTATGCCTCATGATTAATGGAGGTTCATGAGAAAAATTACCCAAAACGTGATTTAGTGTTATCAATGGTAATGTTTTAATTAATGATATGGAAGAACTATCATTATCATGAAATTTGTGATATATAATAATCAAAAATATTAATGTATATAGACACACAAAAGGAGTTGAACATGGTATGGAGAAGGTGGTTACAATTGATTAAAGATTATGACTTCTCAATATCTTCCACCCCCATGAATGAAAACAGGGTGGAAAATGATTTTAGTTCAAAAGATCATGCTATATTATCCATGATGAGGATAAAAATAGATCCAATGTTTTCATATTTTCAAAGTATGGATATTAAAATCCTGAAGGAAGGGGAAAAATCTTATCATTCTCAAATAAGTGTTCATCCATATCTCAATCTGTGGATAAAAGAGGTGATTAAAAAAGTTTTAGTTATATGAAATAATGAATAAAATTTTTATGTGTTTATCCTTTATTATAATTGAATGATATGTTTTATAAACCCTGTGTGTGCTCCTTCCATACCTGATTTTAAGAAGTACATATTAGTAGAGGCTCACAGTTCTTTTTTCTCTATTCATATTAGAATGAAAAGATGTATAAAAATTTGAAAGGGTTTTTTTGGTCGGATTATATGAAAAGAGATATCACCAAGTATAAATTTTGATTCTTGGTATATAAGAGACACATTTATATTGAAATTTATCAACTATTACGCACAATAGAGTGGATCTAAAAATCATTGTGGGTTATTTCATCGGACTCATTGCAACTTATAAAGGGAGTTATACAATACGGGTTATCATCAATATCCAAAAACCTTCAGCACACATTATCACCATAAAAAATAATTTACCTCAAGATTTGATTTCCAAGATACAAATTATAGAAGTTGTAGGTTTCATGGAGTATTATATTCTATTGTATCTAGTCAGGATTTGAGATTAACGTCAATGTTTTGGAGAAGTATTCAGCAAGCCCTGGATATAGAGCCTTTTTAGCACATTGTATCATCCTCAAATAGATAGTCTATTTTATAGAATCAATAAAACCATAGAGGATGTGTTAATATCATTTTATCCAGATTTAATAGGTGGTTGTGATCAACATATTACTCTGGTGATTATTTCCTACAATATTAAATTTCACTTGACCACTCAAATGGATCCTTATGATACCCTCTATGGAAAGAAGTCTAGGTGTACATTGTTTTGTGATGATGTTAGTTAAATAAATCTATTGGTACTATTTATTTCTCATGAAATTATAGATAATACCTGATCCACTCAACAATATATAAGGGCTACACAATCTGAATTGAAAAGTTATATTAACATTCACCAATGTAATCTAAAATTTTATGTTAGTGAGAAGTTTTTATAAAAGTGTCTTAATGAAAAAGGTCATGAGAATTAAAAATAAGGGTAAACTATTCCTTAGGTATTACATTAAAGTTTAAATTATTGATCGTTGTGGGATGGTTTCTTATTGATGGACATTTTTCCCTAGACCACTCCCTTGTCCTCATTGGGTTCTATGCACCTCTCTTAAGTACATACCTGATAATTCACATATAATAAATATAGAAACCTATCCATTAGATCATGACCTATCTTATTAAGAACAACTAGCAGAGATTCTTTATTTTAGAGTGAAATTTATTAGAAACAAGACCACTCCCCTTATGTATATTTTATATTTAAACCGCTAACTTGAGGATGCAACATGTGAACTTGCAGATATGATGAAGTAGAAGTATATTCAGTTATTCGGATTAATATGACTAAAATTTAAGGTTGAAATTAAATTTAATTTGTGTAGAATGTTACAATCCAATATTTTTGGAAATATATTTTTTATAGTAATTTAATTTTTTTGATAGATTGTGTTATATGAAACACCATGTTTTATCCAACCATTCTACATAATTATTATTTTTGACCATTATTTCATATCTGATAAATTTTTTAGTATAAATAATAATTAAATTCCTTAATAAAATTAAGCATAATGGTTTTATATAAATAATATATATTTATAAAAAAGTTCTTATATTTTATTAAAGTATTTATAGGATTCAAAAATACATTTTTCATAAAAAAAGAGTTGTATTTATTTAAAAAAATATAATTAAATATTAACACATTTATAAAATTAAATTAATATAATTAACTAAAAATTAAGGATAAATATTTCTAAATTATATTTTGGATAATTATTTATTATGTTTTGATAACAATAAATTTTTAGTAAATATTTAAAAATTCTATTATCTATGAAAAACAACATTTTCATTTAAAGAGTTTATAAAATTAAATATTATTTAAAAATGAATTAAGTTATAAATTACATGAAAATATATATTTATTAATCAAATTTAGTTAATTGGAATCAATTTCATAATTTATTTTAACATTGAAAGTTTCAATACTTATCAAATTGTTCTATTTGATGAACTTCTTTATCAATGATTATATTGGATTAATACTAAAATAAATTTTTACCCTTATGTGAATGGAATTTGAAAAAATAGATTAGATATTTAGAATAATAATAATAATAATAATTAATATTATATTATAATTTTAATGAAATATTTTTCAAACATAATAGTAAAAGTAGTAAAAATTAAATTTTTTGATTAATATTAAAATAAGTTTACTAAGGGGTTAATTTAAATAAGATAAGGGGAAAATAGCAAATAAAATTTTCCAAATCACATTGGATGGACACATTTTGACCTTAATTTATCTAATTATCTATAATGATTCATTTTCTGCAATTTCTTAATGTTTAAAACTTGGGTACACCATTTTCTTTTCTAAGATTATATGAGTGACCCCTCCCACCCAATAAAAGGGATCCCTCTCTTAACTTATGTAAACATTTAAAAAAATATTACATTTGAAAATCCATGTCCAAATATTTTTCATAATTCAGTCATTATGTCCCAGATTACATGGTATGAGAAATAATCCATTTATTTGTGGGTGATTGCATAATTTTAAATATTTTATTTGAAGAAGAGTCTCATTGATCGAGTATGAAGGAAGTTGAGACTTAATGTATGATATCTAAATATCACTTTTATTTGTGTGATTCATATTCCTTATAAATCAATTTTTTATTTTTCACATTTTATTAATTTCCCAATAATTCGGTTTATGATTATTCTTATAAAATTATTTCATATAAGTATTAATCTAATTTTTTTTTCAGTCATAGGGATTTCAATTTAAATGAGATGAATTTGGTAAAACGTTTTATATTAAGTATTATTGTTTTTGAGAATTTTTTGGGTTATGTTATTGATGATGAAATATTACGATCTATCTCACATGTAAATCATGACTTTTATTCTCCTCCGATAATTTCATAAAAATACTTGTTTTCATTTCGTTCTCCTTTATTTATATACTCATGATTCCATGATAATGTTTTTAGTAATATCCATATTTATTTATCTCTTCGGTTGAAAACCATTTTCTTTCTATGTATAGGTTTTATAAAAATATTTTAAATGATGTTTATTCATTCTCCAATGACAATCTAAGGACATTTCTAACATTTTTTGACTTTTTACATAATTTTTCAAAAGGAATATTGATTTTGTATTTCGATGAGGATGTTCTGATTTTTTATCACAAATGTGAAAATAATCCTTATGTTGACATGTAAAAAATGAATGTAATTTTCTTCCATCCTAGCCATTCAATTATTTAATTATTAATTTTCATGTTTCCAAGTTTATTTCATAGAAAAATTATTCTTTAATATTAGTCAAAATTTTAGATTTTATGTAATTAGTTTTGAATTAATATGATATTTTCCTTAACAATGATTTAATGATATTTTAGTGGAAATAAATTCCTAAATGATAGAAAAATTTGATTTTTCTTATGTTTCATTGAGGATATGATCCCATTTTATCATCATTATTCATTAATTGTAAGTTTAATATTTATGATTATGATTAAAAAATGTTTAGGAAACCAATTTTTTAACTCATATTATGATATGATAGAATGATTTAATACTGATCGAATCCATTTGTTTTCTATAGGTTATACAACATTGAAATAATTATATGATTTAGAAAACATGTAGATTAAATGTGTTATGCTGTGTTGTAATGTTTATAAAACAATTATTCATTCATGGTTTATGATATGACGAATTTAATATGTTATTATGGCCCATATACCCAAGATTTTCATTATGATATGGGTGATAAATATATCTCCCTCAAATTCATTGGTTAAAGAATTAAATCTCATAAGATAATGATGGAAAATAAGATGATGTCTGATTCATTATGAAATGGAAAATAGTATTTGATGCATGACCAATTATTATGTGATGATATTATTTATTAATATTCATATATAAAATTATTTCCATGCTTATAATGTTTTAACAATTATATGACAAGAAATTTTGGTTCATGATTCATTTGTTAGTATTTTTAAATATTATCATTTATGTATTAATAAATGATGATGTTTTATTCCATGGATTTTGTTCACTATCCTTGATAGTTTGGGTATCAACTTTGTATGTTATAATTATAATCTCATAACCTTATGGGAGATATTAAATATCATTCATGAAATAAAAATATTGTGTAACTAGTCTCAAAATAAGCTAAATGTTTACAATTATCAAATGTTTATTTAGAAAATGTATTAAATATCTATAAACGAAGATGTAATATATATATATATATATATTAAAATACTATGTCACTATATATGTTTCCCCTATTTTGGTAATTGTGCCCTCAATATTTTATTCAGTCCTTAAACTAGTGGGGATATTTTTCCTTCTTAGAATTTTCTAATTTCTAGGTTTTATATTTGACTAAATGATTTTTATATATCTTATAACTTGATGAATAAAATTTTCATTCAAAATTTTCTCTTTTTGGTCAAGAATCAATACTATATGTTACACATAATAATGTTTTTTTTCAACTAAACTACATCATTAATTAAATCATGAGATTTATTTGACATATAAATCATTAAAAAAGAAACATTAAATATATAATATACCTAAGATAAACTTTGGGGTAATTCCAATTTATTGGAAACTAAAACAAATTTATCTATTATTTACTATGGTCGAATGAAAAATATAGTTAGATTCCATTTTAACCATTAATTATAATACTTTTCTATGGAGACTTATTTTGGAAAACAAGATCACTTACATCAAAAAGAAATATCTTTCTTTTAGATTTATATATTACATTTCTTCCTGATATGAAAAAATACTAATATGGTATTGAAACTTATTCTCATTCTAAACCATTTCATCAACAAAATATGGTACAAAAAATTTCCATTACCTTCTTGATTCCAAGTGGATAGAATGAAACACTAATTTCTATATAATTCATCAAAATGTGCCATCTAAATAATGGAAATAATATATTTATTATAATAAAATTAAACTAATGAAATCATTTGATCCCAAATTCCACAGTTATCTATTTAACCAGAACGAAGCACGCATTCTATGGTTTCAATCATTTACTTGATCTATTAATAATATTGATGTTAAAAAGTTGTACCGAAATTTAATTCAATACCAACTTTTTTTGAAGGCATTTAATAAATTATATGTAAAACATGGATAATGATCAGATATAGTTAACAGAGGAACTTCATGCAGAATTATAATCTCATTATGATATAGTTGATAAAAATAATTTAAATACAAAGTATCTTAGAATAGAAGGAAATTTGAAGAGTCATTTTGTCGATCAACTATAAAAAATCTCCTTAACACCTCAAAATATCATTGAAAACCCCCTTGAAATCCATAGATGTCTTTCTAAATTTCCACTTTAGAATTGGAAATTCATGAAGTATCTCATCCAGTAATTTTTATTCTCCATTAATGTGTATAAAAAGTGAAACATTTCATGGTATATTTCCAATTTTTTATTTTCATTCCCTCTCGACATTTATACTCTCAAATGTATCTATACACATCAGTGCTTCAAGGATAAATAAAAAATAGGTTATTATGCTTCTAAATCAATAATTATTTCTTTAACTAGGAATCACAGGGCACACATAATCTCTTTCCAAATCTATTAACACCTTCTTCAACAAAATTAGTTAAGTGTAACATCCCCTTATTAAAAAATATTACCTTTTGATATTAAACAATATCATTATTTTGAGTTTACATAATTATTTATAAAAGATGCGATTTTACTAACACATGAAGAAATACAGAGAAAGTTCTTATATACACAATATCTTATCCAAAATTCATCAAAAAATTAAACAAAATGATTTTTCCAAATGTTAAATTATTAACATAGCATTATCTCTCTCATTTATATCATCATCTACTTTTTTTTCTATACTTAGATATTAATAAATTGTCCATTCATAATCCATAGTCACTTCCATCCATGTTCCCTTATAAATTATCTACCCATTCATGTGAATATATACATAAAACATTTATAATATATATATTTAACACTTTAATCCATACAAATGATTCATCCATATTTCTAAAGAAAAAAGAAAACAACTAATTAAAGATAATTTTTATGGAAATTTAACTCACAATGTTTAAATAGACATAATGAATACGAAATCACTTAATATTTCTTGATTATAAAAAAATGAATTCCCTTAATAGAATAATCATTATATTGGAACAATTCACCATTTCTAGAGTCATGAATTAATAATGGATCATTTAATGATCTAATTTTCAGTCTTGGAAACAATTATCACATCATTTCATACAAATAAATTTAACTACTACTTTATGTTAACATAGTTAATGGGATAGATTACTGATTATTGTTCTCAAAAAACTAATTTTAGTAACCTATTAATCCATAAAAACTAAATATTTTTTTTATTATTTTATTACTTGTACAGTTTGAAATAAAATTAGTTTTAATAGGTTCAATATTTATTCTATCTTTAGAAATAATATGCCTGGGGAATGAAATTTTATTCAACCATTATTCATACTTACTACATTATACATATAGTTTCATTTCATTTAATGTTTTCAAAAAAATACTTATTATCTTTCATGGTACTCATGAATTTAAAAATATACCAGTATATCATCAATAATAAAAACCCCAAACATTTAATAATAGTCAAGTAAAACTCTATATAAGATCTATAAATATAGCTGGTCAATAAGACAAACCAAAGAGAATTTCCACAAAATCACAATCCCTATATATTTTTTGAAATTATATCTATATAATATCTTCCTCTTTCACTGTCGATTGATGGTATCCATACTTGAGATCGTTCTATGAAAAATATTATTATACCTATATCTGATCAAACAAATTATCATTATGGGGAAAATGATACATTTTCTTCACTGAGATGTTATTTGGGTCTCAATAATATCTAAAATGTCTCATTAAACCCTCTATATTTTATAAAAATAAAATAAGGGCACACCATGTTGAATATCTCAAAAGAATGAAAATATTATGTACGAACTCTTGCAACTAATAATTGAAATAAAAAAGTTATACTAAATAAATTAGATAAGGGTGTTTTTAAATTGGATTATAATCATTATATATGTAAATAATAAACTCAACCCCCATATAAGGAATAAAGAAAATAAAAAAAGAAACCTAAGTATTCATTCACCATGGGCACATCCTTAATCAGAAAAACTTATTTCATTTTACCAACTTGGGCTAGGTAACTTCTACTTCCCTTGCCAATCAATTTATCAGCTTATTGGTATGTTACCATAGGTATGAAATCTTTAAATATAACTTTCTCAGATCTAATTATATCATATAATGAAAAAATAAAAGGAAAAAATACCAAAAAAATAGAGGAAACTCTTTTATGAGTTATTCAAAAAACAATTCAGGAAAGACCATTCCAATAATACATATAAGAATATTTTTATATGTCTTGGTTTATTTAATACTTCAAACTAAAGTTTTATAAATAAATTATATTTTTTTTAATGAGGTCATACTCCAATTTAACATGAAAATTTCATTGAAATGAAGGTATGTGAAAATCCTGAGAAAAATATGGAATTAGAATAATGATAATAAATCAATATTGTTCTTGCCACAACATAATTACATCGTCCAACATTAAACGTAATAGTAGAAAATGACATTCCACAACTTTTTTCATGCAATCTTTATTATTTATGAAATAAATAACTAACATTGAACACACATTATCATAATGTCATAAGTCATTTTAATTGAAACATATCACCATTTTATGGATATCTGTTACCCCATTCTTGGTTTCTCTAGGACTCTTTTATTTTCAGTCATAGGTTATGTGACCAATCATTCCGCACCAATAACAGTTTCCATATCCTACCATGAAATACCTAAAACGTTTCTTTCCATACTTAGAACATTTATGGGTTATAAATATATGTTTATTAGCTGGTTTCATTTCCATTTATTTCAAACGTGGACACTTTTTACAATCTCTATATGGAGGAACATTTGTTTCATAAAAATCCATCCCATGTTTCTCATAAAAATAAACAACTATCTAATAAATTTTAAATTATCATAGGGCTAATATTATTCATAATATTTGTTTCAGTATTATATAAAATCCATTAATTTTACAATCATTTCATTGAATAAAAATTATTACATACCAAGATAATCTTGTAAAATTTTCTTTATATGTGACTATTATTTCTTCATCATACCTCAATTATATGAATTATTTCTCGATACTATTTCAATGATCCTTAAAAAATATTTATGCTAGATAATATTTTTAAATTTATTACATTACATGGCATCATTATCTTCACTCTCTCGGGTATTTATACAGAATGACCACCATTGATCAGCTTCACTATTTAATTGATAAATAGAAATATAATAATTTTGAGGTTTTAAACATTTCATGACTTCAAATATATTTTCCAATTCACTGATAATTTTTTTGATACCTCTTGATTAGATGTTCCACCAAAAGATGGCGGGTTATTTTTTATGAAATAGTAAACTGTTGATTTTTTCTTCTTTGGTAATTACATTTTCTCTCCAATCTCAATTCCACTACTATTTGTATTCTATATGAACTGATCCAATGCTATAATATATTTCTTAGTTCTAATTCCAACCATTCTAAGATGTTTATTTAGAAGGGAATTATCCTCTTATTTCCTCCCTATATCAAATACTCTATTTTATCTTTAAAAATTCATTTATAAGAAACATATATTAGATGTAGAAACAAGGTAATCATCAATTTCCATATAATGATACCAATAAAGTAAAATCAATAATGGTTATATTAATTACACTATCCCGACTTCTAGATCAATTTAATCATTTTCTATGAAAACATTTTGAGGACCTAGCCTTAAAATTTACATAATATAGTTCCTTTATACTAGAATTAATTTACTTTCTTCCCAAAAATATATTTTAGGTTTATATTTTTAGAAAAATAGGTTGTAACTCCTACACCAAAAACGTTTACATAATTTTATTTAAAGTCCTGGAATTTTTGTGGATTTTCTTTCAAATACATGAGAATATTACGAGTCCACAGTTTCTGACAGTGCTTGATTCTGAGGCTCGGTGTGCCCAGAATCAATTTTTGAAGTTTTTTTCTGGTACGTCAGTAATCGTATGAGCGAGATTTTATATATTTTGAACCGGTGATCAGAATTGAAATCAGAGGGCACTGTTGAACTTGCAACGTCAGTGATTTCTTAGTGAGATCATCACTGTAGTTGCATTTTAAAGAGAGTGGAATATAGTTTTGGGGGTTTTAATTAATTTGAATAAAAATAAAGTATTAAATTTATTTTTATTTTGGTGGTTGAAACCTCCAAGAGGAGGTTAGAGGTGGGGGCCACCACTCCCGAACCTCCCATGGGAGGTTATGGTGGTAGGGCCCACCCAAGCATTACCTACCTTAGGAGGATGTTATTAGGTGGGGCCCACTCGATCTCTTAAACTCCTCTAACCCCCTTTAACCCCTTGGATCCCCAATTATGTGGGGGAGACGCTTCACATTCCCCCTCCAATTAATGAGCCAACTCCCGTTGTTATTATGTGTTTTATCTTAACTAATTTGAATCATTTTGAATTTTCTTATACCAACATTATAAGAATATGTTATATTTTATTATGGTATAAGTTGGCATAATTTTTGATGTGAGGTATAAGGAGAGGAAAGAACATGGTTGAGCAATTTCTCTCCAATGAAGGACCACCGAAGAACGAAGAACCACCAAAGAATGAAGAACACCTTCTCCTCCCTTCTTCAACAGGGGAAAGAAAGGGAATCATCGCCGCCCGCGAAGAACGTTGCCAATGACGACGTCACCTCTTTCCGCCACCAATGTGCAACAAACGAGGTATGTGTTATTTTACGATTGAATATTACCATCTATACCCTATCGTATGTTGTGTGATTTGAGAACCGAATGATATCACCGTAACGAGGAGGGTTCGAACCACACGAATGTATCCCAACCCTCCCTTTTTGCTGGTTCTTGTTCGATGACTATGGAGGCGGTACACGCGATGACCGACAATGAGCCGACCACGAATAAAGACAGCGGCGCAAGGCCACCGGGTCTCCACAAGGGCGCGGCACCGCCATGCCGCATTGAGAACTAAGCTGTGGCGAAGCAGGATGCGGTGTTGCCAGAGGGGCATGGTGCCATCGCACTGCCCTGGATGAAGAAGTTGCGGCCAAATAGGCTGCGACGGTTAGACGGTAGGGGTGCGACACTGTTGCACCGCGCAGGGGAGGAGTTATGGCCGCTTGAGCCATCCACCGGTGGAGCTCCACAAGGCAGGACCCAAAGGGTCCCGCGACACTCCGAATCGAAGCCTAGTACTAGTTCCTTCAAAATCTTGGGGGTGCGGCACACCCCCCCCGGCGGCGTGGCCAGCCTGGCTGCCAGCTGGTCCAGGCCATCTATGGGGGTCAGGCCGACACCGCGACGGGCCTCCCTTGTGGGTCGGTCCACCACCGTGCTAGGGCACGCAATCGGGTCAGGTTTGACCAGCGGACCAGTTCAGACTCTTTTCCGGACCCATTTAAACCAAATTCACCTTTTCATCCATAACATGGGCTACGGGTGTCTGAATGATGAAACACCTATGAATATGGAAAGCATAGAACAAGGTGTTTCTTTTGGAATACCCCAAATGAGATTTGGACGTACTTGGGGTGTGGCTGGGTTGGTTTGAACCTAAAAACCAACCGGGCCCCTGGAACAGAATTGTCAGTAACTCACAGGCCGAGCGTCCGATTGACGCGATGTCTGTCGCGTTGGGTTCTTTATGAAGAGACGGAACTACGGGAAACATCAACTCGAGACATCATGGTAGTTGATGTATTGACACCTGGATTGAGGAGTGAACCCTCCTAGAATCGAGCATGCTGTGTGTGGGAAACCTATGGCTGGCTGCGACTGAGATGGAAGGATCTTACGTGGACTTAGTACTGTACCAAGATCCACCATGGGTTCGACATCGACGATACTGTACCAAGATCCTCCATGGTTTCAACAGCGATGATACTGTTCCAGGACCATTTGTGGGTTCGACAGTAATGACTTCTGTACCGGGATCCTCCGTCGGTTCGACAACTATGATTTCTGTCCCAAGATCCTTTGTGGGTTCGACAGCGATGATACTGTTCTAGGATCTTACATGGGTTCGACAGAGGAGATGATTCAGTGGATATAATTAATCATCTCTACCCCTCTATATGAGTTTTATACCTGTGTGAGTAGAGTCTTGTCTTTCAGTCATTATCATCGTGGTGATTGACTTTACTTCCTTTGTGGAATGGGTTGTGCTTGGGCTCAAGAGTTGGAGTCAGATTGTGATCGGTAACTTAGGTATATGTATGGGAATATACCTAAGTAGGGTTGGTTGATACATCATGATTGTATTTTTATTCTATGGTTTATCCTTAGTGATTTCTGGGAGACCTTCGGGGGTCTTGGGGTCCACTACTATATATTGTTATACTCACCCCTGCACGGGATTCACCCTCACCTTGTTGTGTTCTGTGTAGACGACGGATAGCAGTGATCGAGGCTGAGGGTGACGGACCAGAGGCTACTCTGAGCTAGACTAGATGGGACGTACCACAGGGATGATTATTTGAGATCTTTACCTACCCTTCAGGTAGGATTCCCCAGTGGATGATCCAAGAGCAATTTTACCTTTTTACTTGTACTTGAACTTATTGTTCAGTTGGGTTTGTATGCTGGCCCACTTACTTTCAGCACACATTTATTTTTTATATTAGTACTTGTTGATTAAACTATTTGTGTTCATACTATGTGTGTTATAGGTTTAATGGAAAATCCTTCCCCTTTTATTGGGGATTCGCCTTTGGTGCTAGTCACCAGCCCCTGGCCTATAGAAGGCGAGTACGGGGTAGTCACAGCATGGGCCCCGAGGACGGGTCGTGACAAATTGGTATCAAAGAGAGGTTCTACCACAGAAATTAGGACTATGATATTTTTTTCTGTGAAGAAATAGTATTAAGAATACTATGTGTGGTTTTTAGTTCAAGGAGTCTAGTGTTGGAGCAGTGGCTGACATATCCATACACCAGGACCATGACAATTGATTTATGACTCAGTGTACGAAAACACTGATTGCATGCATGTCTTTTGAAGTTTTCTTCATGATTACTTTGTTTCAGCTCACTAGGTATATTTTTTTGACCGTGAAGCACCTGTTTCTTTTCAGGATGGCCCATGAAGGTAGCCAGCTAGGGTTCTGAGTTTCGTAAGATATGGTAGCCCACCGAGCGACGAGGCCTCAGTGCAGGGCCCCATCACAATGGAGGTACCAGCGGTACCACTACCCATTGGGCCGTTGACACCACCAGCTCCAGCAGTAGAGAGTTCACGCCATCTGAGTGTGTTTCATGAGTTCCAGCGCTAGAGGCTGCCCAGGATCAGGGGAGAGATGGACCCATATGCAGCTTCGGATAGGCTGGAGGTAGTTCTAAGAGTTTTCATAATGGTAGGGACACCAGCCAACCTCATGGTAATCCTTACCGCGAGTCTCCTTCATGCATTAGTAGGCAGATGGTGGACCCTGATGCTCTAGGTTCTTGATGAGGCCTCACTACTCTGGGTAGACTTTGAGAGTCTCTTCCGGCCAGAGATTGTTTCAGCCACCCCTCGTGCGGTGAGGATGCAGGAGTTACTCCATCTACAGCAGGGTAGCATGATGGTATATTAGTACTCAGCGAGGTTCAAGGACCTCTAACGCTACTCCAAAAATATGGTACGAGATCCGTTCTTTAGGGCCCAAACCATTGAGCAGGGACTCATTCATGAGATTAGGGATTCGATGATCTCCCTCTTCTTTTCGACGTAGGTGGGGGTGCTAGAGCGAGCCCTTCTTGTGGAGAGTTTTCTTTCTGAGCACTCACCAACAGCGAGACCCACCACAAGGAAACATGTAGTGGAGTATTCTATAGCCAGTAGTAGATAGATGTCATAGAGGTCCAAGCGGATCAGTCCATCAGGTGGGCGACCTCAGGATACAGGTTTGGTTGTGTGGGGAACACGGGACAGAGTCAGCCATAAGAGGAGAAGGTAGTACTATGTGTGCGGCGGGCAGGGTCAAATGGCTCATGACTGCCCGAACCGCCATGTAGATGAGCAGTAGATAGTAGAGGGACCTCCTAGGTAGAGGAAAAGGTTAGACCATGGTGGTCTTCTAGTAGAATATGAACATGGTAGAGGAGCTGGCCGAGTCACAATTGCTAGATGACGTTTCAAGACCCTACCACCACCACCACCAGGAGGTCCACCCCAACCACTGGGAGCTGTCAGACAGGGGTGGGCTCAGCTCCATGAAGTCGAGGCCTACGACCAGGACGCACCTGAGATTACTCTATGTTCTATCTATGTCTACTCTACCCTTTCTGTGGTAATTATAAACACAGGTGCGAGTAATGTTTTATTGCCGATGCCATCATTCGGTGGTCGAAGATTCCGACAGAGCCGTTGGATCCATCTTTATAGCTAGAGACTCCTACGGGAGCAGACTCGAAATTAACGCACTGGTTGCAGTAGTGTTAGCTTACTCTAGGAGGTGACAACTTTTGCTGGGATCTCCTCATAGCGACATTGAGGCCTTACGAAGTCATCTTGGGTATGGACTGGTTATCTACAGTTCATGCTTAGATTAACTGTATGAGGTGAAAAGTGTGGTCTGTCCCCACATATGGGACCAGGTTCACCTTCACCAGTGAGAAGGGTGCCTTCTCAGTGCAGGATGGACTTACCCAGAGGTGGTGGCAACCGATCACACATCAGTTGGATAGTCTCATCCTCAGAGTGGTTGATGTACGGAGTCCGTGTTTTCATATTGTGGTAGATTAGTACGTGGATGTTTTCCCTAATGATGTTCAAGGTTTACCTCCTCACAGATAGGTGGACTTATACATTGACCTGTACCCCGGGATGACATCGATATCTACTACAGCATATTGGATGGATCCTACCAAGATTCGTGAGCTGCGGGTACAGCTGGAGGACTTGTAGGGGAAGGGATTTATTCGACCAAGTGTTTCACCTTGGGCATCTCTGATTTTGTTCGCAAAGAAGGAAGATGAGAGCTTGAGACCGTGTGTTGATTATTGGCGCCTGAATCAGGTGACCATAAAGAATAAGAACCCACTCCTAAGGATTGAAGATTTCTTTGATCAGCTGAAGGGAGAACGTTTGTTCTCAAAGATAGATCTTCGGTTGGGCTATCACCAGCTCAGAGTCCAGGATGAGCATGTGCAGAATACGGACTTCAGAGGCTAGTAAGGACACTACGAGTTCTGGGTTATGCCATTCGGCATATCCAATGATCCAAAAGTGTTCATGTGTTTCATGAACAAGATATTTCATCCATACCTTCATCTCCTTGTGGTTTTCTTCATTGATGGCATTGTGATCTAATCAGCTATTGAGGAGGTGCAATCCTACCATTTGCGGGTAGTACTAGACACACTCCGAGAGCACCCGCTTTATGGTAAGCTCCCGAAGTGCCAGTTCTGGATCCGAGAGTTACACTTTCTGGGACATGTCATCTCAGAGGCTGGATTTGCAGTGGATCCAATGATGATCGGGGCAGTACATGCTTGGAAAACACCCGGGTGTGTGACAGAGGTACAATGTTTTCTGAGACTGGATGGGTACTATTAGATAATTGTGCCAGACTTCTCAAGAGTTGCAGCACCTATTTCTGCGTTGAAGAAAAAGGAGAAACACTTAGTGTGGTCAAAGAGGTGCCAACAGAGCATTCAGGAGCTGAGACAGAGGTTGAATAGTACGCCCATCTTGAGGCTACTAGAGGAGGGTGTTGGGTATGTAGTTTACTATGATGCATCAGGGGTTAGACTTGGGTGTGTCCTGATGTAGGAGAAGCAAGAGATCACTAATGGTTGTCGGCTTTTGAGACAGCATGAACAGAACTATGCTACCCGTGATCTATAGTTAGGAACAATGGTCCTTTCCTTGAAGACGTGGTGGAACTATTTGATGGTTGAGTGTTTTATAGTCTACTCTGACCACCAGAGTCTCAGGTACATCTTCTCGCAGAAGGACCTGAACCTGAGCCAATAGAATTGGCTTGAGTTTCTCCAGGAATATGACTTTGGAAGTGGAATGTTGTAGTCGATGCTCTCAGTATGAGATCAGACATTCTGCTTCTAGGAGAGGCGATAGAGTAGCTGGCCATATTGCAGATATCCTTTATGGATAGAGACGGAGCAGCCTTTCTACAGCCTCTCAAAGGCACTCCTCCACTTATTTATCGAGTGAGGGAGTAAAATCATGGGGACATTAACTCTGATATGTGACGTGCTCAGATATCCATAGTACAGGAACCAGATAGATTTTATGAAGGTAGAGAGAACGTCATTCTCTTTAGAGGACGTACTATGGTACCAACAGAACTTTAGGAGTAAGTGTTGAGGGAGTTCCACACATCTCCTTTAGTGTTACATCTAGGAGTGGAGAAGATGTATCAGGACCTCCGAAGACAGCACTGGTGGCCAGGTATGAATAAGGCAGTGGCAGAGTTTGTCTCTCAATGCCTCACTTGTCAGCAAGTGAAGGCGGATCATCAGGTTCCAGCGAGCTTTGTTCAGCCCAAAGAGGTCCTAGAGTGGATGTGAGATGGTATATCCATGGATTTTGTGATGGGACTTCCACGTACATCCAGAGTATATGACTCTATCTGGGTGATTGTCGACTGACTCACCCTATCGGCGCAGTTCCTACCGGTAAGAGATCAGGGTTCAGTAGAGAGCTAGGGGTGCCTCTACATTCAAGAGATCGTACGGCTTCATGGTCTGCCATCGACGATCGTCTCTGATTGAGATTCTCATTTCACTTCCCAGCTATGGAAGGGTTTTCTTGAGACTTTCGAGACACTGTTTTTCTTGAGCACCACCTTCCATCATTAGATGGATGGTCAGACTAAGAGTACCATTCATACTCTTGAGGACATGCTCCATGCAGGTGTCCTCGAATTTGGTCCCAGCTGGGATGATCACTTACCCATAGTATAGTTTGTGTATAACAACAACTACCACTCCACCATCAGTATGGATCCTTTTGAGACATTGTACGGCCGATCATGAAGATCACCTCTATGCTAGTCTAACCCAGGGGAGTCAGCACATGTGGGACCAGAGATGGTGCATGCTACGACGGAGTAGGTGCATTTCATTGAGGATCAGATAAAGACTACACAGAGCAGGAAGAATTCCTATGCTGATAGGTGATGGAGACCACTGGATTTTGAGGATGGAGACCACTTCTTTCTATGGGTCTTACCTCGATTAAGTCTGCAGAGATTTGTCCCAGGCGCCATGTTATCTCTGTGATTCATCAAACCAATCCAGGTCGTCAGCAGAGTAGGCGAGGTCGCTGACTGCCTGTCTCTTCAACCACAGTTTCACTGAGATCACGACGTCATCCATGTATCTTAGCTGAGGAGATATGTGCATGACCCGTCTCACATCATCAACCATGGGGAGTTGGACATCGATGACGGGGTGACTTTTATGGAGGTTTCAGTGGAGATTGAGGATCGACAGGAGGGGGTCCTATGTGGATGTTCGATACCTCTGGTGAGCATTCTTTGGCCGCACAGAAACCTCCAGGAGAGAACATGGGAGAGCGAGGCTCAGATGAATTCTCAGTACCGCCATTTATTCTCTTAGTTCAAGTTGTAGATTATGGGGATGTAAAAGCCTAAGGTAGAGAGAATGTAAAGACACCGAATTTATGTGGAATGTCTTTCAAATACATGGGTGTTTTACACGTATGCAGTTTCTAGCGACACTTGATTTCAAGGCCCGGTGTCCCCAAAATCAATTTCTGACATTCTGTTTGGGTACGTTCACTAAATGTTCAAGCGGGATTTTATAGCATTTAAACTGGTGCTCAGAATTGAAATCTGAGGGCACCATTAAACTCACAGCGTTGGTGATTTCTTACTGAGATCTTAACCACAGTTTTATTTTAACGAGAGTAGAATATAGTTTTTGGGTTTTTTAATTATATTGAATAAAAATATGGTATTAACTTTATTTTTATTTTGGTTGTTGAAACCTCCAAGGGGAGGTTGGAGGTGGCAGCCACCACACCCAACCTCCCATTGGAGGTTATGGTGGTGGGTCCCACCCGAGCCTAACCTACCATTGGAGGATGTTATTAGGTGGGGCTACCTGAGCACATAAACACTTTTAACCCCCTTTAACCCCTTGGATTCCCAATTATGTGGGGGAGCCTCTTCACCTTCCCCCTCCAATTAATGATCCAACTACCATTTTAAATAACTTGTTATATCTTAATTAATTTGAATCATTTTGAATTCCTTATTCCAATAAAATAATTAGATTGTATATTTTATTATGGTGGGAGTTGGCATAATTATTTTTTGGGGGGATTAAGTAGATGAAAGAACTTGGTGAAGCCATTTTTGTCCAACTACGGACCACCGTAGACTGATGAACCAAGAACAGGGTCTCCTCTATTCTTCAACTGGGGCAAGAAAGGGAAGTTTTTCTACCCATAAAGAACGTCGCCAAAGATGACGTCACCCCCTTCCACTGCCAACGAGTGATAATCAAGGTTGGAGTTATTTTATTATTCAATATTACCCTCCACACCCCGTTGAATGTTGTGTGCTTTGAGAACCGAATGATATTACCGTAACGAGGAGGGTTCAGACTACACGAACATGGCCCAACCGTTACCCTTTTGTTGGTTCTTGTTTGATGACGATAGAGGAGGTACACACGGTAACCAACAATAAGCCGGCCGTGAAGAAAGCTCGTGACACAAGACGGCTGAGTTTACACAAGGACGCGGCACCGCCATGTCGTTCTAAGAACCAAGACACGACCAGGCGGGCTGCGACGGTGCTAGAGGGGTGGAGGGAAGTCGCACCACGCTGGAGGAAGAAGCCGCTACCACAAAGGCCACGTTGGTCGAATGGTACGGGCGGGGTTCCGTTGCGCCGCGCCGGGGAGGAGCCATGACCAAAGGCCGTGATAGACTGAGGAGGGAAGTCGGATGATCCGGTCGCTGGCGGCTCTCCACAGTGTGGGACCCAAAGGGTCCCACCGCATTCCAAACCAGCGCCTAGAACCAGTTTCTTTGGTAGCTAGGAGAATGGCAACCCCCCCCCCCCTCCTGCCCACGGCATGGCCAGCTTGGCCACGTGGGCCGACTAGCAAGGCCATAGGTGCCGGCCAGCCATGCCATGCAAGCCGTCCAGCCAGGCAACACGGGTCGGGCAGCCCATGCGGGAAGGCCGCCACCCGAGCCGGGCTGCAAGCCCGGCCGAGCCGGCCATGTGGGCCAAGCCACCACCGGGTCAGGCTTCCCTTGAATGTTGGTCTGACAATGGGCCGAGTGGCCCCCATCGGGTCGGGTTGGACCCGCGGACCGGTTCGGACTCCTGTCCGGACCAATTTCACCCACAATCACCTTTTCGTCTATGTCTTGGGCTATGGCTGTTTCATCGACGAACCTCCTGCGGCAATGGAAAACTATAGAACGAGATGATTTTTTTTGGAATAACTCATTTGAGGTTTGGAAACTGTTGCGGTACGGTCGTGTATAATTGAACCTAAAAACCAATCAGGCCCCTGGAATAGAAATGCCAATAACTCACATACCGGGTGTCTGATTGATACACTGCCTATCACGTTGGGTTCCTAATGATGAGACAAAACTACAGGATACATCAACTAGAAACTTCATAGAATTTTAAGTATCAACATTTGGATCGAGGAGAAGACCCTCCCAGAATCGAGCATGCTGTGTGTGGCAACCCAATGGCTGGCTGCGACTGAGATGATATGATCCTATGTGGACTTCCTATTGTACCAGGATCCTCCGTGGGTTCAACATCGACGATAATGTACGAGGATCCTCCATGGGTTCAACAGTGACGATAATGTATCAGGATCCTCCATTGGTTCGACAACAATGACTTCTGTACTGGGATCCTTCATGGGTTCGACAATGATGACTTCTGTACCAGGATCCTTCGTGGGTTCGAAAGCTATGATACTATTCCAAGATCCAACGTGGGTTCGATAGAGGAGATGATTTAGTGGCAACAACTAATCATCTCTACTCCTCTACATGAGGTGTATACCTATGTGAGATGAGTCTTTTCTTTCGGTCGTTATCATTGAGGTGATTGAACTTACTTCCTGTGTGGAATGGGTTGTTCTTGGGCTCTTGAGTTGGAGACGGACTATGATTGGTAACATAGGTATATGTATGGGAATATACCTAGGTAAGGTTGGTTGATACTTCTTGATTGTAGTTTTCTTATGTATTTTATCCTTAGTGGATTCTAGGATACCTTCGGGGGTCTCAGTGTCCCATAATGAGTATTGTCATACTCACCCCTACATGGGTTTTTCCCGCACCTTATTGTGTTCTATGAAGACGACAGACAATAGTGATTGAGTCTAAGGGTGATGGATGGGAGGCTTCTTGAAGCTGGAGTAGATGGAACGTACCTCAAGGACGAGTTGTTTCAGATCTGTACCTACACATCAGGTAGGATTCCCTGGTGGATGATCCAGGAGCTGTTTTCCTTTTTAATTGTACTTGTACATGTTGTTCTGTTGGATTTGTATACTGGCCCACTTAATTTTAGCACACCTTTCTTTCCTATACTAGTACTTGTTGCTTCTATTATTTGTGGTTAGACTGTGTGGGTTACAAGTTTAAAGGCAATGCCTTCCCTTTTTATCGGGGATTCGCCTTTGGTGCTAGTCGCCATCCCCTAGCCTATGGAAGGTGGTCTTGGGCATGTCACCACATGGACCCCGAGGATGGGTCGTGAAAAAATTGGACACATCCACACAATATATATATTTATTACAATATATGACTATTATAATGAATCATTCTTTCAATTCACGAAAAATCACCATGATATTAAAATAGAATAATTATTTTTCATTATTTATTTTTAAACCATATGGAAAATATTTAAAAACATGGGATGATCACAAAATTTTTAGTATAGGAAATAAATTAATGAAATTTGTAAGACCAATGAAAAAAACCATAGAATGTTTAAATTTTTAAAAATATTCATTGAGTTCATGATATTAATCATAACTACATGATAAAAACTTCATTTTATCAAATAAAACATTAAAAACCATAACAATCAAATAAAAAACCATTTAAAAAAATTATAACATTATATTCAAAACTTGTGTAACAAATAAATAGACCTAATTAAATCTATATGAGTAATACCGGTGATTAACACCTTCTATAAGGCTTATGAAAAAATGTAATGTTACCGAATACCTTAATGAGCTATATCGGGTTCACTCATCATATATGTTATACTGGGTTCACCTATTTCACAAGCTACATAGATATAACTTATAATAAAAGCTATATCACGGTGATGCATCAACAGAAACATTTCTCAAGTAACATATATTGAATAAATATTTTTAATTTTGTTCTTTTTAATCATATTAATGATTAAAATTTCTTTTAAAACCATATACAAAACATTTTCTGATATCGAAATGCCCATTATTTTTCCAAACCAATTATTAAAACACAAATACCTAGAAAAAAAACATTTAAGTGTTCCCATTAAAATGAATAACAAATTATTGTAATTGAAATAGAACATCAAAATATAGTTTCTCTGGCAGGAAAAGCTATGGGTATCGTATATGTTAAAATATAACATTATTTTTTCACTTTTCAAAAAGGAATAATATTCCATTTAAAATAGGTAAATATATTCCATTTTAAAAAAAAAATTATAAAATTAAAAAGAATTAAATTTTTTTATTATAATTCATTTATTACCATTTAAATACCTCTATAAAATATTTTTGAAAATATGTACATAAAATAAAAATATTTATAAAATAAATCATTAAAACATTTATAATGATGTTTTATTTTAAAGTTTCCCTTATCCTGGTTCTGAATCATCATGTATATTGTACATCTTACTAAATAATAAAAATATAAGATTTATTTACTTCATTAATAAAAAATTTCAGCTTTACAATTATTTTTTTATTTAATTCCTTGTTATAATTAATTTATTAATAATTTAAGTTCATTTTGGGTGTTTTGAAGATATTCATCTCATATATCCAAAAATACATCAAAGGGTCAATTATATCCAACAATTACATTATTAATTCTTCTCCAAAAATATATTTTTTTAAAAAATTATATTTTTAAAAATCAATTATTCTTTATAAACCAATAATTAAACATGGTTATGAAATATCAATTGCAATATTATCATGAAGATGGTGGATTATATGTACGCTTTTGTAACATTTTCAATTTTTCAAAGTGAATGAGAGAATGAAAGAAAAAATATTTTTATATTTAAAAAATTATCATTATAAAAGAAATATTATATTATATCTATAAATAAACATATAAATACCATCCATGTCATTTGATGGTGAAGAAAATGAAATTGCTTCGTGGAGGTTGTACTCCAAACATACACACTAAAAACATTATAATTTTTCAATGTATGGAGAGATATGAAAATATGTGATATATTATCTATCAATAATTTTAATTATTTGGTGAAATGTATATGTATAAATTAAATCTATTATTATATAAATCTGTGAAAGATGGTGATGGAAAACAAATTTAATCGGTTTTTGAGGCAGTAGTCTTGTGTACACACGAATGATGAATTAATTTCCCATTAAATAGAAGAGGAAATGGATATAGGTTATCCCATTTAAATTACAACATCTTATTATATATAATTATTTTTTTTATATTATTTAATAAATTTTGAATAATATTCTAATTAGGTTGAAAGAGGAATAAATTGAAAAATCCTAGTTAATAAATATACACGTTCTTCAAACAAAATCTTTAGGTTCATAAAAAAATCCTTACTAGTATGGGTTTCTTAAAAATGAAAAAGGACTCTAGGATTTGTGAATAGATTATATGAAGGAATATTAGTACATATTGGCTAGACCTAAAGGTTCTTTTAGTGTGGACATGATATGAGAGGGATTTTACATTTATATGTTGGGGGTTGAGAGACTTGAAAATGTTAAAAAGATTAAAATATACAAATTTATTACTTGTGAAAAATAGATCCAAAATGGATCATTTCAAAATATTATATGCGATAGGTTAAAAATATTTCCATCTCATAGATTTCATCTAATTTTTAGGTCATTTTCACTCACATATCCTTACTTTGACCCCAAAATAAACCTATTTTAAACTCAACAATGGTAAAAGTTTTTTTAAAATTATTTACTATTAGTTATTAAAAAAATTATGTTTAACTTATTACCTAATATTAATTATGCTGATCCAAAATATGTTATCTATTTTTTCTATTTCAACTCAAATAAGAGGAAAAATTTAATTTAAAATTATTCCCACCAAATGTGATGAAAATTAATTTCGTTGGAAAAAAATTTAAGTATAAAATAATTTTATACAAAATTGAAATATAAATTTGATTCTAATAATCATAGGTATATTATTTATAATACTAATGGACTGATATTACCTTAAAAACATTTTGCAACCAAATTAATCTATGTAATGCTTGTATAAAAAAATACATTTTTCAATATATTTTAGTATTTTTCACTATTCATTAAAAATTGAATTATTTTATAAAAATTATAAAAATATAATTATTATATTAATAAAACATTTTGATCCACAAAATGAAATTAAATTTTCAATTAAAAATTTTCTATCTTTGATATCAATCATCTAAATAAAACCATATAATTCATGAAAACATAATTTGGGTAGAAAGAAAGCTTTTCAATTTTAACTGATAAAATATCCTAAAATTATTTTAGTGGATTTATGTTTATAATTTCAATGTTTTTAATATTAATTAATATGATTTATATTAGAATTTAGTGGGTTTTTATAAACTTCTATCTAGAATATTTTCAATCACTTTAAAATCCCATTACTTAAAACCCCAAAAGTAGGTCTGTATAACTTTAAAATTTTTATAAACATTAAATATATCTCCCCATGATGGTATGAATAGATCCTAAGTGAACTAGACATGAAACTTTCCTAATATCTAGAGTTATCAAAAATCTTTTCTGATAAAAATAGTGATAGCTCAAGACCTAGACTCCCAGATTCAATGCTAAAAACATAAACATTACATTGGGGGATTAATTCTAATAACTGTGACAAAATTTCAACCCATAAATACCTATAAAATTAAAATGAATTATTTTATCACTTATATATTCAAGAAAAATTTAGTTTTAGGGTCATAGAGAATTCAGACAAACCATTACATAATAACTTTTATAAAGAAAAAACTAATTTATAAAAATCTACACAATCTCCCAAATAAGTTATTCACAACTAGTATCCTTCTTAGGCATAGCACAAATAAAACCATTCATCACATCCTATGGAAATGAAAAACATAAAATGGTTATTCTCAAACCCTTAATAAGTGTAAGAATAATAATTGATAATTTAATGACATTTGTGACCATAAAATGAGTATAAAGGTACGAAAACATAATCAATGTGAATGAGAATAAAAGAAAAGAATTCATACCCACCAAAACATGGATCAAAATCATGATACAAGGCATAAATGTTTAATATAGGACAAAAGTCATAAAATTCATCAATTATGATTCATGTAAAAATAATCCACGAATGATGTAAAAATTAGAACTTAAGGCAATTATAAAAAAAACTTTTTAAAACATGGAATTTCATTATCCTATAACTATTACAATCACTCTTATAATAACTCTTAAAAATGTAAAAAACCTACTATTAAAATACAATATTATAACATCATATCCTAGGTTACACTAAATCATTTCCCTTATCTAATTATTTATATGACCACAATTGCATCTCCCCTGTATGAAAAAGGAAGCAAACAAGTAAAAATTGACCAACATCGTTTGTTGGGAGACTATACCCTCTTTACCAGAGTAGTAAAACAATATAATTCAAATAAAAACAAAAAAAATTGATAGTGATAAATAGAAACAATAACCATGCAGCACATATTAAGATCTATAAATTTTATATGTTCCCAAAAAATAATATAGAAAAAATTCAATGTTAAAGTAGTGACATATGTCAATGAAAACCCCAAAAATAAATACTTGCTGAAAATGTCAAAATCAGTTCCAAAAATAGGTCGTGTCCCCACATAAACTCTATATCTCAAAATACCAACTAATTAATATAACATAAGTAATTTTCATTGATCTTGACCAATAATCATGAAATCTACTCACATACCAATGGAGACCTGATATGGTTGTGAGTTAAATTCAGTAGGCCAAAAAAAATGGTCTCTGAAGAAATATATAGTCTAATAAAAGTGTATGAAAGAGAATGAATGGAAAATAAATAAGGTAAAATATATATAAAATGATACATAATTAATCAATTATCAATTAACATCCTTGGTCGTTAGGTTTCATGTAACATGTGATCCAATCAAATCAACTTGATCACAAGCTAGTCATCTGAACCATATGTCTTAGGGGTATCATATTTTAGGCAAGATACATTAGTCCATTCATACAATAGAGTATATAGAATTTCATGTCTGAGAATCCTAATCAATTATATGGAACACCATATCCAACATGCTAAACTGATAACCACAAATTCCCATGTTCGTACACCCTAATAACTAATGTGGAATTCCATTTCCAACACCTTCAAACATTCCATTAATAACCAGTACTCTAGGTCCAATACTTGTTCTCTTTAATATACTAAAAAAACAAGGGTGAACAATTTCATTTATATGTATTAACATGTTTCAATAAATTCATCACCTTTTACATAATTTTATGACAAGTCCATTTTACTCTTATGTCATAGATGTGGCCATTAAACAATATTACAAGACATTTCTCCATATGAACATTCCCCCTAAAAAATTTATCTCTCCCACCCATATCTATCTCATAACCAATTTAACATTGCAATGTTAATAGAAACCTTTTATTCCATGATAACACACAAAATATAAGTACTGATGGTTGAACCTTATAATTGTTTTCATTCATTAACAACTTATTTAACCATTATCATAGGATTGAATCACTACCTAAGTGGATATAGGCTTGTTCACAAAATCATAAATATACTTTAGGGGGTTCTTGAAAAATATTAGACCACCTACTTTATAATTGTAGATAAAAACTCATCCCACCTCTTCCATTGATTTGATATAAAATGGAAATAATTACAGTTTTAAAGAACACATGGTAATTAAATATCAAGATATTCAGACGAAGAAAAATAACTATAGCATGAATCTTATAGAAAATAAAAGGAAACATAAAAATAAATTTACTTGAGGCTTTGAATAATGATAATCAACAACTGATATTCCTGAATAAACTAAGGATAATGGGACTTGGATATTTTTAAGCTCTTCGTTCACACCCTAGGATATTAGAGGGGAAATTAGTTTTAAAATCTAGATGGATCATATAAATTTTTGGAGATAATAGTGGCGGGTTTACCATGTTTTATGAGGTTCACAGTATGGCCGTATAGTTTTCTGAACCATGCTCTCACAATGAGGTATCATCTATCCATGTGTAAACCGAGTCATATAGTTCACTGGGGAACCTACATGGTTTCAAAATCATTCATAATCCATGTATATTATTTTTTATTAATTCATAAGGTTTTAATTACACCTCTTAAATTGTTTACAAATCATGCTTCCCCTATTTCAATGTTGTACGGTCATGGAGCACATTTATTACTCACCATGCACCACTACTTCTCCATTAATTATGTGGCCCATCCCTAATTTTCCTTACCTCAAAGTCACATGACACACCTGATACGAAGCCTACTCCTATGAGGCATTCCATTGATTATTTTATAAGGAAATTAAAAAAAATAATCAAAAACATACCATATCAAAAGATCATGATCTTATAATCTCTTCACCTAATAATAGCTCATCTTCAAGCTATCGCCCCTACATCACAAATACTCTATTGTAAAAAGGTTGAGACCATGGTACTATATATCATCTTCTATATCTTATGTTTTATCTTGAACATGGCCATTTTTTCATAGAACTTCGACCAAAGGCAAGATCTTACAGTTCTAATTTTTTCACTGTGATCCCTAATATGAATTTGTTTCTCTTATATGGATGAATTCTCCTCAATCACAAAATTATCAACATTGATCATGTGATAAGATTAAAGTTGAAACCGTCGAAGCTATTAAATAATAAAAACATCATCCATCGAACTGTACCACTATGAAAGAACCAATTGACCTACTTCCAGCCTGATCTATTCATAACCTCGATTCTCCCAACATACATTGGAAACTAATTTCCCTTTTTCTAAATCTAGAAGTCACCCAATCTTATTGAATCTCAAAGGAACACATAGTCACCCACTATAAACCCAATAGCACTAATATTTAAATCAGTATATGGCTTATTTTAACTCGTGGATGTAACAATATGCAGACATATCAACTAAACATGCTCAAATTTCTTGTACACCATACTCAACCACAACAAATCTAATTATCTTAGTTTTATTTAATACGAAGGTGATTAACATGGACTACCATATAGTTCCACATTTGGTTCCCTCTAAATTTTCACCTGAAATCTATTATTATTGGAATTATCTATAATAACTATGATATTTTCCAATATCTCACCAAAATATCAGACATATGCACTTGGCATGTCCTCTAACACCTTGATAACAAGATCTGATTTACCATCATTCTGTTGATAAAAATTTGTACTCAATAACACCGAAGAACCAAGAACTTCCTTCAAGACATAATATAAACATGATGGAATACATGTATCATAGTATGAAACTATACTTAGAGGCACCCTATGCGAACCCACTATCTCTTGATCAAATAATTCACCCAAATAATTGATGGTAAAAGTATACTGAAAAGGAAAAAATGGAATTTTTTTAAATAATTCTACAATCACCCATATCATATCATTATTTTGGGGATTCCTTAACAAATGTACTATTGAAGCCATGGAAACATCATCCTACTTCTATTCTTGAATGTTCAACGACTGTATAGGACTTCAAAGATGATGAATCTTGACCTACACCTATTGAAATATGTAAAATCACATTATAAATCCTTTGATATTTTTCTATATTCCTAGATATGAATATAGTCTAAAAAAACCTTGGTATATTTTGGTCATATCATGGTGCCCCATTCCCTTTGATGATTGAAACTCACACATCCTTTACTCCCATATACTAGTAGGCCCAAAAACACATCCATGATGATGAATAATTTCATTATCATCATTATTCTAGTTAGGGGGTATCTTCCAACCATAAAAGTTTCCCCTTTACACTAGACGCCATTGATCATTACGCTTTATTCTCTTGATAATGTTTCAAAGAGAAGGGTCATGAGATAAATACATGAGAATTATGTTCTCCTACTCCCCCTAAATACCTTTATATAATCAATGAACAAAGCCATCATCTTATACATGGAACTACACAGATTGACATCATAAGTCTATGTATTTCAGCTCAAAACTTCAACTACACTAATTCATTTTCCTGGTGTTTATGTTAGGATGATGTTGAATGATCTCATATACACAACACACCCATGTAGTCATTGATTTAGATCCCACTAAGGAAAGATATATTTTAGACTCTTATTATCTGAATAAATAATAAACCTCTCACTCAGAAGATAATTCTTCCAAAATTATAAGTAATAAACCATTGAAACTAACTCAAGATCATGTATAGGATAGTTTTCTCATGTGACATAAACATACATGATCCATAAAAAATTATTTAATCTCTTCACAACAAAAAATATTCTATTCCAATACCCATTGCATCACAATACACAATATATTCCTCACCCTATTCATGTATGATTAGAATTGGTGTTGTGTTCAAACACCTTTTTATCTCCTCAATTTCATTCTCACATTATTCAATCTACTCAAAAATTATATCCACCTGGGTCATGCCTAATATTATCACTTCCTTGAGATTAAAATATTTTATGATACTTCGTTAGTAACCCTACAAACCCAAAAATATTCAGATATCAATAAAAGTATTGGTTTCTTCCCATGAAATATCCTCTTGGACATTCATAGGGTCCAAGGATACACCCTCATCCACCATGATGTGGGCTTGGAAATGTACATTTTCTATCAAAAAATGTAACTTATAGAGCTTGGTATATAATTCAAGTTCTTTCAATGTACTCATGATGATGTTATGATTTTTGGCAAGATGATCATGGGTCTGGGAGTACACTTTGATTTTATCAACAATAAAGACCAAAAATTGATCCATGTATGGGTGAAATATTTGGTTTATCAATGAAATGTACATATATGTTTTTTCTTAAAAAGAAAAATTCTTTTAATGAATTCATAGAAACCATACGTCCTTCTGAAAATTGATAATGGTATTTAATAAGGTCTCACCCTCAACTGATGATACCCTAATTTCAAATCAATCATAGAAAATTAAAAACCAACCCATGGATAGTAAAATTTACTATTAATATATAGAAGAGGATATCATCTTATAGTTTACATTTGATTCTACTTCTGGGAATCGACAAAAAGACACAACATTATATAATCCTTCTTGAAAAAAAAACCTAGATGATTTAAAGGACGTACTCACATTGGTGAATAATTTATCCAATAACTCTTACAACTAAGTCTTCTGCTCCTAAATATATATTGGTTCTATTCTATATTGTATAATAAAAAGTGGGTTAGGTCTTAGCTATAACTCAATCATGTAGTCAACCTATTTATTTGGTGGAATATCTAACAACAACTTATGAAACATTCCCTTAAACTAATACAATATTGGAGGTAATAAGAAATTACTTCTCCCTGTTGGTTAATCATATGACTCATAACTTGGGATATAAGCTCACCTAACTCATGAAGAACTAGAAATACATGGATTATCTTGATATCCTATTCCTAAGGTGAACATATTTTTCAACCCAGAAAATTCCAACATTACCCATCAACGATCATATTCAATGCAATTTTTATATGAAACTAACATGTCTATTACTAGTATCTAGAGAATCCTGACAACTCAATCACAAAAAAGTTCCAAAGGAGATGTTACCCACCAACGTCGAGGGTATACACCTTATAGTGATGGATATTATTTGATCTCACCCCTAACATTCTGTTGATAGATATAAATCCAACAAATAATTACACTATTAGACTTACACTATTCATAACCCAAGTATAAATGATTTAAAATATCTTATATCAAATAATGTACCTGAAAGAATTGAAGAAATGAGAATCATACATCGGACCGTCAATGGTGCATCCAATCTACCATCTGGAGTAGGATGAATGACACGATGCTAAACTATTCTTTACCCATAAGCTCTCATATGAGACTTTCTCATTATACAACCCTTATAAAATGGACTCTCTTTTCTAGAAGTTACATATCCTCTGGGCCTTCTAGTAGAGCTAGGGGAACTCCAAATGATAGATTGATTCTTCTTATAAATCCCCTCCCAGTTCAATTTATTGATATTGGTTCCCTATCACAACCCATATGATGAGGTTTCCTATAAAACATCTTTAAATTTAACATCCAACTAAAATCCTGGAACTCTACTTATGGTAAAATAAATTTACCATGTGTTTGAAAAAAAATCTATAGAGATAGTAGAACAATTGATAAACACCCTAAAAGGCCGTTCCTCGCCCCTGAAAACTGTTTCATTCAAAACATTGGTGGATGTTCTCATAAATTTTAATTATACTATTAGAGGAAATATCACTATATTTACCAATTGAGAAAACACATTTACTAGTATAGTAATCCTTCAGGTTCCCATTATAAATGAGAGTTTGATTTAATACATCTACAAAATTCTTCAAATGTAAGATATTCACTTGGGGAATGATATCACATATAAATTCATTCTAAAAATATTTTCCAATATCTTTTTCATCTTTTTTATATGTATAAAAAAAATTGAATTTGGTTATGTGACATATTAAATCCACATCTGTCATACTCCTCTAAGTCAACCACATAAAATTCACAACACTCTCTTACCTCAGTGTGCAAGGGTAAATTTTCCATTGAAAATATCAAGGTAGTCCTTCCATACCATGCCTTATAATATCTCATCCCTAGCCTAAATATACCACCCAAACATCAATTGTCCCCACTACAGATAAGATACTATCGTGACCCTATTCACCAGAGGAGTTTCCATGTGATTCATAGTCTTCTAGATAGACTCAATCTCGAACTGAACTACATTAAGAACACACTCTTTATTAAACATTAATTGATTATAATGATGGAACTATCTAGTCATATAAAACATTTTTCATGTATCCCTCACTAGGTATATCTCTATAAACATAAATAATTTGTAAAAATTCTCCTTGAACACACCTTTTTCCCAATCACCCGAACCCAATTGGTGCTATAGTCCCACAATCGGAGGAACATTCTCAACAATGCACTCGTATCATCTTTTTGGTATGAATTATCCTAGAGGCATCGATTTAAAATAACAAAAATAATTTAGTTAACATGAAATATAATTTCTATAGTTATAAAAAATTGGGTCCGAAACTAGAAAAAAACAAACCATTCTGCATACACTATCCCTGAAGTCATAATTACACCACAGTAACTACCCCTAAGAATCATATCTACAACCACTGTCTAAATTAGGGTAAAACAAGATTCAAAAATAACAAAATTAAAATTGACACTATTTTAAAAATTATATCTAACATAATTTAATTATTAAAACAACAATCACATATTTTTTAGTAACTGATCTTTCAAAACTAAAAAACAAGTAGAAAAGAAATTCAATTCCCACAACCTCATCCATGGCATTATCTCCATGAGTTCTTGTCATGATGGATGACACATAATAACATTATTTACTAAAATGAAACTTGCATAAATAAATAACATCCCATACCAATCCATGTGTAAAATCATTGAAAACAGAAACACCATACAACAAATATATCACCAAAGGTGTAGTAACATTCAACTGTAACCAATGAACAACAATGATATCAGTCCCACCATTGGAACATGAGTGTCCACTCATAAAAAGGATATAAACTCTATTAACTATCTCATTACCATAGGACAGAACATTCTACTCCATTGTAGAAAATTTTTAAATATTAATGAAACATAAAAGAAACTCCTCTAATAAAACATTAAAACATCCTGAAAAGGGTTCCACAAAACCAGTTCCCAATAACAGTTCACCACATGACCTTAGGCTCTCATCCCCATATCATAGTCACTTCTAAATAGAAACAAGGGTCTAATAAGGTACATGGGGATACTATACCCTCTTGATCGAGGTAATAAAAATGTTCAAATCAAATAAAAAACTCCCAAATTTATAATTATCAATAACCAAAAATATGCATCATATAAAAAGATCCTAAAACATGGTAACTATCAACAAAAAAACAAAGATAAAATGTCATGTCATACTAGTATCATTTTTAAAAGAAACCCAAAAAATAAAGGCATTCTAAAAATCAACACATCTGGTCCCTACCTTATGTCTGGTCCCCTCATCCATCCTCCAACCTAAAATATTAACCCATCAATTAAACATATATCAATTTATAATATCATGACCTGTAACAATGAAATCCAGTCTGATGGTAACACTACTATAAAAAAGATCTTTAATAGTAATAGCCTTTATCAGCACTTGAAAAAACCTTTTAAATGTTCCCTTTATCTATATTTTTTTAGTGGTGATAAAGGGTACCATTTATCATCAATTTTTAGCACTGATAAAGGGTACCCATTATCAATACTTTCTTTTTTGCACTGATAATGGTCACCCTTTTTCAGTTATTTAATTTTAGCACTCATATTGTGTATCAATTATCATCATTATTTTATCACTAGTAAAGTTCACGAATAAATTTTAATAATTAAATAAATAAAAATAAAAAATGGTTAAATTAAAAAAATTATTAATTAAAAAATTATTGATAGAAATGAATAAATTTCATATACATAAAAATAAATTATAAATACTAATAAATAGTAAATACCAAATACATAAGTATATACAATAAATAAAATAAAATAATGAAGAAAATAAAAGTAAAAAATCTGTAAATTAAGTAAAATATTAAACATTTAAATATTTAAATAAATATTAATAAAAATGAAAAAACATAATATATTTTTATTTTTTACATATTAATAAATATTATATTAGATATAGATATATAATGTGAATAAATTTTAATCATTAAATAAACAATCTAAAAATAAATAAATTTTCATAAATAAAAATAAATTAAAAGAAAGAAAACTACAATAATGAAACAAAAAAATTAAAAATTTAAAAAATATTAAATTATTAAAAAAATATTCGTGAAATAGTTATTAATAAAAAATGAATAATATTCTTATATATATTAATTATAAGTAGTAATAAATAATATATATTAAATATAAATAAGGAAAATGAATAAAATGTAATAATTAAAATCATATTAATGTCTTACTCATTTGTATTGGTTATTATAAAATATTATTCATTAATATATTTAATATAGAAATATATTCATATAAATAATTTTTCTAAAATATGATTTACATAATAAAAAATATTCATTCTTTATATTAAATATTCCATATATTTAGTAAAGAATGGTTTATAATTAAAAATTGACATTAATTAAAATTACTAACTAATTGAATTAAATAATGGACATAATGGAATTTTGTTTGATATTTCATTTTAACATATATAATCCATGTCCTACATTGATCTAATATACAAATATTCAATTAATTCATTTAACAAACACATAAATGTTTACGTAATTAATGAAATATTATATAAAAAACTAACTCATAATCATTTCTTGTAATTTATTAAAATTTTATTATTCATTTAAGAATTTAATGGTAAAATGATGCATTTAATATATTTTATGTCTATAATTAGTAAATTTTATTTATATATTTTTAATATTATTATCATTTGGTATTAATTCATGTTTCATATTTTTTTTCTATTTTTTTTAATTTAATATTTTTTTATTATTATTATATATATATATTTACTATTTCATAATATTTTTAGGATGAATTCATATTTATTTCAATGTATATTAATAGTTTTTCGAAACTATTTTTTAATTAATAAAACTTATAAATTTTTAAATATTATTAAAGTGTACTCATTTTTAATTATTTAATTTCGCCCATTTTTAACATGCCTGAATTTATGATTATATATTCATTAATAATGTTAAAATTATATTTTTAAATAAATATTTATAACTAAATATATTTATAATTTTCATTTACTATATTCAAACATTATAATATATAAAATTATAAATAAATATATCATAATTTTTTAAAAATAGTTATATAATTATAAATATATATATATATATATAAATAATTCTAAAATATAATTATGTTATATAAATAATGAATATATTTACTAAATTTATATTTATTGTTATAATTAATTATATTTATATGTATTTTTTTATGTTTATATTTATATTTATTAAATATATATATAATTATATAAAAATATATAATGAAAGAAATATTTGAATATATATAAATATTTAAATCTATAAATATTTAAATATTTTTTTCAACAAATTATTCATATAGTTACAAATAAATGATTATATATATATATAATTATTAAATTATAATAATTTCATATCAATAATGAATATATTTATTATTTAAATATTTATATATATTTATTATATATATATATATAATTATAAAAAAATATTTATAAAATTATTAATTTTTATTTATAATTATAAATCCATTATTATCGCTAAAGTTTTAGATCTAATAGAGATGCCTTTTATAAGTTCTTTTTTAGTGATGGTAAAGCTCTATCTTTATCAACGCTTATTAATTTAGTGAAAAAAGGGATCCTTATCAGTGTTTTTTTGAAAGTGCTAATAAATATGTCCCTAGTATATTTAATTAACCATATATAGTCTTGAACCAATCATGATGTCCAAATCATTCTATAGAATCTACCTCCAACCAAGGCTCCTCATCAAATCCAACTCAAATACAGGCTGAAATCAAGGCTTTAACAACTCTAAGGCTTGAATCCAAGGCTCAGATGATTCAAGGGTTGAAAAAATCCATGGTTCGATGATATCACTAGTTTCTCTAAATCAATTCAGGGCTTCAATCCAAGGAATGTTATTTTCCCCTCCCCTCACCAGTTGATTGCTTGTTTGGAGGTATCTTTTTCTGTCATACTATTCATAATCACTTGTTATTCATTATTCATCGATGGTTTCCTTTTTATCATTAATTTATAATTGTATGTTTCAAGGATTTTGGGCTTTTATAGACCCTTTTATGCCTTTTCTTGCGAGCTTGTTGCATATTAATAATTCCACAGCCTGATTTCGTCCTTGTAGTGTATTAAGTTTAAATGTTTTGAACCTCTTATCATGAAAATAATACACAAAAAGTGTTTGTTAAAATTACACCCATGCTTTTATTTATTAAGTCCAATTTGATTTCATGAAACGATTTCTTGAATTTGAGGTCCTGGTTGTTTCTGTTTCTTTTATTTTGAAGCTTCAGTGGTATTACATTGATATTTTTAATTTATGTTCTTAATTTTATCTCTTTTTTCTTCATATCCTGTATGAGAATCCATATATATATATATATTCATATATATATATATATGAATACATAATTTCATGTAGATATATAAGTATGCAGTCATATGAAATATAGATAGAATTCATTCAATAAAAAGGACAATTATTTTTTTATTGGTTTGAAAAATGAATTCCAAGATAAAATAATAATTTGTGATTTTTTAAAATTGCTACATTGAGTTTTATTTATAAATTTTTGAAATTTCTATGATTATAACATTTTTATTTTATATAACATTGAACAAAATTTGATTTTATTTATAAATTAGTTGTAGTGTCAAGGTTTATGGTCTTGTAGGTACCATGAATTTTTTTTTAATAAAATGTAATCTCTGTCTATTGGATCTCTATTTATTAGTTTATGTGAGGTAATATTTTGTTCTTTCAAATATAGAGATCATCTTAATGGATGTTGGAAGGATGTTAAAATATTGATATTTTGGTTTTGTTGATAAAAGATCGATATGTTTTATGAAAAGGCCACCATACCTCCTATTACTGTCAAAATAGAGATTGTATGCATCTAAGTGTTGGATGAGAGATAGTTACAATGTTGTCCATATTAGATTGTATGGGTCCCAACTTGTATCAAACTCTATATGGGATTCTAACTAGTTAAGATATTTATGTACGTCTAGTAGGTTATAAACATAGGAACTCATCATCTTGCTTACAGGTGGTGCCAACCTATGTATGTCCAGAGTCACCCCATGGGATGTTTTGGAATTTCTAAATATTAAAAATGATTCATTTACTACTATTTAGATTTATATTATTTTTAATTACACCATATTTAATGTTGATCCATTATATTATGCAATCGATTTTTTATATTTTATCTTTAGTGGTATTTATTTATTGATTTTTTAGACAAACGTTTTATTTTATTATTTAATATTATTCTTCTTGAGTATGGTTATAAATTGGTATATTCAATAACCTTAGAGAATTTAAAGAGTATATTAGTATCTTCATTCAATAAAATATCAGTTATTAAGGGGAAAATATTTATTAAGTGATGTTATAAAGATTGATTATATTTGATATATCATTAATCTTATATGTTATAATTCTTTTGGTTGTTACATCACTTGTTCCAAAATCATCGAATTGAGGTTATCAAATTCTATATATGATTATATAATTTTTAGAACTTTTTTTAGGTATTTATAATATGAGGTCAACATGTTCTGGTTCCACCCATAGGAATCTCTGATTACCATCCTTGAATACAAAATTACTCTATTTGTTATAATTTTTTATGAATTCATTTTTATATCTTCTAGTCGATGTAATTAAACTTTGTTATTATGGTTTATCATATATGGGTTTCTCATTACTCCTTAGTTAGAGTAGTTAAGGCATTAAAATTGGGGTTTCTTCTATTAATATAGAATTCATATAGGTATAAGGATTCATATATCATAACATGTCCCTATTGATAACTCAAGGATCACACACAAGAACATGTATGCCTCAGATATCACAACCAATAGGCCATGAGTTAATAACTTGAACTAATAGTGTAATTATAAAAATTAATATGTTTTACCCCATTTAGAGAACATAATTAAATACAATTGTCATCCTCATCAACTTCATCTCTTAGAAAGTTATTATTTTTTTAAAAAAAATAAGACCCATACCCCATATATTTTATGTTTATTTAAGTAATCTAATCAATATTCATCCTATGGATGACTACTACTAAGAGTAGTTGGAGTAAAATAGTTTCATTTTATTAATAATTGGATTAAGATCCTCAATCAAGATAATTAAATATAACTATTCAAGATATGAAGCTGATGAAGACAAAAATTGATTTAAACATTCACCTTTGGATGAATATTGAAGATAACACCTAACATAGGGGAGTAATTATATTCTTAAATTTAAATATCAATTTCCTTTATTTAATAATTAAATTAAATGAAATAATCTATTTTTGGGTTCACCTTATTTCAATTTTCATTAACATTCTCCTCTGACAATGAATATATTATGTTTATTTATTTGTCATTCCTAAAAATTTAATATTTTATGATCTTAACGGGATGGATATGAATAAAAAATTAATTCATTTAAAGAATTTTAAAAAATAGTATGATGATTGACTTAAATATTTCCTCAAGATCCCTATAGACCATGCATTTTCACCTTCTCAAATCTTCTACCCTAGTTTATGTTGTTTCAATTTAATAAAAATTAGTCCATAAGAGTTTGAAGAAAATATTATTTTCTACAGAATAGAATGTAAATCTAATTGTTGGACTAAACCTGGGTAAAAACATAACGTGCACACTGATTGGGATGATACTATTGTTTGTGGATCATTTTTCATGAATACCAATGCAAATAATGATAGAGATATCAAGGAAGAAATTAAAATTGAAATTGAATATAACCTTAATGATGGTGAAAATTTTTTAGACGCTAAATATTTATGATAAGAGAATTGTATACCAGTTGTATAAAATAAATGAAATTATTAGTTTTATTGATGGTAAATAATTTTAGTGCTGCTAACAGATGGAGAAACACCATCTTTGAAATACAACTTGTTCTCCTGAGTGATATGATTCTAGAAGAAAATGAACTCCCATATAGAAATATAATTCTAAAAAAATTCTGCATTTAAAGTTCATGATATCTAAAAAATACATACTTCTCCAAATGTTTGATTATTATTTCATATAGACCATGAACTACACAAAAAATTTCATAAGTGTTGTGTTGTTCGATAAAAAAAATGAATCATGTCCATTGTAATTGGTGTGGTATATTCCTGTAATTCCATTATTTATAATAATATATAGATTTCATGAAACCTTGAGATAATTGACATAGCATGTGGGTTCCAGAATTAAATATGGTAATCTATGTCATCTAGTATATTCTCTTTAGTGGATGAAAAATTATTACGAGTATCTTGAATTTTGAAATAAGCTGAGAAACATTCTTATTTTATTATCTATTGGTGGAATAAATAATTTGGGTGTATAATGTAGTACTCATAGTACCTGGATAATGTTATTGGTTAATTATAACTTTCCATCATGGATATACATGAAGCATAAATAAATTATGTGGTCTCTTTTTATGTCTATACCAAAGAAACCTAGAAATCATATTAATGTCTATTTGGATCCATTGATCAATGATTTGATATTTATGTCGGATAAAAGAATTATAATATATGATTCACATAGATGTGAATAATTAACATGTTTTATAGGATGATAAATTTATTTTATTCTTTTGAAAATTTAATAGGGTATAACATAAAAATATTTTTTGGGTGTCCAGTTTGTGAATAATTCACACTCTCTATTCGGTTGAGAATTTAATCTATGATTATGTTTTTAGGAAATTATAAATTTTCCCACGATGACATAAATACCGATCTTGGATGATATCATTTGATGGGTATATCAAAAAATGTACAAAACCATCTCCACAAATGGGTGATCAATAGTTTAATAACGTATGAGATATTAAGATTGTCTTTACGTAAGAATTTTTTAAAAACCCTATGAAATTATGTCGAATAAGAGATCAATTTCATTTTTATTACCACATTGGAATTTTCAGTATGTTTGAAATTTTCTTAATTTCATGCATATAGAAAAAAATGAATTTGATAGTGTTATTGAAACATTACAAAAGGTTTCATAAAAACTAAAGATGGGATTAGGTCTTGGTTGGACATCATTAAAATGGGGATAAGGGGAGAGTTGGATCTAGGGATGGGTAAATAGAATACTTGCATTCCTCAAGAAGATTACATGCTATCCAAAAAATAAAAATGGTAATTATTCCTTATCCTTATAAGTTTAATATATATATTGGGGTATTCATCAAATATCAATAATTTCATTTCAAGTAATAATTTGGATTTTAGGAACTAAAATCACAAGACTGTCATGTTTTGATGAAAGAATTTATGCGTGTTTCTTTCCATTGCATTAATCATGTAAATATATTTTATAAATTAACCTGATTTTTATTCTTTTCCATATTCTTTGAAGTAAATTTATAGACCTCATAAAGTATCTAATCATGAATAATGAGGTTAAATTCATATTATGTGAATTATATATGATTTCCCCAAAATTATTCTTTGATATCATCATCCACATTATGGTTCAATTGGCTAGATAGTTTCATCTATGTGGTATTGTCAAATATAGATGGATCTACCCCAATGTCTCGTCACAATGGACACCTTATTTGTGAATGGATTTATAGAAGAGAATTTGATACAATTACCTTCATAGAGTGAGAGAAACCACAATATTATATTTTAAATAATAGTGAAGATGTTGATTCATACATTTCACCCCACAATGAAATTCATAGATATTTAAAATCATAAGGGTTAAAGGATGGATATCAAATACACATAATCCAGAATTCATATGATGGTTCTAAGATAAAAATTATATTGAGTTATCATAAATCTGAATTCAATTAGAGGACGACTTCCATGGCTAGCTAGGGGATAGAATGAAATTGTTATATCTTACACTAGTTTTATAAAAACCAGTGTAACATTATATACAATAGAACATGATGACTATAGTACAACTCAAAATAGCATTTTTATGCTTGTGGTAGAAGAGATTCACATATCTGGTTCCATGTATAGATATTCAAATTATGAAAATTTGTCATATTTAGGAATTATAGAATAGATATACAAGTTAGATTATTCAAAAGATCAATTATTTATTTTCTGTTTGAAATTGGTTAGTAATAGGACTGTAGTAAATGTTGATTAAATGGGATTTATGAAGGTGAATTTTATTGTGTAGGAGACAAATATAGCCATTTATAGTGACATCACATGTAGTGTATTTATTTTAAGTCTCAGATCTAGTAAACATGAATTGGTCTACTATCCAATTGGGGACTAAAATAATTTTGGGACAAAAGAAAATTCAATCGATGAGCCTTTCATTAAGAGATCACAATTATTTTATTCTAGTAAAAATATAGAAAATATCTTGTCCATTAGTGTGCACCAAAAATTTGGGATTTTCATTCTTGATATAGGATCCAAATCCCTAAATCCTTTATGATTTAAATAGAGTTCGTTGAGAAGGTAATTTGTCTTAATATAAAATGTTATTACTTATAATATTATTTTTTATCTACTGAATTAACATAATATAAATTAAATTATTGACTAATCATTGAGAAAATTTTAACTTCACAGAATGATGTTACCAATCATGTGGAAGAACACACTATAACAAAATAAACCCTTTGGAATGATTTAAATTTAAGGATACAATATACATTTTCAATTTTACAAAAAAATTATATAATGAATCATTGATTCAATTTTAAATATTACTTGATGTGTTCATTTATTTTAGGATATTTTTATCCTTGTTTAATGTTTTCTACACTAAGAATTTGTCATTCTAATTCTTCCTAAAAATATTTTCACATTTCTTGTGTTTTAATTTATAAATTTCTTTCAATTTCCCTCCACTACCTTTGTAGGAAATGAAACAACTCTACCTCTTCTCCATCATTGAGGTAATATTGATGTTCTCATAGATAAATCATTGTCCATATAATAAATATATATATTTTATATTTATGCTTTATTTTTTTTATTACGCACATATTAATTTTTTTCTTATATAGGTTGATCCATTTGGTCGAATTGGGGTGGTGTGTTTTAAGAATCTCTTACTCATGATATATTGGACTATGTGGTTATAACATAAATAATAAAAAATGAAATAGGTCCAAAATGTAAAGAATCACCATGAAAAAGTGATTTATTTCTACTTATCAAATTAATTTTTACACCATTTTATATACTAATTTTAAGTTAATTACCTCATCTTTTATATATACTATTTTTTAGTTTTATTCACATAACATTTTCAAAGTTATGATTTTTTATTATACTATCTCTTATATCACATAAAACAGATAATGTGTTCCTTTCAACAAATGTTTCCACAATTTCCATTTCTAATATTTTTCCAACTTCCAACACTGTATATTGAGTCGATGTTCATAGCGGAACAATTTTTTGAGTTAAAAAAATAAATAAAATTTTCATTTTTGGATATTTGACATATAAAAGATATTCTAAAAATAGTAACACTGGTTGTTCTGACTATTGTGATACTTTTGGACATTTTGGAATTAGGTGTACCTCAATCTGATACATATTGTGACCGATATAACTCGAAGTGCATCTTTTTTTTAAAATTGAAAATTATTTTAGTAAACAAATAACAGACATACTCAAAACTGTGAAAACACTTTTTTATTTTAATATTTTATTAAAATTATCCAAATGTAATTATTGACTTTTAGTAATAAATCACATTTCAACCTAATACATGATGTTCCCAATATGACTGAAAGTAAATGTTATCAGTCTAGAATTGACATTTTAGTTCAAAAACTAAAATTCAATAAAAACTATGAAAACATGTTCATATTTCCTCAATAATATCTTAAAATAATTCAGAAGTCATTTTTGATGTGTAAGAATTAGTCTCACATCAAACAAACATACTATGTTACAAATAAAACTCAATGAACATGCATCCACATTAAAATGTAATTTTATTAAAAAAGAAAAGTGGCACACTCAAAACTAAGAAACTAAATACGAATTGTTTTGATAATTTAACAATATTAACCATGAGTCATTTAGAAAAATTATTAATCATCCTAACCTCTATAATATGCATGATGATACTGGTAGGATTCCAATTGTTTCTTTTTATTTAAAATTGACATTAATTTTTGTTAAAAAATACAAATCACATACTCAAAATTGATCAAACACTTTATGATTATTTTGACAATATAGTAAAATGATCCTTAAGTATTTTTTTTTGTTTGTTAGGAATCAACCTCACCTAAATATGATACATTATATACCATATTGACATAAAGTATCGCTTATTAGTTCTAAAATTGACATACTAGTTCCAAAATTTTCACTCACCGAAAATCCAGAAAAATTATCATATTGCAATGTTAATTTGGGACAATGATTCTATAACAATTTTGATATGTAGGACTCTATATAACATCAAAATGACATATGATGTGACCGGTATGTCTCAACGTGAGTGCATCCAACTTAAAATGATATTTTATTAAAAAGACAAGTGATATACTCCAACCCAATAAAACACAATTTTATTTTTCTTACAATTCATCATACCAATTCATAAGTCATTATTGATGTGTGTGTAATAGTTTCACCCCAATATAACACACATTGTGATAGGTATAACACCATGAATGTCATTTTATTCTTGATTGAAATTGATTTTAGTGAAACAGACATACATACTCAATATATAATAAATGAATTGGGAGTATTTTTATAGTTTTGGAAAATAATACATCGGTCATTTTTTTCATGTATGAATCAAGAAAACCACTATCTGATTCATAATGTTCTTGGTATGACTCAACGTATATGTTATTAGTTTACTATTGAAATTATAGTTAAAAAATTAGCACTCAATAAAAACATGTCAACTAGGTTCATACTACCTTGATAATTTAGGACTAAGATTCATTATTTATTTCTGATTTATAGGAATCAGTCTCACTGGAAACTGGAACATGATGTGATAGATATGACTCAAAGTGCATTTTTTCTAGTTCGAAATGACATTTTAGTAAAAAAGATAGCTTACATACTTAACAAAAATAAAATTCATTAAGATAGTTTTTATACTTTATTAAAATAATTAATAATTCATTTGGGACATGTAGAAATTATCCACACGTCAATCTGAGGTACATTGTGACCGATATGACTCCAAGGGTGCCCTTTTATTTAAAATTGACATTATTTTTCTGAAAACGAAAATTAGCATACCCAAAATTTATAAAACACATATGTACTATTATGATAATATCGAAAAAAATCCATAAGTACTTTTTTATTTGAATGAATCATCCCCACATAAATTTGATACATGATTACCCCCTTTCGACTCAAAGTGTCTATCAGTAGTTAAAAATATGAATTTTATTTCAAAAATTGGCACTCATTGAAAACTAAGAAAACATGCTCAGATTATATTAATAATTTAGGAAAATTATTCATATTTTATTTTTGCCATTTAGGAGTTATTCACACATCGAACCAACACATTACTTGATCAGTATGTCTAAAAGTAAATTTTTACATTTTTAAAGGACATTTAAATAAAAAAAACATAAGTGATCTACTCAAAAGAAAGAAAACATATTCTGATTATTTTGGTACCTTAGGAAAATGTTCCATGAGTCATTTGAGATGAATTTTAATCTTCCACATATAAATAAAATTAATTATTAGACTGGTATGAATCTAATTTCATCGTTTTATTTAATAAGTGTCATTTTAGTTTAAAATGTTCTTCACATTGGTAAAACTAAGAAAATGATCGTATATTGTATCTTTATCATTATATATGATATTACTTAAATAAATTTCTGAAAACATTTATCAAATACATTTTTATTTAATATTCACTTAGATATTTCTTGAATATGAACAACAAACACTCTGATGTGTAATAATCAACCTCAACTCAATCTGATACACAATGTTCCTGGTATGAATCTAAATTTAGTACAAAATTAGCACTTTATATAAAATTAATATCATTATGTTATTACTAAGTTAATAATTTTTTTCATATTCATGTGTGTCTGTTTTCTCGAGCAGGGATGGTTTCTTTCTCATTAGCTCAAGTTAGGTTTAAGGGAAAAAGATAAAGGAACATTAATTCTTTAGAATGCATGTAATAATTTATTCTTACTAACAAAGATGTATAACCCATTGTTTTTAATGATCATAATATTTTTTCTTTTATTTGTATTTAATATAGTATTTCATTTAAATTCTATATTGGTACTTGATTTTGATTCTTTTTATGCTGTTTTTCGTGCATAGTGTGCTATTACAACACACAAAAAATTCCCTTTTACTATTGCTTTTCTAGTGCTGATAATAGCCTCGGGGTTTTAATCACAATTTGGTAGTTTGCACTTCTCTATCATTGAGAATGTACATTTTTTGTGCTTTTAAGGGTCTATTTTTTAATAATGTAATGAATTCTCGATCACGGGGTGAGTATAACATAATATTCCACCTCCAATAAAATACAAGGTAAAATGAAATCTAATAATAGTGTATATTGATAAAAATATAAATAATAAACAAGTTAGTAAATGAAAATATGTATCACAATTAATCTATTATTAATTAACCTCCTTGGCCCTTGGGATCCCTGTGACACTCGAGCCAATCAAACTATAATCTTCCCATGATGTCTGTTTGAACCATATATCAGTAGGGAATTTTTGTTGATAAGGAGTATCAGTCAAATATTCTAACTGGGGAAATAGAACACTATACCAGAAAATACCAATCGATGTTTTGGAACTCCATTTATAACATCCAAAACCAAAGAGCATGGGGATAGAGGTCCAACCACCACAATCACTGATGTCTATTTCCTCATCCAATATCTTCAAACAATTCATTAAAAAATATTTCCCGAGGTCCATCACTTGACTTCATTAATATATTAAACAATAGGGGTTCAAATTTTTATTTGTCAATATTTACACGGTTCAATACATTAATAACCTTTAAATTTTTTCCATTACTAGTACATTTCATTATATATTCACAAAATGAACCATTAAAAAAACTCACAAGGCATTTATCCACATGTATATTCCCCCTTAAATAATTTATCACTTATACCCTTATTCATCGTGCATCATTTTTAGCTTTCCCATATTAAGAAAAAAATACCATATTCCTTGCTAACACACCAATAAAAAGTACAAATGGTATAACCTCAAACCACTTTTTAATCATTTAACAACTCATTTGAGTATTATCAAATTATTGGGACAGCCCATGGGTTTCCTTTATCCCAGCCTCAAAATCATCAATGGAAACAATGATGACTATGAAGTTTGTTACACATAAATTTAAGGCCCAATTTATTTTTCATATACAATGTCCCAAATTTGAATAAATACATTAAATTTGATAAAAAAAATACATAAAAACCCTCAAGACTATGGTAGATGTCTTATAGAACACTTATGTAAGATCTACCATGTGGTTGTAGGTCCCTCCTTCAGAATATTGTTCATTTTGGATAATTTCCCCACATGTGTTTTCTTCAGAAGGGCTCGTTTCCAACCACGATGGCTCACTACCACCCCACTTCTGAAAAAAGCCTTATAATGGGGTGTTTATTTCTAAAAATTATATACCATGACCAACACCACTCAATGACCCAATGTGGGACAAGGAATCATTTTCATGAAATGACACCCATATGTGACATCGTGAAACACTTTGTCTAGAATTACTTGACCCGTAGGGCGACACAACATTCTTTTGGGTCTCCAACAATATTCCCATAAGGGAATTCCTGATAACTAAAAGGCTTTCTATCCTCTATGATACAAATTTTAGGATCTAAATTTGAGCTGAAGGAACTCAATCATAATATTGTCTACTTTGGTTCACTACCGCATGGTTCTTCAATACGGATCACTTCCTACCAGGTTGGATGACTTCCATCCCTGTTATGGAAACAAAACATATAATGGGTATAATAACGATGAGGATTATATACCATTCCTGACACCAATCCAAGACCCTATGTAAGATAATGGTCTAGGTGTAATGACATAACACAAATATGGCACATCCTAACACACTAACGATAGTAATACTTGACCCATAAGGATACAATACATTAAAATGAGACTCCAACAATATACATTATTATCTTGAAAAAAAACTCATTCCACCTCATGTATTTATTTGAGAGAAAATGGTTGAAATCATAATGGATAAGATTCCCCTAGAATTAAGGCTCATGAGACATATAAAAAGGTAAAACAATGTTCTGCAAATATTTAAAAAAAATAGAATGAAACTAACTTTTCAACTTACCCAGTGCCTGAAATGGATATAAAATAAACCCCCAATTCATAATAAATGAAATACAATAATCCTTATTAGAGTTGGGAGCTCATAGTTTTCACCATAGTCAGCTAGAATTGAAATGTGCATGAAAATATAACCAGATTAGATAATTTTCAGGAGGGTAATATGGTAAAATTATGATTTTTAAAGAAATCTGTGGTTAGGAACCATGGTTTTCCAAACCATTCTACAAATGTCCATCCTACACTATCCCTGAGGAAACCATGTCAATCAGTTATCTGGGATAACCACATGTCTTAAAAATTGTACAGATGCCATGTGAATTTCTATTTGATGCCTTGCGTTGTTTCGTGGCACCCCTTACATGGTTTTCATACCATGTTCCCCCAATTTCTAGGCCTCACAACCACGACACATAGATAGTACTAATCATGTTCCCACCATGCACCATGAACTGTATGACCTGTACCAAATTTCCCATATACCAAACCCCCATTACACTCTCGAGACCTTATGTACTCCTGAGAGGTGTTCTATTAACTATTATATAAATATTTTAATGAAATTTTAAACAAAAACTCACATCATTAATGGGGAAATGACATAAATAATATCTTAGGAGAAACCAATAATTGGTTAACTCTATCCCTTTAAAAATTCATGGAGTGATATACCGAGCACACCCATCATCATGAGATATATCGTGCTCACCCATAATCCTAATAAATTCTAATTACCATAACATTATCTTAACAACAGAAATTATTAATTTTTCAACATAATACTAAACATTTTTCTTTTATAGATTGATTTACCATAGGGAAAAATTATGTGGCATGAAAATATCTTTGAAACAATCATAATACAACCAAATAATAAATATAGATGGTATCATTAAAACACATCCCAAATGGATAATATGTAAAATAAATTGCAGTGTTCATTTAAAAATAGTAACACCATTAAAATTTCATTTATAATCACGTGGAAAATACCATATCCACATTGAAATATTCTTTTAAAAACAAAAAATTTATAGAATACTTGGGGGTAAAAGTTTCTATGAATATAAACATAGATGATTTAAAATTAATTTTAAATGAAATAATTTTATTATTGTGAAACAATGTGATGAAGCTATATATATTAAATTAAAACATTCATTTAATACCTTTATGAATAAACTAAAAATGTGTCATATGAATTATGTAAAAAAATACCTTTTCCAGGAATTTGTAAATAAAGTCAAATATACATTAAGATTACCTTATGTTATCATTGAAATATAAATAATTAAAAAATTTAAATAATTTTATAAATAACAGAAACATAATATGTAAAAGAATTCATAAATATAGGAGAAGTAAAGAAAAATTGTTTATGAAAATTAGTGAATATTATTTCCCCTAAAGTAACATTTAACATAAAAAATCCTGAAAAGAATGAATATTATAAAATAGAGTGTTTACCAATTTGTTAACATTAAAATAAAAATTCATTGAAATAAAGAGTTTGATATAGATATATAAATCCCATGAATTTCATTAATCAATATTTCTAAATTCATTCATAAGGCAATAAGTACCCCAGACAAGGAAATTATGGAGCACAACAAGACACATGTATCTAGAAATTGATATTGAGGAATAGAAAACCCATGAAATGACTACAAACATTGATGTAATAGTTAATACAGGCTGAACATATGTTGACATATTTAAATCCACATAGACTACATTATATACATAGAAAAAAAATTCTTATATAAATTCACAAATAATAATGGAATAAAAAAGGAAATTAAGTATAAATATAACCCAATGAATAAAAATTGTATTATTAAATAACATAACACATGGTAACATTAATTTAAAACCCCTTGGATAATTTTATTATCATTGATATATAAAATAGAATGAATTATTAAGTATTCCTGATATAACATGAAAAATCTTAGTATGTACACAATATAAAAATTATTTGTTGTATGCCAATAAAATATGCCTCAATGTGGATTAATTGAGATGAAATATATTACAATAGTTATATAATTTATATTAATTCCCCTTATAGGATCTACATTGGTGATTCAAGACACTATATCACAATATTATCCACTTTGATTCACTACCACACAAGTTTGTTGTCTAGTATGGATCATTATCCACCTAGGTGGATCAATCTTATCCACTTTATGAAAAGGACATGTAATTGGGAGAGGATATATAGGTACTATATACCATTACCAACACCAATATGTTACCTAATTTGAGACAATAGACAAGGTTTCATGGCAGTCCACCTATATTCCATGTTGTCAAACACTACAACAAGATGTCTTAGACCCATAGGGAAACACTATATTCATTTGGTATTCCAACATCCTATAACTCCTATATAATAAGAAAATATGAATTATTAAATTTATAGAATTTTTTTTATCTTTTATTAATTTATCATTAAACTATTTTTTTAATTTATTTCAATTACATAATTAATTACATAATCGGTTAATCCCATAATGGGTATTTTGAGGACATTTTGTTCATAGATTTAAAAAAACATCGGTAAATTGACAATGGTCAAAGTGGAAATAATTATAACATATCCAAAATAATATTAATCAAACAATTATATTTTTTATACATAAATCACACTTTTATAACCAATAATTAATAATGGATATAAAAGATGAGAAATTTTACTATTCTTCTTACAATAGGTCATAAATAAAAATGATTAACGTTATCATTTTTCAAATAATATGACAGAAAGAAGGGAAGTATCATTTTATATTTCCAGAATAATTATTATATCATAAATATTATATTATTTCATTAAATATACTTATATATATAATTTAATTGATGCCATCATGAAGAAAGATCCATGTTTCTTCGTAGTGGTGGAAATCCACAAGTATGCATGGATGATGTTACTATATTTAATGGATGAAAAGTTAAGAAAATAGATGATATATTATCATTAAATAATTTTAAATATTTCATTAACATAACTTATATACATTAAATCCATCATTTTCACCATCCATATATGGTGATGGTGGAAAACATTTTATATCAACTCTAAGGTGGTAGTTCATCAAAGACATGGAAAATGGTCTTATTTTCCATTGAATGAAGAGGAGATTAATATAGGTTATTTCATTAACATAATGTAATATCATTATTTTTAAGATAAATATGTTTTATTTATCACGGTTGAATAATATTTGAAGGATACAGATTGATAAATTAATCTAAAACATTCAGTTAAGACCAATACATCTTTTTCAGACAACCTCGTTTTCATTACAAATTAGTTCCTCTAAATATGTGATTAAAAACAAAATATGACCTATATAATTTTTTAGGTATGTTATTAATGTATTTTAGTAGGATGTGTCCAATATAAATTCTGTCGATGTGTGCATAGGAGAGTAGGTTAGGATCCCTTTTATATGTGATAGGAGGGAAACCCTTGAAATTACATAAACTATTAAATTAATATAAATTAAATTTCATAGAAATACAGTTCCAAAATTATATAATTATAATTTAATATGAATAAGAGTCTAAATAAAAATAGAAAATAAAATTTCCATGAGTCCTTGTCATATGTTTTCCTTTATCTCTTAGTTTTAACATATTTTTAACCTTTCCAAAATTACCTTGATATCAATGTTTTTTTACTCTTTAGAGGGCAAGTAAATTACTATAAAAGTAAAATTGCCCCACAAATAGACAAAAATTAATATTTTAAACCATACCACATTCACTAGTTTGGTGATATTTTTTTATGAATTTTAAACTATTGAATAAAATATTTTTAACTTTATTTTTGAAAATACATGAAATAGTATAATACAATATGTTTCAAACTGATGTAAAATGTTACAAAAATAACGTGGATTATATTAAAATGAGGATATAGATTTAATATAATAAAAAAATAAAACAAATATTTGTTTATATATCATTTTAAACCTAAACCTTTTGTTTAAAACTTTTGATACCCAATTTTATCATTAAATGGGGTAATGGATATTTCAATATTAAAGGGCTATAATTTTACGTATAAGGAAAAAAATGTATAATAAATTTTAAAATGATGAAATTTTTACCATTTAACATCACAGTTTTTATGTATCATTATTTTTATTATTTCTAACTAATTTAATAAAATATTAATTAAAATTAAATATCATTAGTTTCATTTCTGAAACTTTTCATTTATTATAAATTTTAAGAGAAGAAGATAGCAATTTATTTTGAATATACACTTTTAATGATCCCCAAATATAATATATTGATCTATAGAATTCATGGGATGCTATAACATAGAAAAAAATATTACTTTTAGAGTTATTTAATTCATTTAGTTGATTTTTCTACTCTTCTTAAAAGTATTGTGTTGTTCTTGCATAATCATTTAATGAAAAAAATTTCAACTTGGAAAATTTAAAAAATAAATTTTAATGATAAAAACGATTTATATTTCAGAATTTTTTTACCTAATATATGTTTTTATAGACACCAAATAATATAATAAATACCAAAAGTAAGAAATTAGCATTTTTTAATTTTTAATTAAATAAAATAATATATATTCTCTAATCAAAAGAATGTCTAAAAATTTACACATTTTATAATACTGGATAATTATGGTTTGAAAATACTCCTTAATTAAAATATTGGACTATTTTGGGGAAATTTTTTGGCTTTCCAATATTATATTTAACCTTGATTACCCTATTCACCTTTACATTGGTAACCAAAATTTACTACGGGTACTATTCATAAGGACAAAAAATTATGTTAACCTTATTATAAGGTTTTTTTTATGATTATTCAAAAAATGGAATCCATTTCTGATTTAATAAATGATATAATTTTCACATAATTAAATTTCAAAAGTGGTATAGTATTATTATAATATTTTCTCACCAAAAAGTAATAAAAATTGTTTTTTGAAGAAATTTTTTTTTGAAGCATAAAATTACTTTTTTAAAAATTAATTGTTTATTTAATGAAAATTATTCAACACATTATTATTATTAAGCATTAACTGTATATGTATTTCATAATTTCAGTATTCCTATTCATACCAATCAGTTCAATAATTGGGTTATAACGATCATAACTAAGTAATAATATTTTGTGTCTTATTTAAGCCCGATATTGTGTGTTGTATATGCTATATAATATAGTGATATTTTATAATATTAGGGAGTCACACATGATATCTTAATTAAATTGATATTATATTGATATATAATTCACACACATATCAATTATTTGAATTTTGAATTACAATTTTAAAATATAAGCTTTTATGTTCCCCCACTATATTTTATTCCTCCAGACCACTCTACCATTTTACACTACCACTAATATGGTCTTGAAATGACGAGGATAGTTCTTTAGTAGTCCACAAAGAATACATGATTCCACATAAAAAACCACTCTAATTTTAACATCAGAACAAAACATGAATTGGGGATCTTTCAACTATGTGTTTTATAAAACACACATATCTTATATCCCATTATTATTTAAAAATTTTGATATTTATTTTTTCTATAATATTTATTTTTACTTTAAAAAGTGTTAAAACAAACTTAGTGAATATTTTATACAATATATGAGTCAAAATAATGACACATTATTAATTTATAATATATTAAAAACAAATATAACTCAACCATGTATCACATTAAATAGATCATCACATATCATGGATTAGAACATACATCACAAATATAAAAAAGGGTATAATAATTAAAAACAAACTTATAAATTTAAAAATAGAAACTCTGCAAGAGGGCCTTTTCCTCTGAGAATCAACATTAGTATAAAAATATATAATGAAATAGAATATCATGAAAGGATAATGAATATTGTGAGACTTAAAATAAAAACTATGGAAATGAGAAGTGTGATTTATGAAATATAAATGGAATTACTGATTTCGATAAGGAAATATATAGGAATTAAATCTAGCTATTATAAATATGGTCAATGAGAAATATTAGTAAGGGAAAGACATGACTCCAATAGGTATAATAAAGATGTTAATTGTCAATACTAAATTACAAATAAAAAAATTCATGAATAAAAAATAATGAAATGAAAATATAATATTAAAATATTAAAAATATTTATATATATTATTGTTTTGTGTATTAATAATAATAATATTACTATTATATTATGATATAAAGTATTTATAAAATTCAAAGGAAGATATCAATATAATATTAATATTATTCAAATTATTGTTTTTTAAATTTTTGCGTGTTTTTAAATAATCTTCATATAAGAATTATTTTGTTAATGTTATTTGACAATATTAACAAAAAAACATCTATATAACATTTATTACTAGGAATGTTATAATTTTAAATTCAATTTAGTGTTAAAAATGATTTTCTCTAAAAAAACTATTTTATAAGCTATGAATATTTATTTTAAGGAATTAAATATACTATATTTAAATAACGATAAGATATATTAAAACGAAATTTTAATTTTAATTTATTGGAAATAAGAATAAGAAATATTTATATTAGAAAATTTTGATTTCCTATAATAGATTTTTTAATTATATTTCTTGTTTCTATTTAAAATTTATATTCTTTAAATTTAATGCTTTAAATTTTAAACAATTATCTTCATTTTTTGAATTATCATAAAAATATTAGTTTAGAATTATTTTTTTTAGTTTTTTTCCATAAATTTTTTATTTTTAGGTAAATGCTACAAAATACTGATTTTACTTTGTTCTCCTTTGGAAATAAAAATTACATAAAATATATAAAACCTTTTTCTAAATCCAAAATATATTTAATAAGTAAGATTATATATTAAAAAATATTTTAATTAATTAATTAACATATATTTTACATTATAGAACCTGAATTTATATTTCCATTAACCTATTTTTAAAGATTAATCAAATTTTTTTGAATTAATCATTAGAAATTATTTTTATTTAAGTTTCTTCATAATTATTTTTAACATTTAAAACTTTTACAATAAGGAAAATTTTATTTTTTTCATGTTAATATGTTTTAGGGTTAAAAAATTGTTATAATGGTAAAAGTATGTAATGCTAAAATTATAAATTCAGTGAAAATGCATAAATACATCAAAATGAATCACTTATTTACATGTCAGATAGATGGTTTGAAAAATACTCCTTAAAACCACATTTCATTTCATTTATGAGTATACTTCATTTAAGATTGAGATGATAATAATATATGGTTTTTAATATATACAAAATTTCCACTCTCCTCACTTGTAAAAGGATATTTATGCCATCCCTTTATAGGATATATAATGTTAAAATTCTTCCTGAATATCTTACCTTTATATTTTATGTGTATCTATATTTTATGTTTTGAATCCACTTGATCCGTGGAAAATTCCTATGTCATCAATTCCCATGATGTCCTCTATGGGAAATCTCTATTTCTCCACATGGATCTGAATCATTCCATAACCTATTTTCTTTTTTATATTTTCTTACTAAATACAACATTCATATTATTATATAATAATTTTAATATTTTTATATTATTACTTTGATTATATTTGTGGAATAATAATTATACACATTTTCCTTTTTCAATATGTAAAATGAAAACTAATTCGGGGCATACGTGTGAAATACCACCTCGATGAAAAAATTTGTTTAATTTTCATAACTAGTTTTCATGTCCGGTTAATATGTTATATTTAATGAATAAAAATGATATTTATAAAATGATTAATATTTTGAAAGGATAAACCATATTCTAACTTTTTTTCATTCTATGGGAAAATGAAGATATCGTTTGTGTGTACGTACATACTACCACCACAATAGAATGATGTGTCTCATATTTCATGATCACCATACATGAATGCTTATAAAATATATTTCATTAATATATATGATATTAATGATTAATTTATTTCATTATTATTATTTGAAAAGTATATAAATTTTTTTGATCACTATAAAGTAATATGTTTATAGCTGTGAGTTATCTGAAATTACTCATCATAGATTCCATTCTCACAAACCATGATCATAGTTATCATCAAATAAACATAGATATGCATAAATAATTGACCAATACTTATTAAATATCTTTTATAATCAATGTAATGACTAAATTGATATCAAATAATGGGATTTGACATTATCATTCTTTTTTTTCAAAATTACCAAAATTACAATCACGAGATAATGAAAATAATCATTAAAACGAAAAAATAATGAACGATTATAATTAAAGAGTGTAAATAATAATAGGTATGAAAAATATTAATAAATAGTTTATATATATGGTTATTTTAATTATAAAATTAGTTGCAATGGGTTAAAATAAATTTAAATACAAGTCAATGGTTTCCTCTCTAATTCTATTCATTAATATATGTTTTGTATAGTGCATTTATTTTTTCTTAAATGAAAAACATTATTCATATTTGTAATATTATATCTTATTTTCATATTTATTAATTTTATTTAAAGATTAATATCATATTTTTTCTTTCAAAATATCTCTTGAATATAATATTAGTAATGATATAATAGTCATTCATAGCTCAATTCCATTTTGTTGAGTTATAATACTTAGTGTCGAAATTTACTATTATATAAGGGATATATTTAATTGTTTGTTACAGTTTTTTATATTAACTATTTGTTTCTTGGTAATTTCATTTATTTATTATAAAATCCCTTTACAAATGATTCTTAATCCAAAAAATTTGATGTTTGTAAGGGTATCCATCTCAAATTCCTTCTTTGAAGACATGTTTTATAATACATGAATACATATTCATTTATGAGTTATATAATACCTATTTAAAATTTATATTCTTATTATATCCTTATTCATGATATTTAGGATTTTATTTCTTTTTCACCCTTTTTATATATATTTATACGAATGTTACAATATATGTAAGGGGTTTTCCAGACTCAACATCTTTTCAATAGTCATTTCGATTATTCTGTACATATGTTTGTACCAACGTTCATTGTTTTGATATGATTCAAGGCTTTGTTACATTAATATTCAATTTACTATGATTTTAATCAATAGATCATGTTTCTTATCAAATTAATCCTAATTTTATTTCATCATATATATTTTCCATTTGGGAATACATGTCCGTCAATTATGACTTATAAAAACACATTTTGTTCAATGACATTTTTAATAATATATTTATACCATAATCATATTTTATAATATTCTTATTATCTAAGACTTGATAAAATATTTATCTGTATTTCCATTAATTATAATTTAGGCTCACCCATTTCATTCATTTACATTTCATAGGTTATAATGATTAATATATCATATGATAAGAATAGTAGGTAGTCTAGAGTGGATAAATTATCAAAAAATGTTCACACATACTATATGATAAGTTTCTCATATAGAGAGTTATAAAAGACAATAAACCTTATTTCTTTATTATTATTTTATTATTTGTTAGATATAATGTTTTATGTGAAAAATTCTGTTAAATAATGATATTTTTATATTTTTTCATCTCACATGGTATCAAAACCTCTGTGTAATGTTTATGTTCTTATCAAGTAATCTAGGAGTGTGGGTATGACGCAACTCATATTCAATGAGATTTATTTATTGATATATTTTAGGATTAGTTTTTATTATTTATATGGATTTATATGAGATACATTTAGTGAAAAGCCTTGGGATAAGTATTAGTGGAGAATAATATCCTATTTTTTTAAAATATATATTATAAAGATTTCATGGAAATGGAATACTTTTCTGGATTCCAATCTTGATGGAACCTCTAGCTTAGATATACCTACATTTAGGGAAACTAAAAGGTTTTTATTGGGTATTAACTTAGTCTTTACTTAGTGAAAAACAAAAAGTCATAACTACACAACTAGTTTGAGACTCAATGAGATATTCTTTACTTAATCTTATCTCATAATATAAAACACCGTTAATGATTAATTATGTTATGGAATATGAATAATATATATAAGATAAAAAATCCTAAATAAATATAGATTTCATAAGGAGTTTTATATGATGAAATTAAAGGTATCCTGATGGTTTTTAAGAGTAATATATTTTTTAGGTTGTGTTTCCCATAATATTATTTATGATAATTATATGATGATGTTAATTGTTAAATGATAACATAAACATATTTTGGTTTGTGAAAAGGTTAGAGCTAGGATGGTCCATTTTATTTAATGATTGATAGGAAATATTGATATTTTCCCAATGTATATTCGAACAAGTTAATATCTAGAGTGATAAGTCTTATGGATATTCATAACCAACTACAGTGAATTATGATTAAAAACATATTTTTTTTTGAATTTAAAAACCCACCGAAGAAGTAAAAGATATATTTTCATGGATATTGAAGTTATAATTAAAAGTAATTAATTAATATTATAAATCCTATGTGTCAAGAATATATGATGAAGAACCATGATTAATGTATGAATGGATCACTGAGATATTTTTTAATATGTAAAGGTGGGAATAAAGCAATTAAGTTTTTATGAAAAATGAATTTTTTAGATAACATAGTAGTGGTAAATAAGTTTTATCTTATGATACCTCTAATATTTCAATTTTTTAAATGTGGGTAACTTATGCATTTTATAAATTAATACACTAATGTAATGGATAACAAAGTTGATATAACTATTTAATATCCTAGACCAGAGAATAAAGTGGAGCCTATGCAATGACTACCATTAAGGTGGATCTTGGTAATTAAATCAAAAATATACTCCACTAAAAATATTTTTATTCCTTATTGGATTTTGATTCAAACTAACATAGTATTTCTAGGACATTTTCAAGAGCATTAAATTTAGACCCTAATGATTTGATTATCACAGGAAACTTATAGTTATCAGTTTTTTGTATCACAATTTTATGATATTTGGAATATGAATCCAATTAATCTTAATTTAGATGAATTTTATGTCATTTTGGGAAAAGGGAAGTTATTTATCCAAAAACATCAAAGTAATTAACAAAATTTGGAGATAATATTACATATTTCAAACAATCCCCTAATCATCTATCGGTGTATGTATAACTATAAACTCACTTGTTAACTAGTTTTATAATATGACTCATGATACCTAGTAATGGGGGATGTTTATATCAAATTATTAGAGAAAAAACTCCACATATTTTATTGGTCTTTTTCCATGGAAATATATGTTAATATGTTTTCAATTTTTTAACATTAATATTTTTCTAGAAATCATATATTGAGTTGTTATCATTAGAATGTAATGATTAAAATTACAAAGAAACAATTTATTTAGTGGGGGATGTTATGCCTTAGGTTTTATCACTCAATATTTTTTTCTAAAATTATATTTTAATAATTTAAAGAATATTTTTTTTATTTTTTCCAAATAATTGATATTTGGTTTGAGAATTTTTAATATTTTAATCAAACTGAACTAATAAAATAATAATCAATTATAATGAAATAGTAAATTATACTTAATGATAAAATTTATCCTATAAAATAGATAATTATAAATCATGGTTGATTACGTCCACTAATAGTGAAAAAATTAGATGTGTCAATAAATAGGGAAATAATTTCTTTAAAATTCAAAACTTCCTAGGACCACCATATCCTTTTAGAATCACTATTAATATAAAAAGAACTATATCTTAAAAGATTATTATGATTAGAGAATGCATGTTGTGAGATATAAAAGGAAAATTATGGAATATAAACATATATACCATAGGTATAATTGAATTTTTTTATTTCAAGTATAATTTTATTTAAAAAATTATTCATAAATATTAAATAATAATATAACAATATAATAAAAAATATTAAAAAATACAAATATATATATATATATATATTCATGAATCTCATTTTAATAACAATATAAATATTAATAATGTATAATATGATGTATTTATAAAATTCAAATGAAGATATTAATATAAATGGAACAATATATTTATATTTTTAAAATATAAATAATCAATTTAAGTAGTATTTCTTGAAGATAATTTATCATAAATGTAATATTTTTAAAAAAACTTTATTTTGAAATGTGTTGTGTATTTTTAATTACTCTTTACTCACAAATGATTTCAATTAAATTAATTAATAATAATGATGGAAATTAATTTAACATACATCAATTAGTTATTATTAGACTTATAAAAAGGAAAAATTCATTTTACGCTTAATTATTTATTCATCTCAAAAATTACCTTTCATATTCTATGAATTTTTAGTTCAATGAATTAAATTTATTATGGTGAAATTGTTATAAAAATTATTAACATTAATTTATATTAGTAATTGATAGGAAATAAGAATAAGAATTATAAGTATTTGAAAATTTTATTTTTCTCTAAAAATAGTGTTTCATTATATCATAAATTTCCATTTAAATGTTAAATTCCCTAAAAATTATAACTTAAAATTGCTAAAACAAATATAATTTGTTGACTCATCATAATAATAATAGTTTTCGATGATTTTTTGGATTTTTCTAATATTTTTTATTTTAATGTAAATAGTACGAAATACTGAATTTAAAAATATTGGGAGTTTTAGGATCTCATGAGGATATAAAAATGACTAAATTATTAATGAAAACATTTCATCAATAGAATATATATTTTATAATTAAAACATTGAATTTATAAAAATTATTATTAATTTAAAAACACAAATGAATATTTTAGTAATTAATGTTCTATTTTCCTAAAACCAATTTTTTGCAATTAGAAAATTATTATTTGAGAATAAATTTCCGTATAAATAATATTATCAAACGGTTTCCATACTTTTAATAATAATATAAAAATTATGTAATAATGTTAATTGTTTTCATAAATATAAGGCACCATTGTAAAAAAAAGTTTTTATGGTAAAAGTAAGTAATGTAAAGACGATATATTAAGAAAAATGGATAAATACTTCAAAAACATATTCCTTATTTTTGTATGAGATGTTAATAAAATAATACTCATACCTTCATCATTATTGTCTACTTTAAGAGTAAATATCTTTTTAAAATGACATAACATTATTATAAAGTTTTGAATATTTAAAAAACTACTACAATCAACACTTATTAAAGGGGACTTCCATAATCCTTTTAAAAGTACTCTAAAATTAAAAATACACATAATAATATACCCCTTATACTTATAAAATATCCTTATTCCCCTTTCTATTTGAAAAATGGATCACCTTTTGTTCATACGTGAAGAACACCACCTCCAAGAAGCTATTTGTTTCATTTTCCTAAATGAAATGAATTTCTAGATAAAAAAGACTTATTTAAGGAATAAAACTTATATTTATAACATCATATATGTTTTGATATGATAAACCAATGTATAAATTTTCACCATTCAATGAAGAAATGAAAAAATCATTCACGTGTACATATGGACTATTGCCTCTACTAAACAATATGTCTGGTTTTTCATCTCTAACTTACGAGGAAGGTCAAAAATATATCTTGTCAATACATTTGGTATAAATAATTAAAATATTTCTTGTGTGTATTTCTAATATGATAAAAAAGGTAATTATCATTATAATGCAATTTTTTCATATCAGTATATTTCTGGAAAAACATATCACAGTTTTTATTCTCATGGACCATGCACACATTTTTCTCCAAAAAAAACATGCGGATCCATAAATAATTTGATGATAAATATTTTAATGTCTCTTTTATTCTATTGAATATATATATTAATTTCAAATAATTGGTTTTTATTTTTCAATTATAAAAAATATATAAAATAATATAAATTTCAAACATCCAATAATAGTAATGAAAATTAAAAATATAATAATGGATAATGAATTAATACTATAGATACCTGATCATTTCAAATAATAACATTACATATATTTTTTTAACCACTATAAACAGTATACAAAAAGGTTCCCAAATACTGTTCTACTCTTGTTCCATTGGAAACATAGAAACTTAAAAACTAATACATAAGTGTGCTAAATTATCTCCCACAAGGTTCTTATAGACTAGATCCCTTCTTAGAAACATTAAACATAATACATATATTCATAACCTAGGGATAGAAACCTAAAAGGGTTGATCTCAAATGATCATTATGGGTAAAAAATAGAGCTATGTTAGCATAGTAATTAGCATATTGGTATGAGAACATGATTATGAAAATAGAAGATCATAACAAGAATATCAGATATTATATATTTGAATCATATCATAAAGCTCGGCAGTTCCTAGGATTTGATTCATAATAAAATAAATAACATAATATATGAAATCATAATATAGGAATAAAAATTTAAATTCTTGCAGGAAAATAATCATATAATACGATATCTATAGTAGAAATGTAATAGCTACCAAGACCACGTATTTTCACGAGTCCACTCGATATACTATCTTGGTAGTCAGGGTTTAATCCCATGACCATATTAGAATCATTATTTCACTCCTTATACCATAGTGTTAGTCATGATTCACTCCCATGACCATCTTTGTTATCAAGGTTCACTCCCAGCACCATCTGATTCTATCTCATGAGGTATAAATCATTACCCGAAATATTGAATGGAGATTTAGGTCCCACCCATCCCATAATAAAATCATACATAAACTTTCCCTAAGATAAAAATAATTATTTCATAACTGATTAAATAAAATTGGTATTATAAATATGTTATCATATCATAACCTTTGAGACAATGCAGATTTCCAGATCATTTCTTCATAAACCTAACCTGTGAAAAGAAGTTGGTTTCAAAAGGTAGTCACCTACGAAAGTTAAATGTGTTTCATAAAAATAAAGACATAAAAATATAATGAATTCAAAGAAATAATATGAATTGATAAATTAAATAATTTCCCCAAAAAACATCAGTAACACAAATGGATGTTTCCTTAGATGTGAAATTATCTTCAAAGATATGTCAAATTTTTTTTGTGGGAAAAATACTTTCTACTTTGAAAATGGATATTTAAAACATAAAACCATTTGAAATCCATTTCATTTTATAATTAATTGAGAACATAAAAATAAGTATTTAAATAATTTTGAAATCATTTTTCCTTGAAAACATATAAAATAAGATTGCAAATAGTTTGAAAATTTTTTTCCTTGAAAACGTATATTAGATTCTTGAGAACATTTAAGAAAAATATATTCCTTTAAACTTATAAAAAAGGTTGAAAATAAATTTTAAAAAAAATTCCATGAAAACATATAAAATAACATTCAAATGGTTTTTAAATCCATTTCATTGAAAATAATTTGAAAGCTTATAAATAAATGTTGCATGCTTTTTTAATACCATTTCTCTAAAATAACATAAAAACTAATAATGAAAGCATAAATATATTTTTTAAAAAATATGACATTGAACCATATAAAAGAAGATCAAATACATTTTACAAAAAACAATAAAAATTAATATTAAAATAAAATTGTTAAAAATTATCATTTTTTAACAATGAAAAGAATTTCTCATAAATAATGGCGGTTAAATACATACATGTCATACGAGGTTATAAAATATTCTCTTTTCACTGTAAAGATGTAAGGAATTTACTTATTTAGAATGATAATTTAAGATTAAATTGAAATCATTGGTAAAAGAAAAAATGGTAAATATTAATATTATGGTGTATATAAGATTTATATAAAATTTCTGGAAATCATTTTAAGAAAATATGGGTTTGAAGTAACATATATTTTTGACCGAATAGATATTAAAGTTGATCACTTTTGAAAACATTATTAAAAATATTATGTAAAATTTTGAAAAATGTTACCAATACAGGAATAATTAATTAATAAACATAGGAGAATAATATTCATGAATCTTCTAGAAAGAGGGAAAATAATATTTCGTCAAGGGAAGATTAATCATAAATAATCATGAAAAGTGATGAGATTGTTTCCACAAACTCTTACAACGTGGTAACATTGAACTACACACCCAATATAGTCAAATTAAATTACATGATGCTTAAAATAAGATGAAAATAATTATATTCATGACATAAATTTTCAAAGGCATTATATACACCTCATGAAAAAATATAGGTGCATAACATGGCATGTGTCTCATGGAAGACAAATTGAGAAAAAACTGCTTTACTGATTTGGTAACTTTTGAAAAATAAATCCAATGGAATAAATATCATAAAATAGATATGTAAATACCCATAAATATTATTATAAACATCATATAATTCAAAAATTGTAAGTATACACAAAACTAAAATTTGAAGTGTGCTGAATAAATCATGTATCCCATAGAAATGAAAAGTGAGATGAAGTTAACTTACCTTGTGTCTTGACTCTCATCATATGAGTTCAAACCACTGGTATAATATATATAAATTCATTTTAAATCTTTATCAGAACCAAAATATTATATCTAATTCCATATATGATGTGATCATGAACTTATATTACCCTCTTGTTAACAATCCTATGTTAAGGATTTTATTCGGGTAATATCAGCTTTGTTCCATGCTTGTGTCTTAATATGTTATATCATTGTTCGATAAACATAAACCATGATTATAGAATTTAAACCATGATATAACTATTATTTATATTCAATAAATTTTTATTATAATAATCTATATAATATATATGTATTAAATGGAATACAACATTCATGCAGACGGTAGGTCGTACGAATGCATGAACGTTGTTTCGGGTTTTATTATCGAATTGTATGAAATAATGTAAATGAAATATATATATATATATATATATATATATATATATATTTCATTATTATATTATCATTATTATTTCATATATATCATATAACTTCAGTAATCCCATTTTTAATAGATTTTATGAAGTGTCTGAATGAATCTCAACTGTTTGAGGAGGCGATGGTCGACACTTTCTCAAATAAAATTATCATATTTACACAAAATTTGAATTAAATAGATATGTTTCTTTAAAAGGAATAAATAATTTTAAATAAGTAATAAATAAAATAAATAAAATTTATATTTAGTGTATTCATCATAATGTTCACCATGAGAGGTAGTAAAGGAAAAATAAATTATTATCGTTTAGTGAGGCAGTAGTTCACCGTGCACAAAAATAGTACGTTCATTACCCATCATATGAATGTGTGTGTAAGTGTATGTATAACCCTTATAATAGAAAAAATAATATTATATTTTATATACTAGTGTTTTATAAAATATTGGAATATTGATATTGGAGGGGTGAAGAAGGAAAAGAACATAAAGGTGCTTGAGAGAAGGCACATCCACTTAATCATGAAACACCTTTTGAATTGTGCTAAAAGGCTTTATTGGACAGCTTTTTACCAAAGGGTAGACTTATATTAGTAATTTAAGGATTTATAGAATTGTATTTATTAGATATTGGTGGATCTTAAGTGATTTTATAGGTGTTAGTAAGATGGACATTTGGTGAACTTTTATTGGTAAGGGAAATGAAACACTTGAAAAGTTTTAAAACGGGGTAGTTGTACCCATATTTTTACATAAAATAATTAATTAAAAACCAAAAAAATCAAAAATTGACGTTTTATTTTCAAATAATGTCCATAAAATGTGTGTTTGACTGGTTTATCATTCGTTTTGGGTCATAAATTTTTGTTTTAGTACCTTTTTAACATAATGTTTCTCTTAATAATGGTAATTAATTTTATTCGAATCAATTGGATGTCTACAAAAATTATTTTTTTAATATATTAATTATAAATTTAATTAATATCAATCAATTGAAGTAATTAATTTATCTAATTAATATGACTCATATTTTCACATAAAAATAGAATTTTATAAAATTTCACCCTTTAAATTCATTTGGATTATATATTATTTTCTAATTAATGTAAACTAATGAATTAAACTATATATTTTCATAATTAATTTAATCCAATGATATTAAATTTAATGCGAATTTTTTATCCTTTTAAATAATAATAATTTATTAATAAATAATCCTTTGGTAAGACTCGGTCTTGCATGTTATGCAAGTCATCGAAAAACGTTTCTCGTGCGTGTAACATAAACTAACATCAGTGTTCTATGTAGACAAAAATAAAATTTATGTCATCTGTAGTACAGAGTTAAATTGTGGTTACATATAAAGAAATATGGATATAGTGATTTAATAAAAAATAAACTATTTTTAGTGTTTCAGGAAATTAAAAATGGAAAAAAGATTATGTTAATTTGAAAAAAAAAATTCACAAAATCTCAGCATGTTACAATTATAATTAAATAGTATACATGTTAATAAATGAAAATTGGGTTCTTATATAGTATATTAATATGGTTATGCTTATTATTATATGAGGTAATATTGGGTTTATCTATATCGTAATACATGGTAATTGTTTCTTATCAACTGTATTTCTTTGAGACATTTTTAATTATACACCTATTTTTGTTAATATAGTGCTTATGTTGTAAATTTGAAATATTATATCATGAATCTATCTTTAATAATTGTTTTTAATGTTCTATTTCATGTTTTATATTTCAAATAGTTTTGGAATTAAATGTTATAAAACATATAAAGGTGTTTCGTAATTCAATTCTCTTTTTGGGGTTATAATGATTTTTCTCAAACATCAATATTATATATTGGGTACATTATAAACCAAAATTTTATTATTTTATATTACCAGTAGTTTTAAGTTATTTCACTATATTTTTATCAAAATCCTTTAAATGGTTTTTTATTAAAAAATTAATATCATTGTAAGGGATATCATCTCAATTTCATTATTTGAAGACATGTTTTTTAATATGATCCGACATTATTTTATACAATTCATATACTATCTTTTAGAAACATTATATAATGATTCCTTCCTTATTCATGGTATTGAGTTTTCTATCTGAATATCAATCTTTCAATGGATTTTTATGTCAATGTTATAAAATTTTTAAGGGGTTTTATTGACACAACATCTATTCTCAAGTCAAAATGATTCTTCTTTGACCATGGATTCAGATTGTGGTTTTATTATGTACTATTATGATATTATAATTAATTTTCTCTTACTATTATAGGGAATTATATTTATTGATTTTTTATTTCTTAAATTTAATTATGTTATGACTAGATATAATTTATTATTAAGGTAGTTTTTTTCTTCCATATCCATATTCACACATCATTTTATCGTTCTCCAATATTCTTCTGAAAAAGAAATATTTTTGATTTTTAGTAATATCAAAAAATTTCTTTACCTATTTTCAAAGAAAATATTTATCACCCTTTATTTGATTTGGGTTTCGATAAAGTTGTTTTCAAAATATTAAAAATGGTTTCTCTTTAAACTCTATGTTTTAATTCTTCACTAATAAATTTATAGAGATAACCATTATGTATTTTCAAGGATCCAATATTTGGAAATTTTTGATGTGTTGTTTTAAAAAGGTTCGCATTTTAGCATCTTGAATTTTATTTTTCAAATTCATTCTTAATTTTATCTATTTATGAATATGTTTAGTAATGTCATCAAAAAGATATTTTTATGGATTAAATTCCAATTTCATCTTTAGAATATATAACTTTCATAAAATTATATATTATCAATCAGTTTATAAATAAAAATTTTAAATATTCCTTTGGAGTTGTTGATTTTTTTTAAACCAATCTAATTATAAATATAATTTTACATTATACCATTTTTAAGTGATATGAAACCCATTTCTTTTTATATGGTTCTTTATAATATAATAAATGATCAATTTCAAATGACACACGTATATATGTTTGATTGATTAGTGGGTTCCTAAATAAAACTAAAATGAACTGGTTAAAATTTTATACCAAATGAAAAATGAATATGATGGTTAAATTAAGTTCACTTGAAATTGTGAGTGTAATTGTGTCTCTCAAGAATGTGATAACTCATTAGATAAGTATTCATGGACATGATTAATCTAGTTTTTATTCATTGGAACAAGTGAGTTTCTCAGGAGGATTATGGTTCACTATTCTTATATTTATGACAATGTTCTTTCTTAACCATTGTTTCAAGGGATTCTAAATTTCCATTCCATAAGCCTATTATTAAGATACATGGACCATGTTCATTTTATCATATATGAACACTCTTTTTCTATGGCATATAATGTTCATTTGATATTTCATGTACAAAACTATGGAAAACTCTTATTTTTCTATGTTATTTTTAATATAATATTGCTCTCATTGGAGTATTGTCTCATATTATTATGATGCAACCTTTGATGAAATGTTGATGAGGTTTCACCATAATGAGAATTTGAGCATACCCCTTTTTTATAATTACATTATCCAGGTTTTTAAGATGAGTTTAAATTTTTAGAAGTATAGAATAGACATTAATGTGGATTAATTTTGGAAAAATGTATCCATTTTTTAAGAAATAAATTTTATATGTCGCTAGTTATCAAAAACACTAATATTTTATTCTGGAGTTTATAGGATTATTTTTTAGATGTAGTGTTTAACTTATAAAAATGACGTAAACTAAAGATATGTTAATCTTGGTTCATCTTATATCATACCAAATAATGTGTGTAGAGTTTGTGTTTTTAGAACTAGATTTAGGATTACAGGTTAAGGAATACTCAATTGGTACATTGGAAGAGTTTAGTTATTATTTAAGATTAGTTTAGTGATTTTTATGGGATTATTATGATATAAATTTATTGAAAAAAGTATATATAATCATAAGTATAGGATAAAATCATAAATTATATGTAATGTAGATATTATGTTGTTCTCTAAGAAATTAAATACTTTAATAGATACTTAAATGTTGATGGAGGCAATAGATCTAATTTAACGAGGGGTAGTTACCCAAAATGGTTTATACAATGTAATTACTTAAACAAAACATTGTTTATTATGAAGATAACTAGCTACACATTTGGGTTGAAACTCACTTTTGAAATGATTTGGTTAACACATCTTCATTATAATACATTATGAAAAATTAATTATGATGCAAAGTATATAAAAACGTATGATATGACCCATCCTAAAGAAAATATTATTGAACTGATAATGATAGTGGTTGATTTAAATGATAATAATATGTTTTTTGAAGAATAACATATTTCATGTTTTATTATTCCATAATATTTTATTTGATAATTCTCATGTGACGTTAATTGTTAATTAACCATGTGAATTACATCTAGTTTTTCTAATCTCAATAGCTTTGAAGTATTATGTCAATAACATATATAAAAATGGATTCCATGATTATATCAATGAAAAAAGAAAAAAGATAAGTGCTGAAATAAAAATTCTTGTTATTATATACATTTAGTTTTTTAAAATTTAAATTAACAGCATGATTTTTATTTAATTTCCCATTATACCAAAGTAGTTATGGATTTACTATCAAATAATTTTTATTGATAATTACCATGTAGAATTGAATATTAAATATCATGCATTACAGGAATGTTTGAAGAAACATAAAGGGAAATGTATAAGAGGAACAAGGAGATGTTTTTTCGGAAAAGGACGTCATAGAGTCGCTAATTATTATTGATAAAATGAAGAGTTCGGTTAACATGATTATGGAGAATTAAGTTCCTCAAGAGGAACCACTGATAGTTCTATGTGTTAAATTTGTGGAAATCAAGAATTATAAAAGTCAATTCCCTCACATAAGGGTTAACATGGATAATATACCTATTCATCCTTTATGACTATAGGAATAAAGTATAATATTTTCACAAATACCACTGAGGTGGATCATGATTAATAAGTTACAGCTATATTATACTCAAGATATATGGGTGTTCTGTGATATCCCAAATAAATTATATTTTGTGTCAATTTATATAGTAAATACAAATAGATATACTCAATAGAAACAATTAATTTAAATTATGAGCACCAAATGTATTTATGGGTGGAGAATATAACACCCCAGGTTTTTAGACCCATTAACATTTCATAAATTAAATTTTTATAATTTTATTAATATTTTTTATTGTTTAGAATGAATTGAATCTTGGTTATACAATGTTTCATATAATATATTAAGCAATGAAATGACACCTGATTCAATTATAATGGAATATAACAACAATGGTATTTGAAACCATGTATCAACTCTAATAGATTATAACATATCATGGATTAGTATATCCATTAAAAAAGGTCAATAAATAAAAATATATATATATTTAAATCAAGAAACACTATTGGACCACCTTCACATTTTAGAATCACAATTATTATAATTGAACCTTAATTGAGAAAGAATATCATGAAATTAGAAATAATATTATGAGATCTCAAATGAAAACTATGATAATTTGAAGTCCGGTATAATTAGTGTGAATGGAATAAATGACTTTAGTAAGGTTATATATTAGAATAAAATCTTCTTATTATAAAAATGGTCAATAGAGATATGGTTGGTGGGTATACAAGTATCGATTTGGTATACTAGAGTTTTTTATTGTTAGTTGTAAATTTTACATAATATAATTCATGAATAAAATTTATTGGAATACAAATATAATATTCAAATATTATAATATGTAATTATATATATAATTTTAAGTGTTAAATAATATTATTAATTTTATTAGGATTAAAACTTTAGTCCATGCATTTATAAAATTCAAAGAAACATGTTATTATCAATGGATTAGTAAAAATTATGTTTTAGAATATAAATAATTAATTTTAATGGTATTTGGTGAAGAATATTTAATATAAAAGATGTATTTTTCAAAGAAACAATTTTAAAATTCGTTTGTATTTATTATTAAACAATACGGAAGAATTATTTTAATTAAATTTATTTATAATATTTCAAAAAATAAAGTAACTTTCATCTAGTATTTATCACAAGGAATGTAATAATAAAAAATTCCTTTTATGCTAAAAAATTCATTTTTCGAAAAAATATTGTATTTATATTATACTAACTTTTATTTAAAATAATTAAATATATTATGGAGAAATTATGATAAAAAATATTAACACTAATTGTAATTAGAAACTTATAGATTATACGTATAAGAATAGATAATATTTGGAAAAATCTATTTTTCAATAAAAACATTTTCATTATTTTTTTACTTACATTTAAAATGTAAATTTTAAAAATTTTAAATTTTAAATTGAAAAAATAAAATAATTTTTTTGTTTTAACATAACTAAATTAGTTTTTGATGAATATTGGGATTTTTTTGTGATCATTGACTTTTAGGTGAATTGCCCAAAATACCAATTTCACAAATATTTGGCCTTGATCGTGTTATGATATAACCATAGATACAAAATTTATTAATAGTTTTTGTTAAAAAAATTAATATAATAGATAAAAGTGTATATTTAAAAATATTATGTTCATATTCATAACCTGTATTTTAAATTACAAAAACTAAAGTTATATTTTATTAAAAAAATTGTATGCATCAAACACATATTATTTTAGAATTTATTTTTAAAATTCAATATTATTTAATAGTTTTTAATTTTTTTAATAGAATATAAAAATTATATAATAAGGTTACATTAATTTTTTTCATGAAAATAAGTTAACAACATTAGAAAATAATTACCTTTGTAATAGTAAATAATAGTAAAAAGGAAAATTAAGGAAAATTTCATAAATATATCAACACATTGTCCCTTACTTCTAGGAAATAGAGATGAATCATCTAGAACACGTCTTTTATATATCATTTTCTACATTATGAGGAACCTTCTAATGAAAATTACATGGAATTAATTTAATGTTTTGAATATTTAAAAAATTCTCACTCCCCTCACATATAAAAGGGGACATCGACCAACCCTTTACATACAATATATAATTAGAATTCCACTTATAACATTGCCATGTATACATCATCTATATCTCTCATCCATGTTTTAATGACATGTGATCCATGTAAAATCCTAAAGTCTTCCATTTCATAGAAGAATTCCATGTGAATGATCATGTTCTCAACATGAGTACAGATATTTCCCTAGCCTATTTTCTTTTATATATATTATATATAAATTTAAATTTCAAATTACTATATAAGTATATTATTATATTTTAACATTTAATTTCAATTTTTTCAGTTATAATCATTAACCACCATTCACCTTTTACCTTTGATTATTGAAAGAATATTTTTTTTCTTACGTATAGAATACCAACTCCCCAAAGCAACATGTTTTTTTTCAAACCCGACATAAATGGGTGGTTAAAAAGGTATATTTTATTAATATAAATTATACTTATAAAATTATTAATTTTATAAATTAATAAATTTATTTATTTTTCTATTAAATGGGAAAATGAAATAATTGTTCATGTTTACATGCAGACTACCCTCTCAAGGTAATGACTTGAACTATTTTTCATCAGCACCTAACATGTATGGTTAAAAAAATATATTTAGTTAATATAAATTATTTTCAAGAGTAAAAAATTCCATTATTATTTTTATAAATTAATTATACAAAATTTAATTATATTTATAAAGTAATCCATTCATATCAGTTAATTATCAGAAAGAAACTCATCATGAATTCCATTCTCACCAGTGATGCCCTTTATTTTCATCAAATAATCATAAGGATGCAAAAAAAATTCTGAAAAATTATTTTAGTATATTTTATAATATGTTTAAAATTAACATGATATCTAATAATGGTGATTCAGGTTAACATCATTGAACATATGCGAAATGATCAAATGTAAAAACATCTGATAATAAAAATAAATACTTAGAAGCTAACAAATAAATAGTTAATAATTATAATTAAAAAGTGTGAATAATAATATAGTAAATATGTTATATAATATGTTATAAAAATAGTAATATTTATTATATAAAATGTCACAACATGTTTGACTAGGAAGTAATACAACATAAAGGGGTTATATCTAATTTCCTCCTTTGAGAAATGTTATGTTTTATGAACGAATTTTCTGATATGGTGTATATGAAAAATATTTCAAATATTATATCATGATTATATCTTTATTTTCATTAATATAAAGATACATTTCATGTTTTCATTTTAATAATAATTTTTGAATCAAATGTTATAATTGTTGTGAGGGGTTTTCTTAACTGAATAACATTATTTGAGTTATAATGCTTTGTATTAAAAATAATTATTATATTTTGGGAACAATATACACTATTATTTTGTATTTTTTATTCATTAATTATTTATTTACATTTATTTTATACAAAATCCCTTAAAAATATGTTTAACAAAAAAATATCATATTTGTAAGGGTTTCAATCTCAATTTCAATCATTGAATATATTTTTCGTAATATGAAACTGTTTTGATTTGGACCCTATAAGTAATACCTATTTGAAATGCTCTATTATAATTATATATTATTTTTATTTTATTGTGTTTTTTATATTGAGATCACTCTTTTGAGAGATTTTAGTATAAATGATAAAAAAAGCGATAAAGTGTTTTCTTAACTCATGGTTTTTCCTTGGGTCATAATGAATCATCATTGAATATTGTTTTATAGGATTGTTTTCTTATATTAAATTATGATATAATATTTCATTTACCATTTTTTTGGAAAATTAACTTTTTGGGGTTTTTTATTAATATAAATGTTGTTAAGAATAATTCCTTCTCATTCCAAATGTTCTATTTTTTTACATTGGATTAATCATTCTTCCCACTAATGTTATCCTTTCATATTTGGAAATTCAAATTTCTTTTCTTTATAGTAATTTGAAATAAATTATTAGTAATTTTTAAATTAAATACATATTACACTCTATTAATGTAATTTTCAAAAAAAATCAAAATTTTAAAGATGATTTCCCTTTCAAGTTCAAATTTTCATCTTATATTGTAGATATCATGTGGGAAGAAATTATTTATTTTCAAGGTCCCATTATTCGAATTTACTTTAATGTGTTGTTTTAAAATGGTTGTTACCTTTTTGAATAATATTTTCGGAAGCGATTCTTAGTTTTTTCTCTTTAAGAAAATGTCAAGGAATGTTTTCTAAAATATATTTTCATGATTTTTATTACATTCCTACATTTAAAAGATATAAAACTTATGAAGTTATGTTTAATGAATAATATTTTAAATTTTTGTATAAAATAATTATTTACTGAGATTAAATTTTTGTTATTAATCGACCAATTTTTTAATTTTCTTACATGATGACATTTGGAGATGATATTAAACACATCCTCCTTACATGTGTTCTATATAATAACCTTAGTGAATAATTTAAAGGGGAACACATATATTATGTTTATTGACAGGTGGAGTTATATATATCCCTATTGAATTTTATTTTGATGTATATACATCATTAGATATGTATACCTGGGTAAAATTAGTTTTCTCACAAGCACGGGAGGAAGTCTATAGATGGTAAAGGTGATGAATCATGAGATATGTATTAATTTACAAGATTAATCATGTATTCAATCATGGTTATGAGAGATTAACTCATTAATGTGATGATTCCATATAAATATGTTTCTCCATATTTGTTGTTATGTTATTTTAAAATGGCATGTTAAATTTATTTTCTAGGATCTTATGATAATGATTCCCAGATCATATTTATTATATCAGGAATCCGTATTATTTGTATATGTTATATCTTTTTCATTTTAGAATACATATATAGAACAATAGAAAACTCATATTTCTCCTTGTTTATTTCAATAATATATTTATTCCATCATCCTAGTTCATCAAATGATTTTAGAAAACACTTGATGACCTGTTGATGTGGTTTTCCACTACTAATAATTTGATATCCCACTTTTCTTATGTTTATTATAACTAGGTTAGGAAAATGAGTACAAATTATGAGATGTTTAGAAGGGAGTCTAGTGGAAATTTTTACAAGTATTATAAGTTATGTTTTTTAGGTAGCTAGATCTCAAATACACTAAAAATATATTCATTAGTATTGTGTTATTTTTTATGAGATTTAATGTGTAACTTATTGAAATCATATAAAATAAATATAATTTTATCTTCTATCTTCACACATAGTTACAAATCCTATGTGTAAAGTATGTTTTTTTGGAACTCGATCCAAGAGTGTGGGTATGGGGTTTATCTATTGGTATTAGATAAGGGTGTATTTATTTTTTAAGATTTGTTTTGTAATTTTGGGTGATTATACTGTGGGTATTTTTGTTAAATCTTCATGGATAATTATAAGTATTGGAAAAAATAATTACATGTCTATATATTTGATATTGTGTCATTTTAATTAAAATAATCTCCCAATATAGATATTGTAAGATATTTGGGGGGTTAAAAACAAATTTACATAAGCATAGTAACACTGAAAAGAGTGTAATGGGTGTTAGCTCATTCGTTACTTAGTACATGAAAAATCATCCTAACTACACCCATAGTTTTTAAGTCTCATTGAAAATGATTTTGTTAATCTACATTATCATTATGAATCATTATGAAGGATTAATTAGGTTTGGGGATTAAGTTTATATTTATGATAGAAACTAACCTAAATAAACCTATATTGAAATGAATGTGATATACGTTGAACCAAAAATTAACATGATGGTTTAGAATAATATGATATTTCTTGGATGATTTTTCAATAAAATTAATTTTTATAAATATTTTATTATTTTAGTTATTCATCCCTCCTGTTAAATTTTTTTTGTTTTTTAATGGATGAAGATAATAGAAAAAATTTAAATAAATGACATGGTGGGAAATATGTATATTTTCCCAACAAATAAACAAATCGAGATAGGGGTTGGAGTAAGAAGTCTTGAGGTTTCTCCTAACTAGGATGTGAAAAATTATTTCTAAAAACATGATTTTTTTTTGAATTAAAAAACACTCCAAATAAGATAATTATTGTGTCTCATTCAAGATCAAGTGATAATACCCATATAGGAATTAATATTCAATATCCTACAAGTCCAGAATGTGGGAGGAAGTGATAAGGGGAATATCTTAAAAGAATCTAGAGATTTTTTCATTTGTGTAAAGGTATGGAATAGAATAAACAATTGTTAATGAAAAATAAAGAGGTAAGTAGACATAATATATGGAAATAAATTTCATCCTAAGGTAACACCAATCGTTTAATGTGTATATTTTTTGGAAGCTTCGAATTATCCAGGTCAATGCCCTACCGAAAGGCTAAACATAATTATATATCTTTTCAAGTTCCAAGACCATGGGAACAAGGTGGTGTCATTTAAATGACTAAAAATAATGAGGATTATGTTAATTAAGTCACATCAGTACTACACACCATATTTGTGGAAATCTAGTTGGATTTTTATTCTTATCACCCAATTATATCAGGAACATTTCATAAATACATTAAATCATAACCACATTGTTTTTATTATCAAATAAATCATCAGATTTAATATTTTTTTATCCTAACATAGATTTTGGAGAAATATTAAAATAATTATTAATACTTTAGGTGAATTATATGTTATTTTAGAGGAAATATTTTCTATATCTAAAAACCACATAAAAATTACCTAAATATGGAAATCACATTTTAAATTTCAGACCATCCCTTTATCAACCTTCCATGCAAGGATTAATATATACTCCATATGAAAACAAGTTTTATTATTTGATTCATGACACCAAATCATAGAAGATGTTTCTCTCCAATGATTGAAGAAAAACTCACTACTAAGGATATGTCTATTCTAAGTAAAAATCTATGTGCCCTGTATTTATGATGTTTTTATCTCTATAGATGTAACATCCCAAGTAAGTAATGAATAATATATATTTTTATCTATGTCTATTAATGATTAATATAGTGTTATAGAGGCTTAAAATGAAAATAAATACAATCTTATGCATGGAATACACTAATATTCTTAAAAGATTGTTTTACTGCCTTTTGATGGAAAACCATTTTTGAATCTATATTTGACAATTTTATAAACTATGTTTGTCAAAATAAACTTATACTTTATGATTGGGACATCAAAATTTACCTTGTGTGAATTTTTGGTATTTTTCTGACAATGTTCATTTTTTAATGAATAGTGAAAAATACTGCATTTTACATCAAAACTGCTTTTTAATATAATTTATTTATATGATTAGATTATGTTTTGAATTGGTTTTGAAGTGAAATTAGAATATATTTTTACCATTTTATCCAATGGTGGTCATTGGAATCAATTTCACTTTAAATTAGACTTAAATTGGTGTCAATCTTTTGATACTTATTGTTTTGTAAAAACACGCTATTTGCTCTGGCAGCGGGAATTAATTATTAAATTAATTAATGTGACTTATATGATTTGAATTTTTTAAAATATACTTCACTTTTGAATTCGGAATATCAAATATAGCTTAGGGTGAAATTTTGGTAATTTTCTGAAAAACTTCAATTTTTGATGAATAGTGAAACCACTAAGTGGTAATCAAGCAAACTGATTTTTCAGTTAAATGAAATTTTAGCACTAATGTGTACTGAATTTTGAAAATCCGACATACATGGTTGTCATTAAGAAGTAAAATGTGATTCAATGAGATTAAAATAATTTTTTGGTGAATAGTAACTTATTAAGTTTTTAATCGCGATTAGTGGTAATTAGGGTAGTTTAAGGTATAAATAATGCTTTAATAATAGGAAATGACCTAGACACATGTCCCAACCTTATTGGTTGTGTCATGGCCAACCAAGACAAGCCATGGGTCAACTTGGGGACCCCATGGAGACACTTTGGTTTGGAAATGACATAAATAACTTTTTATTAAATGTTAAAGTAAAAATGACACAAACAAGAGATGTTTTACGAAAACAATTTTTACATGGGGTTATAAAGATCAGATGTTTTATTATAAATAGTAAATGGAAAGATACAAAGATTTCCTACATCATAGTATTTTTTTATGATTTTTTGACATTAAATAAATTAAATTATTTATGACATAATAATGATGCAGCGATGACATCATTATTTGACGATTTAAATAAAATGGAAAGATAATGTAAAATATATGAACTACACATGGCCAAAACCAATTGGATGAGTGGATCTAGAACCCTTATCATCTTATCCACGAATTATATCAATGTGGGACCTTTTAAAACCGAAACACATTTTCAAATAAAGTAATATTTCTTTACTTTCCAAAAGTGCCCCTCCTCTCCTCTTATAAAAGGCCCCCACCTCTACCTCATTTCACACACTCCTCAAGCCTTTGGCTCGGAAAACCCCTGCCCATTTACACTCTCCACATCCCTCTCCTCATCCTAGAGGATTCCCTTTGGGCAGAATCCTTTCAAAGGAAGCCTTTAGGCTCAAATCAAAAGGAGTTACACTTTTGAAGGTAATTCATTCTCTCATGTTCATTTGTTTTATTTTGCTTCTCCAACCCCCTAAACTCTTTTTATTTACTTATTTTGTAACAACACCAGTATCTTCAATATACAAGGATGTTGTTATAATATTTATTTGAGCTACACTCTCACACAACTACATCAAATGGTAAAAGAACATACGGTTTCCATGGATGGCGAAATTCTGCCTCCCGAAACAATGATTGTTCAACACTCATTTAACACCTTCAAAGGTGGCCATTATGATGTCACTATTTTTATATATGATATATAATATGTTTATGTTTTCCTTAAGCTTCATTTTTTTTTCATTTTTGGCATACCTTTATGGTTTCCATTATGGGTAAACACGATATCTTCATTTTAGGAAGTGCGGACTACCGCCCCCTAAAAGTGATTTGATTCGTTAATACCATATGTGGTATGTGTAAAGGATAAAGTTAATGATATTATATATGTTATTATACTGAAATTATAATATACTCTTATCTCATTATTATTCCATTCCAGAAGATATGAAATAGAAATGGAAGTAGCGTTCATGTGTACATACGGCTTACCGTCTCCATGAACGGTGTATTTCATTTCTTACCTCTAAATGATTATGTAATATTATAAATGCATTTATGTACTGTATATATATGACATATATGATATCTACATCATGAATACCATTCTGGATATAATGAACCTTTGACCAAATTAACAACATGTAAGTGTAAGAAGTCTATTTTTGACTTAAGAACCAAATACCGACAAAATGAACATTATTAACTTAACGGATTACATGATGTTCATAACATGGTATAAAAGGAATAATGAACATGAAAAAGATTCATAAGAAATTAGAGATTAACTCAAGTTTATTATTCATGAGATTAAAGAACGGTCGGGCCAAGTCGGATACGAGGTATGGGACTTCGTCTCAATCTCCTTTCGTTGAGGCATATTTTATTTTATACACAACTTTCTTTTATACGGTGTATAAACCCCTTTGACTTTTACATTTATTCAAAAGGAATATTTTTTTATACAAAGCGTTTACTAAACGACAAAAGGGGAATGTTTTTGTCGTACGTATGCAGCGACAACGACTTCTCTGCCGTCGTGACCGTTATTTGAGTTTCGGCTTCCTCTACAAGCCATACATTCTTTTTAAAAGAAAAATAAATACCATGTTTAACTTTTCTTTTATTTTGGTATTGAAAATGGTTTTCACAATGTTTTTTGTGTTGTATTGATATCTTGTGATTGAAATGTGAAATTTTATGTTTCCTTTATGCATGTTTTATGTGATAAGATTATGTTATGGTTCTTGGGCATTATTATGAAGACGGGTGGTTCCGTGATAAACTAAGGGCGGGTGAGCCCGATATAGCTCTCCAATGCATTGGGTAACGCGAAGGAGTGAAACGTTAAGGTTTCTCTGAAGAGATTTTAGGGAATATACTGTGATGGGTATTCCAAACGTAACCAAGAGGGTTACTCCCTACGTAAGAATGTTATGAATGCCTCAAGTTACCTTTATGTCTTATGATTTCTATGATTTATTCATGATTTTATGAGGTATGTTAAAGTGCCTATGTTTTATGGGTAAAGTATGATTTCATTCTTATGTATATATGAACTCATGTTTCCTTTCCATGTTTTTTTTATATAACCCATACTGAGTTTTTATGCTCATCCCATGTTTTTGAAATGTTTTACACAGGTCAAGGGAAAGGTACATGATAAGATGATAGAGTCAAGGATGTTTCAAGAAATAATCCATGTTTTATTTTAAATGTGTTTCCATTGATTGGAATGAAGAATACTATCTTTATGTAACCACTTTGTTTATATATGGAATGTAATGCATGTTTTATGATCTAATTCTCTAAAACTCTAAACCCGAAATGATCCTCAATGTGTAATCTTGTAATAACTCAAGATTAAGTAAGGTTTATGGCTGGGGCCTTATAGTTGGTATCAAAGGTCGGTTTAGATAACTTTAGGAGTTAGAATTCTATTAAATGATTATACAAAAATATTTTTTTTTCGAAATGATATAGCATTTAAAGATTACCATGTTGCTTCATCTAAGACATGTTTGTTCAGAATGGTTTTTCGGAGAGGAAACAGGGAAGAAGTGCTAGGAAGGCATGCAGAATGAAATAACCTTCCGAATCAGCATCCTGAGATGGTCAGAATTGGAACTGAACAGTTTCTTGCAGTAATGGCACAGTTGACTCAAGCGATAAATGGCGGTGGTATCCATACACGAGATCAGCCAGGAACATGTCAGTGGTGGAACATTTCATGAGGCAACATCCACCATCATTCAGAGGATCATCTGACCCTGTGCTAGCTGAAGGGTGGATTAAATCACTGGAGAAGATTTTTGATGTCATGGGGTGTTCAGAAAATAAAAAGGTTAGTCTTGCTATTTACCGTTTGGTGGGTGAAGCAGATCAGTGGTGGTCTATGGTTAAAAATATCAGGGACACCGATGAGATTGATGCTCTTGACTGGGATGAATTCAAATGTATGTTTCTTGAGAAGTATTTTCCTAAGGCTGTTCGACTTAGGATGGAAAAGAAATTCTTGGAATTGAGGCAAGAGGAAGACTCAGTGGCTGCCTATGAAGAAAGGTTCACTCGATTGGCAAGGTATACTCCAAATTTTATCCGAAGACCACGTTTCGTACAAGATATGGCCATTATGAATTTGTAGTAATGCCTTTTGGGCTAACCAATGCACCTACTATATTCATGGACTTAATGAATAGAATTTTCCATGAGTTCTTGGATAAGTTTGTGGTGGTTTTCATTGATGATATTTTGGTGTTTTATAAAAGTAAAGAGGAGCATGAAAGACATTTAAGGGTTATCTTGCAAACCTTCTAAGAAAAGAAACTCTATGGGAAATTCAGCAAGTGTGAGTTTTTGTTGCAACAAATTACTTTCCTTGGTCACATTGTTTCTAAAGATGGAATAACTGTTGATCCTACAAAAACAAAAGTTGTGGAAGAATGGCCAAGACCCACAAATGTAACCGAGATTCGTAGCTTCCTTGGTTTGGCGGGCTATTACCGAAGGTTTGTTAGAAATTTTTAATGGTTATATAGTCCAATGACTAAGCTAACTCGAAAGGGTGTTAAGTTTATCTGGACAAAAGAATGTGATGATTGTTTTCAGGAATTGAAAAGAAGATTGGTCAATGCTCCAGTTTTGGAACTACCTTCCAGGAATGGTGAGTTTTTTATATACAGTGATGCTTCATTGAAAGGACTTGGTCGCGTCCTAATGCAGAATGATCAGGTAATTGCTTATGCTTCACGACAGTTGAAAACTCATGAGGTAAATTACCCTACACATGATTTGGAACTAGCTGCTGTTGTTTTTGCTTTAAAAATTTGGAGGCATCATTTGTATGGAGTAAAGTGTGAAATATATACCGATCACAAAAGTTTAAAGTATATATTCACTCAGAAAGAGTTAAACATGAGACAAATGAGATGGATGGAATTAATCAAGGATTATGATTGTACAATTTATTACCATCCGGGAAAAGCAAATAAAGTGGCTGATGCTTTGAGTCGAAAAAGTAATGCTTCATTAACAATGTTGCGTTTGGAACGTGATCCTTTGGTTAAGGATTTGATGAACTTTTTCATAGAAGTTGTTGGTGCAGGAAGTCCTTCTGTTTTGTTTCAGGTATCAGTGAGATCTTCTCTATCAGATAGAGTCAAGCAAGCACAGAATCAAGATAGTGAGTTGCAGAAAAAGGTAGAGCTGGTTCAGAAAGGTAAGTTGACTGAATTCAACTTTGATAATGATTGTGTTTTGAGATTTGGGAAGAGATTGTGTGTGCCTTGTGATTCACAGTTAAAGAGAGAGTTGTTATGTGAAGCTCATAGTTCTCCGTTTTCAGTTCATCCGGGCAGTACTAAGTTGTATAGAGATCTGCGGGAGTATTACTGGTGGGATGGAATGAAAAGAGATATTGCTGATTTTACTGTGAAGTGTTTGACTTGTCATCAGGTTAAAGTAGAGCGGCAGTTACCGAAAGGGATGCTTCAGCCTTTACCAGTGCCAGAGTGGAAATGGGAGAATATATCCATGGACTTTGTTGTTGGATTACCAAAGACATCTTGAGGTAATAATGAAATCTGAGTTATTGTTGATCGCTTGGCCAAATCTGCTCATTTCCTTGCTATACGAGATAATTTCTCTCTTGATCAACTTTCCCGTTTGTATCTTAAAAAGAGAGTCAGGTTACATGGAGTTCCTCTCTCCATTGTATCGGATCGTGATCCCAGGTTTACTTCTAACTTTTGGAAAGGCCTTCAGAAGTCGTTGGGTACTGAATTAAATTTTAGTACAGCTTTTCATCCTCAATCAGATCGGCAGTCAGAATGAACAATTCAGACATTGGAGGATATGCTACAAGCTTGTTCTATGGATTATCAGGGAAGTTGGGACCAACATCTTTCTTTGGTTGAGTTTTCATATAATAACAGTTTTCATTCCAGTATACATATGGCACCATTTCAGGCATTATATGGGAAGCGGTGTCGAACTCCAGCTTTCTGGGATGAAGTGGGTGAAAGAATGTTGATGGGACCAGAATTGGTAGAAGAGATGGCAGAAAAAGTTCAGCTGATTCAGAAACACATGAGAATAGCTCAGAGTAGGCAGAAGAGTTATGCGGATAACCGGAGGAAGGATCTATCTTTCTAGGTAGGTGATCATGTTTTTCTCAAGGTTTCTCCTTGGAAAAGCGTGATGAGATTTGGTAAGAAAGGAAAGATGAGTCCAAGGTTTGTTGGACCATACGAAATTCTAGAAAGAGTTGGATCAGTTGCATACCGAGTGTCTTTACCTCCGAGTTTATCTCAGGTACACAATGTTTTTCACGTTTCAATGTTGAGAAAGTATATACCAGATCCATCTCATGTTTTGAGTCCAGAGGTAGTTCAGCTGGAAGAGAACCTATCTTATGAGGAACAACCGGTCCAGATTCTTGACCACAGGGAGAAAGTGTTACAGAATAAGGTGATTAAGGAGGTAAAGGTTTTGTGGAAAAACCACATGATTGAAGAGGCAACATGGGAATCCGAAAATGCAATGAGGGATAAATACCCTCATTTATTTGATAAGTAAATAAATTGTGGGGACGCAATTTTCTAAAGGGGGGAAGGATGTAACATCCCAAGTAAGTAATGAATAATAGATATTTTTATCTATGTCTATTAATGATTAAGATAGTGTTATAGAGGCTTAAAATGAAAATAAATACAATCTTATGCATGGAATAAACTAATATTATTAAAAGATTGTTTTACTGCCTTTTGATGGAAAACCATTTTTGAATCTATATTTTGACACTTTTATAAACTATGTTTGTCAAAATAAACTTATCCTTTATTATTGGGACATCAAAATTTACCTTGTGTGAATTTTTGGTATTTTTCTGACAATGTTCATTTTTTTAATGAATAGTGAAAAATACTGCATTTTACATCAAAACTTCTTTTTAATCTAATTTATTTATATTATTAGATTATATTTTGAATTGGTTTTGAAGTGAAATTAGAATATATTTTTACCATTTTATCCAATGGTGGTCATTGGAATCAACTTCACTTTAAATTAGACTTAAACTGGTGTCAATCTTTTGATACTTATTGTTTTGTAAAAACACTCTATTTGCTCTGGCAACGGGAATTAATTATTAAATTAATTAATGTGACTTATATGATTTGAATTTTGTAAAATAGACTTCATTTATGAATTAGGAATATCAAATATACCTTAGAGTGAATTTTTGGTAATTTTCTAAAAAACTTCAATTTTTGATGAATAGTGAAACCACTAAGTGGTAATCAAGCAAACTGATGTTTCAGTTAAATGAAAGTTTACCACTAATGTGTACTGAATTTTGAAAATACGATATACATGGGTTTCATTAAGAAGTAAAATGTGGTTCAATGAGATTAAAATAATTTTTTGGTGAATAGTAACTTATTAAGTTTTTAATCGCGATTAGTGGTAATTAGGGTAGTTTAAGGTATAAATAATGCTTTAATAATAGGAAATGACCTAGACACATGTCCCAACCTTATTGGTTGTGTCATGGCCGACCAAGACAAGCCATGGGTCAACTTGGGGATCCCATGGAGACACTTTGGATTGGAAATGACATAAATAACCTTTTATTAAATGTTAAAGTAAAAATGACACAAACAAGAGATGTTTTTCAAAAGCAATTTTTACATGGGGTTATAAAGATCAGATTTTTTATTATAAATAGTAATTGGAAAGCTAAAAAGATTTCATACATCATAGTATTTTGTTTATGATTTTTAGACATTAAATAAATTAAATTATTTATGACATAATAATGATGCAGTGATGACATCATTATTTGACGATTTAAATAAAATGGAAAGATAATGTAAAATATATGAACTACACATGGCCAAAACCAATTGGATGAGTGGATTTCGAACCCTTATCACCTTATCCACGAATTATATCAATGTGGGACCTTTTAAAACCGAAACACATTTTCAAATAAAGTAATATTTCTTTACTTTCCAAAAGTGCCCATCCTCTCCTCTTATAAAAGGCCCCCACCTCTACCTCATTTCACACACTCCTAAAGCCTTTGTCTCATCCAACCCCTGCCCATTTACTCTCTACACATCCCTCTCCTAATCCTAGAGTATTCCCTTTGGGAATAATCCTTTCAAAGGAAGCCTTTAGGCTCAAATCAAAAGGAGTTACACTTTTAAAGGTAATTCATTCTCTCATGTTCATTTGTTTTATTTTGCTTTTCCAAACCCCTAAACTCTTTTTATTTACTTATTTTGTAACAACACCAGTATCTTAAATATACAAGGATGTTGTTATAATATTTATTTGAGCTACACTCTCACACAACTACATCAAATGGTTGAAGAACATACGGTTTCCGTGGATGGCGAAATTCTGCCTCCCGAAACGATGATGGTTCAACACTCATTTAACACCTTCAAAGGTGGCCATTATGATGTCACTATTTTTATATATGATATATAATATGTTTATGTTTTCCTTAAGCTTCTGTTTTTTTTCATTTTTGGCATACCTTTATGGTTTCTATTATGGGTAAACACGATATCTTCATTTTAGGAAGTGCGGACTACCGCCCCCTAAAAGTGATTTGATTCGTTAATACCATATGTGGGATGTGTAAAGGATAAAGTTAATGATATTATATATGTTATTATACTAGAATTATAATATACTCTTATATCATTATGATTCCATTCCAGAAGATATGAAATAGAAATGGAAGTAGCATTCATGCGTACGTACGGCTTACCGTCTCCATGAACGGTGCATTTCATTTCTTACCTCTAAATGATTATGTAATATTATAAATGCATGTATGTACTGGATATATATGGCATATATGATATCTACATCATGAATACCATTCTGGATATAATGAACCTTTGACCAAATTAACAACATGTAAGTGTAAGAAGTCTATTTTTGACTTAAGAACCAAATACCGACAAAATGAACATTATTAACTTAACTGATTACATGATGTTCATAACATGGTATAAAAAGAATAATGAACTTGAAAAAGATTCATAAGCAAGAAGAGATTAACTCAAGTTTATTATTCAAGAGATTAAAGAACGGTCGGGTCAAGTCAGATACGAGGAATGGGACTTCGTCTCAATCTCCTTTCGTTGAGGCATATTTTATTTTATACACAACTTTCTTTTATACGGTGTATAAACCCCTTTGACTTTTACGTTTATTCAAAAGGAATCTTTTTTTATACGAAGCGTTTACTAAACGACAAAAGGGGAATGTTTTTGTCGTACGTATGCGGCGACAACGACTTCTCCACCGTCGTGACCGTTATTTGAGTTTCGGCTTCCTCTACAAGCCATACCTTCTTTTTAAAAGAAAAATAAATACCATGTTTTACTTTTCTTTTATTTTGGTATTGAAAATGGTTTTCACAATGTTTTTTGTGTTGTATTGATATCTTGTGATTGAAATGTGGAAATTTTATGTTTCCTTTATGCATGTTTTATGTGATACGATTATGTTATGGTTCTTGGGCATTATTATGAAGACGGGTGGTTCCGTGATAAACTAAGGGCGGGTGAGCCCGATATAGCTCGCCAATGCATTGGGTAATGCGAAGGAGTGAAACGTTAAGGTTTCTCCGAAGAGATTTTAGGGAATATACTGTGATGGGTATTCCAAACGTAACCAAGAGGGTTACTCCCTACGTAAGAATGTTATGAATGCCTCAAGTTACCTTTATGTCTTATGATTTCTATGATTTATTCATGATTTTATGAGGTATGTTAAAGTGCCTATGTTTTATGGGTAAAGTATGATTTCATTCTTATGTATATATGAACTCATGTTTCCTTTCCATGTTTTTTTTATATAACCCATACTGAGTTTTTATGCTCATCCCAAGTTTTTGAAATGTTTTTCACAGGTCAAGGGAAAGGTACATGATAAGATGATAGAGTCAAGGATGTGTCAAGAAATAATCCATGTTTTATTTTAAATGTGTTTCCATTGATGGGAATGAAGAATACTATCTTTATGTAACCACTTTGTTTATATGTGGAATGTAATGCATGTTTTATGATCTAATTCTCTAAAACTCTAAACCCAAAAATATCCTCAATGTGTAATCTTGTAATAACTCAAGATTAAGTGAGGTTTAAGGCTGGGGCCTTATAATAGAAATTACATATTGGGTATTATTTATATTGAATATACCCTTATCTATTTTCATTAGTATTTAATCATCAACATAATGGGGATAAAAAAATTTAAAATAGGGATAATTTTAGCTCCCATGTTTTAGGACCCATTATCTTCTCTTAATTTATACGTTTATAATTTAAAGAATGTTTTTCTATTATTTAAAATGAATTAAAACCTGGATTCAAAATGTGTCATTCATGTTATAAACAAAACTAATGACACATTAAAAATTATAATTGTTTGTTACAACAATTTTATAAGAAACCATGTATTACACTCAATGGATCATTATATATCATGGTTGATTAAATCCATTAAAAGATTAAAAAATTTAAGGTTAATTTAAATAGATAAATATATCATTTAAACTAGAATATCCCATGGACCACTTTAATCTTTTATAATCATAATTTATACAACAAAATTCTTTAATTAATAATAATATCACAAAAATATATTTCATATTGTGCAATCTAAATTGATAACTATTGAAATGAGATCTGTGACATAGTATGTGTGAATGTAATGAATTAGTTTAGTAAGGCTATATATTAGAAGAAAATATGGTAATTATAAATTTGGTCATTTAAAATAATTTAGTTCAATATACATGTATCAATAAGGTGTAATAATGATTCTAATTTTTAGAAGTAAATTCAAACTAATATAATTCACAAATAATAAGTAATGAAATAAAAATATAATATTAAAATATTTAAAAAAAATATACTTATTTATTTTGTATTATTTGTAAGAATATTATTATTTAAGAAAGATATAAACTATTTAGGAAATTCATATAAGATATTAACTTCAATGGATTATTAAAATTTCATATTAAGAATATATACAATGAATTGTAACGAGTTTTATTGAATATAATTTAATATAAATGTAATATTTATCAAAAAGCTATTTTTTTTAAAGTGTGTTTTATTTTAAGTTATTCTTTAATCCAGAATGATTTAAGTGAAATTTAAAGATTGTATTCTAAAAAATAATTTAGAATCCATATAATATTTAGCAGTAGAGATGTTATAAGGATAAATTAAATCTTGGTTAAAAAATTTAATTTTATAAATTGTTTATCTCAATATTCATTAATATTTTATTTCAAGGAATTAAATATGTTATATTTAAATTATTATAAAATACATTGAAACTAATTTAATCTAGTAACATATATAATAAAATAATATGAAAATTTAATCAATATAAAATTATTAGTTTATAATAAATATCAAAAAAAATTCATAAATATATTATTTATAATAAAATGATAAAAAATACTTATTTTATAAATACCTAGAAATTTATGGTCTCATCAGGATATAACCATGAATTAATTATATATAAAACCTCTTTATAAATCGAGTATTTATTTTATAAGCAAAACTTTACATTTATAAATATTATATTTTGTTTAAAAAACAATATTTGATATTTTGAACCATAAACTTATATTTTCCTTAAACTGTTTTTATGCAATAATAATTTTTTTATTTTAAAATTTATTTTTAGAAATTTCAAATCATGAAATTTTCTTATTTATTTTAATATATATATATATATTTATATTTTAATAAGTTTACTTTTAAATTGGTTCATTAAAATATTTTAACCAGGTAAATAAAAATAGTTACTATGGTAAAAGTAAATAATTGTATAAAGATAAATTTTGGGGAGATAACATAATTACCTTAAAACCATATCTATTATTTGTGAAAATGGGAGATGAATCGACTAAGAATCATATCCTCTCCATTATTTTTCTCTTTTGGAAGATAATTCTTTTAGAAATCGTATGAAATTAATATAATGCTATGAATATTTATAAAAGTGTGACTCTCCTCCCTTATCAAAGTGGACTACAACCACTACTTTACATAAAATCCAAATATTATAATCCATCTTTAACCTATAACCTTTCAATTTCCCCTATATCTCTCTTCCAAATTTATAATCCCCTTTATCCAGGGGAAACCCCATATGTCTTCCATTTCTATGGAGTCCTCCAAGTAAAATCTCATGTTCATAATGTGAGTAATAATCTTTTCTTAACTTATTTTATTTTTTGTATTAATCGTAAATATACATTTTTATTATTATTGTAATTAAATTAGTATTTTGTATATTATTAATATAATTATCTGTTTTCAATAATCATTATCCACCTTTCCCCTTTTATATTTGATAAATAAAAATATATTTCACGTGTATATGAAAAATAATTCCACCCAGAAGAAATGTATTTATTTTTTATAAATTATATACATTTATTATTAATTAATAATATTTGAAAAAAAATATATTAATAAATATATTAATATTGTTATAGTATAGAACAATTTATAATTTCTATTTATTCAATGTGAAAATGAAAAAGGTTTCCACCTCAATGGAACTATATGTCTGATATTTCATTAGAACATCAATATAACGATTCTAAAAAATATCCGGTTAATTTATATTTTAATATGAGTTAATAATTTTCAATATTTTTGTTTTAAAAATTTCAAAAAAATTATCGATCATTATATTTTAAAATTCATGTATGTGTAAAGTATCTGAAACAAATGCATCATTATTTCTGTTCTCAGGAACCATGACCATGTTTTTTATCAAATGAACTTCGGAGCATAAATATTTCAATAGAAATTATTTTAACATGTTTTATAATATGTGGAAAAATTGAACATGTTATAAATGAATGTTGTTTGACATTAACATTATAAAACATAAGTGCAATAATAAACATTACAAATATCCAACAATGAAAATAAACATTTAAATGATAATGAACGAACAATGATTGATTATAATTTAATATTAAACATGTTCAGATTTTTTAACACTATACATAAATATATTATTAATATTTTTTTATTTATTATATAGGAGGATAAAGTATTTCAAACTAATATTGAATGCATGGAATGGTTCGGTTTTCAATTTATTTCTTTGAGATGTGTTTTGTATTTTAAAACTATTTTAATTCATATAGAGCGTACATTACCTATTTAAAATATTTTATCATGATTCAATATTTAATATGGTATTTAATGTCATTTTTTATGTTTCATATTCAATTGTGTTTTCAAGAAAATATTATAAAATTTGTAAATGTGTTTCTTAACTCAATACCCATTTTTTAGTTATAATTCATTGTACTGAACTTCTTTATTAAATGTTGGGTAATGATTCAACATAATTTTATTATTTTTTATTTAATATTTTTTCTATATATTGACATTTATTTCTAATTAAATTAAATTAAAATTATTATTATTCCACAAATATTATGTTTTTAGCGGTTTAAATAAAAATTGACTTATTTTAATTAATATTTGGTAATACACAACTACATTCTTATATATAGTGTATATACTTCATATTATACAATTTATATCATAATTATATCGTTATTTGTTGAATTTAGTTTTTTATATCTAGATCACTCATTCTAGTTATTTTTATATGATTGCTAAAAAATTCATAAGTGATTTTTCATGACTCAACTTATTTTCTTGACTCATAGTAATTAAACTTGAACTATGTGTTTAGAAGTTTCTTTTATAATATTATATAATGATATTATTAATAAATTCCTCATTAGTTTTTTGGAAATTATATTTGTGTACTTATGTTTTTATAAAATATAATATTTTTAATAATAATTTCAATTATTTCCATATGATATTTTTTCTTATATATCCATATTCACATTTCCCAAATATGTTTACATTTTTTATTTCTAAATCCAAATATATTTTATTTTTCATTATCATTACATTTCACTATAACTTTTTTAAAATGAAATCTTTTTGAATCTCCTTATTTGTGGGTTTTGATAAAGTTATTTTAAAAATATTAAAAAGGAATTCCCTTTCATATTTTTTTAATCATCATCTCAAAATCTTAAATAGAAAACCTTTCTTTCTTTTCATGGTTTTAGTATTCAGATTTATTTTAATTTTATTGTTGAAAATGGTTTTCATGTTATATTATTGAATATTATTTTTTAAAAAGATTCAATAATTTTTTATTATTAGGAAAATTTTATGGTATGTTTTCAGAAACTATTTTGATGGATTGGATTCCATTATCCTCTTTTTTATGAATCATCATCTAAATGAATTTATGAAATACTCTTTTTGGTGATTGATTTTTTGGTAACAACAGATCTAATTATTGATGTAATGTTACATAGTAACATTTTTAAATTATATGAAACCAAATCAATTCTCATGTGTTATTTATAATAGGATGTATGATTTCTTACAAGTTGAACACACACACACATATATATATATATGCAGATTTTTTTCTAGTATAATACTATATATCCATCAATTTTTTGGCTAATATTTTATACTACATGTGATATATATACGTAGGTGAAGTTAAATTTTCTCTTAACCATGGGTTTATGTGTGTGGATTTTGAAGGTGATGACTCATCAGATAAACATATAAAAACATTATTAATTTTGTTCCCAATCATGGTTAATAGTGAGTGTATCATCAAGGTTATGATTCCACCTATTTATTTCTTTCAAGACGTTTTTTTATTACGCCGTGATTCAAGGGAACGTCACAATTCTATGCCATATACATACGATTATGCTCTAGGGATTTTTTTATTATCTCATGAATCCATAATATTTTTCTATGGTATATGTTTTTCATGTGATATTATATTTATATAACTATATATATTTTTTTGGTTTAATGTTTTTTTTTTAATATGATATTTATTTTAGGATCATGTTTTAATATATGATTATTATCTAACCATAGGTGAAATTTCGATGAGTTTTTACCCAACGTGCATTTGAGACAACCCCATCATTATATTTATATTTCCAAATTTCTGAGGATGAGTATAAATTATGAAAAGTCTGGAGTAGATTATTTTTTGGATTCGTTAGGTATAAATGTTCACATGTTTTGTAAAATATGTTTCTGATGTATCTAGTGATTAAATACACTAATCCTTTTCTCCGTGGGATTATATGATTATTTTTGAGGTGTGATATTTAACATTTAGAATGATATAATATAAATATATGGTTATATTGGGTCATCTTAGTGGGTTTCAAATATTATGTGTAAGGTATGTGTTTTTAACACTCGATTTGAAGTATGGTTATAACATGCCTCAGTAGGTATTAGTGTATGGATTATTTTTTTATTATTAAATTAATAATTTTTTGGTATAAAGATGACTAAACTTTTGTAAAATCTATAGGGATATGTTTAAGTGTTAGATAACATCCTAAACATTAGGTAGAATTGAGATTTTGTTGTTTTCCTAGGTACAAAATACCTATATGGATACTTATTGTAGATAAAGGATCTTATAGAAATGGAACTTAGGTAGGAATCCTTAAAGGGGTGTATTTGGTATTAACAGAAGTTTCACTCGGTGCATGAACAATTCTCCTAACATAACCCCAAATAGGATAATATTAAGGAATATGTTTTGGTTAATCTATGACCATATTCATAACTACTATATTGGATTAAATATTTTGGGGAATGAGGTTATGAATTATGTAATAACCCAACCAATAGAAACCATGATAGAATCAAGAGTGATAAATATTGAGCTCAAAGTTAACATAATGGTTTCAGAGGGTAAGATATTTTGAGGTAATGTTTTCCATAATATTATTTATGATAATTCTCTTATGATATTATCTATTAATCACTCATGTTAAACTCTTTTGGTTTTCCTAATGGTTTGAACTTGTAGGAAGAATGTTAAAAAAATGATGTAATTAGAAATACTGATATTTTATCAATTATGTGCCAAATAAGACAACATTTGGTGTGAGAACACTTTTGGTCATGCATAACCAGCTACTGAGAATCTGGTTAAACGAAATTTAACATTATTTAATTAAAAATTAAACATATAAATAGAAGGATGGAGTTTTGTAGAACATAAAGTGATAATGACCATCAAGAATGAATATTCAATGTCTAACACATCTATAATGAGGGAAGATTCACCACATAGAATGTATCAATTGAATTGGTAGATGTTTTATTTATGGAATGGTAGGGTATTGAGTCACTAATTTATGATGAAAAATAAATAGTTTGGTTTCTATGATGGGGGGAAATAATTTTCATCATAATGTACCACTACTATTTTAAAGCATTAAATATGGGGTGCCAAGGTATAATTATAGTAAATTACCTAACACAAGTGATAACAAAGATGATATACCTCTATGACAAAATTGACCAAGGGAGAAATGTGGAACATGTGAAATGACTACCACTAAAGTGGATCATTATAGTTATTTCACAACCATATTCTTCTCAAAAGTTATGGATGTATTGTTAGATTTTTTTTCTCAGAATCCTAGTTTATCTAGGGTGTTTTATAAGAGAATTTAATCAATACAAATAATATTTGATTATCAAATAAAAAATTTATTTATGGGATTATTTAATACCATATTTGATTTTGTGGAAATACGAATACAATTATTCATTATTTAGGTGAGAGTGATGTTATTTTATAAAATTGAATGTTTATCTCCACAAATGCTATAATAATTTCCAAAATTGATAAATAACATTTATTATTTCAAATCATCCCCTTATCATTTATTATTTAAAGGATAATTAAATACTCCCTTGTAAATAAAATTTTATTATGTGAGTTATGATACCCAATCCTTGGGAATGTTTTACTCAAATAATTGGTGAAAAAATCACTCTTAGGGATAAGTATATATTGATTAAAATGGTATGTAACATATGTTTTTATGGTTGATATATCACTAGAAATTACATATTAAGTTTATTTAATAGTATATTTACACTTAAATATTATCATTAGTAAGTAATAATTAAATTTATAAGAGATAATTTATTTAATAGTGGACAATGTAACACATTATGTTTTGGGACCCACTATATTTTCTTAAATTATAAGTTTATAATATAAATATATTCTTTTAAATTCTTTTTAAACAATCCAAACATGGTTAGATAATTTCAATCGAATATATGATCCAAAAAAATTAATCATTATTCAATTATAATGTAATATTACAGTAATAGTACATGAAATGATGTATCATATATAATGGATCATTACACATCAAAAAAATTTACATCTATTAAAAGTGAAAAAAATAAAATGAGGAAAATAAATATAAAAATAATTTAATTAAAAGTAGAAACTCCATTAGATCACCATTAACTCTGATAATAACAACTTTTATGAAATTCATTCATTGAGAAATAATATCCTGAAATGTTATAGAATATTGGGAGATATAAAATGATTACTATGGAGAAGTGTAACATAGATTTTTGAATGGAATTAATGAGTAATGTAATGCAATATATATGAACAAAGTATAGAAAATATAAATATCTTAATAGGAAATAGGGTTTTTAGTATAAATGTATCCAATAAGAATACTATTGATGAGTATTTTTAGTAGTAATTTTAAAATATTTTTATTTTTGAAAAATAAATAATGAAATACAAATATAATATTAAAATATTAAAAATGTATATATACTTATGCATTACCTATTATTATTATTTTTGTTATTATGTTTTTATATGATATATTTATAAAATTTAAAAAATATATTAATAATAATATACAAGAAAAATATATATTTTACAAGATAAATATTTAATGTTAATGGTTTTTTGTGAATATTATATAATATAAAAGTAAATTTTTTTAAAGAACAGTTTTCTAAAGTGGTGTATAGTTTTAATTTCTCTTAAATAAAAAATTATTTTAGTGAAATTCTTTAATAATGCTATAAAAAGTAAATTAACATACATCAAATATTTATTACTCTACATGTGATAATGATAAATTCATGTAATTAAAAAAATATAGTTTAAAAAAATCATTTTTCCTACACAACAACATTTATTATCATGTAATTAACTATATTAACATTAAATTATGAAAAATTATATTATGTCTAATTGTAATTGTCAATTATTATGTAATTTGGAAAATAGTAGTTAATATTTGAAAATTATATTTTCCTATAAAAACAATTGTCCATTATATTTTAAATTTCCATTAAAAAAATAATTTTCCAAAATTTATAATTTGAGATTGAAAAAATTAACTTAAATTAATTTTTCGGTATAATAGAATAGTTCAAAATGAATTTTGGGTTTTTTCTAAAATTATGGATATTTATGTGAATTATCCAAAATACAATATTTACAAATACAAGGGATTTTTTTATATTAAAATAATATAACAAAAATTTATATATTTATAAAACAATTTTATTAATAAAATATTTTTAGAATAATTAAAATTTTATATTTCAAAATATTATGTGTAATCCAAAAAACAATATTTTAAATTTTATAACCGAAATTTATATTATCAGAAATCAATTTTTATAAATTAAACACTTATTATTGTTGAATTATTTTTTAGAAAATTAAAATCATGGAATTGTTTTAATAATTATAATTAGTTTTTAAAAGTCATATACTGAGGTAATTTTCAATTGTTTCCTATTTTTTTTACCAAGGATAAAGGAATAGATACCATAGAAAAAGTAAATAATTCAAAAATGATTAATTAAATTAATAATACATAAATACCTCAAATAGATATCTATTATATTTGTGGATAAGAGATGGATCTACTAATACTTCTTCCCTCTTTATTATTTTCATCTTTAGGATTTATGTTCTTTTGGAAATGAAATGAAATTAGCATTGTTTTATTGATATTTACAAAAGTTTCATTATCCTCACTTATTAAAGGGGACTTACACCAACCATTTCAATACACTCTAAAATTTTAATTATTCTTGAATCTATACCATTTATATTTCCCCTTGATCACTATACTAATTTTTCTAGACCCTTTATCCAGGTAAAAATCCTATGTCTTCAAATTCCTTGAAGTTCTCCAATGTAAATCTCAAGATATTAGTACATGTACTAATCTTTTCTAAACTCATTTTTATTTAAATTTTTATATTATATATATGGATTTAAGATAATTATATAATGATATAAATATTTTTTATAATTAATTTTATTATATTTATGTTATAATGATCATCCACCATTTATCTTTTCCATTAATGAAAATGATATTTGTGGCTACGTGATCAATAATGCATGACTGACATAACATTTTACATTTTTAATAAACACCTAACATGAGATTTTTATTTTTGATAATTAATTAATAAACATGTTATTTATTAAATTTTTAATATTCTAAATGTATAAAAACATTTAACGTATTTTCATTCAATGGGATAATGAAAATGTTGTCTGTGTATACATGTAGGCTACCTCCTCAATAGAGAAATATATTCTTTATAAAAAAAACTTTCAAATATGGTTATATAATAAATTTGGTTAATATATATGATATTTATGATTTAAATATTTCATTAATATGGATCTAGAATTCTAAATTATGAATTAATTTCCATCCTAATTTCATCTATTAATATCAGTAAATTATATGGAACAAACACATCATGGTTTCTATTTTCATAAACCATACCCATAGTTTCCATAAAATATAAATGAATATGAATAAGTAATTTTAAAAAATATCATAATATTTTTTATAATATATGGATGAATGAACCTGACATAAAATAAAGGAGATTTATGTCTACATTATAAAACATAAGAGAAAATATCAATATTGAAAACACATGATATTGAAAATAAACATTAACAAGATAATGGACATATAATTAATGATTCAAATTAAATATTAAACATGGAAATTTATATGAATAAGGTTATAAAATATGTTACATATATAATTATATTTATTATAAATGAGTTTTGAGTGAATTCACTTAAACAGGAATACATGGTAGGGCTTTTGTTTCAAATTTTCATGGGAAATGTTTTGTATTATGCACCTATTTTTATTTATATATTTTATATTCTACCTATTTTAAATAGTATATCATTATTATATAATGAAATTATTTTTTATATTTTAGTTAAGTTTTTCCTTATGATTTTACTATATTTTATTACCTTTTTCTGGGTGATTTTTGTTTCTTCCTTACAAAATACCTTTTCAATGACTCTAGTTAAAACAAATATGATATTTGTAAGTGTTTCTTTTTGAATTTATTTATTTGATGAAATATTTTTTAATATGGGCCTCAATTTTTTTATATAGTATATATAATTTCTATATTAAACATTATATATTAATTATCTCTTTAATCATGGTATTGAGTGATTTATTTCACACTCAACCTTTTTAGAGATTTTCATATAAAGGTTACAAAACATGTAGGGGTTTTCTTGACTCAAATTATTTTCATGATTCATAATGATTCATCATTGAATATAATTTTAAGATATGGTTTTCTTCTATAATATTTTGATCTTATAACTTCTATCCTCATCCATTTTTACGGAATCACATTAATGGATTTATTTATTCAAAAAACTTGATGATGTTATCAATAATTAACATTACACCTAAATGACCTATTTTTATTACATATCCATCTTAAAAATTTCCCCTAATGTTATCCTCCCTTATTTTGAAATGAAAATACGATTTATTTTTATTAGTTTTCAAATTTCTATGTACCTCTTTTCAAATGAATGGTTTATTACACTCTAATAATTTTAAATTTATATAAAGATATATAAAAAAATATTCAAATGGATTCCTATTTAATTTATGTATTTTTATCATTGAATCCACATTCCCTATGGAAAAAATTTATATATTTTCAAGGAAATATTATTTTTATTTATATTATACAGGTTTTTATAATATGTTTTTTATACCTTCTTGGAAGTGATTTTTGAAAGTGATTCATAATTTCATCACTTTAAGAAATTACAAAGGAATATTTTTTGAATTAACTTCTTGTGATTTCAATTAAATTTTATTATTTAAAATTTATAAATACTAAGAATTTATGTAAAACAAACTAACATCTAAATTTATTAACTAAATATTCCATTTGGGTGATTGGATGTTTGCTATCAACCAATCTAATTCTCAATGTAATTTTATATGATAATGTTAGAAAATGATATGAATCAAATATAATTTCCATGGGATCTTTTAATTATAAGGAATTATATATTTCAATAATCACACATATTTTTTGATTATTTGTAGACGAGGATCTGTATTGACATCCAATGAATTTCTAAATAGTTTATACCTTATGATATATGCATATCTAGATGAATTCTATTTTCAAGCAAGTTTTTATATAAGTGTGTAGCTCATGAAAGTGATGAATTGTGACATAGTTTTTTTCACATATAATTATTATTTTTTCAATTATGGGGGTGACTGAGTGACCCATTATGGTAATGATTCCCTATACTTATGTTATTTCTGAACTTATTTTTCTATTGTTTTTTCAACGACATTTTATAATTCTATGCTATATATATCTAATTATAATTCAAATATCATTTTTATTATCTTATGTGACTACAATATTTTCCATGATATATATTATTCATTAGAGATTATTTGTTTTTATATCATGAATTATGGAGAAACATTTTGTTAATATTTAAAAAATGTAAATACATTATCACTTATTATATTTTATATAAATTATTGTTTATTATCATTTTATTAAATTATAAAATATTTTAATATTCCAGTGATTTTAATTAAATATTATATTTATTTGATTCCAATTTTTTTCTAATTTGTTTTTAAATGTTATTTTTTACATAATTTTTTAATATTATATTTTTATTTACTAATGTTTATTCTTGGTTTAAGTAAATAACATGTCATTATTATGTGGGACAATAGTTATCCCATAAACTACATAGTGGGCGCCTTAGGGTCAACATCATGGGGAGGCCAACCATAGGAACCCCCAAAACTAGGATGGTCTTAATTATGTATAGGGATTTTCTTAAGCATGTGGTTCCCATGTTTAAGGCCCCAAAGAATGCACCAACATAGCATGTGTACTGGGCTAGGTCACCCACATGGGGTGTGACCCCCTGTGTGTGTGAGTGTTGTGTTTTAATTTGAACTGAGACTAATAATTCCTTGTATTTTATACTGTTTCGTCACCATGTTTCCATTGCGATGTGGGATACATATTAAAAACCTCATATTAAATCTGCACCATCAAATATATTTTAATTTAATTTGATTTGCCTTTATTTTATTCAATTCTTTCCATTATCACTATCGAAACTCGATTTTTAAGGGGGTGAAAATCTTATGAATAGAACCCTAGGAATTTTATAATGATAATGATATCTAAGTAGAATCAAAGGGACATTCCAAAGATGACCTCACACACTTTCCTTAGAAGGCCAACATAGACTACCACCCCCCTATGTGGCACCAAAGGGTAGGACACCCCTGATCCCAACACCTACAATGGGAACCTGAGATGTGGACCTTTATTGGGTAACCCCTTTCACCAGGTTCCCATATTTTCCAAAAAAGAGGTCCCTAGGGCTCCTCATATGCACAACTAGAAAATTTTAAGAATCCTCTATGATCTATTCATGAATCCCTTTCTTACAGGTTTCCAAAATTCCTAAGGTAGATCCTCTAAAACCCGAGAGAACATACAATTAAATGGGATAAATGAGATCAATGAAATTTTAGGTTTTGAAACAAAATAAAAATTTATGAGGACCCATTCTCCCCTAATATAAAAACACATTCGCATAGCCCCTTCAATTTCTTGGGACCTATGTGAGACTCATCCAGGGACACATGAGGAGATCTATGATGCCTAGGATAAAGCCTCTCCCAACTTTTTTTCCCAAGTGGTCCATTTTCCAGTGCATACCCATATCATGTTGGAATCAATCCTCAACAAAATGAACTTCTAGTCCCTCTCAGGACCTATGAGAATCACCTCTTCCCTCTACGTTATAAATTACGTGGGACCATCTTTGAGCTATCTTCTATTCCACCAATTGTAGGGAACCTATTCTATTTGATTCCATAACCGAGGGGGACTAATTTGAATCCTATACCGAAGTCTATAAATATGAAATACCATGAAGAGGAGAACACCATCATGTCCACCATTTGGATTTTCATATATTTAACCAGAGGCTTCCAGCACTTGTCCAACCAACACGTTAGGGTCCTTATGGTGCATGTGGATTCTCATTCCCATGGTAACAAGGACCCAAACACTGGGGACAGTGTCTGGGAACTCCCATTATCATACATGAGGGATATGGCCATGTGATTCCCATGTCATATCTATGAAATGAATCCTCTAGTTCAAGATAGGTGGATAGGATCACACATGAATTTTCATTTCAAATTGAATGAAATCATCATCTCCCACTATAGAACAATATTTAATGCATCCCCCTTGTGTTATACCCTTAAAATTTTTCTATGATGTTGAACTATTACTCTACCTCTCTCCCCAAAAGTTTTTTTATTTAGGGGTAGTCATACAAGACAATCCTAGATATTAAATAAGAGGGGGAATGAGTGCATCCAAGCCCTTTTTTCTTTTCCCATCAACCCATCCTCTTCCACCAGCGGAGGAAGAGAAGTATTTTATTTTCAATATATTTTATTTCCTCTAATTTCACATGTAAAAAATGAATGATCATGACTTCTATTATTATAGAATATCCATGATCATGGAATCTACACTTTCAATTGCATGTTTTCGTGGATAATCATCCATAAGATCATCCTCTGGCCTTCTTTCAGAGTACCCCCATAGGTTTGAGTCCCCATGTACATGTATCCAACCCTAGGAAAAATCAAAGCATGTGGTTTCTAATATCATTAAATCAATATTTTTTCTTAAACGGTGCATGAATCACCATGGCATAGAGGTTGGAAGTGATAAGGAATTTGACATGATTCCCCAATCCAAATGGTCCTCCTACATGGTACAAGACCCATCCTTTCACCAACATGGTCATTCATATAAAGACTAATCTCTAACCAAACTTAAAATCACCAGGGAATGCTCTTCATGAGTAAAAATTGTAACCCAAACATTGGTCATCCTCCTCCAGGGTATTCCTTGAACAAACCCCCCAAATCACCATGAGTCAAGACACATCTCATGGCCCCAAATTCACTCATCAAGGAATCATCCTTATGATTAAGCTACAAAATAATCCTCTCACATGGATATACTACTCTTCAAGGCAAATCCAAGTCCCTTCATAGGCATAGGTCCTTATCAACAATCAACATGGGATTTTATTCCCATACAAATTGTAAACATAGTACACCTCCCTAAAGTTAATACCCAATAACCCAAATCGGCCTTATTCTCTATAGGAAAAATTCCCTATAGTGTCTAATTAAACCTAGGAATCTATATCACTTCGAGTTTCTCTTGGAAACATTGGTATAAGTCCCACACCAAACCATTACTAAGCATATTTTGTCTAGAAATTATAGTCACATGATGCTAAATTGCACGATTTTTTCCTTATCACATTACCTTGAAAGGTATGATGTATCATATTAAGTGGAACCAAACTACATGTGTTCCAATTATTTTTAACACTATATGAAGGAATCCTATATCATGGTTCCATCTGAAAAAAAACAACTCTCATCTGTCAGGATGATGATACCATCCATATCCTACCATTATGTTGCTAGAAAACCAACATCATCATAAAAACAATGACAAAATTTCTAATACGTACATAAATATATCTCCATTGACTAAGAAATATATATTCATATATATGAATCTAAATTCCATACATTCTAGAAATAAATGGTTAAATCATGAGTGACCCACATCACAACTGGGAATTAATGATAGATTCATGAACAGATCTTAAATATATAAGAGATTCCCAAAAAAGGAAACAACTCCCCCAAAAGGGTGCGTTGAGGCCTAACTCCCATCTTGTCAACCAATGCGTGTTCGCACCCACCATTTTAAAAACTCCCCATCGAGATCCTGTCCATGGAAAGAAGTTCCATATTGATATAGAGTTGTTGGGTGTTTCTAGTTTGATGAAAAAACCCATTGGAAACCATTCATAAATAGTGAACCCAAAGTGAATGATTATAAGAAATTCACCCTCTCTAATAAATTGTTGGGGAAAAATATCCTAGGGAATAAAAAATGATGAAACCAATGTGAATCTTTATCCAAGATGATAGTATCAATCACATATCATAACCATTGTCTCTCTCAAAATAAAATAGGACCAACCAATACAACCAATCAGGCATGTGATCATTCAAATGAAACAATGAATTGACATGGTTTTCAGGTTTGTGTTTTTCATATATTCATGAAATGACACATAGAACCCACTTCATGATTGGTATTCATCCATGCATAGGACGCCATGACCAACCCAACATATTTAATTCTGGTTTCCAAACACATTGGCCTCAGAGTACCGTCAACACATTACTATCCAGAACATAGAGTTTTCCGAATAGAGCCTCTAGCTTACCAAGCCCCACATATCACCCAGTTAATGATGTCCGGTAGTCTAGAAGTAGATGGATCCAAACACAATCTAAAACCATTTGGAGGATTTTATCCCCAAGAATGCGACAACCAAACCCTATCATGTCTTAGGGAGGTGAATTAATAGGTCACATAAGACCTCATATATAATACATATGGTTCCTAGAAAAGGGATCCAACTATAATTAATCCTCACCGAAACTGAATGGTTGTGATCCCTCAACATGATCAAAGTTCCTTCCTCAGCCAACATGCCCAGTACATTCAGACCCTGGGAAAGAAAAAAGGCTCAATGGGGTAGAAACTAGACAACAAGAAACCTAGACACACCCCTATCATTAAATAGAATCCCGCTAATCAAATTTGGTGGCTAAAAATGGGTGGGAACATACACCCACAGTCCCTAATTCAGCCATCCAATAGACTCACATAGAGATATTCATGGAAACTAGTCATTAAAATCCTGTGGGACGCCGTCAAAATGAATATACACCAACCTACAACCACCAAGACTACCGATGGACTATTCAACAAACACTATAAGAACATTTCTATTAGGCACACACACCTAGCTAAATTCACACAGCTTTCTTACAGTTTCTTCTGGGGAGAATTCAGTTACAAATTCCTAATAACGAATAGTGGTATATCAAAATATCTACCCCTTTACATGAGTAATTTCACTATCTAGTGATAGAAATGGGGGGGGGGATAGATGTAGGAACATACCCCTGATCTTGATCCAGAATTGGAATATATTCTCATTCGAATTACTGATGTCACTAATCAAATCATGATAAAAGTGAAATGGTAATCTCAAATCACTTCCCACATTCTGCATTCCTGTCAGGATATCGTTACGATGACAACATTAGTTATAAAGGGATGGATACCCAACTCCATCCCCATGAATGGCTTGGTTCATCAGGATGCCACCCTATAGAAGATACACACCTCTTCTTCTATCCACATTGGTAGTTGAAAAAATAAACATTAATAAACAAAAAAATATTGTGAACCTAAACCCAATCCAATGAGAGGAAATATTCCCATTCCAATGACTAATCCAATATACGATGAAACCCTTGACAATATTAAAGAACCTCATCAAAAAATTCCAACCACAATTAAATATCAAGTCAAACAGGAATCCATGTCTTAAGAAACAACACCCAGCAAGTGGCCATAGTTTCTCAAAGGAATGAATCGAAAGAGAATAATCAAAAAATAAAACTGGAGAATATCAAGAAGATTTATGATCCTACTCTACTCAACGATAATGTTCTTGTTTCACATAGATTCTCATATGTGGTAGCTTGAAATACTACCCTCCCATTACCAAATTACATGTTCTATAGTAGTAATTCTATTGTTCCTCCTCAAACACATCACCATGAAGGCTTACTTTAGGATCATAATCTGATGATTCTTGATATCCCATCTCATGATGAGGGTAAAAATATCCTTCTAAATGGGCATAATATTAATGATAATGAATCTATTCATCATTTTTAAATCCATCATTGTATTATTACCCGTGATGGAACACGCTGTGAAATTTTTCTCCCCTGCAGTATTTCATATCGCTATGGGAATCCTCCAATTGGAGATGTACTGATGGGAAATTCCTCCAATCACGAGGCAATTTAAAAATACAATACACGTAATTTTTAGTGCATTTTAATTGATAGGTGAAATCCTTTCTCAACCAAAATACATCCCAATTATATTGTAATTATCTAACCCAACCTTGGGCCTCCTACATTCTAGTGTAATATAGTAAATCCCTACCAATACTTTTCTTATGATTTGGTGTCAGAAAAGAAATCACTATGGTTAGATCTTGAAGAGGAGATTCTAGAAAAATAAAAATATGATATCCAAAACTTGTGGAAACATATGGAAAAAGATGGTATTATAATCATGTTCTAGCCATTAACCACCCCCTTAGTATATCATTATAGAGGTTTTGTTAGAATATAATTTGAATGACATATACCTCAATATATGAAATATTATTGATCAGATGAAGTAAAAAAAAGAATGATCCTATGAAGAGTATCAACGTAACATCAAGTCAATAGAAGGGATGAAATGTCAAATTAACTTGGTGGCCCTCTAAGATGCAACATATCTAGAGATATGGCATGAATGACTTCAATGTTAATGACATAGCGTGTTAAAAATATTTTTACAACTGGTCCCAGATGCCCCATATGGTGTTCCTATACAATTATGGTGTTCACATATAGTGTTAAATTTTAATACACAACCTATCTAGTAAAACCCACCAAAAGTGTTATCATGTAATGTCATATCATGATGGATGCTTCATAATATATATATTGTTCAAAATAGAAGATTTTATAGAAAAATATATCCCTCAAACAACTCTAAAAAATATATACCCAGAACAGACTAATGAGGAACAATTTTATCAATAATTTAAAAATATTAATCAATCATCCCACTTAGAGGAAGTTAGTCGTCAGTTATTAACAATGTCTGAAATAGAATAATAATCATTTTAAAGTTTTGATATAAATACATACCAAATGATTCACCCAACCCACGTTTAGAAAAAACATCATTGAATCAAAAGATAATCCATAGTAGTTTTATCCATAATTTTTTATGAGTAACCCCTTCCCTAAGGGATGTTGGCTTTTTTACCAAAACATCGAGGTCAGCATACCATGCTCAAAGAGCTGTGAAATTAGACCTGGAATTTCTTCATACCTCATGTATGGTGGTATTTTCACCTCAACTACCACCCCATTATTGGAAATCGGTATTCTCCCAATAAGGGGAAATTCCACATAGTGAGTCCCCTAGTTATTCCCATCTCGTTATTTGGTACTCTCACTAAGGACAGAGATGACATAAATTTCAGATAGTATCAGTATTCACTGTTCCTACATGGAATCAAATTGCGAAATTTGTGACTCAAGAGCATTCATGAGCCATCGGGTAATATCTGGATGGGTTGGAGCTTGAAAAGTAAAGTCATATGTGTCCTTAATGAGCATACCAAATAACCTTCAAGACTTAATCTCCACTAGAAGAGGATTTGATCTGTGGTTTTACTAATTTTATTTACATAATAGATCCCTTCTCAGATGATGAGAATTTTTATTAACCCATATCCCCTACAATTAATTGGGTAACTGGGAAAATATGATGGTAGAGTTGAGGATACATGGGTAGACATGGTCATTCTTAGAGTCACTACTTTATCCATGCCCCTTCTTGAACAATCTGTGTCATCAAAACTGATGGGATAATTATTTTATGAGATAAACTAGAGAAAGGAAGTTATCCCACACATAACATGGTTTAACCAAACCTGATCATCCTAGAATGTTGGTTTGAGTATAAGTCATCATATAATCAATCTCCTTGTGTGGGAATACTGAGTCAACATAATCCACCAAGTGTATAAGAAACCTAATTTCTTGTTCCTAGTGTTGATCCATCAACATAGAGAAAATAATATCCTAAAAAACAAAAAAAAAGAATATCCCCATTCCTGGAAACATAGAAACGTAGACTAGAAGTATGATGTTTTGATGCAATTATCCACGGTTACATCCAATTTTTCAATCTTGGTTGCATTGAGTCCTTCAAAATACCTCTAGGAATCACACATAGAGGCCTTATGGAACCCTAATGAATTTTATGTTGAGGTTACTGATGATGAAGTTTATTTTATAGATAATGATCCTAAATAATTTCATATAAAATCATCTCTTTTACAAATCCATATGAGGAATCCATAAAACAAGGTAATGTTAGACCATTGAATATATCCGGTCGGATAAATTACAATGATATCTGATGATACTTCATTGACAACAGCTCAGTAGTCACCCTTATTTCAATCCAAATGATTCATCAATTGAGTTTCAAGGAATATATATTTCCCTCTATACCCTAATGTTATAGGGTTGTGATAAGAATGAGAGAAATCCTCTTGGGAAAATATAACTCCTAACTCAATTTAGAGATCTCATGTTTGACTCAGAAATCTTGGTTATTAGGAATTATACAACTTTGAACGTTCTGTTGGGAAAACCTTGGCTGCATGGGCACATGGACATCCCCTAATCATACAACCAATGACTCAAATATTGTTTCAACAGTCAAATTGGGACATTTGATGGTGGTAATTAACAATCCAAATCATGTGAGTCATAATACATTGACACTAGATTATATAATAATAAGGTACTGAAACAGTCCATTTTTGATAATGTTGTTTGGATCAATGCCCCAAATGGTTGGTAGATGATTTTGAACAATCCATTAAAACAAATTAGGGCATAGTAAATGATCCCCATCAGAAAATAGAAGAGGTGGATCCAAATGTGGATGAAAATTTAGCGACTTTGGTGATGTCAATTGTGACACTTGAGCCCGATGAGATTGGAGTATGTGTGAACTCTTTGAGAAATAATGAATGCCTAGATGAAAATACCATCATTATATTTCATAATCTCCAATAAAACATTATTTCATTTGATGGTATATAATAATTTTCTTGTCAATGTGAGAAGATGAAGAGTCTTAGCATTAGACCCTCATTTCACTTATAGAGCTATAGTAAGGCCTCAAATATTCAAGTGATATTGAAATGGATTCTTTATCTCCCATACGTCCAAAATATAGACTTTTATACTAATTTAGAGATTCATTATTCATCCCTTACCTCTACGGTAATGGAAAAATGGGAAATTAATGAGGATGATTAGGTAGGGGAAGATCTATATGGTGTCCCCCAAAAATTAAAGGAATGTGTGTCCACAATTTTCGATAAGATCCAGGGGGTAAATCTAATTATAGAAGAATATCCATGACCCTTTTTTATTAGGGTATACATGGATCTATAATAATTGGAGGTGTATACTTACTTCCTAAAGAAACACTAGGATGCATTCTAATAGAGTTAAATATAGATTCATAAACCTGATCATGGTGTGGCCACTAGTCACATGGGGCTTCTAGATGGCCATCATGGATACAAGTAGGAAACCCGAAGGACACACCCGACTCATGTATCCATAATTGAGACTGAAGTGGGTAAACATAACATGTTTGACTTCATCTGAAGGTTATAATATCTACTATGGTTATCCAACATAATCTCGATAAAAAAGAAAAATGGAAAAATAAGAGTCCTCATATAATTCAGATATCTCAAATTATACTTTTTAAATAATGACTTCTTTGTTCCAATCACAGAACTCATGATTGATCCCAGAGTTTCTTAGAAATCCCTATCCTTCATGGATGTATATTTAGGGTATAACCATATTTTATGGCTCAAAACATGAATAATACAACAACATCAGAGCCCCCCACTCATAGGGAGTATTATTCTATAATGTAATTCCATTTTTCTTGAAGAATGTCAGGGTCGCATACCAATATTACATGAATCACATATTTAAATGAGTCCATGTTATGTTTTTCTAATGTTATGTTAATGATCGAGTGTTTTTGTCTTAACAATGTTTGAACCACTTATCCAACATAGATTCCATATTAAACAGGCAATGATGATATTGAATTAATATTTTTACGTTAATGATTATTTTGGGGTAACCTTAGGGAATTTTATAGGATTTATTATATTCCATTGTGGCATCAAATTTTACCATGAGAAAAAAATATCCTCATAATGACACCTCCTAGAAACATCAAATAGTTAAGAGAACATCATGGACACCTAACATAAATTCAGAACTTTATAACCATAGTTGTGGTTAATTTTTTACTCCTCATTAAATTGATGAATAAAGGTATCACATATTAGTGGACCAGTGAATATCAAGAAGCATTCACAACAATAATAAGTACCTCTTGATCCCTCCAGTGTTAAGGCCACCCATTGAGGGAATGATGCTGGTTTGATATGTGATGTCCCCTGAGGGATCACTAGGCACCTTTCTTGTATAAAAGAATGAAGATGGGAATATAAATAGCCTTTAATAACATATTCAAACCACGATTGATGTTGAGACTCATTATTTAGATATAAATAAGAGTTTCCCTGATTTAATATATTCGATTCAAAAAATGAGGTACTCCATGAAGCACTGTGAATTCTAACTACTATCCAACAATAACCCTCTCAAAAAATTCATCAGTAATCCTACATTGAAAGGCTTTAGGGAATAATGTGTAGTTATTCTACACTATTTCAAAATTATATTTTTACCTTAGAAAGAAGTGAACATCCATGCCTTGGTATATTTCCAAGTAGAACACTCATTTTTGGAACTAGTGTCATTAAATAACAAAATACCAAATGAAGTGATATTCTCCATTCAAGGAGACCCCCAAACATGAGAATTGTATTTTTATGGCACATATAGTATCCCAAAGAGGAGGAGTTTGTAAGACCCTAAACTCAACATGTTGGATTAGTAATCATGATCATTTTCCTAGCAAATACGGTTTTACTATATAACTTCTTACTATCAAAATGTTGTAGCAATAATTCTATGAAATATCAAGCCCTCATTGGGGATATAGAACCAGCACCCAAGATACTAATGGACCAACTAGAGGTTAAAGTATCCTCAGAGTTGTAAATCAAACACATCAATGGGGATTTTCCATTAGAAAAGAAGAGCTAACCCCACTACTTTTATATGTTCGAGGGTTAATAATAGAATATACTATAGGTCCAACGTGGAATCACATGATATGGTCACAAAATGATGTGTAAAATACATTAGAGAATAGAGATAAAACACTAGAAGATCCAAAATGAGATGAAATGGTCATTTTCATTGTGCATCACAGTATGGTTTCACATTCTATTCAATTCGAAATATATAAGATTGTTGAAGTTAGCCCTACCCCTAAGCTATGTAGTTCTACCACTCTATGGATTATACCCATCATAAACTACCTCTAGAATAGAGTACTTCCATCAAATATAGTTGGAAAAGATAAAATCTAAAACCAAGAATCCAACTTCACACATTAGAATGGCCCAAATCACCAGATTATCCTCTATAAATGAGGATTTTATGGAATCCTTATTACGTGCATTGATGAATAAGAGAATACATTTTTTATAAGATTTGTGCTCACCAAAGCCTATGGTTCCCATAAAAATAGATATAATCATTCCAACCAAATGTGAAGGATTTTATTTTTCGTTCCTTTGATGATGCAGGATTTCACAGAATTCACCAGGAGGTTTAATTCATTCCAAGTGTATTCCATCATCATCTATCAACCCCCATAGTTTCTCTATATAACCAAATACTACAATAAATTCTCTATATGTGGAATTTATGTTGTAGGGTCATAACCTTTAGCTATGATGAAATATTTCAAATACATCTTAACAACTATTGACTTATTATTCAAATGGGATTAGGTAACACCCCTAAAACATTTCTGGCCAAAAAAAATTTCGGCTTCATAAAATCCGACATCGTTACTAGATTTTATGTCCCCCCCCTAAGATACTGATATAAAATAGAACCCAATTATGTTATGTTGAGGAAGATATGTGATATCAGGTTTACAACATAAAATCCAACCATTCATCCCTCTATCATGTAGCTAATAAAGGGTATATTGATGAATTTAAAAAGATCCTATCAAAAAAACTCTAGTGGATGGTGGGTAAAGATCAAAGAAATTTTCCTGGAAATCAATTTTATGGGATTACCGGACAACAACCGGTATGGGAACGTAAGAACAACCATACTAACTTGTATATAGAATAGAAGATATCATATCCATTAAGGACTAGTTTCAATGGATCCATGCCACCATCTTTGATCTGCTATATGAAAATGATCAATCATAGAAATGATTAGATGAATTAGATTGAATAGATGAAAGGTTATCTCATACCTTGCATTACATAGACGTATATGAGAATTGGACAGCATGGGCTTTTAATAAGAAACTTTCACTTCACTAATTCATCCATGGAGAACTACTATTAGTCCTTAGAACTCCAATGATACCTGGAAGGTAGTCTTCAAACCATGTACCAAAGTGGGAAATACCTTACTCCATACACAAGTTCCATTATAATGGAGATTATTATTTAATCTAAATTGTTGGAGAGATCATTATATAGAAGACCAACTAAAGGTTCCTAAATAAATAAAATGTGTAATAACATGATGTACATCCCAACTTAAATATGATAAAAATATATTGTTGGTCTTTTTCACACGACCATAAATAGAATGACGTAATTTCCTTACTGAGTAATGTTAAACTTAATGTAATCATTATTCATATTGAATGAATATAAATTGAAACACTATCACATTATTATGATATAATGATAAATCACATGACCAACATCCTCATCACACGACAGTAAATGGCATGATCTTTTCAAGAAATATGTGTGTCCTGGTTCTTATTCCAATGGGATACATAGTGATATACATATCTCCAATCTAGGGTCCAACTGCAACAAAAAATATATATTTTCATTTTCCCCTATGTATGAATCAGACCAGTATTGTGAGGAACTGACTACAGAAAACCAAGAGTCGGTGCCTTCTGAACATGATGTGTGTTTTAAAATAAAAACATGGACTGATAAACACACATCACGTCCTAGACAGAGAAATGAGTGCGGTTCAGGATCTGAGAAATTGGTAACTTCCAGGATGTTTTATCTGATAAAAGATGTTAACTGAAAATTTTAAATCAAAAGCTATGGTGAGCATAAGAATGACCAGTAAGGGGTTTTAAAAAGAATAAACCAAAGTAACTTTTGAAAGTATTCTTTAAAACTATCCATAGAACATTTTCTTAAGGAAAACTGTAACACATGTAATATAACGTAGATGTTCTCAATCAAGATTTCCACGGAATACATGAATCAATTAAGACATTTTTCTAAAGAGTAAAAAGGTCATCATAACCTAGTATGACATATGATTATTTAAGCACAAATTAAATATTTAACATTATTACATAATCAGAGTTGTGTGCGAAGGAAACAACTTCAATTTCATAAGTTTGTTACTAGCTACTGAGTGATAAACACAAATCATGTCCTAATCCTGTACTTATGACATCAATATGAATTTGATAAAAATATAAGGACATTGGTAGTGAAAAAAGAGGCATATCATTTTGAAAAGAAATTGTAACATAACTTGAATATGTGGCATCAACATTTAACTTAGACGATCTATTCCGTATCACAAAGGTCCATCCCCAAGGTGTCATTAAAAATAATATTACCAAGGTTATTCATCAAAGGTATCGTCAAAAAGGTCATCTCTAGAGATTAATTCTTTACCCAATGCATTGGAGCACTATCAGGGCGCACCCTTAAATTTGTATTTATTATCATGTGAGCCACATATATCATACTTTAATTCAATGGGGTTGTATATTCAAGATGTCACATACCACCTTGAATACGTAATTCATTTTCATATTACCCATGGTGTCTCATAACACTTTGGGTAACATGATTCTTGGTTCATTTTTATGATGTGTCATATGCATGTAGGATGTTCAATGATATGGACAAGGAAAAACATTATACAATTTGTCTACAAACACATGATATGATGAACAACATTACAAACATGGAATAATTAATCAAAACAAGGTATGGTTTAGTAAAAATCCTATATACAAAGGAAAATTACTAAAACAAATCAAATGGTAGATGAAAATTTGTTGTCACATTAAATAATAAATTATGAATCTTTAAAATTATTATTTCATCGAAATTAAATACTTAAAGAAAACACTTCCCATATGTTATTGTGGTAAACAGGTTATTGAAATCGCAAATTAAATTAAATCATAACTTGATTAACTAACAACATTCACCAAAGTAGGTTCATTGATTAATAAGACAATAAATGAACACAACATGATATATTGATCCCGTAAATTATAAATCCTCTAATATATTTTAAACAAGACAAAAAATACACTATATCATAAAACACATCATGGGAAATGTGAAATAAACTTCTTAAATAAAACATGCTCATTTGTGTGTACATGTATACAGAATACATGTTGGTTTATCAAACATCAACATTATATTTTATTAAAATTTTACATGTATCAAAGCATAAATTATGTCCTGGTAATTATTACTTAAAAAAATAGGGTTTTGGTAATTATACCTATAAATACAAATACACATAACCATATATACACAAAGTGTATATATGGGGTTTACACAATTTAAAAACAAGGTCTATTAAATTCCTCACTTACTTAATGTTTCCAATCATTAATCAATTACTTTATTGGAAACTAAATCCATATAAGGTTTATTATAAATGTAACCATATGTATAAAAATTAAGGTTTTATAAACATAATTCCATTAAAACCAAAAATATAGTTCGCATAAAAAAATTTATTTAAATATTGATATCCATCCTTTAAAAATCATAGATTTGGTTTGTATTGGACTACATACTTATATATTTAAGTTTATAAGGTATATACAGAGTTTATACTTAGGGGTCTGACATGACACAACCAGCTTCAAAACGACCCTTATAATATTTATCTCTCCTGGTAAAACATTCATAATTACATTAGAAAATCCAAAAATAGTTTGGATTTAGGTTATATATATATATATATATTCATATATACAAAACTGTATATACACATTATACAATATACAGGTTTTAGGTTTTGTAAAACTGTATCATTAAAAAATGATCCTTACATATGTACCCATCAGATAAGATGATGGAAAACCCATTTGAAAACAATAAAAATCGAGGGGTTTGTATTATGTATATTCACATATGTAAACTTTATATAGCAAGTGTATAAATTTTAGGTTTATCCAAATGAATAAAAAACAAGCAAGCACCCTTACCATGATGGCAGAGGACATTCGGACTGACAGGAGAGGAGAAGTTCTCTGGTTTTCTAGGGAGACCGAGAGGAGTTCGAAGGGAAATAAGAAGTCTGTGAGGGGGAGCGGTTTAAGTAGAGGATTCAGTGATCTTAGGTGACTGGACCCAAGAGATATGACAGTGCAGAGATGAAGATACAGTACCCTAGGAGTGGGGTGTGCGAGGGTCAAGGGGAGTAGTGCAATGAAAGTGAGCGTGGTGTCCTCGGGAACTAGTGTGCTGGAATGGATCACGATGTAAGGAAGGAGACTATGGAGAGGATGACGTGGAATGAAACGGATGGCCCAGATTAGATGTACGCGCGATTGGACGACTAGAGGGAGGGTGGGAGATGTGTTGAGCTATTTAATGAAACCAACAGCCAGGATTAGATCTCAGGAGAGATCGTACGGACACAGGGATATATGGGGGCGATCGTGCGGTTAAGGGTTCGGATGGAAGAGATTGATTCAGGATTCGATCGAACGTTTCAGATCACTTGGATGGCGTACCAAATCAAAACAAAAAGAAGAAATGAAGGGGGTTATATGCCTGGGTGTGCTACCCTCATAGAAATAACACAAACACACACACACACACACACCAGGGCCTTATACACGGTACCCTACGAACCTTGGCCCACCCTCACGCATCGCGCCTCGCGGGCCATAGAAACGGCCCCGCGCACGACCTGGCCGAGAATCTACTCAACTCAGACCTGGTTGACACCCTCTACACATGCACGGGATCCCGATGGTCTATACATCAGGTCCCTAGGGGATCAGTCTTGGCCATGAGGGCTTTTCCCCAAGGGCTGCCCTCGGCTGGCTGGGTCCCTACTAATTTTTTATTAAATTTGCATTAGGTATATATAGAAAAAGAAATAGTACACTAAATAGTATACTTCACTAAAAAAATAAGAAACAAGAATATTTATAAATTGAATTTCTCTAAACAATATAATAAATACTTTGACTTAAAATTTCCAAATTTAAAATCCATTCTAGATTATGTGAAATACTTTACTACTAGATATAACTATTTTATAAGATATACATTTCCTAATTAAAATACTAAACCTTTTTAAATATTAGGAACTTATAACTTTTATAATCTAAAATACAAATTATAACATACTCTACTATTTGATTCATAAAATTCTTTTTAAAAGGCCAATAGTATTCATAATTCAAATTACATAGTTTAAGAGATCCAACAAGATATATTTTTAAATTATTACAGATACCCTTTAAATGGGACTCTTAAAATACTATGTTTTTAACCATGTAGGAAAACATTAGGATTTTGAAAAATCAATTAGATTCATTTTCAAGAATATTGTTTTATTTTTAAATTATGGTACTCGAAGATATAATTCAGGTCTTTTTAACATATTAAAATATTTGAAATACCACAAGATTATAAGAGCATTATAAAAACCACATTTTTTATAAAAGATAAAATTTATCAATTTAAACTCAACGGTAAAAAATATAACAGTTATAATCTCATAAAGGACCATTATAAAAATAGGGGTCATTTCACATTTTCAAAACACTTGAACCAAGGAGGATAGATCTCCTCATTTCCATTGGTGCTGAGTACGTGTGCTATGGTTATAGCTATTATGTTTTTCCCACTAACAGTCCCAGAAGATGATACCTATCCAATTACTCGAGTTTTGGTTCTTAGTAGCCTTGTCGTGGCCATGTTAAGTCTTATACATGGTGTTATTGGATAGTTTGGGTATTTTTTGTAATGTAACATTTTAATGTATACTAGTTCTCTTTATTCTACTTATTTTTCATATATTTAGTTTCAATCCCTTTATTGGTACAAAAAAACCATGTAAAACAAGAAACAGCCTTATAAAACATAACATTGTTCACTTAGTCAAGATCATAAATTCTGGGGCATCAAATTGTCCCCCTCTTAAAAGATTTTTGTCCTCGCAATTCATTTCATACAAACTCACTAAGAGGAAGCTCTCATTTGATTCTACCATATCCCCCATTGTGGGAAATCATCAGGTGTGCTCAGCAGAAAACCCACATTGACGCTCTACTCATCTAGTTCTATGATCCAAATACACATAGGGCAGAAGGGGTTGAACTCATGTACTGGACACTTAGGCTTCCAAAGGGAGGTTCGAACGGTATAGTGTTTGGAAATGTCCATATGGACCAACATACGAAGAACTCTCTGAATTATGTCATGTTCGAGAACATCTAAGTCATAGACATAGTTGTACAGGCTAACTCTATGGATTTGGTACATGTAGGCCACATAAACATTTACCTATAAGGAACCCTCTTGAAATTTTACTCTGGACATGTATTTTTGGCCTAGGGTGAAACACAGGAAGAGGCCTTCATGTTATTTACCCCTCTGAGTACGCTCGGCCAATTGTGCTGAGCCTATGCAGTAGAAGATGGAATCATTCCCTTGGAAGGTGCGGAGAATCTCTGGACTGTTTGTCACCTCAAACAACTGTCTGAAGGTTCCTTGCAGGTTTGAGAAGGGACATTACTCATCTTCACAGGTTTTGATTGTGATGTTCTCCAATATTTCAATAGGAAGAGATATCATATGGGTTTGTTCATCCATCAGAATGTTTTAAGATGTGAGTTCAATCACATGAAAATAATTCAAAGGTATAAAGGAAGCTTAGAAAGGAAAGGGGAAATGCATCATTTCAATAAACACAAGTTTATTATTAAAAATAAGTGCTTGAGTTTTCCCTAATGAATTACTACACGAACTCCACACGAAGAGGCAAAACTCTCCATCTCCTCAATCCAAACATAGGATGAGCATTCAGGTTTAATCTCATGGGGGCACATGTTACATCTCCTGATTTTTTCATGAGGGGTATGAAGTTGGGAGATGTCAGAATACACTTGTTGTCTACAAGACAGTCGGGTGGACACATCTTCTAACATTTTGAATTCCAACAACCCACCCCAGAAGCTTTAGTTCAAGATTTATCAAAGATAGGCCGCTTAAAGGTCACTGGCAGCAACAACGTCTTGAAATGTGTCAAGGGTCATATATCCAAAGTCCTCACCTACTATGAACACTTGGAAAAGTCTCTCAGGGTTCCTTCCCCGACGTACATAGGAGGGAAACTATGTCATCATCATAAAGTGGTATTCCATTCCTAACCCTCGGTGTAGCTAAAGCACCCGTGGTGAGTTGGACACGTCGTATAGGTGATTGCATGTCATGCAGATATAGGCATAGTATAGAAAATTCTCTTGGTAGGCTAAAGACACAATGGTCTCTAGGGCCTTAGTGGGGAGAGACAAAATATTAGTACCTCCGTTTTCCAACTTAAAATTAAGAAAACTCAATTTTTTGTAATGATGAAGTATATTTTTCTTTATTTTAGTTATTTTTTTCTAGAGTTATCCAAACAGAACCCTCTGATACCAACAGTGAGGACCCAACTCCAGAAAACCACGAGCTCGTACCTTTTGAACATGTTGCGTGTTTTGAAATAAAAACATGCAATTATAAACACACATCATGTCCCATATAGAGGAACGAGTGCGGTTCAGGCTCTAAGAAACAGGCAACATCCAGGATATTTTATCTGATAAAAGATATTACCTAAAAATTTTAAATCAAAATGTAGGGTGAGCATAAGAATTCCCAGTAATGGGGTTTTAAAAAGAATAAACCAAAGTAACTTTTTAAATCATTCTTCAAATATATCCATAGAACATTCTCTTAAAGAAAACTGTAACACATTTAATTTAACATAAAAGTGCTCAATCAATATTTCCAAGGAATACATGAATAAATTAAGACATTTTTCAAAGGAGTAAAAAGGTCATCATGACCAAGTATGACATATGATTATTTAACCACAAATTAAACATTTAAGAGTAATAAATAATCATAGTTGTGAACGAAGGAAAAAACTTCAATTTCATAATTTGGTTACTAGATACTGAGTGATAAACACAAATCATGCCCAAAACCTTTACTTACTACATCAATATGAATTTGATAAAAAGATAAGTACATGGGTAGTGAAAGAAGAGGAATACCATTTTGAAAAGAACTTGTAGGAGAACATGAATATGTGGAATTAACATTTAACTTAGACAATTATTTCCATATCACCAAGGTCCATCTCCAAGGTGTCATTAAAAATTAAATTTCCAAGGTTATTCACCAAGGTATCGTTAAAAATGTCATCTATAGAGATTAAGACTTTACCAAATGCATTGGAGTTCTATCAGGGTGCACCCTGAAAGTTTTCTTTATTATCATGTGAGCCACATAGATCATACTTCACTTCAATGGGGATGTATATTCAAGATTTCCCATACCACCTTGAATGATTCATTAATTTTTATATTACCCAAGGTGTCCCATACCACTTTGGGTAACTTGATTCTTGGTTCATTTTCATGATGTGTTTTATGCATATAGGATGTCCAATGATATGGACAAGGAAAACCATAATAAAATTGGTCTACAAACACATGACAGGACTAACAATATTACAAACATGGAATAATTAATCAAAAGAAGTCATGGTTTATTAAACATCCTATATACAAAGGACAATTACTAAACCATGTCAAATGGTAGATGAAAAGTAGTTTTCACATGAAATAATAAATGATGAATCTTTAAAAATTTTATTTCATGGAAATGAAATAATTAAAGAAAACACCTGACATCTATTATGATGGTAAATAGGTTATTGAACTCGAAAATTAAATTAAATCATTAATTGATTAACTAATAACATCCCCCAAAGTAGGTTCATTGTGTAATAAGAAAATAAATGAACACAACATGATAAAATGATCCGTAAATTCTAAATCCTCTAATATATTTTAATTAATCCAAAATACACACTTTATCATAAAAAGCATCATTGGAAATGTCAAATAAAATTCTTAAGTAAAACATGCTCATTTGTGTGTACATATATATAGAATACATGTCGGTTTATCAAAAATCAAAATTATCTCTTATTAAAATCTTACATGTATCAAAGCATAAATTAAGTCCTGGTAATTATTACTTAAAAAAATAGGGTTTTGGAAATTATACCAATAAATACATATATGCATAACTATATATACACAAAGTGTATATATGGGTTTTAAAAAATATAAAAACAAGGTCTATTAAATTACTCACATACTGAATGTTTCCAACCACTAATCAATTAATTGATTGAAAACTAAATCCATATAAGCTTTGTTATAAATGTAACCATATGTATAAAAATTAAGGTTTTATAAACATAATTCCATTCAAACAAAAAACATAGATCGCATAAAAAAATTTATTTAAAGATTGATATCCATCCTTTAAAAATCATAGATTTGGTTTTTATTGGACTACATACTTAAATATTTAAGTTTATAAGGTATATAAAGAGTCTATACTTAGGGGTTTGGCGTGATACAACCAGCTTAAAAAAAAACCCTTATAATATTTATCTCTCCTAGTAAAACATCCCTAATTACTTTAGAAAATCTAAAAATAGTTTGGATTTTGGTTATATATATATTCATATATACAAAACTATATATATACACGTTATACAATATACAGGTTTTAGGTTTTGTAAAACTGTATCGTTAAAAAAAGATCCTTACAAATGTACCCTTCTGATAACATGATGGAAAACCCCCTTGAAAACAATACAAACCTAGGGGTTTGTATTATGTATATATTATATATATATACATATATAAATTGTATATACCGAGTGTATAATGTGTAGGTTTCTCCAAATGAAAACTAAACATGCAAGAACCCTTACCTTGATAGTGGAGGATGCTCGGACTAACAAGAGAGTGGAAGTTCGCTGGTTTGCTGGGGAGACCGAGAGGAGTTCGAAGGGCAAGAAGAAGTCTATGAGGGGAGCGGTTTTAGTAGAGGATTTAGTTCTCTTAGGTGACTCAACACAAGATATAGGCCGGTGCAGAGATGAAGATACAATACCCTATGAGTGGGGTGTGAAAGGGTCAAGGGGAGTAGTGCAAAGAAAGTGGGCATGGCATCCTCGGGAACCAGTGTGCTGGAATGGGTCGTGATGTGAGGAAGGGGATGAGAGAGAGGACGACATAGAAATAAATGGACAGACCAGATTATATCTATGCACGATCGGACGGCTAGAGGGAGGGCGAGAGATGTGTTGGGAGGTTTAATGAAACCAACAAAAAGGATTAGATCTCGTCAGTGATCGGTCAAACACAGGGATATGAGGGGGTGATCGCGCGGATAAGGGATCAAAAAGATGTGATTGATGCATGATTCGATCGAACATCTTGGATCGCGTGATTGGCAACCCACTTTGAAACAAAAAAGAATAAAAGGTGTGGGTGATATGCCTGGGTGTGCTACCCTCATGGAAATATGACAAACATACGCACATCATGGCCTTATACACGGGCCCCTACGAACCATGGCCCACCCTCATGCATCACACCCCGCGGGACTTAGAAATGGGCCCACGTGCGACCCGGACGAGACTCTACTCAACTCGGACCTGGTTGACACACTCTAAACACGCTTGGGATCCCGATGGTCGATACTTCGGGTCCCTAGGTTCCCGGTCATGGCCTTGAGGGATTGTCCCCAAGGGCTTCCCTTAGCTGGACGGGTCCCTACTAATTTTTTATTAAAAAATTATTTAGGTATATATAAAAAAAGAAACAGTGCACTAAAAAGTATACTTCACTAAAAAGAAATAAGAAACTTGAATATTTATAAATTAAATTTTTTGTACAATATAATAAATACATTAACATAAAATTTCCAAATTTAAAATCCATTCAAGATTATGTAAAATACTTTACTGTTGGATATAACTCTTTTAAAATATATACATTTCATAATTAATATACTAACCTTTTAAAAATATTAGGAACTTATAACTTTTAAAATCTAAAATCCAATTTATAACATACTCTACTGTTTGATTCATAAAATTCTTTTTAAAAGACCAATATTTCTCCTAATTCAAAATACATAGTTTTAGAGATCCAACAAGATAAAATTTTAAATTTTTAAAGATACCCTTTAAACACGACTCTTAAAATACTAATCTTTCAACCATGTAGGAAAACATTCAGGTTTTGAAAAATCAATTAGATTTATTTTCAGGAATATTTTTTATTTTAAAATTAAGGTACTCGAAGATATAATTCATTTATTTTGAACATATTAAAATATTTGTAATACCACAAGATTATAAGAGCATTATAAAAACCATGTTTATTATAAAAGATAATATTTATCAATTTAGACTCAACGGTCAAAAATATAACAGTCATAATTTCTTTAAGTAACATTATAAAAACCGGGGGCGTTTCACATATTCAAAACACTTGAACCGAGGAAGATGGCAGTCCTCATTCCATTAGTGTTGAGTATGTGTGATGTGGTTCTGACTATTATGTTTTTCACATTGACAGACCTAGAAGATGATTACTATCCAATTACTCGAGTTGTGGTTCTTAGCAACCTTGGCGTGGCCATGTTAAGACTTTTACATGGTGTTCTTTGTTAGTTTTGGTCTTTGTTGTAATGTAACATTTTAATGTATACCAGTTCTATTTATTCTCCTTGTTTTTCATCCATTTAGTTTCAATACCTTTATTGGTACCAAAAACAAACCATGTAAAACAAGAAACATCTTTATAAAACATAACATTATTCACTTAGTCAAGTTCATAAATCCTAGGGAGTCACAAGTATGGGGAACCTTTTCAAAACTGTATATGGATTTATTCTTATTATGATGAGATGTGTAATGCTGCCTAAATCTTATATCTCATGACTATACATAGTTAGAAAATTTTCCTTTTTTCCTTTAAAATGTATCACATTTGTAAAGGGAACTTTTATAGAACATATGGCTTTATTCTCATTCATGTGAGACACATCCGAAAACCTAGACCTCATGTATTGAACCCATCCATCATTCTAGAAAACATTAAAACCCCCTTTAAACACATCAAATATGGAATGATATATGGAAAAATTCTCCTTGAATGACCTGTGGCTTGATTTTTGATATAGAATGATACGTAGTGATTCCCATATCCTATGTCCTAGCCCATCTGAATTATTTCCTTCATCTCTGGTGACCGACATCCCTATCATAAGATGTTAAACTACATAGTTATTTAAGAATTATCTATGGATTTATTCTCATTTTAAAGAGATATATAGTGATTCTCGTATCTCTAAACAACGGCCTATCCACAAATATAATGAAAAATCCCCCACTCCCTGTGTAGGAGTCAGACCTACACAAGGAATTGTTATAAAATATTTAGTGATTTATTCCTTCATTAATAAGATATGTAGTGTTTCCAATATTCCCATAATTGGGAATAGTCTTAACATTTTATCTCTTTCACGTGGGTTCATCTTTGTCTCTACTACATGACAGTAAACTGCATGGAATTTCAAGAAATATATATAACTTCATTCTCATCTTAATGAGATACGTAGTGATGACTGGATAAAACATCATGTCCATGCCACCATAAAACAGAAATTCCACTAACCTTCCCTTGTGTTTCCTTTTTATGGTAAAATTCATCTTTTCTAAACATTGTTTTTCAAACAGAGAATAGCTCATGTGGTCTTATGAGTTTTAGTAAATGATTTTCCCACATCAGTAAGGAATATAAATTCACATTAGTGTAATCATGATCTTGGATATAATACTATAAAAGGAACATCATATATCCTCATCACATGAAAATAAACTTTATGATATCCTTTAGAAATATACGTGGCTTGATTACCATTTCAGTGAGATACATTGTGAAACATGAATCTTTAATCATTGTCCCAACTTCAACATAATATAAGGAATTCATCAACTACCCTCAGTATGAGTTAGATCTATATAAGAGGATTCAATATGATGTCTCACCCTAAGCATTGGTCCACATTAATACCCCACCCCTTCTATACATTAATTTTATTTTCATGGGGAACCCTTTTTAGAATGAAATGTGGATTGATTCATTCTTTGAAAAGATATGTAGTGATTCCTGGGATTTCCACCCTGGTTGAGCTCTAACCACATCAAGGAATATTATTCCTATACATCCTTACAGTATGATGATAAAACAAACTCTTAATGTCTTGGACACATGATGTTAAACAACATGGTACCTTTGAAACAAAATGTGTCTTGATTATTTATCTGATAAGACACATAGATATTCCCAAGTCTTCTACCCTAGTCTAGACATAACCACATCAAGGAACCTTCGTCCTAAACATCCTAACTGAATGACAATAAACAACATGATAAATGTCCTAACAACATTATTTTAAACGTCATGGTAAATTTAGAACTTTGTGTGTCATGATTATTGATCTCAAAAGATAAGTAGTGACTATTGGGTTTTTCACCCTAGTCCAGAAACAACCACATTAAGAAATATTCTTCCAAGAAATCCTAACCGCATGATGATAAACTACATAGATAATGTAATGGCCACATTTATTTAAACACCATGGTACCTATAAAAGATCTTGTAGGATGATTATTTCTCTAACATGATATGTATTGATTCACTACTTTTACTTCGTAGTCCAAACCCAACCACATCAAGGAGCCTTCTACCTATATATCTATAACTAATGATAAAAAATTACCTGTCTTATGTCTTGGATGCATGTCTTTAAACTATATGATACCATTAGAAATACATGTGTCTTAATTATTTCTCTTATAAGATGTATAGTGGCACTTGGGTTTTCCACCCTTGTATAACCACAACCCCATCATGGTACCTTTTTACTAGACATCCTTACATCATGATGTCATATAAAAAGAATAATGTCCTACACACATTACATTATACAGTAATGTACTATTTGAACTTTTTACAGATTTATTATTATCCCAGTGAGATGAGTAGTGACACATAGGTCTCCTTTTTTAGTCCCAGACATAAGGTAAATAATAATCCCCCCTCTCTTGTGTATGAATAATGATCTATACATGATCTTTTACTCTAGTTCTCCTCAACATGGGGTCCACCAAGGAAATATAGTTTCCCCTCTTCTACATTTGAGTTTTATATATTCAAGGGATTCAACATATCATGACCAATATCATTCCAAAATTCTTACATTGTGCTCAAAAATATATTATCCACAAGTCATACTCCAAATATTTTCCATTTTCAAACCTTCATAGTATTTCTTAAGCTTCTGTTATTATAATTCTTATAAAAAAGTCACATTTTTCTGAATATTTTTTAAGAATCCGTAGATGGATTTACATAAATTTTCCCATAAATGGGTTTTTCATCCAAATGATTCCACATTTTAGATAGGTAGTAATATTCCCCAGTCGGATTGGAATTAAACATCAACCCAAATGGTTTTTTCATCCAGTGGTTACTTCTACCATAGGAGAATCCATTTAGTTCCTTATAAGAACTACTGAAATTATGTTGGAACCTATGATTCAAATTATATAGGCAATAATCCATCACATATTATTCCCATATCTATTATCTCAACCTAAAAACCCATATGATCATGATTTACAATTTATTCACTCATGTATGAGGTATGGAGGAATGATCTTGGTCAGGTAGGCCACATATCACCAATCATTTCTTTAATTCTAAGGTCCTAAGAATATAAATTTAATCTAAAGGCATCATATTTCTGATTCTAGGGTCAGACCGGTGTAGGGAACCCTTTCCTCTAATTATCAGATAATTTTGACTTCAAACGATTCTCCCATAATCATGTACCTTCCTTCCACACGTAAGACTTAATTCATGGGGAAATCCAAATCTCCAGGAACATGCTTTTTCCATCAGCAATATAATATTATAATTCTTGATAACTTATTTAGTTGTCTATGATCTAACCCATCCAAGATGCGTTTTCCTATTTAATGCCCCAACACATGTTTTTCAGCTAAATTATTCCACTATTTACTATATTATATTGCACCTCAGTTGGATTTTCATAAAGGAACACAAAAAATAGGTTTTCCAATCAATGGAAACATTATCCTTAGGAGATACCTCCTCGGTCTCTATAAGAACTTTCCCCATAGCATTCATCAGACCCGTAAATCCTTTGATTATAGATACGAAATTCCATTACCCAAACTGGAATTTGATTGTACATTCCTAGATACGATACCATGAATTAGAGACTCATTAACCATTCAGTCAAAGATAAAAACTTAAAATTATAATCCCCATGAAGTCCTTATATTACTCTTTTAAATTGAAAGTCATAGCATCCTTGGAACAAGATGTTATACTTTATAACAATTTCCTCTTCATAATAAATTAAACATTATGGTCAATGTACTGGTCTCATGACACTAAATTGCACAATATTTCAACCCTTTCAAGAGAGGGACCTTCCCACCTCAAATCCTTCATTTAAAAATTTTACCCTCCTACACACAAGTAAATTTGATTTAGGATCAATTTCCCAATACCATTGTGTTCCAATAAATAATCTATTATCATTCTAAGACATTTTCTCTTCAAAAAAACCACCAATACTGCTATTGAGAAATCTAAATCCCCAAAAAATTCTTCAGATATCATCAAAAATGAATTTCAGAATGTGTATGAACTCTTTTTTTTATTATGTAGTAATATGTCCTAGTTTTACACTTATAATGTTTCCCACAAAATTTCACCTAAAGGATTCAACTATTGACTATTCAGTAACATGCCCCATTTTTATTTTCATAAAGTATACCACAAAGCGGGTGTTTTATCTAGTGGTAATGTCTCCATCAAGAGATTCCTCCTCTATGATGAATATCTTGTTTTAGATTGGGAAATTAATAAATCATGGATCAAGATTCCCCATCAGGTATCAAAATAAATTTGAAACATTCTCACCACATAATCCTTTTTATGGGAAATCATTTAAAAACATATGTTCAAAGATGTTTGACCTAAAACATGAGTCTCATCAGTCTATCCTTCAAAAAATTAACCATCACATGAAAAGAAACACATTACTCACCAGATTGAAAATTTGAAAATGGAAATCTGTACAAAATCCCAGTCTCAACTCAAAAGACCTACACTCAATATGGTTTTTGAAAACAATCATTGATAAAAAATAGAAACAAAAATTCATATGATGAAATCCAAAAAATATAAGTCTATGAAAAATCAATTTATCACCCACTATGTCTTTATTATGTTGGACTTTGGAAAAACAATTAGGCTAGTAACATAAAAATACAAAAGATTTCTAATTATTGTTTGTATAACTTTAGAGATAGATGATCTATGGTCACATGGCCCCATGGATTTGGTAAATATTAGAGCACCATCTTATCCTTGTCATTGTAATTATAATAAGATGACATAAATCGAATGATCCATTTTTCAGTGTTATATTATGATAACATTATGGATAGAAATAAAAAACAAGTGATTTGATAAAAAATACTTTTCATTTCTATTTCATGGTATAGGGGAATTTCCATATATCATAGACACTCTACTAGACTTTATGTCTTATAATCAACATAGGATTTGAGAAGTTGAACCGTAAATCATGAAATTTCCACTGCTTGAAAAAGATTTACCATTTGTGTAGTGACAACCTTCTTATATTTAATAACATTCACCTACTTTTTATAAACAACATCTTTTCTATCTGATGAATCCCCTTCCAAGGATCAGTGGTGTTTGAAAATACCTTCATTTGTGGAATTGATTTCTAATTTGAGGAAAATTATTTGGAGAGACTAATCATTGAGGTGATCTTGGTAATCAACCACCTTTTAGAGTGGCCGACCTCTGCTTGGATTATATAAGATCTCTGTTCCAATGACCGGCCCACATTCCATATCCCAGCCTGTAGTGTCCTTCTCTCTTCATCCCTATTTATGATAACCAACTTCACTATATCGTGGATCTCGTGTTAATTAAATCATCCATATACCAATATGGAAATATTGAATGAATGTCGGTGAAGTCATGACAAAATTTGTTCATAAAGAATCTCCCTAATTATATTTAACATATACCAACGTAAAATGATATATGTAGTTCAAAAGGTCAGCTATGTCTCCATATCAAAATTGATGAAAATTTTAGAGTGTGAGCGAAAATTCAGAATCAGTGAACTCAATATACCCCCATTCCTCACTCCTTCCAAAATAACCTCAACATTATATATTTATGGTGATGAAACTAGTATGGAAGCCCCCATCTCAGTCCCAATCAAAAAAATAAATGGACGTTAATAGTAGGTGAAAATTATCATAAACACCATAAATTCAATATGTGACAAAGTTAGTGATGTAAGAAAATAATTAGTAACACTCACCCATTATTAGATCCACTATTGTAACAGATACATCTCTAACACCCCTATCCTCAATTCCTATAGGAAGAACCTCCTGATGAAAATGGTCTTCTTTATTGTTCTAAAATGTCTCAATCAAAGACTCTCTATAATCCCCTACATTGGTATTAACAACTATTTTTTGTTATGAATAGTAGTGGGTGGAATTTAATTCCTCATTCATGAAGTTACGTGTAAATGTTCACTATAGAAAAAGATGCACATGTTGATATTTTATGTGAAGAATTGAGTTAATGAAAGTAAAATGGATTTGGAAAAAAATGAAAGAATGATAAAACTCATATTCATACAATTACCTAAGTAAATCATCAATATCTTTGAGGTAAACTGTATTATAAATTTCTGGATTAATCAGATACATCTATTCATGAAACATATGTGAAATTATCTTGGTATCCTAACCTGTAAGGGAGTCTGAGGTGTGGTTATCTTGACCCAAATTGTCTCCAATGTTCAGACCCATGGCATACTACTTAGCAGTCACAACATCATCATTCTTATTGTAATTAGTTTCCACATTAACAACTTATCATTCTATCTGAGAACCATTTCATCCCTTTCCAATGTTAATGTGAGTACATCATTGACTGTCGGAGGGTCCTTTAGTATAGGAAATTGATATTAAATATCATGAGGAAGGGATTTTTAGAAACAAAACAGGATACCTAAAGAAGTGCATATTAAATTACTATGGACCTCTCCCTTATCGGAATGTGTGGGGAATATATGAATGATTCTTTTGATTATTCATCCGTCAAAATGATGGATTCATCAGAATGGGATTGTGCCTCCCCCAAGGTATCCTCCTCGATCATTAAAGAACCAATGTCAGATCCTTTAAGGGAGGAAAGAGATGAAGATTCCGTAAAAGGCAAGCACAATCAGAAGAATATATCAAGAAATTCATCATATCAATTGATAGAAAAAAGATTTACTTCCACACATACACCAAACAAACATTAATGCACTATTTTTCTTCTTATCTCGATATGGTGTAGAACATATTGTGGTCCTTTTTCTAGAAGATACTTGAGCAGGTGATCAAGGAATTCCCATAGCTATCTCCTCTATCATGGTCCTCTAGCATAGTGATAATTTGGAGGACTCAAATACCTCATATTTTCCCAAATGGGGGTTCCATTTGGCCCATACCTTAGAGACCCAGACACCTTTATTCTACTCTATATCCTCCTTCATCTTTTTCTTCCATTATAAACTACGAAATATAATTCACTAAGTAAAATTGATGGTGGATGAATGAGTAGAAAAGGTATCAGATAAAAGAGAAATATATTAGGAGGTTTAAGGTAGATATCCCATTTATCATCATTATAATGAGATAAACCCCCATGAACTCCTCAATCTATCATGTCAAGTACAAATTTTGTGACTAGAAATTGTTAATTTGTTGTATATATCAAAGACTCCAACTCCTGAATATATTTCATCACCTCATCTAGATCACTTTTAGGATAGAGATCAGAGGGTGATCTGATATCATCCAACTATGGTATTTTCAAGGTATCTTCAATAAATTTCCATGCATCTTTGACATCATAAAGTATGCTCTCCCAAGATCTAATCACTAAGGATCACATGAAATGCTTCTCTACCGCGACTGGCTATGTGGAAGACGCAGTGCCATTCGACTTGGAAGCCTCTCCAAGAATATTTTCACTCACAGAAGAATGAGAGGATGTAACAAAGGCCTCCTATCAATGCGGATGGATGGAATAACTTTGTGCGGGAGGCGAGGTCTTATCAACCCTGGCCTGGTTAATGGTATTTTCTCAAGATCTCCTCAATGGCTCTTGAGCACCAGAATCATCATCTTTGGCCTTATCCTTTCTACCACGCATACCATGATTAGAAGTTGTTATGAACATAAATTGGTAAAAATATTTCATCAATTACCTTGAGGGTAATAAGTGATCTATGCCTTAGCATTCCTGGTATCCATTCCAATTGATGCATCCGAAAGTTGCTACATAATAAACATTTTGGATACCTCCATGTCCATAAGGATACTAAATAATTAGGATACTATTTGATATTTATGAATTATAACATGTGTTGGTGGAAATATACTTAACTGTTGAAGACACATGAACTAGTGATCATATTTATACCGTGCGTAAAACTGACAGATGATACCACTCTCAATTTGAGCTGCTAGTACTCTATCGCTGAATGCCATCATATACTACCTCACCTCATAATTCATTCCCTTTACGTAATTGGTAAATTCCCTTACTAGTGGGTTACCATGTGTAATTAATTTAAATTCTTCCAACCCATTCATCATCCTCAACACTTCATCATACCTTAGTTTTAGATTCTGGATTCTGGAGACATCCAAAATAAATGGGCATGATCTGCTGTCATGGATTTTAACCAGGCACATCACCTCATATGAACTGAAATATTATGCAATCCATAACCACATTTCTTGAAACATACCTGTAGTTATAAATCGGGCCTTCTATTTGTAGTTATATAGAAAAAATGGTAAATTCTTGTTGGTAATGTGGAATTCATCACCTTGTACTTCCCGTCATGTAATTTGGTCGTATAAAAAAATTTTAAGCCTCACACCGCCATTGAACCCAAGGACAAAAATTAGATAAATTCTCATCCACATATAAAGGAATCCATCTAGGTAATTCATTACATCATCCTTTGGATTGACCTTATAACCCTAATGGATAAATTGTACCTTCTTCCGTGTGGCACTAAATGTGCTAGGAGCACCCCAATTCCCATTGGTGGAGCATATTGTAGGGTGCCCACAAGACTAGAATTGATGAAATCTAAGTCAAAATAATAGATAGATGACTGAGTCATGGAATGTTCTCTAGAGGAAATGACATATGTATTCACTCGATAGGATTCTGACTCAAGACCAGCTACTAATGATGCACGTGCGGAATGTCAAGGTCGAATTGGTCCCATTCCTCATCACTAAAGAATATATGTGTAAGATTTTAGGATTTTTCAGACAAGTTCAAGTGACTGGTGGAATCCTTATAGTAATTTAAGTAGGCCTGGCCATTTCCTCCTACTACTCATACAAGAATATCCTCCATGTTAAAGACTGCAGTCGTCATATAGAAAGAGGCTCCCATGTCACAGCATTTGTTATTGGAATAACCTAACTGAAAAACACACTAAGGGAAACACCCTCAATCCCAGCATCAGGATTCACGTTGTCTGACACAGAATCAAAAGGTGAAACCGTGTAATGCATATGATGACCTTGGTGGGAGAATCAGGTTCCAAGACATCACCATGCTCTAAAACCTCATTTGGGAAACGCTCTTAGAGTTCCTTGCCCAGACAAGAGGGATCAGAACCAAATATTTAATGAATCACAGGTTCAACGTTATCTCTGAATCAACTTAGATCAAGGGCTTTTGATGTTTCCAGAATATTGAAATCTATAGGAGGCTAATTTAATTAATCACTCTGACTATATCCTTTAGATAATATTCCTTGGACATTGCATCAAGTAATGAAATGTGTTCTAGGACTGGATCATGGACTAGGTTGAAGGCAATGTATTCAGATAGGGTCCCACCCTAGTATAGGAGGTTTGCATCTTTAAAAAGCCTCACAATGACAAAAATGTGAATAAGAGCATGTCTCTAGGTGTGTGTATCATAAGTATGATGAAGGGTAGGCTCGCAAGGTAGTTTTCACAACTATAGATTCATTCATTCAGGATTGAATCGGCTTAAGCCTCCTGAAGTTTCCACACCTCATCCTGTTTCTTCTTCTACATCCATATCACAGCCATCTACTTCATAGAATAATAGGCACTGATGATGCAAGGAAAAGTAACTCCCACCACCAGTGCCAAATATTTCTCACACTCTCAGTGACTTCATGGCCCTAAAATTGGGAATCAACACCATAATTCCCTCTGTGTTGGAAGATCACTCATGTTATGAATAAGAATATGCCTTAGAGAATACCATAGAGTCGGTGGACTCGGGCATGGTTCTTGGTGATGATTAATGTTAGGAAGGTCCTCAAATTTCCTTGATAAATGTCATCATCAATGAAGATGTGGCAATGTAAATAATCATAATTTCAAGTCTAGTGCTTCATGAAAATCCATACAGGCTATTGAGACCAGGTAGAAAACTCACTCTAGAGCTTAATAGGAACAGACTTATAAGCACGTGTTATATGATTCACAACCACCAATTTTATTACTACACAATCTAGAAAATCCACCTCGACTAAACCATAATCAGCTGCACTCAAATGTGGTTAGGACATATTCCTCCAATAGTCAGCCGATAGTACTTTTCCATGGTTCATCTAGTGAGAACTACGATATTCAAATCCCCAGCCAGAATCTACTGCTTCAATGAGAAATCTCTCTCATGCCTCCTATTAAAGAGATACATCCTCTTGAAAAAATATACACCTAGCATAGAATTTTTATGTGCTTAAGCATATTTCTCTAATTTCTAAAATTTTCACATTTATTAAGGCTCTCAAACTACTCGGAGAGATACGAGAAGAACTCACATAGAACATTAATAGACTATCTTGTTTGAGATAGAGGTGGTTGTCACAGAGGCCTTCTATGCTAGGGAATTTTCAAAATCATGATGCCAATCCATTATCTCATTCTCAAGAGAAGATGATGGTTCTCTCCTACAAGGGAACATTTGCACGCTATACATCACTAGCCACATCAATAGATTGTAAGTCTATTGCTATCTAATTGATATAGGTTTTGGGATCAATATCATCCCAAATTAGACACTCCTTAGGTTTGGAATAATTGAATCAGTTTTATGTCTCTATGATCTGATGATTCAATGTTATGAAAAGACATAACAAATGTTGGGTGGGATGATTCTCCTAAACACCTAGTTTGGTGGTCTAATTACAAGAAATGAATTAATGTTTTCTGTGTAGGATACCAACTACAATGAATTGATGGGTTGGTACTGAATTTTTATAAATGTAGCAGTTATATTCTCATATCAACAATTTCCCAAGTACTCACTCAACTGTCGAGTGGGCATGCTCCATGGTAATGCATCTAAATTTTCATATTCACTACTACAATATGACTTTTATCAGCGCTATAAAAGTGCATTAATAGCGCTAAAAAGCACTTTTAATCATGGTGAAGATTGGGGGCCCTTTTATCAGTGCTAAAAAAAGCGCTGATAAAAGGGGTCCTTTATCTGCGCTTTTTTAGCACTAATTAAAGGGGTCTTTTATCTGCGCTTTTAAAAAGCGATGATAAAAGTCAAAAAAATTTAAATAAAATAAACATAAAATATAATTTGGGGGGATCTTTTAATAGCGCTTGACCCCCGTTATCATCGCTAAATGGACCACTCCCGCGCACTGCCCTTGCCCAAGCGTCCAACACTTGCCCCCCGCACGCACCTCCTTGCTTCCACGAGAACTCTAACCCACAACCTACCCCTTGCGCGTCTGCACCTTTACCACTAATCCATTTCGTTTTTTTACATTTAATGATATTTATATTTATTTATATTTATATATATAGTTTTATTTATTCGTATATTAATATTGATTCATATTAATATAAATATATTTAGTTATATTACTACATTTATATTAATTCATATATTAATATTAATTTATATATATATAGTTATATTTATTCGTATAATAATATAGATTCATATTAAAATAAATATATTTATATATATTAATAAATATATATTTATTCATATATTAGTATATATATATTCTTTCGTATATTCATATTTATTTATATTTATTTATATTTATATTTTTAGTTATAATTTTTTTATATATTAATATATACTTAAAAGATTAGTTTTAAATAAATTTATGAAAAAATATTTTTTTATGTGTGTTTATAATCAAATAAAAATATACATACATATATATATACAACACACACACACACACACATTCACATATATATTTACGAATAAGTACATATATATGTGTATTTGAAAAGCCATGAAATGTTAAAATGACAATAATTTATAATCTAGAAGCCCGTTTCAACTACACAACCAGTAAAATCTATGAAAATGAAACAATATTCGATATTATATGTGGTACAGGCCTAACAGACATCCGGATCAGAAATTATACTCGTTTTAATGTTAAAAAATCGGGGTATCCCGACTAAAAACTCAGTTTTGGAGGCCTTCAGGGCGTTTTTTGGCCTTGAAAAATGTTACCAATGCTTTTCTTGGGTCACAAGAATGTATAGCTCATTACAGGCTTTGATTTGATATGTTGTAGAGGTCAAATGGACCCCCAGATCAAAAGTTTTGGCAGTTTGAAGTTTGAGTTATACTTTCAACTTATTTTAGATCTTTTATTATTTTATTGATTTTTTGTGTCCTCAAATTATTATTAAATGATTTTTATTTGATGATAATTAGAAAATAAATAATTAATTATATTTTTTATAATATTTTAAATCCATTATATCTAAATTTCATATATATTAAATGTAATAGTCTATTTATACTTATCTAAAACATATTTAAAATATATATATTATATTTATATCAATATAAATATACTTATATAACAATATATTATTTTTCATGAAAAATTAATTTTTTAAACATAAAATTTATCAGCGATAGGAAAATGAGTTGATAAAGCCCCATTTATTAGCGCAACTAAAAGAAGCGCTATTAAAGGGGTCCCCTGTAACAGCGCTAAAAATAGCGATGATAAATGGGGGCCTTGATCAGCTATAAAAAAAGTGCTGATGAAGTGTCACTTTTATCAGTGCTTTTTTTAGCACTGTTAAAAGTGCCACAGTATCAACGCTTTTTTTAGCACTGATAAAGGCCCCCGTTTATCCGCGCTTTTTTTAGAGCTGATAAATGGTGAACACTTCCCTTGACCATTTTTGTGGTAGTGCTTGGTAATCCCCCTATCTATATTATGACTTTTTCAAGAGTAATGATAAACCGGTTCCAACCGATGAGGTTGAGCACACTGCTACAATGGCCAATCCCTGAATGGATTTGGATAATGCTTTTATCCTCCCGATTCACTAGTTGGAGATTATAACACTAATGTTGGGAATCAATTTTATTGTTTCTGAGATAAGATGATGATACATTACCATTTCCAAGGGACATATAAAGATTACCTCACACTCCAACACAGGATAGACTAGAGTGTTACCAGGGCCTCTTACCCATGTGAGGTATCAGGATTTTCACTCCATGGCTACAAAATAATACCATACCTGTGTTTTCATCCAATTCAGGTAAGTCAACTGAAACTGATGCACCACTACTGCATCAACATTTTCAAGCATGGGACCCTCAATAGAAGGCTTTATGGAATCCGTTCGACAACATTTCCTCCATGGTTTCAATAGTGAAGGAATATCCTGATAAAGACTCCACCGCCACTCAAGTTGGTACCAGTATTCCTCCAAGGTCAGCCATATCAAAATAATTTACTATTACCGAATATCCTCCCACCTTATATGAAAAAAAGGATTTGGAATATACTCCCCCCACATTATAGGAAGGCATATTTAACACTGTTGATGACCTGATACAGGTGAATCTCAGCACTGAGATAGATCTGAGGCCAGCACTAATCAGTGTGACCATTCCTATAGTAGAATAGTAGAAGTATGTGCACTTACTGAACCAAAATCATGATGTGTTTTCTTTGAGTTGTGATGAGATTATAGATATAGACCATCAGGTCACCACCCACCAACTTGGACTCCCATAAAGTCATCAGGAATTTAAGAATACTCTATTGAAGATTCACTCATCGCATATTGATGTGGTTGAGTCCAATGATGATAATATCATCAAGGCCAATATTGTTAATGAATTTCAGTTCCCCAGATGGTTTGCCAATATCATTCTCATTAAGAAGATAAATGGACAAATTAGGGTTTGCGTAAACATAAAGGATCTCCACCATCACTGCCTGAGGGATGATTTTCCCCTTCCTATGGTAGAGTTATTGAATGATGCCACCACATCATCAAACTGATCCTTAGGACACTGGTGGAACTCTATATAGATGATTTGGTGGTAATATCCCACTAGTGTCATAACAATCATATAGATCTTTTCAAAACATTCATCTTCATTCACTATCAGCAACTGAAGATGAACCCATTGAAATTTGCATTCAAGTTGACCTTTGGAATGTTCTTTGGGATTTTTTTCCGATAAAAAGGTATTGATATCGTCCAATATAAGATCAAGGACATTATCCAGATTCCCCCTATGAGAAATCTCCAGGACATCTGAGGATTTCAAGTGCACTAATTCTATATATGATGATTCATTGAAAATCTAGGCAACAAGTGTAAACCCTTTTCCAGACTCATGAAAAAAGGATTTCTATACCAATGGGATGAAGAGTACTAGGATGCTTTTGAAGAGATCATGCTGTTTCTATTATAACCACTGGTCTTGATGCCTCCCATCTCTGGAAATCCATTGGTCCTCTATTTGACCACCTAGGAATGATTCATTGGTTCCTTAATCACCCTGAATAATAGAGAAGGGATAGAGAATTTTTTGAACGATATCAATTGCAGGATCTTGAATATAGTGTTTATAGATTCCCTTATCCAAAAGAGATTCCACACATTTTATTTGCAATTCATATGTTCCAGTAATACCTATAGCATCACAAGATACAACTTTTTTCCTACATGGATCTTCTAGTGTATACTTGGAATCAACCCATGTTGAAATTCAAAGAAGCATATGAGGTGATATTTTTATATATTTTTTAAATTATATTCATTCCACTGAAGGATTTTAAGGGTCATGCACTTGCATATTTCTTGTCCTCTCATATGATCCCTATAGAGGAATATCTAGAACATGATTTTTTAAATTTGGATATCCCCTTGGTGGATCAAACTATCTAATTCAATAAGATTCATTTAAATGGTTCATCAATAGGTCCCACCAATATAATTTTCAATGATCCTAGGAACAACAGGGTAGGCCTGGGGATTTTATTCATCAATCTGACACATGATGTACTACCTTATTAATTCTAACTATTGGAGGGTTGTACCAACAATTAAGCAGTGTATCAGGACCTCATTATTGGTCTATAGTTGTATCTCAAGATTAATGTTCCCAAGTTTCATGTTAAGGGGGACTCTAAGCTATTCATCAAACAATTTAACGGTGTAAATAACATCAGGAAGCCCGAGCCCATTCCCCTTCTCAAGAATACATGTCATCTAATATCCCATTTTCCTTCCCATATAGAGGTAACTCATATTCCCCCGTCACAATATGGGTGAGCTGAATCATTGGATGGTCTAGACACGTCTCTCCCCGAGCCTTACCGGAATAATCTATTCATTCATATGGAACATTGAAGAGTATCAACCCAATCAGTTGAGATGACAACAAAAACCAGTAGGTAAACCACCATACCATCATTTCTTCCACATTGGTACCTTCAAATCCCCTCATATTTCAAGAAACATTTGATTAGAAAAAAACCTTTTATTGAGTATCTCCAATATTAAAATCTCCCATCAGATATATCTGAATGTGAGTAAATCCATATCTGTACAATTTATGTCACCCTCTAGAGCAGTCCACACCAGGAGCAGATCCCCTAAAATCATGTTTTTTAGATAATTATCTTATTCTACATTCAAGCAGACTAGATTCCCCAGGTTTCTCATGCTAATCGTGTTGGGTATTATGGTTCTCATCAAGCAGCTATGAATCTTTAAAATCAGATTCTAAGGTTGGGTTACATTGGCCCCCCCATTTTTCATGACTGTATCGATTTCAACAAGAGGTTCTATGCATGTTATAACTATATCAACATTGGGGATAGTCCACCAGGGCCTCTCAATAACACAAAGTACTCTAGGCCCATTTCTACCTGGGGACTCGATGTTCTAGGACCATATCCACTAGCAACAACTCACCAATGCATGTTCATTATAACTGAAACATATTTCTTTTCCAAGTGTGAGTAATCAGATCCTCTCAAGGAAGTCAAATCCCCATCTATTGTTGAATTTATGAGGTCAAACATCGCCCATCTATTTGGATTTCCTCGTGGTATTCTCACAAATAATGGCACCAAATTTTGGGAAAATGAGTTGAAGAAGTTTAATGATAAGTATAGTATCTGGCCTAGCCATACATCGTTCTACCATGAAAATGAAAATGGAAAGACAAAGGCATTTAACAAGACCCTCTCCAACATTTTACAGAAGATGTTGGTCTAGAACAAGAGTAGTTTGCTAGAAAATCTCACCAATGGTCTATGAGATTATCATACTACCACCCATAATTCCAAATAGGTTACTCCAACTTCCCTATTATACAAAATTGAGGTGGTCGTACCCATTGAGATTTAGTTTCCATCACCATGCATAGTTGCCTATGGTCAAAAGACCTCAAATAGGGTAATAGAAGACTATATGGCTGAACTGTTAGATCTTCATGAGAATAGACTTTAGGCCTTTCATAATCTAGAGAGCTACCATAACAAGATGGCATGATCATTCATAAAGAGAGTTCCTCTTTACTCCTTCATTGATGGTGACATGGTATAGGCTCTAAGGATTCCGATTATACTGGGTTGGAAACCTACAAAGTTGGACCCGAAATAGGAAGAACCTTAAATAATTCACAAATACTATCCAAACAATGTGTACACTTTGGTCACCATGGATGGATACTGAATCACTCTTACCACTAATTCTAGGTTACTCAAGTAGTACATAGCATAATCATAATATGGTCTAATCTCTCCAACCTTAAACTTGGACCACTTTTTTCCAAGAAATACGATGTTTCACTGTACTACCCCGCCAAAAAAGAAATTAAAATATTATTTCTTCCACATTTCATAACATTAAACTAAAAAGAACAATGCCCTGGTTTCATGATAATAATCTACACAATGACTCCATGGTCTAAGTTCAATGACTATAAACTAATATCTTTAACATCCCACATGACATTAAGTTACCCAATAATCCTATCTTAATGACCTTAATATAAGACCTCAATCATAATAGACAATGTTTAACTATTGAATGGCCTATGAAGTATGGAATTAAACTATATATATTAGCATCCTACATTAAATTAAACATTTTTGTTCTAGCTACAAGTTATTAAATTGAAAAAAATTATGGACTTATCTACATGACGTTAAAAGAAACTTACCCCTTCTACTACATGACACTAAAATACTCCATCCTACATAAAATTAAATAGTGACCCATGTGTTTATGGAAATATGTTTAACTACATATAATTCAGTGTACAAACCCTACGACTTTAAACTATGTTCTAATTTTCCATTGAAGATGAGTTTTGTAGAGCAGTCCTCCTATGACCTCCTTCAAATCAGGTTGTTCCTATTGTGCATCTCATATCCCCTGAATTACCCCTTCTATATAGTCTAAATACCCTATCTCTAAACATTTTTTGAGTCTCCTCATGATCATGTAATATGATATGGGCCTCTATGGTCTCATTTTCATTATGTTATTCCATCCATATCCACATATCATTATGGGTTGAGATGTTTTTCAAATCTTTTCACTTACTTCAACACATTAAACTGCATGACATTTCATAATGACATGTGGCTTGATTCCAATTTTTATGGGATACGTCGAAACACCTAGAAATTTCTTCTTTTATCAATCCATAAATTCCTTAAAATATTTTTCCTTTCAACCTAAGTATTCCATGCGATTATGTGGTGTGGTATAGGGTGTTTTTTATCCTCATCCATGTTAGAATATATTAGTTTCACCATGTACCTACCTTCAGAAATCTCTTACTTACACTAGTGTCCTTACTGGATGGAATTAAACTTCACAAAATTTCAAGAAATATGTATGGCCAGATTCCCATCCATATGGGATACATAAATATTCCCATAAACATCATATTTTGGCCCATTCAAAAACTCTCCCAAACCATTTTTCTCATCTTCCATGACACCAAATTGATTGTGAGCTCTTCTTAGGAATGTGTTGTGACTTGTTGGTACTCCTTAGTTCTCATTCATGTTAGGTATCTTCAAAGAATCGCACCGCATACATTCATTTTGGAATCCTCATATTTTATTCTAGGATTTGAGACCTTAATCCAAGACCACTAATATCCTTATTGCATGATAATAAACTATATAACAATCTTCTTCCTTATTATATTAAATTAAACTATGTATTCTTCATCCTGGTTGTATGATGGTAAACTACACAATGTTATGATGTCTTTACCTCAGAAGACATTACCCCTTTTTGGCACTGTAAATCTACCACACCATCACCAAGATCATTATATGCCTTGGTTACAATCATTATTTGATATGTAGAGACACCCAAACATTTTTTCAACAAGACAAGCTGAGGAACCCGAAACTCAATCTCTCTCCCCATGGCTTGAGTATAATTTTAGAATGTGTGGTGTGGTGTCGATACCATTGGTACTCATTCACATCATGTTTCCTTATGGTGTGACACTAAACATCTCAGCATTAATCTATCTAAATTATTTGACCCTAAACTAAGACTATTATTGTCTTAGTTGTATGGAACTAAACTGCGTAACAACCATGATATTCGAATTTGAATAAATATCACCCATATTGGTGATGGACATCTTCCTTTCCCTATTCCAAAACTATGTATGGAATGATTCCCATCGTTTTGGGACATGTAGTTATGCCCATATATCTCATCCCCTGGGCCATCCATAGAATTATAAATCCACCTTCTTCCCTTCATTCAGAGTCCCCCATTGAGAGTGTCACATGGTGTGGGACTCTTTACCATCATTCACATTGGGATATTTTTTACACAACAAACTTCTTCTTTGGTATTCATATGTCCTGAACGTATGACGATAAACCACGTAATAGTTTTTTCCATGCTACATGATGTTAAACTGCACAAAAAGATGCCCAACACTTGACTTTAAACTGGGAACCTAGGGTCCATAATTAATTACTTTAAACATAGATAATATGATCTAAGAAACATGACCTTAAACTATTCCCAATTCACCACTTAAGAACTTGATACTTGAAGTTATATCTAATCTAGCCTATAGATGTTTCACACCGACATGCTTGAGTGTGGGGTGGTATGAGACATGGAGTGTTGGATTCCACAAGGACATCTCCCAATCCATTTCCACACTTAATGTGTCCTTATATATAGTTCCCCATATTCTTCGACATCTAAAGGGACCCCCTTAACATATATTCTCTGTCACATCATCTCACCTACCATTATGGTTCAATGTCTAAAAATACATTGTATGATATTTTGAGGCAGGTCCTGTGTTTCGAACAAAGACAGTGATAAAACAACATTTTTCTATTCCCATACCTGGTAACCTGAAATGGATGTTTTGAATCAAGAAGGTTCAACAGTTATCCTTCATCATCATGCCACTGTCCTTGTGTTGCAGATACATGTCACAGTGATTCACCTTTTCTACATCATTCTGTTCAGGTGGAACCCCAAAACCCCAATTGTTTTCTTCCCTACATTCACGTTCATTGAGTGATAATGTTAGTATGATTGGGACTTTCCCACCATTCATTTCATTTCCATTGTTTTGTTCTCCAATATGATTGGTAAATCCTGACACCACTCCTTATTTCTCACAGTGTGCATGGCTCTCAAGGGATTAGGAGTCCGGGCATGGTCCATACCCACATATAGTAGTCATAGACCCCATAGATCCAAAATCTATAACCTTAAACTATGATCCTATTAATGGTTCTCTCTAGAATATGTATCATGGTATAGGCCTCATTGGCCTTATTCTTATCAGGATTACTTCACTATACCACACACATACTCTCTAGGATATATCTCTTCCCACAATTTCCTAGTCACACTATGGTAAAATATGTACCATTTTTATCCCTACCACATGTTGTTTAACTGTAATGATACATCCCGTGAACATGACATTAAATTTTGAATCCACAGTCGATGAAATGAGAGATTAAACTTTTTGTTTTGTTCTGGGTTCAGTTGGTTCCTTCCAAAGACATGCCCTGATGCATCAGAGATCAATACTGAATGTGTTGAGTTCTTTTTAGATATCTTTCCAACACATATCCACACATTGAGACTTTTTGGGATTGTATTTCCACCATCATTCACATCCAAAAGGACCCCCTAGCAGTGATAGTCTCATGAAACATTGTCTAACCTCTTGTCCAGGCCCAACACCCTAATGAATATTCATCAAGAACCATAAAATCAAATTTTTTCAATTTGTTCAATAGTTGATTCTTCATTTATTGGCCTCACCCTTGACTGGTGATATTTTTTTGTCCTGTTTAGTTAATAGCATCAACGGTAATCTTGATCCCCTAATTTCTTTTCCATAATTGAGACCTTAGAAAATTTTATTTATGTTCCTTCCACTTACAGGTGTTAAAATTGAACTACAACAACCATTGTGTTCTCCCTTGATGCATCTGGTCATGTCAAGTTGGAAGATCCTATGTTTTACACAACTACATGTGATAGGGAATTCCTGACATCACTTTTTTTCCAGAATGGGGAATAGCCCACATTGTCTTTAGTGTTTTGGTAGGGTTTATACCAACAAGGAAAGGAAAAACAACCACATGGTCCAATCTCTATGACCATAAACTAAGATCTACTCCAGGGTTCTATTAGGAGTGTGTGTTGGGGTTTAAAATTCTTTGATCCCTACTAGGGTTAGGATTCTAGAAGCCACACCATGCATCCCTCTTGTAACACCTCTTCTAATAACCTTATCGCATGACACCAAAATTAATGGGTATGTCCTATCATACTACCTTAAACTATGACATTATCACCCTGGCTGCGTAATAAAAAATGGCCTAATATTGTGGGGTTTTCACATGGGAGGGCATCACCTTTGAAAATGGTCATCAACTATTCCTCCTTTCAATACCTACACATGGCTTGATTCCAATGATGACACCGGGAAATTACATCTTGGTTCACTCACTCGCAAAAATGGAAATGACAAAAAAATATACAAGAAATATATAATACCCCTTCTACCTATGTATGTGTCAGACCTACACAGGGAAATCACCCTTGGCATTGGTCATCCACCATTCCATAATCCAATAATGAGACATGGATTGACTCTCATCCTTACGGTATATGTAGTGACATCCGGATCATCGATATAGAGTTTGGATGTAATATTAATTCCCTTTTTCATGTAAAATAATTCACATCTTCACTGAATGATGTAAAATTTATTGGGATTCTAGAACAATGTGTGGATTTATTTTCATCCTTATTAGATACATAGTGATGCTTGTAAATTTTTTCTTTGGACCATACCAAAGTTTTTTATCCTTTTTGAGCCTCTCTTTCTTATTTATGGATGAAAATATTTGAATGTAAAATAAGAGATGATGGAATTTATTCCATTTTGGGATGTGTTGTGTGTTGTTAAACCTTCTTTGCCTCATTCACATTAGGTTTATCATAGAACCAACCACACTTAAAAATTTGGAAAACTATCCATCATGGTCCAAACTCTATTACCAAAAACTAAGAACATGTCATCCTTAATGAATGATGTTAAACTGCAACCATACACTAAGTGAGTTTAGGATTCCCTATGATAATCACATGATATTTCAGCTTCCTCGCCAGAGGGTACTTCCCCACCAGTGTTGGTATCTAACTAAATTGCGTTCAATAATAATTTGAACTTTGATTCCCATATGTATGGGACATGTAAAGATTCTCCAAAACTTTTCCTTAGGCCCAACCATTGGTTTATTAGTCATTTCGAGCCACTCGCCCCTATTTACTGTCCAAACTTTAAGACCGTAAAATAAAATCATCAGTGTGATCCCCCCATTCCATATCAAGTGTGATTCATTCCTATATGTCCCATGATAATTGTGTGGTGTTGGTACTCCTTTTCCTCATTAACAGATTTTTTTTTCTAAATTCCATGAAAACAATATAGGAAAACACATTTCTTTAATCATAGGATCCAGGGAATATAACATTAATCAATGTTCAATGTCCCTAATGTATAATGTTAAAATGTTTGATACATCATGATCACATGATGTCAATATATTTTATACAACATCCATATTTCACATGGCATAAAAAATTAATTTGTCTAACCCGCTCATCTGATACATCCTCCATAGAATATGGATTTGGCCTTTATGACCCAACGCCACTACACTAACATGCCATAATACACAATGGTATGATTTCCAATGTGTTGGAATCCATTAAAAATCTATCACTATATCCCACATAGTGTGTCCCACATTTTTTCAGATCCTCGTATTCTTTTACATTTAATGGGTCCACCGAATGGATAGGTCTCATTATGCTTTGGCTCACTTGTTGTCATGGGCCAACACCTCTGAAAATATTGAATTCCATTTCAAGATAGGTCATGTGTTTCCAACATGGTTAGTATTCGAACCTTGTTTATTTGTAATAATCCCAGGCTATGTGATGTGAACACTATGTTTCAAATATGGTTAGTTGTCATCCCATATCATGATTCCATTTTCTTTATGTTCTGAATTTTTGGGCATTGTGATTCACACTTAACATTTCCCCTTTGTAAGGATTGATTCCAACACCGCTATATTTATCTCACATGTGCACTACCACATGTTTTTAAATGATATTGATATTCTTAGAGATCCCTATTCTTCAGTCATGACCTATCTCAACTTGAAAACTTTGGGTGTTATGTCAACATCAATAGACCTTAGGTATTTGATTATTAGAACCCTCATGGAAATGTGATTAGTTATGTGGTGATTACTTGTTTATCACACATAGAATGATCCAATTGATCTTATGTATTGGTGATTAGTATCCTAATTGATATTATCAAGGTGATTTATTTGAAAAAAGAAAGAAATATATCCATACATGCAGTTCAAAATAAGAAAACAATCCATAAATTATGTATCGGATGCTCGAAAAAACACAGCCACTATGGATCTCAATGGAGCGCTTAAACATCACATAAATTTGACATTTGGCCTCCAAGATATTTTTTCCTTTCATGAGCTCATAACACCTGATTATATCCAATTCATGTTCATCTTGGATAGCATCCACTGGATGGCTCACACACGCACAACAACCTCTTCCCCTCGATGAAATGTCGGAGTACCTTAAACAGCATCAACAATACCTAGAACCCCATATTGACACGATCCCATGTTTCTATACTAACGTAAATGATAAAACATCATGGAAAAACTCACATATGAACATCTACCCTTGAAGAATCCACTTTCATATGAGTGCCACAATGAATACCACTAGCCTGACTATCATTCCCTTTTAATATTTGATTCTTTACCCCCACAAGTGAAACTAGTTATCCACTAAGATTCACCAGTAAGAACCTTCCCCGGCTCAATGTTCCACTACTTTATGGTTATATGAAATTTTAAAAACCTTTATTGATTTATCCTCACCCTTAGCTATCACTTTTTCTTGAATGTTCATGAAATATCTGAACCACTACAAAAAATGGGCACCCATGGTTGTCTGTTTGTCATTATTTGTGCCTGAGACTGTGTTCAGAAGTTCCTTTTATAGAATTATAATATGTTCATCATACTCCCAATTGTTCATAATGTGTATAAACTCTTTATACATGGCCCCAATAAGTGGGATTAAAAAAATATTATAGTAATCCCAAAGACTGTGCCAACTTCTCTGTGAAGAAGGAAAAAAAATTGATGTCTAATGACAATTTTCTCGGTGTTTCTGGAATGATGTCATTGAGATGATAGACATGTATCTTGGAATCCCATGTCACTTCATATAGGCCCACTCACCTCATAAAATTCTAGAAATTTTCACATGACACAGATAACATGTAGGCCTAGGCTGATTCCTCTGTGAAGTTTGTCGCCCTGATGCAAATCCCAATCATTTGTCCACTCTTTCTCTTGGTTCCCTAACCCCACCTTGATCGATGTTTTATAATATGGTTGATGTTTCTCATTCTCAATTGGGTTTTTAGCTACATTTTTCATGTTGTTTTAAAGGTATCCCACTATGAAAAGGGTGTGATTCTTCTAGATATGGACATCAGCAGCCCAACACCATTAGCATTCCCCAGTGTACTTCTGAACCAGCAAGATGATTCATCCCCTACTGTATCCGAGATAAGGAAATCATCTCTTATATGAAAGTTGTACAATGGAAACCTCTTTCACATGGAATTTTACTTCTTCTATTATAACAATTGCTCTCAAATCTATTTGTGACCTAAATAAGCCCAAACGTACTCTTCGATCATGATATTATTCATTATATCTTTCCTTTGGGTGGCATCTACCAGGACCTCTTGAGTAGATTCCGGAGAGACCAATGGTTTCAGACATGGTAGATTATTATTCACATGTTCATGAATGTTGTTCGCGAAGCACATTTTTGGATCATTGTTATGCAGTGTCGTAGTGGACTCTCTATATATCGTGGAGAAATTAGGGATTTTGATTCCCCAGTTTACTAAGTAGCATTTGCAGAGAAATGGAATGAGGAACCCAAATCATAAAGAAATCTATTTGGGGGAGGATGTCATTTCAAATTGAGAGATCATGTCTTATTTTTTGTGAAGCTTCATTATGAAAAATGGAGCCCTCACTACACTATATATAGGTGGTGTCCAACCGAGATTCATATCAGCCTTTGTGTCCCCAGCAACGTCGTGACCCACACTAGTGTGCATCGCACACCCTTTTTCATGATCCACCTTTAGGATAACCCTATTTATCGGAAATTTACACTCAAAACCCAACCTTCCATTTCCCTTCTGCTTCCATACTGTGGGGGGTAACTTTTGGCACCTAAATATATGCTCTGCGATAAGTTAAACAATTCGACAATCATTGGGATGCATCTATGCACAAATGGACCATAAAATATTCCAAGAGGCCTACCTCCAAAATCACCATCAAGATGATCCATCACAATTACTATCCCCACAATAATTTTTTGTGTAATTCCTCGTGGGTCCTTCCAGACCCGTGAGAATTTTAGGTGGAAGTATCCACATCTTTGATGAGTCCTGAGAGCATTTTAGTTTGTCAAATCCATGATTCTGATGGCCCATGCCTTTTTGCAAAGATAATTTATACTTCGTGTTGTGCATCTAATCCACTAGAGATCCTTTTTCGTATAAATATCTGACTCCCCCACCTCTAATGTACGGATAACCCTCCTTTCACCTTATGATCTCCCATTTCACAAATCACCTGAGCAACGTGAACTGGAAGGACAAATGGATCACTAGAGCAACATGAGCATCACAAAACCCCTTTCACTTAATTTAATTAACCCCAGCCTAAGGTAGAGATACACTTTGTGAAAGCATATTCCCTTCATGAATGGGGTAGGACCTTTGGGGGGAATTGAGGCCATGTGAATCATTATGCCTTCTCAAAATACTCATTTTTAAAATTAATGCCTCTATTCCCTGACAGGATCACCCTGTTTCACAGGACACCAATCAGTGTGTAGTGCTTGAACTTCACAAAGAACCTAATCTTCAAAAAGATTCTATTTTTGGGGACCCATACCATATGGGACCTTTAATGTGTGGCCCTATAGGCATGTACGCAGTGACTTATTGGTCCCTCATATGGTGTATCTTATTGTGTTTCCCTACCTCTTATTTTTTTGGAATAGGCATGATAATGGATCTTTTTTTTTGGAATATCCATGCTAATATGGACCCCATGAGTGACTAATTCTACACCTATCTCCCATCAGGCATTACTGGTGCCTTCCATTCCACATGGGTGGTTTGATATTAGTTATGTAAGTCCAAGGGGATTGAAGTGTGTTCCCCCATGCCGGAGCTACATGACGTTAAACTAACATCACCCACATCCTCAATGCATGATGTTAAACTATGGTTCCCCCATGTGTGGTATGTAAGAGGGTATCATAGAGTGGGCGGGAATGAGAACCATAAGATTCCCACCATCTCACCTTCCATCTCTATCTCCCTTTGGTATTTGTCGCCAGTGTGACTCATTAGTTCTCCACATGCACATGTATCCATCGAAGTGATATTTACTTTTTACTCCTGGTAGAGAATGATATAATAATCACACGATATGATATATTCTTCAAGAATTCATCCGGGAGTAATCCCCAATCTCTATCTATATAGGCCATCTCATTTCATAATCCTGACACCACAATTAGTGGTCTGACCTTCAATGACTTGGTATTCAGGTCTATTGCTACCTCTTATTACTCACACAGAGCATGACTCCAATTGGCTTTGAGAGTAACACTGATCATGACTTCAGTGGGCTACCTCAGTGTGTAAGCCCAATACCGCAAAATTCCGAAATATGTGGATTTTGATCCCTATCTTCTACACAGGGTACGTATAAATCCTCTATGAGGTTCAATCCCAATCAATAGTAAACTCTAGTTCTCCCTTATAGGGATGCAGTCTCATGTTGTGACATCATCCCTTTATAGTACTCATCCCTATAGATCCACCATTCTAAGGTGTTTTGATCCACCCGCCATCATTTCATCTATCACCTAACACTTATCCGGGTGAGATCACATTTCATCCATTCCATCCAAATGGGTAGCCTCATCGTGTAATACCCTACCTTAAGTAGCATACCCATTTGTGATGGAAACCATGTGTAAGAAAAATATTGTCTCTGGGATGGTAATTATGTGTATGTTCTGATTTTATGCCTCATTTCGTAACTAAAAAGGCTTTGATCTGTGCCTCTTACATAGGGTATGATGAAATCCTTATTGTGGATCAATCCCAACAACCACTTCTGTCCTGGCCTTTACCTAGTGTCATGATATATTGGGAGGATCAAGCCCCAGTCCAGAGGTTTCACATCCTTTGTGTCCTTATCGAAGCACTGTATTCTAAAAATTCACCATTATTTGGTGTCTTGATGTCCATAACATAACTAAGTGCACATTTATTACCAATCAACTGGGATATCTTCAAAACATACTTGAGGATAAAACCTTTCACATTATATTAAAATATGTGGATTTTGATACCACTATTCATCATATGGTATGTAATAATCCTCTTCGAGTTTCAAAACCAATCAATGGTAAAATCTAGTACTCCCTTCTATGGATTCACCCCAACTACATGAAATATTACCTTTATAGGACACACCCATCTAGGTCTACCTCTATGAGGTTTTTTAATCCATGTGACATATTTTCATCCATCATCACACACATTTCCCAGTGAAATCACATTCTATCCATTCCATCAACATGGGAAGTCGCATCGTGTAATCCCCCACCACATCCCTCATACCCATTTGGGCTACTAACCATGCATATGCTCTAACATATATCCAAGCTACTAGACATGCATAATACCTAGTTTTATGCCCCATTCTGGAACTACTTAGACTTGGAACACCATATTCTACACATGGTAGGTAGGAAGACACCTTGAGGTTCCATCCCAATAATGACTTACATATAGATATTTCCATCAAGTAACTATATCATGGGATGATAATTCCCATATCTATAGGTTTCAATTCCTTTGATTCCTTTTCCATGTGATGCATTCTCATGAGCCACCTCCAAAGGGGTCTCGATGACCCTAAAAGAACTATGTAGTAATAGATTCCCAAACAACTGGGATATGTAAGGAACCACCCCATTGTTTAATCCTCGTACTATCATATTCACATCAGTTCACATTCCACCTTACCATATGATGCTAAACTGCATGGGATATCAAAAGTATGTGGACTTTGTTCCCAATATTGTACATAGGGTATATGGGAAATATCCCCAAGGTTTAGGACCATCAACCATCACTCTCCATCCATTCAACGCATCACTATTCCCCACTTCCTCAATATCCATCTAGATTCTTACACGGGTTGCCACATCCTGATGAGGTTATGCCATCCATATGGGTTGCCTCAGTGCATAAGCCCCATCCACTTCATCGCTAAACTTAGTATCACTTGGGCAGTTAACCCTGCAAAATCCCCACACAATCCATATCTATCCAACCAAGAGTGGTCCTCGAGCAAAGGGTTTCTATCCATTTGTAATATGCACATCCCCCATTCTAAAATGTGGATTTCGATCCATGGTATATATATATGGTATATAAGAATACTATCTGAGGTTCAATCCCGTAAAATTTTAAAGAATGATGTTCCCCTCATTAGGGTACACCTCCTTGATCCACCCTCAGTATTGTCTAGATGAGCCATCATGGTGTGGCATATTATATTTATGGGATACACCATCCCTGATTCTTCCTCCATGGAAATTATCATCCATCCATCAGATTAACTTTTTGGGTGCTCCCCCATAGGGATGTACCTATTAGATCACCTTCACTAGTGTTTTGATTAATCTGATCCATCTCTTCAAGACATTAATCTCACAGAATACTCATCGATAATCATGGGATGATGATCAAAACCCTAGAAGGAATGCCTCTGGAGTAAGAAACATCATGATCGATGTGGGATGAATCAAGTTTCTATGCCTTTGAAAAGCCATCCTATAATGGAATATATAGGTGTACCAGTGTTCCAACATCCATACATGCGAGTGATGACCAATGTGACTAATCTCTTAGAAAATGATTTTTACCTTGCCTTTAACCCTTAGAATTTCTAGAAAGAAGAAGCATAATTAATCGGTTCCCACGAATAAATGTCACCATGAATGAGTTTCAAGAACAATATATTAATATATATAGGTGACCTAGAATAGGTGACAAAATCAGAGTGGAATCCATGGACGGAGTAACTGACATCCCATCATCCCATTTTGACCAAGGAACATACATCTATGAAGAAGTGATTTATGTATCCCACCTTTGTAAAATGGAATGAGGGGAACTACATAGCTAATAAATGAGAGAATAAGTGCATGACGATGTGGGGATGCCTTAATGAGATAAAATTCCAAATAGACATGTTGAACCATAGCTCTGAAATACAATTCCTAGGTCAAACACTATGTTAATGACTTATTCCTAAATCATTCTTACTAATCGAAACACATAGAAGGTGGAATAAGATTCTCAATTTCATTCTTATACACATCTAGTGGTAAAATAGAAACAACCATCTTAAAAGATAATTCCATCCCCACATCACAAGTAGTTCCCCAAAGAAAAATTTGAGTTTATATATTATATAAAATGAAGGAACATTATGATCAATATAAAATCCAACTCAATTTATGGGATCAATGTAGGTTCTCCTAGGAGTCTACACTTAACCATTTGTAAACCCCTACTAACATTAACCATAGTATTCAACCCTTCATGTTATTCCTAGAAATAATACGTAAACTAACCCAATAGCATGATTAGTTAAAATAATTAATGAAAATAAAGATATATTGTAATAGAATGCAACAAAAATATATCACAGAAATATAAATTGTCTTGAGAAGATAGCACAAACCATGAAATTTAATAAATGAACATATATGCAGTAAAACAGTAGATATATAAATAAAATGTCAACATACATGATTGCACATGATACCCAAACGCACAATAAAATCATAAATCACATATAAATGTCTTATAGATTGTGAATACCAATCCTCTAATACCATTTTATAACATCATAAATCAGAACATCAAGTTTCAACTAGAATGTCACATAGAATAATGTGTGTCTCCCTATATTCAAGTTCCTACCAACTATCAGCATGGGTCCAAATATGTTAATGGGGAGTCTGAACCATCTGTATCATTTGATCATGTAGTATAATAATGAAAAAAATAAAATAATTAATAAATTATTATATTAAAATATGTAATTAAATAATATAAATACATATAAAGACAGCTACCAAATCATAATCATGTCTAGAGTAAAAGATGACAATAAATTAATGATAGGTAAATAGATAAACATTTCCATGGTACATGGTTTTAAGGCATAGTCTACTCTAGCTACATGAACCACCAGTCAACCATCTACAATAGGTCCCTATCCATTATACAGATCTCTAAAATCTACAAGAGCACTGAACTTCCTGAGTAGGGTATATAAGACTATGTAGTACACCAGCAACCTATCCATAACAATTGTGAACATGAATAAAAATGTATAACAGAATAATTGATAAATGTTTACAAAAGTTACAATCATTGTGAGCATTCATGTGATATCAAAGTATCTATAAACCTCGTTTATTCCTACTTCAGTACGATTCCAAAAAACATCAGAATATTCTTGGAAACATCACTACATTAGATCTAATTTTAATCATCGTAGTAGCCACACATGACCTAGTAAATCAGGTCAAACCACACTTGGTCCTCATGCCCCAGTTTTATCTCTAGGCTAAGTCACATAGGACAAAATTCCTTATATGTGATCTTTCCAAACTACTTATTATCAAAAATGATATGTCTTACACATGGTAGAACACTTATCCCAAACCTAACGGTGATCTAAAATTTCTCATGCGATGAACCATTTGGGATATATTCAATTATTTGTGTAAAAATAACATGTTTTTATTTTAATATATTTTATATTTTTATCATATCTATTTCACTAATCAATGGGACGTGAAATATAAATTGATTTCTGTTATTAATTTGGAAAATATTCCATAGAGTATTCCAATGTGTTAACTATGCGTTTTCCCTAACACATTGTAATTTTAAACATATATTATATGACTTCTACTGAAAATTTTCATTTTCAAATAAAAATCATAAATTATTATTAATGAGTGTTCTTAATTCCTTTAAAAATTCTTTTTTAACAACAATCATCCCTAATATTAGATATTTATTCATAAATAACATCGTTCATGGAGATATAGGCTATAGGTATGCATTCATGTTGTTGTAAATTTTTTTAAAAAAAGGACCAAAAGAAATGTAAATAATAAGTAACCATTATTTAATCATTAAAATATCATTTACATTATATATTCATCAAATTAATCATTATTATATTCCATGTCAAATGGAAATAAAAAAAGAATCACCTCACTTTGCAGAGGTGGTCATCGATGTGTATGTATGAGAAAAGTTATTGTTTCCAACATATTTGAAGGTAATAAGTTATATAAGATATTATAATTAAATTAGAATAATTATATCACAAACATTTTATATATACATCAAACCCATCATAAAACACTTTTTAAAAATATGGCGATGAAAGGTGATTTCCATCGCTACATGGTGAGGGTAAGCCAAAGGTGTGCATGAGTGATACATTCACTTACCATTGTATGGAAATGTTTGTGGGTAATGGTATTTTCATAATAATAATATAATTTTGGAATATTGGAGATAATAATTTTATTATTTAATGATAATTGCCACATATTTAGAGTAGGTAAAAAATAATAAAATAAGTGATTAGTTAAGGTTACAATCTCTTTGAAATAACTCCTTTAGATAACATATTAAGGATAATATGGTTGGTATTTTTTGAATACCAAGAAAATATATAATGTCTATATAGATGTTTGAAAGATAATTGGGATGTATCTGGTCATAATTTAAGTCACAAATTAATATAAAGAAGAGAGTTTAGGGGTGCCCTTTTATAAGTAAGGGGGGAAGAACTCTTTAAATCGTGAGGGAACCATTCATTTAATAGGGGGATAGTGTAGAATGTAACATCCAAAAATTTTAATTTATTTTTATATTTTGAATAATATTAAATAATAAATACGTCTTCTAAATAAATAAAAATATTAAGAAATAGTTATTTAAAACATTACACAAACTTTGATAAAAAAACTTCTCTTTATAATTTTACAACTATCATAGGAGACATGAATGATAAATTTTTAGTTATGATTATAAATAAATGATAAAATTGAAAAGAAAAATGATAACCACAAAATCATATCCTATGTTATTAGTAATAACCTTGATTATAAATACACTGATGTCATTGAGGGTAAGAATATAAAGTATTGGGAAAATGGGAACCATCCTTACAAATGAAGAAGATAGAATACATAGAGTTTCAATTATAAAAAATATCTAAAAAGGGTTTTTATAAAGCGGAAAATATGAATTTTGTTATATAATCATTTAAATTTATATTTTATGTTCATTTCTAATTTTTTTTTAAAACTCTTTGGTTCCATGTTTCATTGATCATGACCATTATATTGATTTATGAAAATAAAAAATACAAAATATCGCACTTTTGACTTTAATATCTATAAAAGTTTTAAATATGGATAAAAGGGGATAATTTCTATTATAAGTGTTTTTTTAAGTTCAACCATTTTTTTATCCTAGTAACTTATTTATAATTTTTAGAAGTTGAATAATTACCTTAAATTCATATTCAATACCAATATAGTATTAATTCAATTAATATAAAAATAAAACAAATGATAGAAGTTATTACAATTTAAGTGAATTATTATGTTAAATAAAAATCCTAGATAATTATGAGATGTTAGGGATATTTAAAAAGATTATATTTATGTTTCATTCTTTTCATGTTGTCATTAATTTCATTTCAAATTTATAGTGCCAAAATTGATAGTAATGATATTTTATAACAATTAATATTTTATTAAATGATTTAAAATTAATAAAATCTTATATATAGTGAATTGAATAGAATATGTTTGAACATATAAACCATAGTCTATTTAAGAATTTTTTTCCATTCATGGTACCATTCATAACCCATTAATATTGAAATAATTGTTACAATGATGTCAAAAATATTCAGCAAAGGGGTTATAAAAAGAAAATGTTTCAAATGAAACCAATACTATCTAAATTTAATTGTTTTATATTATTTATACCCTATCCAGTTTTTATAATAATTGATGTAAATTTTGAGGAATTTAAATTTATAATAAATTTATTATATTATAATCCTTATAAGATATTTGAAGGGTGATCCAACACTCGCTTAAAAAAGGGCATCCCTCCTTTCTCTTCTATTCACAACATTGAGACTTCTATTTTGACTTAACCCTACTAAATTATATTCTCAAAACTCTTATTAATATTATATAGGTTTTTTATTCCCAAAATAACAACAGTAATATCTTTAGTATAATATTTAAAGGGATTCTTTCAAAAAAGAAGTATCCAACATAACTGATAATTTTAATTTCTTAATTATTATTCTACCTCCTATAAATTTTGTCTTTTTATAACAAGATAATAAATTTCACATTATAAATATATTAAAATGTTATAATGGTTATGAAACCACTTTGACTCACTATAATTATAATCAAATTATATGTGAATATATCCCTCATGCATGCATAGAACTTACCTTCTCCAAATAACGATACAATTCATTTTTCATCAAAAACATTTATGGATTTATATTATTATTATTTTAATATATATATTTTATATTTATTAAAAAGTTATTTTTTTATTATAATATTATATATAACATCTTTTCTTCTAATCTATTCAGAAATGATAACGTCTCTCGCGTGTATGTGTGGACTACCACCTCCACGAAGTGATGTGATTCATTTTTCATTTTTTTACATGTATGGTAATAATGATGGATTTTATAAATATACATGATGCATAATATATCATAAAAATTCATAAATGTTGATTTATTATTTACCATTCATTTATTCCTTCTGTAAAAAAAGTGAAAAAAACGTTCATGCATACGTACGACCTACCATCTCCATGAGTAGTGTAAATTATTTTATAATAAATTATTTTATAGATGAATATATATATATATATTGAAAAAATACGAAATTTATATCATAATTATTTTAATGATGATTATTTAACCATGATAAATGTATAAGGACTGAAACAACCAATCCAAAACATACATGAAAATATGAACTTATCATCTGCAATGGTTATTTCAATATAGAATCGTTAATAAAATGGTGATAAATATTTTAAGGTAAATCATATATGGTGTGATATATTTGAGTATGTTTCTTTATTATTAGTATAATAAAACAATTTTAATTATACATGATGTTTGAACATGTTAAAATGAAATCGGACCTGATATAAGGGTTTTATGTCATAATCAATATGATTATCAAGATTGTTTATTATTATGTTTCTAATAATTAAATATTATGATCTATCTATCAAGAATATCATGAAATTTATTCTCCTCTAATAACAAATTATCTATCACCAAACTATAACAATTCAATTTCATACATTTTGAGGATCTTTAACATTTATAGTTTTAGAGAATTTAGCCATAAATCTTATATAATGTACATATATATTAAAACGTTGAAACTTATACTCAGTTCCATTTTCATAAAAAATATATAATTTATTAAAACATCATGCTATATTCATTCATTTTAACTTCTACACACATAATTCTGCCTTTTTTTAACATTTATTCTTATCCTTAATACCTACAAAAACCATTAAAATGAAGGATGTTCATTAATGGATTAGTAATGGACATAAAATTAAAATGAACCCCATTAATCAATTTTAAGAACATGAGATTATTAATGTGGTATTCCTTTAATATAGTAACATTTTATCTCCAAATAATCATTTACATAACCATGAAAACAACACTACTTCCCAAAGTCATTCATAAAAAACTATTGTTTACACGTCTTTGTTTTAACTCTCTCAAATCATGTTAATTAAATGTTTAATGGTTAAACAATATTATGATTGAATTTTATAATATAATGGAGGTATATGAAATTTTTCAACGTATTGAAATTTCCACACATAAATGTGAGTTAACCACATAAAATACTCACCATTGATGATGAGTCACTATGAATATTGAGACACCACAAAACTATACCTACTGGCAGAAATGATTTATTGTCAAAGACAACCTACTATCAGAATAGTAAAAAATTAAATAAGGGATAGTTGAGACAAGTCACCAATGATATTAGTCACTATTGATATGATTTACTGTTGATATGAGTCACTATTGAGAAAAATCACTATTGAGATGAATCACCTTTGAGATGAGTCATAATTGAGATGAGTCACCGTAGAATGTGAGTCACTACCAAACCCAGTCTACAATCAGATGACCTACCACCAGGTAGAATAATTGTTCTATTTTTTCACCGCTTAACCTTAGTCTCCACATGAATGAATCAACGTCAATATTAAGGATTATTTAAACTAAATTTTTCTAATTGAAATATTATCAAATTTAATACTAATGATTATATTAATAGTTATTTTTAAACTATTATATGTAATATTAATTGATGTTAGAACTAAGTACAAGGATGCAGAATACCCAACTGGTTTTTCAAAAAATGGTCTCTCCGACATGTGGTTCTATATATTCAAATAAGTCACTCTCGTGAACATGATGAATGAGGAATCCATTTTTTCCAAGTAAAAACACATTATCAAGTGTTTTATTTACTAAATAACCTTACATAAATCATTCATAAATGCAGATGACTCTGGAAGAGTGAAGCACATCAAGCATATGGTCCCCATCAACAAACCCGAACAAAGAGATATTATGACACTCTATTTTACTATGATTTTTAAAGAATTGAGTGAAGATTCTCTCAAATATACATATGAGGAGAATCATGAATTGAGTAAAAATAAGACTAAGTAAATCTATAATTTCATAAATCTTTATACCTTCTCTTCTGTTTAATTTTTTTTAATTATCTGGTATGTCTTCCCTTACTAGATAATCCCTCAATATGATACTCTGATTCTCATTATTCTTATATTCATATCCCTAAATACGATGATCATATTCTCTATATACCGAGCACAGATAACCCTCAATCTAATTGATTGATTCTCTATCTTCCTCTCCTAAGAATCCCACAAACATTACTATGATTAGATGCATATTACAATGAAGAATCTCATAAAAAGAAGGCATAAAAAGGATTCCTTAGAACTAAAAAAAATAAAACAATTACAATGATAAAAAAATCGTTCATAGTAATAAATCATCAAATCTTTCATAAAATGAGAAATTTCAAATCAAATAAGTAGATCATAAACTAATCACCCTAAAACTCTTCGAATGACCTCGTATTTATAGTCATATTCCAAATAATCGTATTTTTATACCAATGGTCATATTTATCTTAGTTTGTTGCAATGATTTGGGAACCAAGAACTTGATAGATCATAACGATATAGAGTAACTAAATTTTTGAAATCGTATTTATTTACACCATAACCGAGTAAAACAAATTCGTTACACTAGAAATAAGTCTACTGGATATGATTATAATCATAGTTAGTCTGATTTACTTCCTTATGTCCGTCAATAAAATAATATTTATGATTATAAATTTGATGTTGTTATTACCATTATCAATCTAATGTTTAATACTTTTATTTAAAATAAATAATATTTAATACCTAACACCTGATCTAGTAAATGTGAGTCTTGTTAATCAGACACATACTCATTATGATAATATAAATGAAAAATATAAATTTTATACTTATAATACCAATAAAAATATTTTAAATATAGTAAATTATAATTTTTTATACTAATGCATTCGAAAAAAACTTGGATATAAAAATTTAGTAATCATGAATTAGTAATGTGTTTTTCATTTACAAAATAAAATGATTGGAAAAGTAAGAATTCAAATATTTGTCTAATAATCGCCCACTTTTGGTAGAGTAGAAACCCCAAAAAAAGAAAAATAATTTGGAAAAGGAACTGTTTATTTTAAGTAAATTTTTATTCAAATTTAATCAATAATTCTTAAATTCCTATCTATTTAAAATACATTTGAATATGATGGAGGGTATGGAGTCAAATATGATTAAGTCCACCTTAGAATAAAATCTCTTCCTAAGGATCATATTCATGTTTTTCAAGGACTTTATCACCCTTGGTATAAAATTATCTTCTTATAAGATAAACTCTCCCCCCCCCATTTAAAAATCACACCCATTGGGATTTTTAAAAATTAATTGGGAGATTATTTGACGATTCTTGAAACGGTTGATAAACAAACATATAAAACAATATAATGAACTAGTTCACCATCCAAAACATAAACATAAAAGAATATCAAACTAATAAAAATTAAAAAACACTCAAGAAAGTCATAATTGGATGAAGAAGGTATTCATTCAAAAACAACTATTCTAATAATTTTCGAAATAAATCGTGATTTCAAAAAGAAATTTATTCTTTCTTCATCATTGTTTTCACAAAAGACTTTATATTCTGGAATTATTTTCAGTCTAACTCTAGATTTTCTATCCTTTATTAATGGGTTTGAACTATCTCAAACAATTCTTCATTCTCATGTATTAATATATTCATTTCCCCCAATGATATTTTAGTCTCTTTTTCAATAATTACATATATTGGATCCTTCCTTTAATAGAATTTATCTCCTTCATATGATCAAAAGTTTCTTCTCGGAAACAATCAACAAACATTACCCTGTCAACCATGTCTATTATAAACTTGTTGTAAGATTGGGAAGATTCATTCAAAATGTTCATCACATCTTTAAATTTATCATAATATAACTTGATATCAACATCAACATGGTAAGACCATTTCACCTTTTGATTACATTCATTATTATATTTTGGGAAATTTTGTGAATAAATTTTAACTTGGATTCAAGATGAATAACCTTATCTATTAAAATACTTATAGAATAAAACTTGTTATTTAGAGTTTCTTAAATAATTTTGAACCTAGATTTCATGTTTTAAAGCATGATATTGTTTATTAAAGCCTTTTTAAATCACTAACAATGATACTACATCCTTTAAAAAAACTATTCTGACTGAGCCCAAATGTTCTTATTTTAATTCAGAAGGTTTAATTCAGATTGTTTCAGTTTCCAAATCATTCCTTTTAATTTAATAATTATTTAAAATGTCTTTGATAACATTATTAGAAACTTTTTCATTCACTTCCCTATCATTATATAATTCATGGATCTTAACATCCTTATCAACTTCAACATTGTCATTAGTTTTACTCTTTGAATTTTGATCACTTTATTTATTAGATGAATACTCAAATTCTTATTTTGATGATTCTTTTTATGAACATCCATTTTTTCAGTATTTTTTAGATTTTAAGGGTATATATTATAAGTATTAATCCAATGATTTTTTAATTTATAGTGTAATTTTTGATATTATCAATAGTGATAAGAACAAACCTCAAAAGATCAATTTTTCATGTTCACTAAGTATTCTAATATGAACACTTCTAATACATTAAGGTTACATCACTATACTTTCATTGGAATGAAAAATTATTGTACTTATAGGGCCACAACCCTATTATCTGGTGTAACATGGATAATCTTCCTCAATTTCTTGTAATGATCAATCAAATAATCTTATGTTGTCTTCCTTTTGAACATCCCACGCTCATCTGTAAACATTTTTAAACGAAAATATTATTCTAGCTCAGAAGATAATCCATCAATGTATGAAATTTTCTTATGATATATCATAATCTTCTTTACACACATTTATAGATAAATTTTATCATTACAATATTCAATGAAAAAATTAAAAGATGAATAAAATTCTGGAACAACATTAGGATAAAATAAATCAACATCTTTATCATCTTTTTTATCATTAAAAAAATCCCAACCTTGAAAATGTATATTATTTTTCAATGTAAGATCATATTTATCATAAAAATACATTTCAATCAACCATTATCTGAATATGTTCCATTTTTAAACATCTATTTATTTGACCAATATACTGGGACTAGTGCTAGAGGATAAGATGAAAACATGTTTTAACAGACAAACACACTTAAATATAGAAGTGTTTTATCCAAAAATCCTATGATAATTGATATGGGAAGGGGGTTTTGTTCTTTTATATAGGTTCTTAGGGTGTCTGTTAATCTTACAAAGGAAATCCAATGGTTGAATATAAAACAAATCTAATATAACATTTGATATTTATTTTAAGAAATATTTTAGAAATATTAAACCCTTAAATTTTTTTAAAAAAAATAAATATTTAGAATTAATAAGATATAAATATTTAAAAAAAAAATTAGTTTTTTTTATTTTAATATCAAAAGAATAATACAAACAATAACAATAAAATATCTAATGTAATGAGATAGTCTAAAAAGTAAAATTAATAGAGAAGCACTTTTCAGAGTGAAGAAATACATCGGTATGACTAATTTTTATTTTTTACCCTTTTTAATAAAACTATAGATAATACAGTTGCCTAATTAAAAAATATTAAATATGAAGGTTTTGACAAAAAACCTTACTATAATAGATTTTTCAGAAAACTGACTTTGATGCTTTCATAAAGAAAGTTATTAATAGTAGTTTTATTAGAAATAATTATTATGATATTTTCCCAATAAAAAATATTTGTAAATAATCATATATCCATAAAAATTAACATTTTCATAGTCTGAGAATAATATAAGAAATATGAAACCAAAAAAAATTATAAATAGTCCTGAGTATAGAAAACTCATTATGATAAAAATGTCGAGACATTAAAATTTTAGAAAACTGAATATTTTTGAAAAACATCAATGATATGTACCCCCCTGTGTATGGTTGTAAAATAATGTAAGGATATGGGTAAAAAATAATACTATATGAATTATTACAATATGTTGATCATTCCAAGATTTTTTGTTATATTTTCTAATCTATCTGAAGGTAGTTGTTTGGTAAATTTTCAACAAGTTGTTTATACATTAAGATAAATTGTAAAATGATATATCATTTGAGTGTGTGATCCCAATGTAAATAGAGACTTATATCTATGTGCGTATAATGTGCATGATATTCTATGTTTTTTAAATGAAATGATAGTTCTGTTTTCACAAATCATTTGAGTTTTTTTTTAAACTCATGCCATAGTGAGTGAGTTTGTGTCGCATCGAAAACCCTTGAGCACAACAGCTTCTATTCGCCACATATTTTACTTTAGTAGTTGAATGTTATAATGAGTGTTCTTTCAAATAATACCAATAAACTAAAAACTCTCTTATGAAATTACAAGTTCCATAATTTTTTTTCCAATCCATTCTACAACCACCAACGTTAGCATCCGAAAAACATTTTAGATCAAAAAATTTTCTATAATAATAGAGAAGTCTTAAATCCACAGTTCCCTTAAGATAAAGAAAAATAAATTTAATATCTTTTATAAGTGATCACTTTGGATTTTATTTATATCTTTTACCCAAGAATATAGAGAACATTAAATATGGAACACTAGTAGTTAAGTATAGAAAACCTCACTTCATACCACTAAAAATAATTTGACTTACCGGTTCCCTAGCCTCTTCAACATCCAGGGGTTTTTAGGTACCTATGGGTGTACTAATACCTTTATTATTTTCATATAAACTTTTTTAAGAATATATTTTATAAAATAATGTTGTGATATAAATATTTCTTCTGGTATTTATGAAATTCGAATACCAATAAAATATGTTAACTCACCAATCATACTAATCTCAAACAAGGATATCAAAAGATCTGAAAAGGAATCTTTTAAATATTTTTCCACTGATGTGAATATAATTTATCAAAATAAATATTTACAATCATAATGATTTTATTAAAATATTTTCAAAAAATTGTTAGATCAGCAAAACCCTTAATAAATTTTTTTTTGTAATGAAATTCATGTTAACCAATCATACCAATATCTAAGGGATATTTTTATTACATATGAATCTTTGGTATTTTTATAAATGTATTAATGAAGTTTTCTATTTTCAAAACCATGGGGTTTTGTCAAAAAAAAATTCGTCGTAAATATACCCATTAATAAAATCACACTTCGCGTCCACTTGAAATATCATGAAATTAAATAATGCTATAAAGTGTATGAGTATATGTATGGATTCAAATCTTGCTACCAGTTAATAAAATAATTTTTACTATTTAAATTTTTGTTGATTTTAATCCTTATCAACAAGTGTAGATTTTCTTACTAATATAATTCAATTTTCATCACATTTTATAAAAAAATCCGTTTTACTACAATTATAAAGGATTATTTAGGTCATTAGACTAATGTCCAAACATTATTCCTCTCAAATTAATTATTCTCATCTTATTTTCCCTTTATAAAATCCTCATCACCTAATTCCTCATCAGGATTCTTAAGTTATTTTTTTTATAATAAGGCTAAATTTTAAATTTTATTTCGTTTGGAACTTCTAGTCCTTACTGATTGAGAAACATCACCAATGATATTGTCATTAGGACGATTTTTAAGAAATAATTAAAATCATGGGTTTTGAAATGTATGTATTATACATTATGTCTAAAATATTCCTGATTAAATACATCCAAAATAATTTATTAAGTTATATACTTATGATAAGACCATTCAAAAAAAGTTGAAATTTAGTTTTTAAAATTACATTTGAGGATTTTGGTTGAGGTTATCTAAAAAATATCAATTTATTTAAACATAACATACATTATTTTTTTAATAGTACAACAATTTTTATTAAAAACTATATAATCCTTAGAAGTATTTGACCAACCTAAAAATATACCTTCATCGTATTTGGGTAAAAATTTCGATTAGTTATATTTCATATTCAGGATATTATAATTTTCAACCAAAAACATTGACATAAGAAAATTTTGGGATTTGGAATGTCATAATATCAAAAGTAGTTTTATTAAAAAAAAGGTCTAATTGAAACTCAATTTATATTATAGTAGATAGTATTAACCACTTCTGCCAAAAAAATTATTAATCGTGTATTCACTCAACATGTTTCTAGTTATTTATTGAAGAATTCCATTTCTTCTTCCAACAGCATAATTTTTCCAAGGGGTTCAAGGAGATGAAGAGTTATGTTATATACATTTATTTCTAAAAAAAAGGTTCAAAAATTGAATTTAAAAATTCTCCAACATGACCACTAAGAATATTAATCAAGGGATGGGGTTTCTCATTTTTAACATTGGATACAAAATTTTTAAAGTAAGAAAAGGCTTCATATTTATTTATGAGAAAATAACCCCATGTGTATCTTGTGTGATCATGAACAATGAAAAAGAAATATAATTTTCTTCAAATACTCATACTTTTTAAAGTACCATATATGTCCATGTACACTAACAGTAATTAATCCAAATCTGAGACTTCACTAATAGATTTTAAACATAACTTATTTTTCCTACTGTATTTTCAAGTTTTAAATACTTTTGAAAAATCAAACCTAGGCATTGATAAGTCCTTAAAAATCCTTTAGTTAGTCAAATTTCATATGTTTATAAGGTTTCATTACACCAACCTTCTATTCTAAAACCAATATTGATCTTCTACTGATCTAAGGCAAGGTAAGTCCTAACTCATATGTTCATTTAATTTTAGTGTATAAATATTCTCATTATAATTGGAAAAATGAATAAATTGATCCTTAGAACTATGTACTTGACATTTATCATTACTAAAGATAAAAATCAAAACTTTATCACATAATTGACTAATGCATATATGGATGTTCTTCAGACCATTAACAAAAAAACATTTGAAATTAAAGCTTTACCAAGAAGATCTTTATTACCTATACCAATAATATCTCTATTAGAATTATCTCTACAGCGACTTAAAATCCTTCATAGTGATAATATTTTGGAAGAATTATTTGCTTAAAGTCATGTGTCTAGAACATACACTATCTATACATGAATTCTTGTTGTTTGTACAATTTTTTTTCAAAAAAAACATTATACTTTCAACACCCAAATCTTCTTGGGTCAGGTAATTTTATAATCAAAACATTATGAATCAAGATTTGTTTAGATAAATAGGATTTTTGGAATCCTAATTATTGATCTTTAGTTAAGGAAAAATTATTTTTCTAATGAACACTACTTTTACATTTAGTACAAATAAGGGAATTCTTAAGAACGAAGAAATTGTTACTAAATGGTTTTTTATATGTATAACCCATTCTTGAACCATTACCTTGAGAATAGATATGATTATAAATTTTAACAAAACATTCCTTTCTAATGGTAAGGTTAGACAAAAGGATTCTAAAAAAAGAGATTTTGTAATTTAGTTTAACAACTAAATCTTTATACTCATTAGTATTAGTTTTAGAAATAAGTTAAGTTTCTAAAAATCATTTCTTAGAAATTATTGTTTCTAAATCATTAAAAGTAGTTTCTCTATCAGAATTTTTATCATCATGACCTTTTATGGAATTGATATTTCATTTCATAAAACATTTATCCTCGAATCCAACTTAGTAATTTTTTCCATAGAATTATCATGTTTTTTAAGAAATTAAAAAATTTATTCTTCTAAAAGTTTTAAAATTTGGGAAACTTCTTCATAGGATGGTAAAGAATTATTATCACTGGATGAGGAAGATTCATCATCCAGTCATATTAAATCCTTATAATCATGAACATTTTCACTAATATTCTCATTTGTGTGATTCTCTATTATTTGAACCTTTTCTAGGAAACATTAGTTTACTTGTTGTATATTAGAATAAATATCTATCTTCTACTATCTAGAACATCCATTATCATAAAATGTTTCAATATAATTACCTCATTTGGAAATCCAAGTGTCATCATCCTTTAGAACATTATTTCCCATATATTTTTAATAAATTTGGTCTTATTTTATGATTTTCTATCATTTATATATTTTATTTTTATATTGGGACAATCCAGTCTTATGTTTCTATCTTTCTAACATTCATAGAATGTAAATTCATCATTCCTGTAAATTATTTCCTTATGAAAATTTTTTAATGATATTTATTATCCTTCTTACCAACTATTTTATTCATCCTACTAGAGAGGTTATCAAATTCATTCTCTAATTGTTAAGAAAAAAATGAATTTGATTGATTTACCACATTCATATATCTTGACGACAAAACTCATTTTTTCATAGACTGAACATTATTAGGTAAGGTAGTAGTGTTAAAAGATACTCCACCATTTTTTTTTCAATTTTTATCCTCTCTCTTTAATCTTCATCCATACTTAATAAGGTTTCTCATAATATCATTAAGTGTAATATTGATTAGCTTCATTGTCTCTTCAACATCGGTTCCCATAGATTCCCACTCATTGGAAATGATATCTATTATCTTCTCCATAAGGATCTCATCATCAAGTACATTATCCCCAATAGATTTTAAATTTTTTATAATGTTCATTAATCTCTAATGCATCAGGGAAACTTATTCACGATGTATAAAATCAAATACATGATAACAATATCTTAACATGGATCTTCTATTCTCTACAACCTTTTATTTTCCACTATGTGTTACTTCAACATTTTTCTAGATATTTTCCACGACATTCCATAATGATATTTGAATATATATTCTACCATTCATAGAATAGAAAAAAGTATTTCTAAATCTATAATTCAGTGTCTATTAATATTTTTAATGATGGGTAAAGGTAGTTACTTCCATATCAAGAATCTTATCATCTTAAGATTATCTATAGATTCGATATTCATTTCTTCCATATTTTGGCCAAATAAAAATATAATTCAAAACAAATAAAATTAGTGTAAAAAAAATTTTATAATCAAAATGTTTATAAAAACCATAACAAAACATTCATTAGTTTAAAATTAGTAGAAAATAATAAGTAATTACGCAGCGGAATCCTACATTAATATCAATTTTTGGACCATTATTACAGAACTAATACTGATTATGGTCATAATTATATGCTCATATGGATATAATTTATATGGGTTGGAGTTTTAGTTTACAAACCATAGTTTTAAATAATTAAACTGAACAATACACTAACCCTCTTAAAGTATTTTATGAAAATTGGTACTCAGTCTCATGATCAAAATCATAGAACTATAATCAATATCAATTCAACTAAATCTCATTGTAAAATATTAGTATCACTATGAATCTAATTAAACAGAGTTCCTTTTTCATAATAGAGTATGTATGTATAAAATAGAACAAATAGAAATAGTAATATGATGTTTCACTTTCTATTATACATGTAGTAGAATATAAAATAAGTAAGAATAAATTTATATAATAGCTAAAAAAATAAAACAATGCCTTATAAGGTATTAAAATAATGAAACACTTTTATCATTAAGATAAAGGTAGTCTATAACCCAAACTAATTGTGTCCCATGATTTATACTTATAAGAATGTTTGTATTCCCTTACCAGGGAAGCCCTCAATATAATGATTGGATTATCTATATTTCTATCCATGAAATACCTTGATATAATGACCAGATTATCTATCAACCTAGCCTTCGTAGCCCTCAATATGATGGATCAGATTATCAATCTTCATATCCTCAAAATCTCTCAATCGTTATGATGATCTGATGCCAATTACAATGCAAATGATAATAAAATAAAACCTGACAAGTTTTATATAGAGCTACAAAACTTTAAATAATTACAAATACTACTGAAAAGAATTTCATGCTAATAAATAATCATAGAACTTCCAAAATGATATATTTAAATTGGAATAAGATGCTCATAACTGAATAATCTTCAAACTCTTCTAATGACCAGGTATTTATATGAATCATCACAATGGTCATATTTTTCTCCCAACAGTCATATTTCATAGAGTTTTTCACAATGACATGGACACCTAGCACATGAAATCTCATAATGATCTGACATAACTAAATGTCTAGAATCATATTTATTTACACCATTATAGAGTAAAATATTATCCTTACATTAGAAATAATTATTTTTAATATTATTTTTAACATAGTTGGTTTTATATTCTTCCATATTCTTATTAATATGATAAACTTTATGTTTGTCAATTCGATGTTATCATTGACTATCTCAGCCCGATGTTTGAGGAAACTTCAGTATGATAGAGAAGTCAAAATTCTAACACATGATCTGATAAATGCAAGTTTGATTAATTGAACACATGCTTGTTACGATAATCTTAATGAATAATATAAATTTCATACTCGTGATACATAAAAAATTATTTTAAGTGTTGTAAAATAAAATTATTCATAAAAATACAACCTAAAACACTTTTAGGATAAACAATATAGTAAACATGTTTGAAGAAAGTGATAATGACTTCTAAAACAAAATGAATGGAAGATTAATAAGTAAAACTTTTGAATCAAAATAAATAACAATTAATCTATTAATTATTAAAAATGAATAAAATTATTAGTAGCACGATATCAAGGTGATAAAGGATCCTCCTGAAAAAACAAGATTACATGCCATGTACATCCCAAATAATTTATTTTATTACATTCTCTTGCTCGAATCACATTCAACAGGGTCAGTTCTGAAAAAATATGATCTATAATTGAAATATATCGGTAAACATGTAGATCTATTCATACTAGAACACAACATGATGAACTATATTTTTTGTAACAATTGTATATTATTTGTAGCCAATGTTATCTCATGGAAAAGTTTATTTGGTGTACCAAGCATGTCTGTTGTTAGATTCACAACATGAGGGATAACAATTCCTGAAATTAAAGGTTGCACTCTGTGTATTCCCAATACATGTCATGCACCTCAAACATTTCCACTAAATTTTACATGTTTAAACCCAAGGCATGAATTTTGGGCACATTCATAAGACAAGTACACACCATGTATCCTAATGGTAAAGATATTCTCATATTTTCACAAAAAATAATAATTAAATATATAACTAAAACTCTATATTGGGTGTTTTATATATCATTTATTCATCAATAAAAATCATGTCATACTATTAATAGTTATATATTAAATTACTTTCCATGTTCAAATTTTTGATGAATATAAATGGTTTTTTCCAAGTAAACTTGTATTCAATATTTATTTTAAATGATGTAAATTTTTTGAAAATTATAAATGATATTCAGCTATGGATAGTTGGATATAATTATGGTATATTGAATTAATTGGATTAATTTATGTGGATTTGTCTTAATTAAAGAATAAATTGATGTAAACTTAATACTATATCAAAAATGTTTTCAAATTTCTTGATGAGTGGATGTTCATGAGATTAGAACACCACATTTTATGCAATTGGTTTTTTTTAATTTATTCTAGTTAAATTATTATTGATGTCCTATGTGTTATCCCTTACTCCTTATTATGTAACGTCCTATGTGTCCAGCATTGTTTTATGTAAACCCATTTAACCAATCCATTGGAACCCCTAAACTGTTTGTGAGTAAATGTTTATATAAGGATTGAGAACCCGTGTGAAAAGAGGAAGTCTGAGATAATGAACCAAGGGAAACAAGTAGAGGAGATACATAAGAACAAAGTTTGAATGCAGCAACATGAACCAATCTATGGTTTAAGGTGTGTTTTCCCCTAGGTTCTGGCGTTAGATTATCATTCACTAGATAAACTAACCATATAATAGTCTCTAGGTACAACCACTTATATTTTATTTTATGATTTTCATGTTTAATTATTAATGTTTTTGGATATTTCATGTTCATCTCATAAATTAAGTAATAAATGAAAATTTAAATTTTATAAGAACGTATTATTTGAAAATATTTTATCAGGAATTGTTAATTATTAATGTAAATCCCACAATATATTAACAAGGAATGTAAATGGATAAAATGGAATTTATGAATAAAGATAAAAATCACTCATCTAAAATATTATTTTGGTATATCCGTCCACTAAATAAGATTGAAATGAACTCATGGTTAAAATTTCCTGACCAACTCACATTGTGGTACTTTCTATTATCATATAACTTTTAACATGAAGTATTGGGTTATATTAATGGCACCCCATGTAGTACATAGTGTAACTAAGGGGAAAATATTGATGAAATATCAAAACATGATATCAATATTTTGGAGTTTTCTAAATGGGTAAAGGAACTACGAGTTAATGGATTTGGAAAGCTACACCTACTTAAAACACATTCTAATAACTTTTCAGGCCCAAGTATTGATTATGAGAAGCATAATATGAATAATTTCCATTAGAATATCTTATAGAACATATATTTCCAAAATGATAGTGATGGAAATTAGGCTTCTACAAATAGTATGATAATAACTTAATTTAAATAAATATAAATTTAAAGATCTATTTTGGTATAGAAATTATTTTCTAATTATATTCTCTTAATTTGTAGAAATGTAAATTCAAATGACTTCGACAGTATCACTATGCTCCAATTAAGGGAACAATAAAATTATAACTAGTGCTATTTTCAAATAATCTTATAGGTTCTTGTGTGTTATACTACACCATGAATAGAAATTTTATGTGTTACAAACCCCAATTTCTATGTTTATTTCCAAATATGATAAGGAGGAAGAGGTTTTTTTTCTATCTGTAGCATGTGGAAGATACTATGTATTTCCAATGTTTCATGATATCATATATGTAAAATTATATTTTGATGATGTTTTAGGATATGGATGTGTATAATATTGTAACATAACGTATGTGTCTTTATTAAGAGATTGAGTGATCATAGAGATATGAGATACACAAATAATTCTTCATGTGAAAACATGGAAAGTAAGTGCCAATTAGGAAACACGTAGTCAATATGACTAGGTACATTTATCACATGGACATATTGGGTTTTAATTTCTCTAATGAGCGGCACGATGATCTTATTCTCTCATTAAAACCCCAAATATTCCCCATTTTTATTGTGAATTATTCTATGAGGAATAGTGACAAGACACTTTTGTAGATTATTACACTTCTTGTCAATGTTGGTAAATACATGGAGGGACAATCCCATTATACTAATAATAAATAAGAATATAATGAAAAGGAAAAGTAGATGAAGAAGAATTATATATCTAAAGATATAGTGAACCTTTGTTCTAAGAAGAATAAGATACAAAGGCATGAAAATGGCCAACATGCAGTATGATTTTCATATGAAAAAGAAGCCACTAGAAGAATGCGTTCATCATACCAATGAATAAATAAAATTACTCATGTGTATTCCTTATAGTGTGTAATTATAATAAATCTAGAAACTGGGATTTAGATATTATATGTGGTGAGGAAATTGGTATCCTAATACCAGTACCATGTAAATTTAAGAATATTACCAAATATATTATGGATATAAAAACAACTAATATAGTGATTCTAGATAATCATTCCACTGAATATTTTCATATCACATTTATGATGGGATTGATTTTGGTTTTGAATAACTTTTATTATGTTCCTAGTGATACCAAGAATATTATTTATATTTATTATTTAGATATAGTTCAAATTATATTAATCTTTATAAATAATGGTTGAAACATTAGTGAACGTAACATGTTTTATGGTATGGTACAGTTGAATAATTTCATTCATGTAATGAATTATGAAAACCCAATCATGGAAAGTGATTACAAAACTAATATGAATTACTAAAATCATACCTTGTTCTGGTGTTGTTATATTGGTCATTTAAACCAGAATTGTTTGACAATTATTTATCAATAGAGTCATTTTGACTCATTTGAGTTAATTTTACTTAAATGATTTCATGCTTGTTTACATGGTAAGATAACCAAAACACCATTCATTGGTCATGGTGATAGGGATACATACCTTATTTATTTAGTACACACTGATGTGTGGAGACCTTTTCATGTAAAAACTATAGGTGTATCCTCATAATTTATTACTTTTACAATTTACTTGAGTTAGAATGGATATATCTAGTTAATGAGGTACAAGTTCAAATCCTTTGAAAATTTCCAAGTCTTAATGAATTAGGTTGAGAATCTTCTTATAAAAAAATATAATGAAATTTTAATCACATTGATGTATTGAATATATTAAACATGAATTTATTAAATTTCTTTTGGAGTGTGTGATTTTATATCAACTTACTCCACCTTATAAAACATAATAAAATGGTGTTATGGAAAGGATGAATCATACCATGTTGGACGTGGTAAGGTCGATGATTTTTCATGTATGCCTTCCCTTATCCTTTTTTTGTTTATTCATTAAAGTAAACATTATAAATTCTAAATTGTGAACCAATTAAAGTAGAAAATGGTACTCCCTTTGAGTTTTGGAGAAGAGGGAAACCTATTTTTTGACATGTTCACACATGGGGTTAAGCGTAATATATTAGGGATATCTGAAGAAACAAACTAGCACAAAATGGAATAATGTGTATCCTTATAGGGTATTCTAAGAAATCATGGGTATATTATATACAAAATCTATCAGATAATAATGTAATTTTCACAAGACAATTCATTAATTTTACAGGAATTACATCCTTATGGGTGTTGTATGAGAAATATTTACATAGATGAATTTTATTCTCAAGATACCATAGAGTTTGTGTTAGAACCGATTCCACTGGTTCTCTGGGAATAGTATGTTCCTGAGAGATATTTTGTAAATAGTAAAACTTGAGAGGTAAGGGAACCAGATAGATAGGTTTTTCAAGTCATTAATTATTGAGACTCATTATTTTTGATAATAGTGATCCTTTATCATATAAGGAGTCCTTAGAGAGATTAAAATATATAACATAGAATAAAATCATGAATTTTGAGATGGATTTCGTGTACCAAAATCATGTTTAGGTTCTGATCAATATGACAATTGATGTGACACATGTTTGGTCTAAATTGGTATTTATGATAAATATAAAATTATTAGATAAAGTAAATACCTACCAATAATGTCTAGTGGCTAAAGGGGTTAGTCATTATCAATTAATTTACTACGTTGAAACCTTTTCTCTCATTTATTGGTTTAAATTGATCAGAATTTTCTTTGATATAACATCTTAATGTGACTATGAAATTTTGAAAATGGATTTCAAAAATTATTTCCTTAATATGAACCATTGATTGGATTTATATATTAAAAAACCATAAGGGTTTTTGAATCCATGAAATTTTAAATATTAAAATGATCAATGTATGGATATAATAAATCAAGATGGTTATGGAATATTCTATTTGATGAAGCCATAGATGAATTTAGTTTCATCAATAATGAATATGATCCACGCCATTACAAGTGACTTAATTTTAGTATGGTTGTTGTAAAAGTAGTACATATTGATGATGTATTACTAATTAGAAATAATATTCCATCCTTACAATATTATAAAATATGGTTGAGTAAGTGCTTTTCCATGAAGAACATATGTGATGAAACTTACAATATTGGTATGAATTTCATGCTTGATAGATCCAAGATGCTTCTTGTGTTAAGTCAAAGTATATATACATAACATATATTAAATATATTTTGTATGGAAGAATCATTGGGATTAATGGTTCTAGTGTGACATGGTATACGTATTTCTATGAAAATGTGTCCACAAAATCAATAAGAAAGAGAGAAAATGTGTAATATAACACATGTTTATTCCATTAGATCTATCTTGTATGCACTATTTTATACAAGACTTGATGTTTTGTACAATTTATGCACTATACAAAATATATCATAAAGAACCAGGTTAACAGCATTAGATAGCAAATAATTTTATTCTTCAATATCTGAGGCATAATATTGATGAATACCTAGAGTATAGATGAGATAAATTACTAGTCATCAGGGCTTATACAAGTTTTTATTATTAGAGAGACTGAATTTATATGAAGCAACACCCCTTATGTGTTTTTTTAATAGAGGATATGTGAATTGGATGATTCAATGAAATTACTAGTCTTTGAATTTGTATTATATTTTGAGTATAGTGTGAATTTCATTGAAACCAAGTAAGTATTATAGATTCAAAAAAACTTCAATACACTTATGTCATACCTTGAATAACATACAGGATCATAGTTTATTATGGTTACACTATTTTTCTTTCTCTCACATAGTACCCATGTTCACACCAAAGGAAAAATCATATACTAAATAAGTATCATCTCTAGAGGGATATTTATCAGCGAAATAAGGACATGGTTAGTAAAATATCCTTGAAGAAAAACTTAAAAGACCACTTGGTAAAGTCTCTATCTCATACAAGTCCTTGGTATCATGAGAGAGCTATTTGAATGACATATATTGTCCATCAGATCTAGTGAATGTGGATGCCAATTGTATTTGGTACCCTAGAACCAACATGGTTAGTACTTTATTATGTGTTTCTCATTGTAAATGAATTTTTCTTATCAAATCATGTTTCCCCTATGTTGAATATTTATGTGATAAATATCCTTGGAAGAAATATGTCATGATGATAGGTAATAAAATGTCCCCTATATGATGAGAACCTAGAGGTTCCACTAAATTATTCTTGAAACATGTTCTTTTTCTAGATGATTTCGTCTAATGGGACATGATTATTTCAGGATGTTGGGGGTTATAGTCTTAGAATACATTGATACAAACTTTCATGGTGCTCTCTAAAGATAATCTCCAACATAATAGGGTACGAGAAAATTATCATTAATAGTAAATAAAAATTTCCATGTGTCATTGGATGTTTCTATTTAATAATATGTGTATTGATCCTTGTAATTTAGTATTTTTATTAATGGATTTCATTAATTGTTTAGTTTGATGTGTTCATTAAAACGTTCATGACACATGTTTGAAACAATGTAGGATACGTTGGTCACACCACGATTGATATTTCATTAATGTATAATGATAGAAATGATTTATCCCTTTTGTTTATATTGAAAGATAATATCTCAGACCCTTTAATTGCAGTGAAAATGCCAAAATAAATCCATGTTCATAGTGTTTGTTGGGAGAGTTCATTTGCAGAAATTCAATGTAAGTGAATTTAAGAATAGTGATTAATGACAGAAACCTGAAACCTAATCTATTTGATATATTTTGATAAGATTATTGTATTACATGAGAACATTCTGTATGATTTTTGATGTTGTCGTGACATTAAACATGTTTACTATGGATGTCTTGGAATATTTTAAGATTCTTTATATTGGACATTAGAAAATTATATCCAATTACACTAAAAATATGGCAAGATAGTCACACAATAAGTATATCTGATATTTCAGTTGAATTATATAATAAAATTTACAAAACCAGAATAAATATTTGTTTTTTATTTTTTTATCCCCATAATTATATCATAGGTTATTTGAAAGAATAAATGATTTAAATAATAATAATGAATATTTATTTACAGGTTTGGTTAATATAATATTGATTATATTCATCATAGAATAATTTGGTGAAATTTATTTATTTAATAATCATTATTTGAGGATCGGTAAATGTTAATGACAGAATGGGGGACAATTAAGATGATTAGATCAAACATAGAAAAAATGATATTTATTTATATTCAATATTCATTTCACATGTTAATTGATTAATATTATTTTTATTAATGGACATGGGGTCAAATGAGAATATTTATATTGATAAGGTTTTGGAGTGATATTTTTGAACATTAAACCTTCCATAATAAATATTTATGTATATTATTTTTCTAAATGAGAATTGGTGTGCACAATGGATAAAGTGAGACTCTCTCAAGAAATAGATGATGATCAATAGAGCTTGGGGGTTCTCCTCCAATCCTCTCTCAATAAAAATAGATATTATAAAAGAGTTCTTTCACTCTCAAGAATAATTTGGATGTAATCAATCGTGAACAACACATGTGACTAGAATCAGCTATGCTAGAACCAAGTGATACTATGAAGATTTGTAGTGATTTTAGTGGCTGTTTGTATCTCTAGTAGAAGGATTATATAACTGGGTCATACATCACAATGAAAATGTGACAAGATCTATTCTACAGGATCATCAATGAAAGTGAAATTGTGAATTGAGGTAATTCCATATGTTCTCATAAATTAATTATAAATTACATGTGATAATCCTTAACATATGGATCCATAATTTTAATCAAGTAAATTAATAAACAATTTTCCTTGGATATGATATTTGGATCATGTAATTCATTAATTAAATGTGATTTACAATAAATTTTTGATTTTATTATATGATCAATGTACACATTCACCATTCCTTAGACCAAAAATTTCTTTATAAAGTGTGCAAAACTCATGAGGGGTTGTAATAAAGTTTAATTAACATTTATTGGAAATTTAACTTAAAATTTTATATCTTTATAATCAATTAAAAATGTTACTACATAATGAAGAAATTCATAATCTAGGACACGTTTTTATGATTTTTTATGAAGTGTGTGAAGTGGGTTTACAAAGAGAGTTAGAGATGAAAACCAATGGATTGAATTTTTTTTCCAAATAGGCATATTGTTAACTAGACATATAGAATGAAGTTTTGGAAAAACATCATAGGAAAAAGAAGTTCCTATCTGATGGAACAATGGATTAAAATGGTGATCATTTTGGAAGTGTGTAGAGTGTTAAATAATGGTAACAAGAGTATTTCCTGGGATACATAAATTTATGGTGTATACATATTTAAAGAAATAAAAAGGAGGATATATGAGTAGATAAGTGGAAGGATATGTATATCAAGTTGAAATAGATAGAGCCCATCATTAAATCACATGAAAGATCCTATAGATATAGAATTTAGTTACATCTGTTCTAGTCCATCAAAAAAATGTCCATTGGAAAATCATCCATCATACAAACAAACATACAAGAATCATTTATGATGTCTTTGGAAGGAAAATTCTGAGAAGTTTCTATTGACACTAGTTTATTATGTGGAATGATTAGATAGAGGTCTCCCAATTAGTATTATGAATTAGATATTCAGAGTAGTGGTATTAGACAGGGTTATCGATTAGAGATTACTAGATATTGAAAATCATTTATATCATATTAGGATAGTGAACAACTTTTGAAGATATTTGTTTTGTGGAATAGATAAAACACAGAACAAGATCACAAACAATGACCCTCATGAGACAGGGTACACAAGAAGATGGATAGGAAATGATCTTGCACACAATATAGAGATATATGATATACCATTCAACACACATATGAATGAATTAATGGAAATAGGTTTTGAACAAGAGGTAAACCGAATGGAAGTCCATCAGACAGTGAATATTGAAGGTGTAACATTAGATAAAGAAGTTTGATGTTAGTAAAGAGATGCACAAACACTGCACATAGGAATTTTAATAATCTTTTAAAAATCAATGAAAATTATTTAAAAATGAAAATGCAATGATGAAACTTTTAATTATATCATTATCTATATATAGTTATTTAATTTCATTGAAGTTTACTTAATAGTGAGTTTATGTAATTTCAATGAAAGTGTGGAGATTCTATGTTTTCATTCAGATTTAAAAATATTTGAGAAGACTCCAGAATTATTGGGAAGGTTCCTGTGTGTTTATTTTTTATGGGAAACTGAAAATGGATTATAAACATTACTACTTTATCAACAACAATGTAAAGGGGTGTACATTACAACTTTACAACACTATCTACCATATGAAATGGAAGAGCATTGCTGTATTTTTCAGACTAACATTCCATCAATGTTAACATTCAGGTTGAATAAGAGATGTCATAAGGAGTTTTGTCACATGTATAAGATGTATAGTTAGAATCCAATTGAGTTACTATTATATTGAATTGTGACTTTTATCAAATCGAGTCTGCTTCATTTGATATAAATTTATCAGACCAAGACTAAGGAATAAATTTTCATCTAAAAAATCACACAACATAGAAGTAATGTAAGATATAGAGTGTCATACGGGGAGAATGATATGGAGAGAACTTGATCGATATGACTAAATTAAGGATTACTAGATAGATTCATCTGACATATTATTACTAGATGAACTCATCATATTAACATTTTCAAATTTATTTTTCTAGAAAATGTTTAGGAATAATTTTGAATGAGAATATCCTGATCTAAAAAATAAGAGAAATTTTCTAGTCCAATTGACTCTTAAGAGAGTTATTGAAAATCTTGAATATTGTAAACATTTTAAGGTGATCTAAGTACTTGTGGAGGATGAAATTATTTTTTTATTGTGGATCAGAAAATAAAATGGAAAATTCTTATAGGTGGGGGTACAACAAGTTGTTGAGTAGTCTTTTTGGCTAGGTTCTATAATCAGATATAGAGAAAGACTAAAATTTGGATAGTAGGGGGGTACAACCGACTATAGTATAATATCTAATTGTTTGTCGATTACTCCAAGGTTAGGCATAGGAATGATTATTAGCCTCTATAAATAGTTTCTTTATGTCCCTTTTTAATCCAATTATAATTGTTAATAAACCAATAGTGCTAAAAATAAGCAGCATGCAATGGAGTGGTTATTAATAATTATTCTTCGTAATATCATGTGATGATATCTCTTTACATTTGTTACATAAAAAATGTGAGGTTTATATTTATATTGTAGTGGATCTAAACTCTTAATTGGTTCTAATTTAAGGAATTTTTTCTTTAATAAAGTTAATAAAATTTCCTATAAAATAAAAAAGATAACACAAATTCACACCCATTGATCCTAAAATGATCCATGGTAACTTCAAAAACCATGAGGACATAAGTTATTTTCCCTGGTTAAATAATATGCCTTTGGGTTTATTCCTTTTCTAATCTATTTAATGATATATTATATTGTATTCTCTTAATTTAATATTGTTTATCTCATATTGTATTTTTTATCACAATAAAATTTATCACTGAAATTTTTAGTCTTCTATTTCTTGTAAAAAAAAATTCAATAGAATTTTGTTAATGAAAAAAATATATATAAATATCATTGATTGTTACATTCTACCCACCTTAATATAACTTCTCTAATAAGATTTAATTATTCTGATAATTGAAAATGAGGGTAGTTATACCTCATTACAAATTTAGGTTCACATGTTTCTTCCTAAAATATTTATTTCTAAATTAAACATTATCCAAATAAAAATTTATTGATTCAAAGTTATTTATCCCTATGACCATTAATTTTTATAGTGTTATTCTCAAAATGTTCAATATATTTCCATTTTACTGAATGTGATTTGAATAAAAATAAATGTTCAAGTATGTACTTCTTAGAAAGTGACATATGAGAAACATCATTAAATTGAAAGAGGTCTAAATTATGTTTAAGATGAAAATAAAATGACATCAAATAATTTATGATTTAAAAGGGAACAATGTATCTAGGGATGAACTTATTTTCATCGTGAATATCAAATCCCTAATCCATGGTAATACAGAGCCTCATATAGTTTCATTTGAATGAAAGAGTTAGAATTTGTGTCATATAATATATCGACAAGTGGATGATATTGAAAGCAAACCTTTTTTAAATCCATTAAACATGACATTACCATATACTCTAGATTTTGAATGGTCCTTTTATATTGACTATAACACACTATGATTTTGTGAAATGATTTTTTCAAGTAAATTTATTTATTTATTTATTGATATTTTTTGTTACATTAAACAATTGGTTTATCTTTCCTCAAATAAAGTAATTATTTTTCCTTTCTTTACATGTTGCAGTAAGTTTATCTTTCATCACACACAACATTGAGTATAACATATGATACATGACACTCCGAGTTTAAACTAGAAATAAAACACTATTAAAATATTATTATTTATTTTGATAGTTATCATCAAGCCATTGGAAGAGTAGGTATGAATATTATTAAATTAATTTTGAAACTAAAATAGATACACATTTATAAAAAAGGAATTATTTGGAAACTAATTATTTAAAAATGTAAATTAAGACTACTTGTAAATCAAAGAAATATTTTCAAAAATAGAATTTTTATGAACACAAACTCCTTTTACGTCAATAAATTTAAAAAATAATTTTTATGATTGATTTTAATGATATTTATATATTATATATTGAATAAAAACGTTAATATTCTATTAATTCTTTAGACAAGTGATAAAAAATATATCATATTTTACGCTTAAAACTATGTTTTTCTAAAAAACATTTTTTCATATTTTTGTACACATACATTAAAAATGTTTTGTTAATATAAAAAATTTTATATTAAAAAATATAATTCATTTTAAAAATAATCATAAAAAATTACATTTGGATTATTTTTTATGATTTTCAAAAAAAATACAAATTTCTTTATGAATGTAAAAAAATATTGATTTTTAATTGAAAACTATCTTTTCGTTTAAATTATTGATAAAGGGATATTATATTTTATACATGTTTTAAATTAAAATATGTAATATTATATAAGAATTTATCCAATTTAGTTCATTCCAATCATTTTAAATTTTAATTTTTATATAAGAACATTGTAATCATTTGAACATGTTCTCTTTGAAAAACCCTATTTCTCATCAACTATACAAAAATAATATTAGATTAAATTTAACCACTTGTAAGAATGAAATATTGAAAAATGGATTCCATGTTTGTTATAATAATAATTTATATTATATAAAAATATTAACTTTATTTTTTAATCAAAATGAATAGTGAAAATTGTCAAAATTAATTACCACAATTCAGATAAATATTGTTTTGTTGGGGGTTAAACTAAAAAGATAAGGGTTAAAGATGATCCAAAACATGTAAAATCATAAATTATTCAAATATTTCCAAATTGAACTGAAAAATTTTAATTCTAAAGTTACTTTTTAACATTTTTTATTTTGAATTGCATTATTATTATTTATTCTTCTCTGAAATTTCAATGTAGTTTCCACGTGGGTTCATTTACCCATCTTATAAAAGTAGATGGACACCCTTCACTTATTCACATTATAAAACAATTTTGGTTATTCTAATAACTTTCCAAATCAATTATCAGCTTATATCCTCTCATCATAGAATCCTTATTTTTGGAAGAAATGATGTCTAGGAAGGCTTTTGTTATAAACCTGAGGAGGTTTCTCGAAGAAGATGTAATTTTATTCAATGGGTGATTTTATTTTATTTTCTCTTCCACATCCTTAAATTATTTTTAAACCATGATGATATAATAAAATAATTATATAAAATATAATGATATTTTCTTCATAAAGGAATTACCTATATAAATCTCTACTTTCATAAAATGGGTTATGAAATAATCATTTATATGTTTGGGGAACCACCACATAATGAGAAAATGTCACTCATTTTTTCATTACCACCTCTAATAGTTGGGTATGATGATGGTTCTAACATTTATATATATGTGATATTTATAAAATAATTATATCTATTGATTAATTATTTAATATCTTCATTTTTTTATTTTTCATTTTGTAGGGGGTGTTATAACGTCCCTCATATGAAAAATAGACTACCAACTCAAGGAACGATGATATTTACTTTTCAAAAACGATTTATATTGAACAAAAAAAGATATATATATATATATATAGAAATATATGATATAAATGAAATAATAAGATATTAAGGAAATTTAATTATTATGAAAACATAATATATCATTTTCTTTATAAAATTTTTACTCTCTGAAAGATTATAACGACATTTTTGTACATGTGGACTATCACCTTCATGAAGTCTTTCTTCCTCACCATACCACATGGATGATATGTATAAGAAAAATTAAAGAAGTAATATATTATTTATTATATTATTATCATTATTTAATGAAAAAATAGTACTCATATTCTTTCAGTAATGTTCTTTAGAAAATGGAAATGTTACTCATGCATATATATGACCGACCGTATGCATGATTGTAATGTTCTTAATTTCTAAAAACCATATTTCAGGTTTGGTATTAAAACTATAATTTAATTAAAAATATATTAATTATTTCTGGCTTATTATTCAGGATATTATTGAACTATTATTAAATTATGATTTTGAAATTAACAAATCAAAAAAATATTTAAAAACAAACTAGTTATTACCCAAAAAATTAATTGAACAACAAATTGGTAATAAACTAGTAATGAATGGCAAGAAGTAAATAATATATGGAATAATATAAAAATATATGGTTTCATAATTTATGTGTGACAAACTAATATTTATTTTTAATTTGTTTCAATCATTTTTGAAGAAATTCAAGACTTAGTGTAAGGGATTTCTATTCTCTCTTTTATTTATAAGAGACATATGGAAAGCCACCACTTCTTTATTATGTTTGGTGTATATACTACCCCTTGGACATGTTATATCATGCATATAATACTTTTTATTATATTCAATTTTTCATTTTATTTAATACTTTATTAAGGATTATGATTAAAAATATTAATAAAGCAGTAAGGAATTTCAATCTGAATTTTTACTTTTGTGGGATATATTTCATATTCACCACTTCATTTATATATGTGGTGTATATATAGTCAATGAATGTATTTTATATTTCTGATCATGAAAATTAATTGTATTGATATATAAATTATAGGATACCTATTTCATGTGGTTTACATTTCAAAAGATACCCAAGCTATAAGGGATTTTGGTGTCAATAAGCTTTCTTTAACACAAATGTTATGTTATAAACTTGCCTCCTTTTAGGAGGTGTATATACAGACCCCTTGACATGAAATATCATTGTAACACCCTAAGATTTTATGAAATTATTCTTTTAATTTCATCAATATCTTGTGTTGTACGCTACACCAAGATTGCCTTGCGCTATACGCAACACCGTATTAGCTTGCAGTATACGCAATACTATTCTTGGATCATGTTACACACCATTTTGATAGTAGTTATTCTACGCAACATTTAGTGTATATATATATATATTCAAAAATAAATGAAATATGGTTGGAATCTGTTTCACGAAACAATGGAGGAGTCTTGCACAACACGCAACCCTGACTTGGCTTGCATTACACTCAATCGCGACCTTCCTCGATAGTGTGTGTTGTACGCGATATCGGGTTTCACTAAACAATGATATATGGTTATAATATTATTATGGATTATCCGTTATGAATATTATTAACTAAATTTTGAATTTTATAACATTATTATTCATCTTACGTATTTTCTAGAACATGGTATGAGAAAAAAATAAATTTTTTCAGGTAAAATAAGTATTTTTCAAAAAAATGCAGTTTTTCCACCTTTTGATGGAACACCAAAATTAAATCTAGTTTTTGACAAGTTTATAAGTTCAATTTTACAAAATAAAATTCTAATTTAGAATCAGTAAATAAAATTTACTTTGGATAAATTTTTCATATTATTCTTGTAACTTTCATATTTTGATGAATAGTAAAAACACGATATATTTTAATTAAAAACAACTTTTTTCATCACAATAATTTATATGGATAAATTATAATATTGAATGGTTTTAATGTATAAATAGAATATATTTTTCCCATTTAATATAATTATGTCATTAACATTAATTTTACATTGAATTCATAGGTAAACACATTTCAATCTTTTCCAATGTTTTTACTTTTAAAACACGTTTTCTTAACAACAGGATTAATTTTAAATTAATTTCTGAAACTATTGAGTATTGAATTTAGAAAAATGGATTCAATATTTTGAATCAGTGGGTCTAAATTATGTTAATAAGCTACTTTTTATTTTTGGGCATTATGAATATTAACTACGGTAAATTTTATTTACCATAGTAAAAGATAAATCGGCTAGTTAAGGATAAATATAATATTATAAAATTACCCTAACACTTGTATTAATATAATTGGATTCTTATATTTCTTCCTAAGGCATATTTGGGTCGAAATAGAATCCATTGGAACCCACTTGGAGGTGATTAAGACCTTTAGTTTATTTTATTTAAAGGAATGTGAAATATGTCTCACTCAACTTTAATAATTAAAGTATTATTAATATAAATTTATACAGAATATAAATTAGGTTATAATTACTAATTTGAAAGATAAAATGTTTTTCTTTATCATGGTAATTTATTTGTAATTTTTAAGAGTTATTTAATTACCTTATTATCTTATATATTAATGATGCATAAATTATTTATTTAGTGTAAAATAAATAATATAGTTCTCATTAAAATAGTAATACATATGAAAAGGCCCAAAAATCTGCACAAAAGTTATTATTAGTTTATATATAAACCCTAATCATCCACTGGCTGAATATTTTACCATTTTTATCCTTATTAAAGTGATTACAACACTTATAATATTTTATTTTAAATGATTCCAAAATTGTCACGTTCATGATTTAATAAATATAACAATTTACATGTTGTTATTTTAAGATGATAAATTAGAGTAAAATTATTATTATAAAATCTTTGATATTTATATCCATCAAAGGATTTTATTTTTATTTTTTATGCAACAAATAAGTATATTAAATAATTATACAAAAATGTTGTACTAATTATTTTATGAAGAGATATACCAAATAAATGGTTTTAAAATTATTAAAATAAATATTATATGAACTATTTCATGTTCTCCACGAATTTTCTAGACACATTTGACATGTTATAAATCTATTAAATATTTTATTTCCAATATATCATCTGTCTATATTTTATTTAAATTCAAATAAATGAATAGTGTCAAAATTGACACTATTGTTATTTTATAAAAATAACATTTTATTAAATTGTTTAAAAATCACAAAAAAAAATTAAAAATTATAAATTGAAATTTATATAGTCGAAAATGTCATAAAGTATCCAATTATGGAAAATTAATAGCACATAAGGGATTATTTATAACCATTTAAAATTTAGAATTGTGTTACCAGAAATAATCTTATATAGATTAAATAAGGATAAATCAAAATGATAAGGTTTAAAATAAGATCAAAACAAGTCTAAATTTGATTGGTTGATAAGATTACAACCCTATCACATCTAATCTTCGAATTAAGTCATTTTTGGAGGTTTTTATGTGGGTTTTGAATTTATATTAACTAATATTTTTGAGGATTCCAAAGGTGCCCCTCTCCTCCCTTATAAAATGGCACCTCCTCCCTCTCCTCCTCACACCACATTGAGCCTTCAAACTCGTCCAAACCCTGAAAATTTATCTTCTAAACATCCCTAGAAACATCCTTGAGGTCCTGGTCTACTTCAAAGACCTATTAGTGCCCTAAGAGGCGGTTTCAAAGAGGCGTATCGAAGAAGAGGTAATATCAGTTACCGATTCTTTCAAATTTATTTCTTCTTCTACCTCATCTTCTTTAGTTGTTTCATTATATTGTAATAACATCAATATCACTAATATACTTATTTTTTATTATAAATATTAAACAACCCCATTTAACCTTCTATCCATCCTAAGGAAAATGAAATCACCGCGCGTGCATATGTACGGAAAACCGTCTCCAAGTCGTGGTGTAATCTATTTTTCCACCACCACCTTACTTGGATGGGTATAATGGTGTAAATAATAAATACATATGATTATTATAAAATCATACCTATTCAAATATATTGTATCATTCACTCTAATTCTATTCAATAAATATGGGAATGATATCATCGCTCGTGCGTACGTACGGATTACCGTCTTCATGACATGATGAGATTCATTTTCAATGTTAACAATTCAAGAATGACAATAAAGTATATATAATAAGTAATAGTGAAATATATGACATAATAATGATACTGTATTTATGTATATATATATATATATGTATATCATATACTTAATTCCATTCAGTTTAATAGGGAAATGAAAACAGTGTTCATGCATACGTACGACCTACCGTCTCCATGAATGGTGTATTTATTTTCATTTATCGATCTATTATATATATGTATATTCTGAATATATATTATTTATAAATCATGTTTTATATTATAGAATTAAGTAATCATGAACTAAGTAATCATATGAATAATTACAAGTCAAAACACGGACGACAAATAAAACGAATTTACCCAAAACACTCTTTAACATGGAATTTACAAAAGAATGGGTAATATAAAGTCATAAGTGAACCATATATGATATCATAACAATGAATATGATTCTATAATAAGTAAATGACATTATTTAAATCATTATACATGTGGTTTGGATACATTCAAAGCATATCGTACCTAAGGTAAGGGATAATGTTGCAATCTCATTTGTTTTCAATCCGAGATTGGTTATATGCAAGTATTTTACTGGGGTTATATTTATCATCCATGTCCATGTTTTATAAAAATGTTTTCATGTATGTTTAAAGTAATTTTTACCCATTTTTTGATTTTTACTACATGGTATTTATGGAATCTTTCTTTTACGAGGTACTTTTTGACTTTTCCATCAAAAGTACGAGAAGAATGTTATTTTTAACTTATATGGTGTGAACAGATTTTTACGGTTTCATAACGCCTCATTTTCATTAAGATTACTCTACAAGATTTTATGACCATTTTCAACAAAATAATTTTATTTTAAAAGTGGATGGAATTTTTTGAAAAGAAAATGATTTTGCAGAAGAAAGGATATTTTCCTCAAGAATTCATTTCAAATGTTTTTTCAAAACCATTTTCCATATAAGATGAAAATATTTCATATGTGTATGTTTCAAGTATAATGTCTCTATGATTTACATGGTTTCACTATTCTTATGATGAAATGTTCATTTGTTTTATATGGATTATGAGATGATGGGATGTTGTTTATGAAACCCGTTTATTCTCTGGGTTATGATGAATGTTTTAAGATTATTTTGTGGCACAAGTATGAATGATTTCATTATGACATGGGTGGGACCTATATCTCCCTCCAATGCATTGGGTAATGATTTATATCTCATGAGATAGACATGGATGGAACGGTAAGTTAATCTGGTTTAGTGATACAGGACTGGAATGAGGAGTGAACTCGATTCAGAAAGGGACTTTGTCCATTAAGATGGTCTTGACAATAATGCCTTGGCTACTATGGAAATTATAACAAGTGATGAATGGTTGCCACAATTACATGTTTTATTCCCATGAAATTTTATCAAGATTTATGTTCCATTATGATACATTCCTTACGTACTTCCAGGATTTATGTCTTTTCACAAGATTTTGATGTTTAAAAATTATGTTCATGTTTTGAAGTTCAATGGTATATGTTTTGTTTTATTTTCTCCACGCTTACCCTTACTGAGAATTTGAGCTCACCCTTTATATGTTTTCATTTCCCCAAGATTTCAAGAAAGGTTTTAGGTAAGAAAAAAATGGGAAGATCTTTATGGGAGTTGTTGTAGATCTTTCACCAAAGATTAGAAGATTATATTTCGAGTTTCCAAAGACACTAAACTATTATGATCCTTGAGTTTTGGTTTTTGTTATGTATTAAGTATTCCACCAAATTAATATATTTTCCATTTACGTCAAGCTTTGGGTCATTACAATCATTAATATATTTAGTCTCATGATATTTTAAATTTCATTAAAATTAATTCTTTCAGGGGGATTATGATTCAATTTTACCCATGTAGAGAGGGTTTTATATTATAATCTCCTCATTTATCAGGATGTCACACGGTTATGCTTCCTATAATAAAATTTTATTACAAATATTTATTGAAACACAAGAATTTTATTATCCTCTTATAATTAATGATAATTTAATCTAATAGTATCATTTTTCCAATTATTGTTAATAAAAATAATTAATAAATACATTTGTGACAAATCAACCTTTTTCTATCATTTTCGAAAACCTATCTCTTCCAAAGTCGTGTTTCTAAAAAAACATAGTATGGTTTTTAACATCAATAAAAAATTTTATTAAAGAGAATTTTTACCTGTTACTAAATATTGAAAAAAAATTGTAATCTTCATGTCAATTTCCATACATTTGTTGTTTGGAATTTACCAAAAATTTGAAAGAAATAATTTTTTTCACATGTAAATCATGAATTGAAATTCTCATCATTATGAAAATTATTTTATTTGAATATTAGTTTGTAATATTTAGGAATATTTTAGAAGAAATGTATTTTAAAAAAAACAAAAATGTGGTTTCAAATAGAAATTGATATTTTACTAATGAAAATTTTGGAATAATTCTTTATGATTACAATATATGTTTTCAGGGTATGTTTCAGAGAAAATGATTTTCAAAATGTTATAAAAAGTATTTTCAATGTGAAAGGGGTATTTTCCTCATGAATTTTTTTAAAATATTTTTAAATAATAGTTAATATGTTTCAATTTATATTTTCATAAAATATATTTTCCAAAATGTTTTATGAAATCTTACTTTTAAAAATATATTTTCAAGGAAAATTAATTTTCCTCAAGAAAGGGTCTAAGTGATTTATCATTCAAAATAATTTTACATATATGTTGAAATCATATTATGTCACATTTTCATTTATTTGGATATGAACCAATGATACCATCTTTATTAATTTCATTAATGGTTTTTGTTTATCATGAAAAGATGTTTATGAAGCCCATTTCCATTTCATCGGTTATATAATGATAAAATAAATGTAAAACCTACTTATTTTTTACACAGGTTATTTTATGGTGAAATGATTTTGAATCCTATCTCATTTACATGAGCCATGATATGATGTAATTTTTATGAAACTCATATCATTTGATGTTATATGATAATATGGAATTTTTAAGATCTTGTGGAAAAAATTTAGGATTTTCTTTGTGTGAAAGTGTACCCATTATAACCTTGGACGATGGTTAAATAGTAACCATGGATGGTGGTTTTATTGTAAATAATGATGGGTGGGACATATATCTCTATAAAATTAATTTTGTAGGGATTTGTACCTAATTACATGGATAGGATTACAAAGGGGAGTGACCCCTTTTTGGTATGGGACTTTTCCTCTTATGATGGTATTCAATGTGAAGCTTGTCTACTATGATGGTTTGGGGAGTGAACTCATTCCACTGTGATAGTATTGGAAGTGATCCTTGGATACTATGAAAATGATTTTCTATGCTTATGTGTATTCTACAATTCCATGTATTATCCCAATGTTTTCATCACATGGATCATTTTCATTTTTTTCTTACGATTTTTTTTTACAAATTCTTATTATTTATATTATGGCTCAAAATTCTAATCACTGATAAGTATGGTATGGTTTTTATTTATTACAGTCATGTTCGCATACCCTTATTTCCATTTTATGAATATTTATCACATTTACTTACCCTTACTAAGAATATTAGATCACCCTATCTTATATTTACCTTCCTCAACTTATCAATAAAGGGTTTATGTTGTGTATGTTTGTGAAGAGAACTAAAGGATATGCTCTTTATGTGAGATATTGAATATAATTCAACAAATTGTAATATATTGTACCTATTCCCAAAATATACTAAAAAATATGTTATCAGGTGTGGTTTTGTTAAAGTATTGTATATTCATATAAAAAGACGTAATATCTATTAACTATCACAAAAGAATACTTTAAGAACACTCGTATTTATCAGGGCTAAAAAATACATTGATAAATTCAATAGTTATTAGTGTTAAAATAAGAATTGATGAACAGGGACCATTATCAATGCTAAAAAAGCATTGATAAAGGCTACCCTTTAACACTGTATTTTGTTTAGCGCTGATAAAAGTGCACCTTAATAAGCACAATATTTTCGAACTGATAAAGGCTAGCCTTAACTAGCGCATTATTTTTATCATAGATAAAAGTAACCTTTTGTGAGTTTTAACAATAAATCATTGAAAATGGTAACCTTTATCAGTGTTTTTTTAGTGTTGATAATGGTTCAGAAAATAAAATTAAAAAACATTAAAAATTTCATTAATTGATTAATTATTTTTAAAAATGGATTAACCCACACACACACACACATATATATATATAAATTATTAAATAATATATATTAAATAAATAGATATATAAAATGAATAAAATTAAATAAATAAATAAATAAAAATCTAAAACTTGTAAATTATGAAAAATGTTAAATATTTTATAATGTAAATAATTATTGATAAAAATGAATAAATTTAATATATATATATATATATGTAATTGTTATAAATATTGATAAATTGTATATATTAAATGTTGATATATAAATCAATATATAATCCACCAAAAATTTAAAAAAGAATCAATTACAAAATTATTTAAACAAATTATTTATGAAACAATTATGAATAAAAATGATTAAGTATAATATATATGTGTATATATATATTATAAATAGTAATAAATAATTCATTTGAAATATAAATATATATTAAATTAAAAAAATGCTAACTAAAAACATATAAATGAATTATTCATTTTTAATATTGTTTTATTTTTTAATTTAATATATATTAAATGTCATGTGTTACATAGATTTCATGTATGTGTATATTTATATAATTAATGCAGTTTATATGAAAACACACACACAAATATATTTATGCAATATATAGAAACACATGCACCAAATATTCTGTAATTTATTCATATTTTAGTATATTTTAGAATTTAATTTTTCATATATTATGTTCTTAATAAGTCAATTTTATTTATTTATTTATAATACTGTTACAGTTATTGAAATCATTTTTAATATTTCAATATTTTTTATTTTATTTTTTTATTTCATCATTTTATATTTTTTATTTATTTATATTTAGTTTTTAGGTTTTAGTATTTCCAATTTGTATAATTTTATACATCAATATGTATATATACAATTTTTTAATAATTTATATTTAAATAATAAAACATTTCCATTTTTTCAAAATTTTTAAAGTTCACTCATTTTTAATTTTTCTATTTTACTCAATTTAAAATGAATGTATTTATTATTATATACCACAATAATGTTAATAATATATTTGAAAATAAATATTTAAAAATAAATATATTTAAAAAATTATTTAATATATATATAAATTTATAAATTTAGAATTATTATAAATAAATAATTATTATTTATTAAATATGTATTTATATATTTATATATATATAAATATTTATATTTATAAATTATAAAATTTTAATAAATTTATTTAAATAAATCTATTATCATTGCTGGAATTTTAGTACTGATAAAGATCAATATTTATCAGTGCTCATAAATATTATAAAAACTATTTTCTATTAGTGCTAAAATATTTGCACTTATATAAATGTTTTTATCCGCACTCATTGAGTGATGATAAATCTCAAGATTTATCAATTCTTTTGAGCACTGATAAAGATCTCTTTTATCCATGATTCTCAATTAAACACTGATAAAAGGTATCTTTATCAATGATTTTCTGAAAGTGTTTTTAAAAGTATAGCCCATCTATTTAAAAACTATAACTGGTACTCACACATGATGATTTTGATGTTCTCACAGAACTCCTCTGCTTCCGGCCTGATTACACTATGATCCATCAAATGGATTAGGGATATAATCCAATTTATATTTTTTTCTACATTTCATATATCAGTGTTTGATCTTCTGGGGTTGGTATTTTTCATTTTTTGGCTGTTCATAACTTTGGAGAACCATACATTTCATCTCCTCATTGTTGCTTGTGTGACTCCACTATGCATTTTAATGGCTTGATAACAAGATGAATATCTATAGTTTAACTTCATGAACCTAAGATCAGAGACGTTGTGAAATTTAACTTCCTATTTTTAGTATGAATGTGTTTAGTTTAATATCATCCCACCATGATGAGAGATGATGTTAATTTTAATTTATTTCTTCAAGAATGCATTTTTTTTGTTTAACATCTTATATCCATGATGAGATATAGTGTCTAGTTTAACGCCTTACTTCCAGGATAAATTTGGGAAGTTTAACATCATGATAATAGGACAAGAGACACTACGTATTTTAACATCATTCATCTAGGATGAATTTGGGTAGTTTATCATCATGTAATCATGAAATGAGATTATTTATGCCCACTATGAAAAGTATTAAATGGGAAATATTGTATTAGTGTTGTTTTTGACTCATTCCCCTTCTCTTGTGTCCAATTTGTATGCTCTATTTTATTGATCATTATGGATTGGTTTTTTGAAATGGTTTTTTGAAAGGTGAAAATGATTTTCGAATTGACATTTCTTTAAAAATTTGGGATATTATCTGGTCAAAAGTGGACATAAAAGGGCGTGGTTTGAAATTGAAAATTAAATAGTGTATTTTAAGAGATAATTGTTGTTTTATTTTGAATTTTGGCATATGAGACAATTATTTTTTCCCAAGATATTCCTTTATGTTGTGTTTCAGATTGATTTTGAACCTGAATTTATGATTTTTGGGTTATTCAGAATATGCCACCCAGAAAGGTCCCAGATGTTTTTAGTAGGTCCAACCCTATTTCTTTTTCTCCTCAGTTGTTATCCATCTTTTTTTTCATTCGAGTTTTGTTTGAGGTAGTAAAGTGTCCAGATAAATTTAAGAATGTTTTAAAGGTGTTTGGAAATACCAAAGCTATTAGAGTTTGTGATATTTTGGGTCTTTTGGGGGGTCCATCTTTGGAATAATGGAAGTTATTTTCCCCACCAAGGATATAGGTTGGGATGAAAAGGGATGATTTTAAGTCACTCCTTTTTTGATGGTTTATACCTGAGGAGGTGAAGAATAGTAAAATGGAAGATATCATGAGTTTCCATCATGGTCAGCATATGGTGAAGGGTTATTTTGAACACTTCAAATATATGTTTTCCTTTTTTCTAGAGGCGGTGTCACAGGATATGTTGAAAAACTCTGTTTTTATTTGTGGTCTTTATCTATAGATCATAGAGTGAGTCCTTTTTTCCAAGGATCTCAATTTTTTGATGTTGTTGGAGGAAGAATTTTTTGATGAGTTGTTGTGAAAGAATTATAAACACTAATCTAGTTGTGTCTCCCATGTTGGGGTGAATAATTTTAGAGATTTCTCATTTTTGTTTTGTTGTTGTTTTAAGTTCCTCTTTCATTATGAAAGCCTGATCAAATTATCCTTTCATAGTTTAAATGATTTAGTTTTTTTAAAATGTAATCTTTTAAATGGTTATCCTTTCATTAATTTGTTTTCCTCATTCTATCATGCTTGTTTAGAGATTTCTATTTTTGTGGAGATCACACTTTGTACATTGTGTGCGGGTTCATTTATATTCTATTTTTTTTATTTATGATATTGTTTCTACTAATGTAGTGTGTTGGAAGAGTGTTGATGTCTATTTGTCTCTTTTAATCAATGAATCCAAAACATGGATTGGTTTTGCATCACTCACAAATAAAATAAATAAACTAAGGATTCTATATGCACTACACTATTGTTAGTTAACTACCTCTTAGCATAGCATATGACCTGAATTTTTTCCAGGCAGCCCTGTGATGCTCTCATATAACACTTTCTCACCACCATGTATATCATATCACCATTCAACATTAACTTTTCTTACTCTTCCTACACCCATTTATTATATGCTTGTTTCTGCATGCATCATGCAACTTTACAATTAGAAAAGGGGAATGAATCAAAGGAAAAGTAAATAATGAATGGTTATATGATAGCGATGGTGGTGATCATGTGTGGGATCAGATCATCATGGGGATTCCATGCAAGATGTTCTGGTCAGATTCTATGCTAAGTGGTAGTTAAAAAATAGTATTGAAGTGCATAGAGAATCCATAGTTTTGTCATTAGTGTCTATTTGGACCAATGAAACCCTTTAGAAAGATGTAAAGGTAATGTTATGATATATAATATCTATTTTGTAGAAAAATTATAACACGAAATATGGATTTAATTGTCATTATTCATACATATTTCGTTTATTTTAGACGATTTATGTCTATGTCTCCGGACATTGTAGGAAGAGAAACAACATTGTCTCTACTCAGTCATAGAGGTAATCTTAATGATTTCATAGTAAATTAATTATCCATATAATTAATTCCTTTATTGATATTTATGTTTAATGGTTTATTTTTTGTATTAATCATTTAATAATTGTTTTCTTATATAGGTGGAATATTTTTTTTGAGTTGAGGTTCTTTGTCTAACTTTGATGCTTCTTATCCCTCAAAACAATTTCACCCCTAAAGTTTTTTATTTTTTCACTTTCATTCTTATTTTCTCTATTAAATTTTTAGGTCAAAAAACACTACTACCTATGCTCAATTACAATGGTAATCATGATATTTTTATATTAAAATCCTCCTTTATAAAATTAATATATTATTTTATATTTATGTTTAATATATTTCTTTTTATAATTACTTATAATAATTTTTTTCCTATACAGGTGTATTTTTTTTGAGTTAATGTCGTTTATTTGAAGCTAATCATTCAGTGTTGGCAGTTCGACAAAGAAAGTCAACGGATATCACAGTAACATCATTTTCTAGAATTGTTTTTGAATATATGTAATAATTAGTATTTATTTAATCGTATAAAATAATTTTTGAAATTTTAATTAAATAGTATTATTTTTTATTTTTATTGAAACATTAATTTCATTTAAATTATTTATTGGGACATTTTTTGATATTTTTTGTTTTGGTGTTGTTCTTTTGACGTGTTTTTGGGTCTATTATGTGATGTTAAAAAACTATAGTTTGGACCTTTATCAGTGCTTTTAAAGCACTGATAAATGAAATATTTACACACGCTTCTAAAAGTGGTGATAAATGTATATATTATGAGTGCTTCTACAGTGAAAATAAATATTCCTCTATCAGAGCTAATAAAATCCTTGATAATGAATAACTTTATAAATGTTAAGTAAAAGCATTGATAAATGGGACCATTATCAATACTTTTAAATGCTTTGATCAAGGTCACATTTATCAGCGCTTTCATTAGCACTGATAAATTTCCCCTTAATTATTGATTTTTCTATGCTGATAAAATTCATGAGATTTTAACAGAGATTAATTTTTCATCACTTTTCTAGTGCTGATAAATCCCATTTCATGCACTGTTAATGGTCAGTTTTTAGTAGGGATGTATTAAAATCCAAGGTTTCTATAGGTGGAATCAAATGAAAGGTTTAGTTAATCATATGAAACTAGGATGATAAACATTTAGTTAAATCCTAAATGATATTTATAAGTATATTTCAAGAGAATGAACTAAGGATAAGTATAAACAAGAATAAAATTATAATAAAATGTCTTATAGTTTTGTGAAGAAAAGAGTGAGTGGTTTCCATGATATTGCATACATTTATGGATACTAAAAGTTAATGTGTATCAAGAAAAGTAGTATGAAGGGGTAATAACACTAAAAAGGGTTCATTGAGATTGACTCTATCATCACAAATTTAATGATAATGGTCTTTATACATACCTATTTTGGGAATCATTAAGGACATTATTTAGAAATTCACAAACTCTTAATGAACATTCATGACGTATTTAAGTTGATGATCGCTATGAATGAACTAGGATAAACCAAAGGTGTCCTAGATTAAGAAAATTATTTCTCACATTATTATTTTTTGTTTTAGTTAATGGAGTGAACCAGAATTAACTGGATTATCATTGAATTTGAAAGATAATTTGTTGATCAGCATCCAAATTGAATCATTATTAGAGTTAAGAAATTTTTGTTATGTTTAATAATTTTTCACATAACATTATTAACAATGTGTCCCTTAACCTACTCTCAAGCTCATAAAACAAGGGAAGGATAGAGTTCACTATGATTTTTGGTAGTATATTCCATGGATAAAATAAGATTCAGTTTCTTAATGCCAATAATGTGGGTAGATTTCCTCAAGGGAATGTCTCATGGTTATGTGAATATGTTTTGTGTGTGGATAATAAGGACCAAAAGAAAGTTACATTAATGGATAAGTGAAAAATATGGTTAACTAAATATATGATAATAATGGTCTCCCTATGGTATTATCGACTGTTGAACGTTCTAAATGGGAAAAGAATCATTATTGTGAAAATAGATGTCATATGGGGAACAAGTTTGAAGATATTCTGAAAGGTTATGCGAGTAAAGTTTTTTCAATTTATGATGATGAGAATATAAATGAAATGTGAAAGGAAATGTGTATTAAGGAATAATATGATAAATTCATGTTATTGGTTTGATAAGGAAGTGGGATGATTGATGTATTTTGGTATTGTAATTAAATTTTTAGGTTATATAAATCATGAAATATAAATGGATGTTTCAGTATAATTTCATCATGAATGATTTGAAAAAATAATTTAAATGGTACAGATGGACTAGACAAGTGATTCAATAGAAAGGTGGTATTTTTAATAATGTAAAATTTACCTTGATATATTATGTATATTGAGAATATGATGTTGAGATGAAGTTTTTTTGGATATAATAAATCATATTTTATAGTAGTGATTACCTTGGAATTGATAAAAGGTTTTTTGAAAATGTTGTTATTATATCACTACCAAGTTTAAAAAAAAATTGGATTTATGTTATATAACCAATAATCTGTGTATTATCTAAGGAAAGAGTACTCATGTTTGTTTTAAATAAGTTTTTATTTTAATTTATGTTATTACCAAGTTTCAAGAGAATCCAGGATGAAGGTAGAAAAGGTTTTGGCATGTGATAATAAAGATCTATATAAAGATATATGGGCATTATTGGTAAGTAAATTTTCATAAATTTAGTGAACTTATTTATATATTTTAATTTTCCAAAGGATTATAAGGTTAACCATTTATGGAATTTTCTAATTTTTACTCTATATATTTTTTAGAGACTAATGAATTATTTTATCATATAAATATTTATCCTTATTAGATAACTTATTCTAAACATTTTTGTTTTCATAATAACTAGATATAAAATAAAAAACTTATAATTATTTTATATATCATATGATCTCTAGTGATTCAAAAACTAAAAAATTTATGATCATTTCATGGAGTAATAATGTGGACATTTATCTTACTAAAACCATAGGTTGAAATTCTTCTTATGATACAAAGGAGAGATATTCCATTGTTAAATCTATCCCATTGAAATTCTGGGTCATATTGGTATGGTAGCATTTTGATTTTTGCTTCTGATGTAACATTCTCATGTAAACAATGTGCCCTATGTATCTATCCTAAGAAACTACATACCTAATATATCACATGTACTAAAATCGTAAGTTTTACGACATAATGACAATCATTCTTATAAGTAATTGTCTGTTCATATTTGATATTATACAAATAAATTTCTATGAAGTAATAACGCTCATCTAGTAAATATTTTTTTTTAACTTGAGGAAGAAACATGAGAATCTATGGATTTAATGGGGTATAATTTTCCTCGTTTTAGGTACCAAATGGAAGAATTTTGTGGGGTAAAATCATTTTAACAGGGGATGTAACACCTAGAGACTTTGTGAAATATATTTTTCCAAATAAATTTAATCTTTTTAATATAATATATGACCCAAAACATTGAGTTTATCTTTAAATTCACAAAACACATAGTTTATCTTTAATTATAAATAACTATGAGTATTTTTTTAAAAGAAACACTATGTGTAACTTGTGATACATACAACATCAAATTTAAATGAAATATAACATACTATTAAAATATTATTATTTAATATGGCAGTTATCACATAGTTTTTATAATAGCATGTACAAATATAAATAACTAAATTATTAAAATATATGGTCTACACAAGTATATAAAATTAATTTATTACTGGTTAATAATTTAAAAATGAATAAAAAACTAATTGGAAATAAAGAAAATATTTTTTTTAAAAAAATATGTTTATGTACACAAAAAATGTTCTAAGTCATTAATTTAAACAAATCACCATATGTTAATTATTTTAATGAAATTTATATATTATATATTCAATAAAAAATTTATCATTCATCTTATATATTTTCTGGACAACATATTAGAAAAAATCCAAACATAATTCTTAAAGGAAATTTTTTTTATAAAAAGTGATATTTTAAACATTTTACATGAAAAATTTAAATCAAATATTAAAAACCATTAGAAAATTAATTTGAAAAAAATTAATTTAATAAATAATTATTTTCAAATTTTCTTAGAATGAATTTTTTAAAATTTCTAAAACGATAAATTTATTAATAAATATTAAAAAATAAAAAACATTAATTGAAAATTTAATTTTTTAAATAATATATAAAATCAGATTATAATCTAAATTTTTATAAAATAAAAATTTTTCTAATTATATATCAATTTATAAAAATTGGTCCATTGGAAATATCTTCATAATTAATTTTAATATAAAATCATTGTAAATTTTCAACATTTTCTCTAACCTTCATTTTCTCATCACATCTTCGACATTAATTTTAAATTAATATATTACAATTCTATGAATGGAACTTATAAAAATAGATTTTTTATTTTTAATTAAAATAATTTTTATTTTCTAAAAAGATCAAATAAGTTTTTGATCAAAATGAATAGTGAAAATAAAAAAAAATTAATTACTGCAGTTAAGTTTTAAAGGGTTTACTAGGTGTTAAAATAAAACAATATTGGTTAAAAACTACCCCAAATATGTATAAATCTTATTGTATCTCTATATTACAATATTATCCTTCCAAATTTCTAATCTACCGTCATTTGGAATCTTTTAGAGTGCAACAAAAATTATTATTTTGCATTATTTTGGGAAATGTCAAAGTACATTCCAAATGGGTTTTTACCCACACTTATAAGAGGCTACCACCAGTCATCACATATTCACACATTCATACAATTTTGGATCTTCAATGCCAACCAAAATCACTTACCAAAATCCATACTCTCATCATAGAAGCCTTACTTTGGGCAAGAATCCAACCTAAGAAGGCATTTAGTACAAACCTAAGAAGAATACTCCAAAATGAGATAATATTATTCAATGAGAGTTTTTATTTTATTTAATCCTATACATCCATAAATTATTATCAAAACATGATAATTTAATAACCATATTATATTAAATATAATGATTTTTTGTTTTATAAAGGTAATGACCTACAACCATCTCCACTTCCGTTAAATGGGTGATAATATAATTATTAGTGAGTACAACAGACTACCACCCCATAGTCTTATTTAATTCATTTTCCATCAAAACCTCTCATTGTTTGGTATAATGATGTATATAAATTATATATATGATATTAATAACATAATTATGCCTCTCGAGTCATTATTTCATATATATATTTTTAATTTTCTATTTTTTTGGGGATACAATAACATCACTCGGGTGTAATGTGGACTACCACCTCGCGAAGATATAAAATTAATTTTTCAAATAAAATTACAAGAAATATTATAATGATAATTTTATTTAATATATTTGATATACATGGAATAATTATAATATTAATGACATATAGATCATTGTGAAATGATAACCCAAATGGGTGTCATTATTTCCTAGTTGGTCTAATAAAAATATAACATTTATAAAAACTAATACTATCCTACTAAATTTATTAAAATTTAGTATTATGAAATTTCAAGGTCAAACCCATCAATACATTGAATTGGTTTATTTAGTTTTTTAGATGATTTTATTTTACTAAATTTAAGAAATGGGTGAATAAAATATGGGTTTGAATTGATTCTAAGAAAGGGAAATATAAATTCAATGCATATTGATTAGATTGAAATCATATTTAAATGCATTATAGGGTATTTTAGTTTCATGGTTCATGTTCAATTGGATTTTATAAAACAAATTTATTAATATATTGTTTTTTTTATAATAAAGATGGTGCATATCCAATGGTCATAGTAACCCCTCCTTGTCATGGAAATCCCTTATTTCACTTGGTCTGCTAATTTATTTTTTCACTAAATTAAGTTTTTCCTTATACCTTTTAAAAATTTGAATACCCTAAATTTAAAAATGGTCATTCCTTTTTGGGAAATCACCAAAAAAAATTATGTTTCTTTCATACTTAATTACTAATGGTTGTGATAAATTTAAAATAAAGTGATTGGGAAATAATGAAAAAGAAACAAATAAAAAGGATCCATTCTCATTCTACTATATAACCATAGAAGAATTAGGTTTTACTCCCTTATCTTATTGTTGATAGAATAAGAGTGAATGAATAATGAGAAATATGTCCTAATGAATACCTGGAGATGGAACTGATGAGGACCTTGCACAGAGCAGCTTCATGTCCGAAGGTTTGGACTACGAATCCCCTCGACACTAGCAGTCTTGAACTATAATTATAGACTTCATATGGGATCTTGTAGAAATAAATTGAATTTTTTATGGGTCAAAAAGTGGTAATAATTGTTTCTTGGGTCATAAAATACGTCACAAAATTAAAATAATTTGAATATGGTCGTTTTTTGCATATTCTGACCTTTACTCATCATATTTTAATTACACAAAGTGTACATATTTCACCACATGTAACAAATTCATGGACTATATGATTTTTGAGTAATATTCCCAAGTATAACATTATAGTAAATATGTGCCACTTTGTGACACATGTTATGTTCAACATATGATTACTTCCTCCACTTTATGAATATTATTTCTTTCACAAATTCCATATGTTCATGACATGTAAGGATTACAAGATGTATACTGTCACTTTTTTTTCAATGAAATCCTCATTTCACCTCTGTTCTTCAGTTCAATTTCATGGAAGTGCTCCATGGGAATATTTATTTTTTGGAAACCCATATTTTAAGAGTATTTCAAGATCATTTCCAATCCTTTTACTCATCTTCCTCAACATATAGCAACATAAAAAAATGAAGAAAACATGAGGAGTATATTCATCCATTAAAAATAAAATCATCAGAATCAATTTAATTTAGTATAACAAATTGTATATAATAAAGACACTTATCAACCCAAATCCCCCACACTCATAGAATTTAATACATAATTTTTCTTAAGGATAGAATCTCAACACACTACAACAGATTCCAACTCTATTAGGATTTAAATTCAATGCCAGTAAAAATAATTAATCAAATATAAATGTAAATTTATGAGCATCACATATAGAAAATTCTCAAAGCCTTATTTTTCAAATATAAAAAATGAACAATGTATTTTAATTTTCCTCTTTTGAAATATCCAATAATTTCATTCAATCATTTTTATTTTTCCCTTCATTATTAATATGAAAATACTTTATAATTTACCTCATAATAATTCTTTTACATATCATCAACACATGAATGAATAGAGTGACACACATAACTAAAGAATATGTTACTTACCATAGGCTTGAAATTCATCTAAAATCTCCACTTCAGAAAGAAAAATATATAAATAATCATATGGGATTCACTATTTGGATCATATGACTCTAAGGAATTGAAAAGTTAGTTAAAAGATTTAAATCATGTGAGTTTAAAAATGATGGTTTTTTTCTAAACTACATTGAAAGATAATCAAAAAACTCAATTAATATCTCATATTCTCCCAGTATATTAGAGAAGGATAATAAAGAGATTAAATCAAATTCCCACTTTATTATTATATTTTTTTTCTTTTTCTAAATTAGGTTTTGGGAAAAATAATTTAACCACCACCCAACCCCAAATGATCTCGTTATACCACTATTTTTAATAGTTATAACATAATGAACTGTTAGTAAATAGTTATTTTTTAATTTACCTAAACACAATACAATATTTTTTCTATAAGATGTTATGAAATACAAATATTTAATGTTCATTCCTCACCCCACATTGAATTTCCCTTGACACTTTTTCATTTAAAAATTTTCATCACTTCCAACTATCTCCACCACCCACACTATAAATTTTGATAACCATGAAAAATATTTTTAGAAAATAACTAAAGGATAAGATGGAATTATGAAATGTATCTCCCCTAGAAAATATTTTAATGGATTCTAATAGTTTTAAAATGAATTAATTTAAGACTGATCTTAGGATAAGGGATAACAAAATATGCCTCGATCATATTCAAGCTGATTTTATTTAATCATATCGTTGATAAGATGAAAACAATGATCTAGAAGATATCATGCTCCAATTTCACAAGAAATATAATATAGAAATAATTGAAAAAATTTGATTAAAGGGGATCTCAATAATGATATTAGTGGTTAGTAAAATCACTCATATAAGTTAATATGAATATTTAAAATAATTAATACAAATAATCGAAATTTAAAGAATGAGAATATATTATAAAACATTAATTTAAAATGAACAAAATGATCCCTTAATCATACTCCCACAAGTTATAATTTATATTCTTATCACTAATAATTATTTTTTCTATTATTCTTATTAAATTTTTTTGGGAAATAAATTTATATTCATGGCAATTCATTTGTCCAAGGTATTTTATGCCTCAGAATTTGGTTGGATAAAGCAAGAATCAAATATAGTTTATGAAATTAGATTTCAAAATCCCTAAATAATGTAAATGAGTGGAATATAGTATAAAATTTATGAATTTAAACACTTACCCCCCTTTTGAATATTTATTTCAATTTGGTTATGTGGGTTCATATTGCACCTAATTAATTATGTGTATTGTTCCTGCATGTTCTTCATTGCTTCCTACTACATGCTTCCAGTTTGGGCTTTGATGTTCCTACAATTTAAAAATAAATAGGATAAATATCAAGCCAATAATAATTAATTATAAACTATTTGAGGTGAGATAATGCACTCTAAATTATTAAATAAATAAAAATACAAAAATATTGAGTTGCATTTTGAAAGTGATTTTTTACCTTTATTATCTTGACATTACCTCATTTAGATTTATCTCATGTGATAGATGATTGAATTTTTTTTACCTAGATAGGTTCTATAAATTCTCTTAGTTGGTTCTTTTCCATGAAGTTCAGTCCCTATCTGTTCCTTCTAAAATGAGTAATTCCATATAATATAAGTACATTATTAATCTATATTGGATCGATCAACCATATCATCTATGATCTTGATGAACAAACATTATGGTCATTTACAATACATACCTATTGTTTTTTCTCTAATATAGTTGACTTGGTGGCACCTCTAATTTTATATATCATTTCCCTCTTCTTCTCTTTCATAATGAGTTGATCATCAACTTTCAAAACATCATCGGTCCCATGTTCCTATTTACTTTTAGAATTACCCTCAAATTCAGGATTATTTTCTTTTCCAAACTCATTTTCATCTCACACATCCTATATATTTATTCAATGTGGGATGATGAATCTTAATTGATCTAAGAAAACACTTATACAGTTTTCTATTCTTTGTATATTGATCATTACAAGACTATTGGAAAAAATGGTCTCCCTATAATGATTGTATTTCACTCATCTTCCACGTCATGTACTAAAAATGATAAAGTAAATTCAAACTCTTATACTTCTAACAAAATAGAATAAATATGTCTTTTTAGGGATTTAACTATTGAATCATCAAATGGACGATGTAGTTCCATGGGATTTATTCTTTCTAGTCCAAAACTCAACAACTTCATGCATGAAATTATACTAACACTCTCACATAAGTAACACAATGCATTTCCACATTTGTGGGATCAAATAAATATATGAATAGAATATCTAAAACAATCATGTTATTTCATAGGGAGGTCACATGATACTAATGTTTAACACTCTTGTTTGAGTAAAATAGTTCCAATATCATCTAACATATTATTTTTTGTTTCTAAAACATTCATAAATTTTCAAAAAATTTGCATGTTCGAGAGATCCTCTGATAAAGGAATAAAAATATGAAATTTTTTATAGATTTCTAGAAATTAACATTTATACAATTTTTTTAATACTTTCACTATTAGTACTAGAAAATATAATATTGTTTATTACAGTGTTGGTTCTTCTTCAACTTCTTTAGCTACTTGTTCCTTGTTATTTTAAAATTATTTTATACCTGATCCCACAGGTTTTTATCTATAAATTTGATTCAACTTACACATGTTTTCTTCCAACATTTAAGTAATAAAATTTTTAAATCTTTATGTGCCAATCCATCTGCGAATCTTAATAGAATTCTTCAAGGTCTATTTTTGAGCTGTTAATAATTTGGCCAACACGATTCTCTATTTTCCAAAATGAGTCTTTTTGGATCATTTATTCTTCTCTTATTTCCTTGAGTACAAACTCATTTATAGTCATGAATGTATAAAACTTCTCTTCTAACATATGGAAAAAAATCAGTGTGGGACCATGGAGTTCTTCTTCTTTGTAACCTTGTGTCCTCTATTTATATTCTAATCTATAATTTATTGAGGCCACCAACAATAAAATTTTTTTCCAGAATTGTAATAAATATAATGGTATCCTTCTATATATTTACCTTGGTGTTTTTCCTTTTTTACCATCATTATGTCCATCATCTTAGTTAATTATCCTATTTTTCCTCCATCTTGTTATTTTTGTTAATTGCACAGACACCTTTTCATTGAGTCTCTTCTCCTTTCAATTTGAAACTATTTCATTCCATTTTATCCAAAATAATATGTATCTGGCATTATGTGACTTTTTAATCATTGATTCTCTAATGGAATCTCTAAGAATCAATCTTTTCCATATGATAAACACTTATAAAATGTTTGGATTAGAATCCATAACTCTATACCATGGTGGGATAATTTATGTGTCATATCGTTAAGATGTTCCCATGAAGTGTATAGTGATTTGTCCTCAAATTTGAGGATGTTTATTATATTTACCCATATTTCCATTGATTTGTAAGCTAGAAAGTTATATGTGTGGAGGTTCTAATCCATATCGTCCCATATATTGAAAGAATGCACAGGAAGGATTTAGATCCAATCCTAAGCTCACTAACATAAGAAAAAAAAATTGGAGTCTTTCCACATCGCATATTGAATTATGAGATTGTAATGTGTCTCGGGGATCGAGGAAGTGTCATGAACCAGCTCGAGTACCATGGTAACCTGATAACCATGTCATCCATAACATGACCAGAAAGGAATTCCTGATCCCCACAAGCTGGAAACTTGAGCATAGAATTGTAAAACATAAAAGTGGAAATGATTTTTAAACATGAGTACATAAGCAAATTATTAAAAGACTATTTGTGTATCAAAGGGAAAACATGACTAGGAGTAAAAGTACTGAAATTCAAAGAGGCATAAAATCCAATGAACCCAAACGAAAAAGTATGTTGGGAGACTAAGCCCAATAGAACACCACCAATGATTCCATAACATCAGGAAAATATATATTACCCAAAAAAAGAATTTAGTTTTCAAAATAAACATGTTTGGAAATTTAAAATCATATTTATACAAAACATACTAAACCGTTTTGATATGAAGGATAACTCGTTTAATGAATAGGCATCACTTTAAATGAGATGAAATATTTCAAAAATAATGGCTTAAGTAAAGAATTTATAAAAAATAGTTTATATAAATTCAAAAGGAAGTTAAAGGAGCTTCAACAAACATTGTCTTACCTTTAATTATCAAATATAAATAAAAATGAAAGAAAAATAGTCATCTTCTAAAAGGTAAGATAATATTAACCAGATATTGGATTCTGTACACTCTAAGTGAACTCAGCAAAATCTGTATAAATGCATCCCTATGACACTGGCCAAAGGAGGCTCATCACCAAATTTTCGGGTATGTGACCCACTACAAGTATGTTTTAGAATGTTTTTATATTATAGTGTGTATATAAATAACTCACTCATTACCTAATTCTTGCATCCACTCTTACATTATTGGATAACTACTTTAATACTTCTGAAAATATAATCAATCCCATTATTCTATTTCAAAAAGGCCAATTTATGTCAATTTAAAACAAAAATATGTTTTATTTGAAAACATGCATTATTCAAAAGATAAAACCATTTTTATTCTATCAAATAATTTAATCCATTTTTATAAGTTTCAAATCCATTCAAATAAAATTCCATCATTATCAAAATTCAAATTCCATAATTAAATTTAAAATTTTAATTGAATACATTTCCATCTATCCAAAATTTAAATCATTAAATTCTAGACAATCTCACCCCAATTCTATGGAATTTGGTGTTTTCGAGGTTTCCATGCCAAAAACATTTCTAATATCTGAATTCATTGGAATTTATTTTTATTACATCAATTCAGAGAAAGATTAAGTAATTGAATTTAAATCAGCAATTGAAATAAATCAAGCAATTCGATGGTAATCAATTTGAAAGATTAGGATGAAACCACCTACCTCTTTTATGAAGAATGACACTCTTAACGGTACCCATCAACGATAAAGAAGGTGTAGAAGACCATAAAACTCTAACTATTAGCAACATATAACACCACATGAGATGGTTCAATAAACCCCAAGATGATCGATTGAAAAACAAAGATGATAGGAAGAGAGAAACTTGAATAATTAGGGGGAACACTTACCCGGGAATCGCAACGGAAGATGAATGAATATCCCAAACTGTTTTGTTCAATCAGGGAGGAGTTGAGTATCTCAAAAACACACCATAACTTCTATAGTATGAGAGTGAAGAAGTATAGAATGAAAAGGATCATGAGAAATAGCCAAACACGTGAATTTATGTTTGGTGTGGGACGAGTCATGACGTGTACCTTGACGTCACAACGTGTAGGATATCATGGATTAGTACGTTGAAAAACATGCCCCCTTGGGATTCAAATTCTACATTTATAACCTAAACAAGATGTACTTCAAGAACACGAGATATACCATATCACAACAAGATCTTCCCATTCACGACATGAATCCAGCTTTAGGTAGAGGGTGTGTACCTTAGGTACATGACGTTTGTCAATCCAAATACCTTCAGTAAACCCTATAAAACTATTTCCAAGGGTTTTCACACAAAGTGGTCCTATAAAATTTAGAAAATTACATTTTAAAGGTAGAAGAATGTTACAACCTCCCCACAATAAATATATTCTATCCCCAAAAACCCTATAAAGAATCTTTCATGCCAAAGAGATGAGGACACTTATCCATAGTTAGTGCCTCCCTCTCCCATTTCTCATGAAAATCAGAACCATGATTCCATAGAACACGAACCAAATGTATTGTCCTCTCAGGATTTATGTTGGTCTCAAAATCAACTATCCTAACTGGCTGCTCAATGAAATATAAATCAAGCTCGATCTCAAGATCACTCAAGATCAAAACATGAGATGAATCAGATAGATAAATTATCAACCATTATATATAGAACACGTTATGTATCAATTCTAGCTTGAGTGGAAGTTCCATGTGATAGGAAACTATCCCCACCTTCTCAAAAATATCATAAGGCCCTACAAAACAATTTTAAAGCTTCCCTTGTTTACAAAGTCATCAATGAACCAACTGGGGTGAATCCTTTATGTACACTTGTTCACCAAATGAAAACATAAAAGGTCTAAGATGTTAATCAATGTAAGTCTTATATCAGAATTTTTCTATAAAGAACCTGTAACGAATTCACTAAATCTTTATTTTCATCTCCTACACCAAGATTGATCTAACCATAGAACCCTCACTGACCTCAGACTAACACAATAGTGAATTACAAGGTCATCCATAAAAGGCCTCAAAAAGATTTATTATAATCGTGAATGGGTAACTCTTGTTATAAGAGAACTAAACCTGCACCAAGGGATCATCTAAAGCCCTTCCGAAGTCGAGGACATAGGCATGAATCATATCCTCAAGAATTTGTATAATTCATTTGGTCTTTCCCTCCAACTACAAATGGTAGGTCGTGCTGAAATGAACCTAATAACACATTGCCTCCTGATGTCCTCTCTAAAAGAGAGAAGTGAAACAGGGATCCCTATCAGAGACTATAGCAGATGGAACACTATGAAAACGAACAACCCCTTTCACATAAGGATTTCCTAAGTCCTCAACTTTGGTCATATCTTGAATTGTTATAAAGTGATCCAACATGGTCAAGCTATCTAATAAAATACATATTTAATTATTCTATCTTGGGGTACTATGAAACCCCACCACAACATCCCTAGAGATCTCAACCCATTTCTATATTGGGAATGGAAGCATTTGAAGAAAACTATAAGGTTTCCGGTGCTTGTATTTAACCTGTTGTCATATATAGAAATGAGAGACAACCTTAACAATGTGTCATCACATAACTGGCAACCAAAACTGCCACCTCATTTCATAGAACATATTAGTGGTTAATAGGTGCACAACCCATGAAGAATTATAAAAATCCTCCATCACTTCCTTTCATTCCATTAACAAAACAATGAAGTGATTTTTATCGCATAGAAAACCCCTCTTTGGAGAAAGACCACTGGTCAATAATCTTCCCACCATAAAGTGATTATCTACTTCAAAGATAATCATCATTAATATCTTGGTCTTGAAGAATCATCTTGAGAATATTAGACATCAAATACACTCTGGAAAAAGAAACATCATCCCCTTCTTACTGAAATCCAATAGGAAACTATGCAAAGAGAGCCTAAAAATTCCTCTCTTTTGAGGATTATTTCACTTTCAGGGTAATAAGTTTCATTCTCAAAGAATCAATGATGGCATTCCCTTTCCTCTCGGTATAGTTGATTTCAATGTCGAAAGACTATAGGTACACCAGCCAACACCTCTGCTAAATATTCAATTGTTATTGGTATAAGATATAACTCAGGATATTGTGGTCTGAATACACCGTAATCCTTTCATCAAAAAGATAATGCCGAATTATTTTAAGTGTTTTCATCATAGCTGCATGTTCCGGATCATGGGTAGGATAATTTTTCTCACATTTCCTAAGCTGATGAGATGCACATGCTAGTACATGATATCGCTGCATAAGAACGCAGCCCAAGCCAGAACCTGATGCATCACAAAAGACCACATAGATAAAACTGTATTATGAAAGATTCAACATTGATGCAATAGTCAATAGATGTTTAATATCGAAAAAATAACTCTAACATTTATCATCCCACAAAAACATCAACCCATTCCAAGTCAGACCAATCATTAGAAAAGGAAACTTTGAGAAGTCCTTAATGAACCTTTGGTAATATCCAAAAAATCCCAAGAAACTATGGATCTCGAAGACAATTCGTTTTACCTCCCACATCATAATAGACATCAACATCTCAGGGTTAACTGATACACTCTGTTTGGAAACCACCTATCTCGAGGATTTCGTTTCTCGAATCCAAAAATCACACTTAGAAGGCTTGGCATAAAGGCAGTGATTTCATAGAAGGCTCAGAACTATTCTCAGATGTTTCACATGATCCTCCTCAAACATGGAGTAAGTAAGAATTTCATCCAAAAATACTACCAAAATGGTATACAGATACCCATGGTAAATACTGTTCATTAAATCCCTCAAAACAGTCGGATCATTTTTCAAACCAGAGAGCATAACTAGGTACTCAATGTGCATGTACCTACCCTGAAATGCATTTTTTCTTAAAGTAAGATTCTTTTATCCTCAAATGATGGTAAATAGATCGAAGGTAGGTCTTTTAAACCCACTTCTCACCTTTTATATGATCATAAATATCTTCAATGTGTGGAATAGATATTTCTTCATTATTGTAACTCGATTGAGATTTCAATAATCAACACATAAGGGAATATAACCATTATCCTTCTTAATAAAGAGAACCAGTGCTTTTGAAGGGGACACACTTGGATGAATAAAGCCTTTTTCAAGTGGCTTGTCTAATTAATACATTATATCTTTCATCTAAGATGGTTCCATGCAATAAGATGGGATCGATACTAGTTTAGTGTTAGGCATTAGTACAATATAAAAATCTACATATCTAACTTGTGGAAGACTAGATAAATCTGAAGGGGACACGTTGGAAAACTTGGTGATAACTGGAGGAAGATCACCACCCATTGAATATCACTCCAGGTCAAAATTAAACATTGATATCACTTTCCCTGAATCTAGATAAGATGATCTGGTTCTCCTCGACCATGGTTCCCATTCTCTTTGAAAAACAAGGGGCACACCACTGGCTGTAGTAAAGTAGACCCATCAAAGATAACAATAAATTTGGGATTTGTTTGAAATTATCCAATACATCCAGAATATGATGTCAAGATATTTCATATCAAGAACCATAAAACTCTAAACAAGCTCAAATTTTGATAGATAGAAGACACAGGCAGGACTATGGAGACCCTACTATCTCTTCATAGCATGGGGTGTAGAAATATCCATTTCACAAGAATGCTTATCCATAGGATGATTAAGTAGGTTAATAATATAGGTTGAAAAAAAGAGTGAGACACACTAGAATCAAAACGAGTAGTCACTAATGATGAAGTAATGGTAATGGTACCTCTCATAGTTGTTGGACCCTTTTCTTCTTCCTCTGGAGAATCTTCCCTGCTTGAAGAAGCTTATTTCGGATGCTTGTGGCTAGATCACTCTTGAATGAGAAGAATTTTATTTTCCAGTAGATTTAAGAGGAGATGATGATCTTTCCTAACTACATGGGGTAGATAAGATATGTTAGAACCTCTTTAGGTGTCTCGAACATCTGCAGGAGCTGCAGTTTTTTGGTGTCTCAGTGCAAACCCTCCTAGAATTGCCTAGCTTTACTAACTAGTAGCATGTCAAATAACTTTTTCATTGATCTATTGGAAGTTTGGAATGAATATTCCTTCTATAACTTCTGTGTGGATCATCACACATCTATTTTCCTTTAATGTAACTAATGCTTCCATTTGGAGAAAAATGGACTCCCATAAACACTAACTAACTAGAAAAGTCCATCTCAAACATCATCACCATATCCAGAACATCAGAATAACTGGTATTCTTCAATAAAAAAACATGAGAATAGATATATGATCGATGTCCCATGTAAAACCATCCAGACTTTATCCGCTCATTATATTAAATCTTAGGAGAATACTACACTAGATCAAAAAAGAGATTTGAATACGCATTCATGATTTTGTTAGCCTGATCCCACTTGAAAACCACTACACCCATAGCCAACACCATCGACTCTGGATAGAACTAATTGGTAAAAATAAACAAGAATTATTTCCCTTCAAATCCATAGGTTTCTCTATCATTACCATTTTTTCCCACCATCTTCTATAGGTCCCACTATCATGAAGGTGTCACACTACACCCAGATCACATTCGATGTCTCCAAGAACTCAAAGAGACTTTCTATCTTTCCCAACCATTCCTCACCATGTTTAGGATAGGTGGATCCTTTAAATACTAGTGGATTCTGGCGACGGAACTCTTTAGAATGATTTTGAATAACATCCATTTAGGATCCATAGCTAGACCCTGAGAAAAAACTGGAGGTGGTTCTTGCACAAAGCTTGGAAATTGTGCACAATTACCTCAACTAGATTTGAGTTGACAATAGGATCTTTTTACTGAGGTTTAGCAGTAGCCATATCCTGTTTCTGATTTGCATGTCTCCTCGGAGTTATGATGCTAAGAACATTACTATATAAAAGGAGAACATTAGAGTAACAATAAAATTGAGAAGAAAGAGAAAAATATTCTAAATAGAAGGGAAAAAAGATTTAGATTTAAACCAATCAAAATATCTATACCCAAAATTCTAGAACTAATCCCAAAAATGACTTTCCCTAACCCCCTAGTTACTTATGGTTCATTGCGGTGAGATCTAGCCATGTAGTCAATCACAACTAACTTTTATGTCTTGACAAGTTTTCAGAAATGCATACTGACTTCAAGAAAAAGGAATATCAACAATGTCCTTTCACACCCATTTATCATGGTACATCCTAGGTCCCCTGGTAACCTGATAACCGAGCCATCCCTAACATGATCCGAAGGCTATTCATGATCCCCACTAGCTAGTGACTATAAATTGGCATTATAAAACATACCAGTGGGAACGATTTTCCCACAATAATGTTGAAGTGAATGACAGAAGACAATATGTATATCCAAAGGAAATATCCACTATGATTAAAAGTACCAGAATACAGAGATGAATAAAATCCAAATTACTACAACCCAAAGTAATAAATTGTAAAATAGACCCAATGTCTATAAAGACACAACTCACCATATCCAAAACTCAACAGTTAGATCCACATCTAAGATATCCCTTCCCATTGCATGGACCTGGAAGAAGAAAGTCTACAAACACCTGAAGGCCATAATATGGTGTGAGCCTATACCAAGTAGGATACAACTAATGATTTCATGAAATATTACAAATATAGATTATCCAAAAAAAATATTTCAATTTTTAAAATAAACAGGTTTGGAAATTTAAAAGAATATTAAAAAACATTTTAAATAGTTTCGATATGCTATAAAATTCATTTAAAGAACAAGATTCACATTAAAAGAGATTAATTATTTCTAAAACAATGGCATAAGTACATATTTTTTCATAAAATGATTTATATAAATTCAGCAGGCATGTAAAGCAGTTCCAAAAAACATTGAAAAAAAATAATATCTCAAATATTAATAAAGAATTGAGTAACATTTTCATCTTCCAAAAGGTACCAAAGTATTAAATAGCTATAGGATTCCTCACTCTATTTGTGAACTCATCAAAATGCAAATACATGTTTCAATGACACCGGCCAATCGATACTCGTCACTAATTCATTGGGGATGTGACCCACTACAAGTATGTTTTAGAACATTGTCGTAGCTAAGAGTGTATCTAAATAACTCACTAAATACCTAAGGATTGATTACACTTTTACATGATGGTAGAAATATTTTAAGACTTCGTAAAATATTTTAAATCCCAGTATTCCAATTCAAAAAATCCAATTCCATTCTATTTAAAACTAAAATAGGTTTTATTCAAAAACATTCCTTTTTTCAAAGGATAAAACAATTGGGCTTCTAAAAAATAATTAAATCCATTTTATGAGTTTTAAATCCATTTAAATCTAATTATATCCTTTTAAAAAATAAAATTATATTATTGAATTCAACAATTTAATTGAATTCAATTATATCGATCCAAAATTTAAATTCCTCAATTAAAATCTGATAGTTTTCTAGAAACTCACTCAAATTCAATGGATCTGGGGGTTTTACAACTTTCAATAAAAACCCAACTTAAATATCCAAATTCATTAGAATTGGGTTTTATTACATCAATTGAAATCATGATTAAATAGTTTAATTTAAATCAGTAATTTAAATAAATCAATCAATTCGATGGTAGTCAATATGGAAAATCAAGACTAAACCATCTATTTTCTGAATAATCACACTCGCAATGACACCCTTCAACAAGAACAAAGGTTTAAAATACCTTGAAACTCTACCTAGTTGCAAGATCCAACACCATGAGAAATGGATCCATCAATACCAAGGGGATTGTTTAAAAAACCAAGATGAGAGGAATAGAGAAACATGAATAACTAGGGGGAACACATAACCAGGAGTCGCACCGCAATAAGAATGAAGATCCCAGGCCGTTTGTTGTGATTCGAAAGGAGTTGTGTCTCTCAAAAAATCACATTAACATCTCTAGTTGGAGATCAATGAATTCTGGAATGAAAATGATCAACTGAAACACCCAAACATATGACTATAATCTAGGTGGTGTCCAAGTCAAAACATGTACCCTAAGGCCATGATTTGTAGGCCACACTTTACAAGTATGATGAAAAACCCATCTCCTTGTGATAGAAATTTTATTTTTATCACCAACACGGCGTATAATTAAGGTACACGTCGGATACCAAATCATGGCGTGACCTCCCCTTTCACAACCTAAAATAACCTCCAAGTACATAGTTTGTACTTTAGGTACATGACGTGTGCGTGTCCTGAAATGTACAAAAACCACAAAAAACTATTTTTAAGGGTTTTTGACAAAACGTGTACTTACAAAAGGTGTAAAATTTCATGTTTAAGGTAACAAAATTTTATAATAATCATACAATATATGAATTTAGATCATCATGTGTTAGTGTAGTAAATTTAATGTTGTTTGAGATCATCAAAATTATTTGAGGCTTGATATCAAATTGGTGTGCAGCAATGGAGGTGATAGGATAATCGATTTCAGTACTATATTCGATTTCTTCGCATAATCTAAGAGCGTATGAAGCCATGGATATCTTCCAAGAACCCCATAAGGTTCTTTTTTATCATTTCATCATGGTAGTAGTGACTTTAATTTCTAGGCTTGGTTCATAATGGGGATAGACTCAATGGTGTTTTTTTGCATTGCCTTAGTGTTATAGTTATTCATTAATTATTTCAATATGAGAATTGAAGAACATAATACACAATATAAAAATTTAAATTAAAATAATTTATAAATTAAAATTAAAATTTAAAATCTAAAAACAAAAAATAAATAATCCCAATAAATGACTCTAGTTTTCAGAAGCCTGTTGAGATTCATAATTTCCATATGAATTTAATCACAATATTAAATTTATTAAAACTCCAACTATTCTACTATATTAACTAAAATATAGAATTATGAAAGTTTGAGTTTGAACCCTCATGAATGGTGAATTAGTTTAGTGATTTTCTAAAGATATGTTATTTTCATAAATTCAATTAATAGGTAAAGAAATTATTCATTTTATTTTATTTCATAAAAGAGAGAGATGAAAGGAGATCATATTGATTAGCATGAAATTAGATTTAAAAGTGATTTAGGGTGTTGTAGTTTCTGCATTCAGGTTTAATTTTATTTTATAAAAAATTATTAATCCATGTTTGGTGATAGATTTGATATGATGTAGATATAAGGGTCATGGTACTCTCTATTGGATGAGGAAATCCCCTATTTCCCTTAGTCTGATAATTTAGGGTATTTCTGAATCAACCTTATCTCAAAAACAAATTGATAATCAATTAAACTAAATTTGAAAGTAGTCATTCCAGTTTTAGTGTAATTAGTTGAACAACTTTAATGTCTCTTTCAGATTCAATTAAAATTGGTCATGATAAATGTAAAATAAAGCGATCGAAAATTGATTAAAAATGGCTAAAATCCAAATAAATGAATAAAGAAAAAGGAATACATCTAACATCATCATCCCCGTTATACTACATAAACTTATGAGGATTATTTTTTACCCCGTCATCCTATTAATTAGAGAATAATACAGAAGAAATAAATAAGAACAATTAATAATTAAAAATAAAAGATAGAACTGGTGAGGACCCAGCTGAGTGCATCTTATTTCATTATTCTTTTCTCTCTAGATATCCTCAATAATAGAAGTCTGAAGAAATATTTATAGACTCAAATGGTACCATTTATTAATAAATATAATTTATTTTGGGTCCAACGGTGTTCATAATGGGGTCTACGGTCATAAAATAGTTCCAAACTCATATATACATCGAATCTTGCAAGTTTTAGCCTATCATGACCTCTACACATTGTGTAGTGATTACATAATGAGTAAATGTTTCACCACATGTATTGAATTCATGAACTTTAGGATTTATGTTGCATCATCATAGGTGTATTGTAATGAAACAAATTTTTTATGTTGTGACACATGTCATCATCACTATACGATTATTTCCTCCACTTCATAAAATTTATTTCTTTCATGAATTGCATCGGTTCTTTTCATACAATGATTATATGATTTGTAATGTCAATTATCTACTTATGAATACTTGCTTCACCTCATTCATTCATCTATGTGCCTTATATGTTCTCCATGGTTGTCCTTCGTTGTGGAAAACCTCCTTTTAAATGGATTTCATGATCGTTTCAACTGATTTTTCTCATCTACCAAAACTTATAGCATCCTGAAAAATTTAAATAAAATATAAAGTGTACATGGATCCATTAAAAATAGAATAATAATAATTAATTAATTTTAATAAAAAAAATGTGTGTAAAATTTAACTTATCAAGTACATGTGGACTACGACATTCATGAAGAGATTTGACTCTCCCTTTTCATCAACACACCACATGGATGATATGTAAACATATATTTGAAGGAATAATATGCAATTTATTTAATGATGATTATTATGGAAAGATAAAATATTACTTAACTCCTTTCCGTAATTATCATTCAAAATGGAAATGTTACTCATGTGTACGTATGACATACCACCACCAAGATCGTAATGCAATTTATTTCTAAAAACCATATTTCATGATTTTTCTAAAAGTGTAATTATTTTTTAAATATAATATTTACTTCATTATCATTATTATATATATGATGGAACCATGATTATTGTAAGGAGACCAAAAATTAAAACTCCAAACATATACAAAAACAAAGAGGTTATTAATAAAAATTTGATTCTAACTGGGAATTAGTAATAAACGGGTAATGAATAGTCATAAGTAAATAATATATTGTTTAATAAATATAATTATATTTATATTATATATATAAAATAAAGTTATATTTATTATACTAGAGGTTAAAACATGTAATAAATAAGTCAAGACATAAGGTAATATATTTCTATTCACACTTTTATTTATGGGGGAGAAATGCATAATCACCACTCATTTATTTTATGTGGGGTATATACTTCCCCTTTGACATTTTATTTTATTAATATTATACTATTAATGGTATCTAAACATTAATTCTATTTTATTATATAATTGGTCTTACTATTCAAAACATTACTAATCGGTAAGAGATTTATATCTCACATTTTACTTTTGTGAGGTACATGACATATTCTCTACTTGTTTCTTATATGTGGTTCATATAATATCTATGAATGTGTTTTATATTTATATTAATTAGTATTATGTGGATTTAAAAATAAATTTTATGATTTATAATTCATGGGGTTTACGATTCAAAATATTCTTAAGTGGTAAGTGATTTGTGTCTCACTATACTTTCTCTGAGACATATGTTATGTCCTACACCTATATTACTTTATGATGTGTATATACAGCACCTTTGACAAGTCATATATTGAATTTATTTGATCAAATGATATTTATTTTAAATTTTATCTTACCCTATCAGGGTTATTATGATTCATATTTATCCAAGTGATAAGGGTTTTTTATATTAATATCTGATTGTTTTTTTGGAATTGACCATGACTATGATTACAATAATGAACTATTATTGTCTACCTCTCAATAAACCCATAAATAATCTTCATATATGGTTATTCATGATATTTTCAAAAAAAATAAAAATCATAAAATTATTTATTCAATATATTTTTAACAATTTCTTCCTTTTTTGTAAATTGTTTTAACAAAATCCCTCTGTTAGTTTGGATTTTGGAGAAAATTTGAAAGGTTTCATAATTTCAACGTGCATGGAATGAATAGAAATTACCATCATTATTACTAATATTTTCATTATTTTATTCTATATAATATTTCAAGGTTATTTTAAATGTAATGGGTGTTAAGGATATTTTAAATGGTAGTTTCAATGTGGAAAGGATATTTTACACTAGAAATTTTTTAAATGGATTAAAAAGATTCCTTTAAATGTTTTAAAGATTATTTTCAAAAAAAGAGATTTTTAGAATGTATTAATTTTTTTTAAATAATAAATTATATTTCCCACAAGAAATTTTTTAAATGATTATTAATGATTCCTTTATAATTTTTAATGATTATTTAAAAATAAAATTATTTCCATATTTTTTAAGAATTTTGTGTTATAAAAATGGATTTTTAAAGAAAACATTATTTCCTCAAGAAATAATTCTAGTGATTTATCTTTAAAAGTCATTTTATATATTTGATGAAATACTTTGATGTACCTTATTATTCACTTGGGATATTATCCAATGGTATAATTCATCTTATTTAAATAAATGTTTTATGTTGGAAATGAAAAGATGTTTATGAAACTTGTTTCTCTTCAATGGGTTATGCCGTGATAAAATTCTTATGAAACCCTCATATTTTTCCATGGGTTATTCTATTATGAAATGATTAACTGGTTATTAATATTTTCCCTTTTCCCTAGTTTATGATATGATTATATTTGAATAAAACCATTTCATTTCATGGGTAATTCTATGTTGAATGTTTTATAACCTTATAGAACACATATGAATGATTTTCATTATATGAAATTTGTTCCTTTTTACCCATGGATGATGTTAATGTTATAAAAAATATGGGTAAGACTTATATCTTCATCCAATGAATCGGGTAATTATTTAAATCTCATTAGATAGACATGACTGAAAAGGGGGCGAACCCAATTTAGTAAGGTATTTTTTCCCATTATGATGGTATTTGGTGTAATACTTGAATACTATGATAGTTTGGGGAGTGTACCTATTACACTATTATAGCCTTGGATGTGAGCCTTAATTATTATGAAAAAGAATTTCTATTCTTATGTATATACCATAATTTAATTTCTTATGCCAATAAGATGCTCTCATAGATTAGGTTCTTTGAATTATTTTTTATTTACATCTTAAGAACTATAAATATTTATTCCATGACACAAAATTATAATCCTTAATATGGTGGGTGTGGTTTTTATATGTTATGATCATGTTTTCATGACCTTATATTCATGTTATGCTTATATATCTCACTTATTTACCCTTAAATAGCATCTAATATCACTATTTATTATATTTCATTTCCCCTCGTATGAAGAAAGGTTTTAAGTAAGGTATATTTACAAAGAGTACAAATGGAGAATATATTCATGGGAGATCCTTAATATCTTTCAAAAAATTATAATATTTTATAACTAGTCTCCAAATACACTATATTATTATTTTACTCATGTGTTTGTTTGTGTAATGATATGAATATTCTATTGATAACAAGTATTATACATATATGAAAATCTTTGGATTCAATATTTCTCATCGGTATGTGGATGATAATAAGGGATGAATCTTAACGCTATATCCAATTCATGATGTTGACTTCTCATGAAGTTTGAGATAAACATTTGATCTTTATTACACATAATAGAGAGTGGAACTTGATTTAGCATAAACACTACCTTCATGTATATCTTGTAAAGATTATCAAGGAGAAATCCTCTTAAATAAAAATAAAGTGTGTTGGTTTAAAAATAAAATCAACTACAATACAAATGGAATTATAGCCTTTATATTTATTGGTAATTCCCATAATTAAATTCAGGGTGATTTTCCCCATTTCCGTACAATGTAATGGTTTCCTCATCCCCTTATACCTATATCATTTTTTCATAACTTGATGAAAAATTAAGAATTGAGATATATATTATGAAATCTCACTCTTCATGTTTTTTCAGCAGAAATGATTCTTGAGATATATATACATCTTGGTACATAAATTATGGATAAATAATAATGATCTATGTGAAATTTCTAATGAATATTTCATCAACTATGGTATTGAAGTACGGAATTTTGATTTTTTAAATATTTTAATACCATCATTGCCCTTATTAAACAAAAAAAAATATTCCAAACCTTCTTCTGTAGCTTTATATCGTATTTCATTGTGACCTTGATCATTACATGGATTGTTGATTGAGATTTTTTTGTGAAAAAATGGATTTATCCCTCTCCACCCACATATTATTTCAAGGTCTATAAAATTTAATTCTATGATTATTCTTCTCATGAACCAACCTAATCCAACACCAATCAGGGCACACAAATGCTGTATGGAAAGGCCAAAGGGTGTAAACAATCCCCATTGTCTGACAACAAGTTTCAAGGCCTGAAATACCCTTGTGGAAACAGTTTATCACAAATGTATAGGATTAAACACATAATGATATTATTTTATAAATCTGATTTAATGTAGATGGACATTGGATGTCTATAAAAAATGAAATAGACACCTATAAAATAAATTAAAATAAAATTTAACAAAATAAAAACAAAAATCCAAAGTCAAATAAATACCTAAACAAATTTAATCAAAATACAAAAATGATGATTTAGCTAATAGAAGATAAAAAAATTACCCAACAAGATCTATACAAGACTTTGAATACATTATATATCTACAACCACTCCAAGAGGGATCAAAGAAGGCATTCAACAAACTAGAGCTTCTAAAGAACCAGAACCTCCAAATGAGATCCAATTAGTCTATAAAATGGTTTTTCATTTAAGTTGTGAGAATAATATCTATTTAGAATTTCATCAAAGATTATACTAATACACTTTTCTGAAAAATTACAAAAAACACCAGTGTGAAATACCGTATTCAAAAATAGTTTTTTATCAATTTAATAATAGACAAATCATAACCATTTTAAAATTCACTTTATAACTAAAAAATACAAAAGAACCCTCAGAAAAGCCCTTTTGGTTTTCAATTTTAATCATCCATTTCATATCACCATTTTATATCATTTTTAAGGCTTATAAGAATGAGCTCAAAAGTAACCATGGAATCATATTTAAAAATCATTTGAACTATATAGAAGATAAATACTATAAAATTCAAACAAGAAACCCACATCATAATGGAATAATTATAATAAATAAGAAACATAATGAAACTAAATTAATGTAAATAATAAATTTTTAAAGCATATATAATCAGGGAAATCTCCTAAAAAACCACGAGATGATCATAGACATTACTATGTGGAATAATTTTATGCCCTATAAATGCATCCATAATCTATAGCTACCGTGATAATCTAAAATATCCTCACTCATGGAGCTCCCCCATATCCTAGTTAAACCCATGACTGGGGGATCTACTCTATCTCCCTAGGATTATAGTGTAACTATACCTCAATCTCTCATTAAGATTCCTAGGAACCCATGGTACTAATATTAGAGTGTGGGGAAGGATGTCTACCTTATTAGATACACATCGGTAATATAATATAAGGAGATTTATTCCAATGAAAATCATCAACCCACCCTTATTCACATCCTCACTAAATATATTTATTCCTACCCACATAAAATGAATCAACTATCACATATTATCATCAATACCAACTCATTATAAATTCATGGGGCCTTAGTTCAAGATTTTGGAACATTTGGGAACAATCCATTTACAGAGTCTACCAACTAGGACATGAGTTATAATGTTACTAATGTACTTTTGAAAAGCTTTATTGAAATACTTTTCAAAATAAATATCATTAAAAATTATACATTCATCATACCAATTCTACCATTATAATATGTTTTCTAAATTTATTTTTAAATTATTTTAAATAAACCATTTTGAAAAAATATTTTTCATTCAAAACATATTTTTAGTTTTTGAGATGGCGTCATATAAAACAACCATTGACACCAATGGAAAGTCCCACTTTGAAACCATAATGCTAAATAAACATAAAATGTAAAGGAAAAACAACATTAATGAATTAAAAAATCACCTCAAACATGAATAATCAAAAATCAATATAGAAATAGCATTAAAACACATGTGAATGTTTATGATAATAAATCTCCAAAACCATAAATCCATACAACTCATGAAATTCATTTTAGAATAGACAACCTTTAATTAAAATTCCATTTCCTTTGTTAAAAACACATATTAATGTAAAATAATACATAAAAACATAATTCTTAGTGTGAATATAGAAAAACTAATCATGAAATATATTTTTAATAAATTTAAATAATAATAGAAACACCTACCAAGTTCAAGAATGGATGGTGAAAATCCTCCGAAAAAGAGGAGATAAGGTCCAAATTCGATTTTTCACAACCTATAAACCAAATACATAAATAATTGTATCCAAATAAAACTTATAATATTTGTAACACTCACCCATATAAATAAAAATGTAATAAATAGGAAAGGTAAGGGAGATATGAGAGAAAAGGAGTCCAAAACTAGAAAACACACCAACAATCAAAGGTGGTGGGTCGATGTTTCATCAGGGATGTAATAAGAGCCACAAATAGGGATCTAATGGGATATTAATAGTGAGTGAGTATAGGATAAAAAGGTTCAGGGTTTAAAAAAACAAGAGGGTAGTTTGTTCAATTATATTTTTTAAAATATCGGTAGGTTTTTTAGTTTGACTGTATAGTCTACAAAACTGTGACCCAATTATATGCGCTTAACTAGACACCCCAGGTAAATATGAACAATTTGACCTCATAGTTGGAAAAAAAACTTGTTATATATATGAAACATTGTTCTTCATAAAATTATAGTTATCTTCCATTGCTGCCACATGGTTATTACAAATCATGTGTCAACCAAACACCTTATACCAAAACCTAAAACTCCAAAAAATATTGGATATTCCAACAAAACCTCATTGAAAATGTAATTATAAATAACTAACTAAAAATAAAATGAAATTTATGTTTGGGGTGTGACAATTATCATCAATATAACACCTTATACCCCTAGAAATTCATCATGTTCAATATTTAATGAAACTATAAGGAATCTCAATCAAGTGAAAAGACATCTCAACTAATGATATCTGAACAATGGCTTCAAATCCTTGAGAATACAAAAATTAACACCACTAAACACACTATACAACAAAAGATAGACCAAAGGACAATTAATAACACAAATATTACCTTAGTTTTTCTCCCTACAATATAATGCTTCCACTTATCATGGTGAGATAAACAAAACTAACTGTCCAAAAAATCAAACCCTATAAAACACTGTGTACCATTTTCAAACAAGGAATCCCAAAAAATTACTATATCAGATTCCCTTACATAAATTCCATCTATAAAAATATGAAAATATCTAATATTCCACAATGAAAATTAACTAAAATATTAAAAATATCAAAATAGTAGTAAATCATTAAAAATGGAAATGGAAACAAAATGAAAATACACTACAAAAAAAAGACTTATACCAACAAAAATTCAATGAAAAATAATTTATTTGTTGGTAAAACTTAGTTTTTCAAATGGATATTAGGTTTTTTTGATATTAATTTAATATACCAACAATTGATTTTACCAATAGATATATATGTTAATAATAACTATTAAATACCATCAATTCTTTTACTAATACATAAATATATTACTTTATTATATAGATACATGATTTGTTTTAACCACACATTAATATATTATTAATAACTATCATATCCAAAATATCTTTTAACATTAGAAAAAAATGTTTCAATAAATATTTGAAGGGAAAAAATACATTATCATCAACCGATTTAGAATATAGTTTATTATAATATAATTTTTAATACCAATGTTAACATTCAATTTATCATTAGTGTTTTGTTAAAATATCATATTTTATATATTAAAATTATTTTTATATTTAAATTTATTTAACATAAAAAAATAATCCTCATAAATCCATTAAATTATTAATATAAATTTAGGTAGTAAAAAACATAAAAATAATGAGAACTTATGGAAGGGGTTCCCTATACTCCGTCGAAGCTCCTGCAACCATTCCCTAGGCGGCGATGGTTACCGCACCGGCACATCCCCCCTCGATGGGGGAAGGTCCTTCTCCATCTCTAATTTGGGATCATCCACCATACTTTACCACTTTCTCGAATCCTAATTTCATACCCGCTTTCCTTCATATTTCCCATAGCCTGAGGGACCAAAAATGGTTTGATGGGTCCCCGCAATTGTCTCTATCAACCTAGGAAATCACTTATGCTTCCGCCCAGCTACATCTAACCCTGATTGAACATTTCAAAGTCTGAAGTACTTCGGTGGATGTCTTTGATCACCTGATTTTTGGATTATGCGGCCTATATGAGCAAACAATTATAGGTCTTCTGGATTCCAATCATATTATGATCTGGTTCACCTCTAAAGAAGATTTGATCTTTTCCTAGTCGAATTCTTCCAGATTTAACCAATTGTATGTGTTGAAGTTGATGTCACTAATCCCTCGGTGGACTCCTTTAGAATTTCATTGTGTGAGGAGTTTCGTTACAAACAGTTGTACGTTTTAAAATATTTTTAGGACTTCTTCTCAATGTGAAACAATTTTGGACATAGAATTGAAACTTGTAGGGACAAGAGTTTGATGAAACGGGGATATGGTCTTAGTGATTGGGTGAATCAGTCATTAGTTGGTACTGCTGTTGATCATGGCAGGTTCCCAGTGAACTGTAAGGTGTCAACAGAGGGCTGTGGGGGTGATGTTCGAACATCTTGTATGAATGATGGTCCTATAAATTTGGGTGATGCAGGGTCACTAAAACCAACACATGTGTTTCATCCTTATATGATAATTAATGGAATTTTTTAAAGGTTCAAATAGTACTTGAATGTGGTTATCTCTTGTGGAGAATTTTTTAATAAGGAAATTGTGGTTGCTTTAAGTGAAAGCAATGGAGAAGCAGATGTTAACCACTCAACTAGAGGTCTTCCTGGTAAAACATGGGTATCATAGGGTTCACATGAGGGTGTGATGGTGGATACTAATACAATCATGCAGAATTTCTATTTTAACCAACTTAAGGACGATTAAATGAATAGGGATGTAGTGCATGAGAAACTTGAAACCCCTAGGAGTGGGTTTTCTAAGCATAGAGAAACTGGCAGGGAGGATACAGGACTGGTTCATGATGAAGATGTTGGGCCCACTATGAGGGGGATCCAATGGGAGCCCACCAATGAAGCTGCAGTTAATGAAGACAGTGTAGTAAGGGTGAATGCAACAAAGAGGGGTGAGACTGAAAATAATCAATACAAATGTTATAGCTTTCAACTGTTTTTTGCAAATTAGTGATTGCGATTTTTTTTTATTCAAGTTTATCATGGTGTACTTGATGTGAGAGATGGAATAAATGTTACAGTGGGAGAGGGATAAGAAACCTCAGCCTGTAGCTACAATTCCCCTTTATTTTGTGCTTCATTGGATTCAGAAGAGGCCATGGCATATGAAGCAATGTAACCAACAAAACCTAGGCTGGAGGAGCCCCAGGAGAAGATTCACAAGATTCTGACCGCATTTCCACATAAAATGTCAAGAACATTGAAAAAGGTCTTCTATTGATTCGTTTCAATGATTTATTATTTTATTTTCTATATTTATTATCAATTATATATTAATAAAATATGAAATCATTTATTCTTGTTCCAATTATTGTCTTTAGAATATTTTTTGATTGAGCTTTTTCAATTAATTTGATCTTAGTTCACTTAAAAAATATGTTCTCATGAGTTTTAATTTTACATTAACCCAACCTGATTTGATTTTTCCTTGTATCTTAGCTCTCCACAAGTACTTAGTTTATATGGAATAACATTAACCACTTTAAATTCTATTTGAAATTTAATTTGATCAAATATAAGTTTGATAAATGAGGACTAGCTTCAATTATGTGAGCAATGTTATATGATTAAACTGAATCGAATGATTCATTAATATGTAGAAGCCTTCTAGTCCTTGTTCCAATTTTTTATTCTTTCTATTATTTCAGTGGTGACTTTTTTGGTTATGGATTTATGTTGTTTTCATTGTGTGCTAATCTGGTTCATGGTGCCAAATCCAATCAGTTCAAAGTCAAGGGACCTATTAGAATCCCTACCAATGTCCTTCACATAACATCTTGGAAGTCCCCTTCTAGAGAAGGTAGTTTATAATTTCTTCCATGATCACTTCCCAGTTTAACCTCAAATTCATGAAAAGTTACTGCATTTTCTCTCATCAAACATTCAACATTATGTTTTTTAATTTTAAGTCGTTGAATTATTTAAATATCATTGTTGTGAATATATGTGATGGTTCAAGAAGGTCATGTCTTCCTTGTAATCCAAGTGGAGAGTTTTTCTATGATAAAATAGGTTATATATGTGTTTATATGCATATTGAATCATAACTCATATTGTGGATTATTTGATATCTTGATATTCTCTACTCTATTTCTTTTCTTTTCTACTAAAAATTATTGGGACCATCACATGGGATTAGTTTGTACTGTGTATGCACAAGAAGCACTACCCCTACTATTGGTGCAGTGCTGCAATAAGCTGAAAGCAGGTGTCACTGTTCAAGATTGTGAAGGAGGTTCTTGGGTGCCTGGAAGAGGTGTCGGTCAACTCGATTGCAGTGATCATGAACTGCATCAATATTACGGGTCCCCTGAAATCAAAGGGACCAAGGTCTACATGTGTATGATAAGAAGTAGGGCTAATTTTCATCAAATTATTGCTTCTTATTCGCGATTTGGACTTGGTTTCATGTCGTGTTTATGATGGAGGATTTATTGGTTTAAGGTTCAGGTCACGTCATTCAGGTTAGAGCCATAGTAAATATGGTTTTGGTGGATCCCTATTTGGGGCTATTTGAAACTGATGTCCAAAAAGATAAAGACTCAAGGTCCCTTCTACTATCATGCAATATGTTGTATTTAGATTCATGTGAAACAATATCTTTCTTGAAGGAGTTCCCAGTAGGGCTGTTTTGAGTTGTTCAATGCTACATGCCATTATTGGACTAGGATTTGTATTCAGTTTCCTCATGAATACTTGAAGGAATCCAATCAAAATGCATATTCCCAAATAGAAACCAAGGTTGATCAAGTGGGGCGTATGGAAGGTTTACATTAGTATAGAGACACCAAGATATAATTTGTTACAGCTACAGTTAAAGAGGAGGATTCCAACTATACCAAAGAGGTACTCAGATTACTATCCACTCTAAATTATTCCTGAATAAACTCATTAATAAATTCCCGTTAGTTGGAGGAAAGTTTTCTGATGCTATTAATTATTCATCATTTTGAATACGTTTATTATTTCTTCCTCTATTCAACTATATTTATCCACCAAATCATTTTGTTTAAATTTTATTTGTGTAAATTTTTTGTTACTTATATCCCCATGTGTTCTAATTCTAGTTTTTATGTGTTTCTTCTTCTTATATCACATGACCATCTATTTAGTTTTTTATTTATATTTCATATTTATTGTGTGTTGATATACTGCTTTCTTCATCTATTTAGTTTTTTTTCTATTCTTCTATTTTGTGGTGTTTTGTTTCTTCTAGTACTGTTTATTTTTATCCTCAGTGCTATGATCTCCCTCCATATATAGAGAGCTAATTGGATTTTCTAGCCCAATGGAGTGAAAATGAATTTATTGTTTTGAGTTTTAATCATTATTGGGTTTATTTCCTTTCATACCTTCTCTATGACTTTAGTGGATATATTACGAAACATGGTGACAGTACATGAATTCCCATTCTTTTTCTTTTTCTTTTTCAATATAATCAATTGCTTCTTTTTTCTAGCACTGTTTCATGATAAATTGGGCTGTGAAATCATAATTGAAGTGTTCACTTCAAAAAAAAATCTAAGAGTTCAACTTTTTACTTGATGGAAGAGAAAAAATTACACTAGGGAGGAATTAAAGTGAGGATTCATGAATCCCAGCTCCGGAATAGGACTCTCAAACTAATTTCTGTTTTCATTTACCTTAACCAGAAGGTTACCACATGGGTGTCAATGATTTTCCAGAGGGCAACAATGAGGTAGTGTAACCAGGGAATGGATTGGTTAGCAGAAAGTTGTCGCCGATGGGTGAGGATGTGCTCTACGGTCATGAACCTGAGCATGTATGTGTGTCTCATACAGCTAATGATTGTACATATCACTGGGTGTGGGGAAGAAAATCACATCCATTGGGTTAGAGGAAGAGGTCACCATTACTGATACATCTTGAATATCTTTATCCTTTGAAACTCCAAATGAGGGGAGAGATACAGTATATCATTTTAGTTTGGAGAAACCCATTTTTTTGTTTTAATTGTCTCTTATAAAGTTTAATATTGGAAAACATTTTTAGGGGTTTCATTTGGTTTGGGAAAAATAATATATGGATCAGAGTATATATATTTGTGATGAAATATCATCCGGGATGCTGAAAAATTCATTTCATGTAAATCATTTTTTTAATCACTATTTTTATATTTTGGTTTCAATTAATATATATAATTAGTACTAATTTGAGTTAGAGTGGGATCGCAGGTCTGGGGGAATGGATGAGTCATTGATGCTTGTTGGTCTGTGGTGTGACATGGATGGATTGGAGCTAACTCACTAGTTCTGGGGCACGGATGTGTTGTTAGTGAACACCAGTTTATAATGTGTCATGGATGGGTGATGTTGGCATGGGGGATAAATTTTGTTTTAATGACTGTGATGGACCCTATTGTGGGGGTGAATTTTGTATAGATTCATTTTGTAATGAATTTCCTAATTAATTTAATTTCTTTATAATTTTGAAAATGTGTTACAAAAATTTTCAATTTACTAATTAAAAAAATATATTATAAATGATAAGTTAATAAATATAATCTGAACTTTTACTCACAATAATAATTTCCAATTTATATTCAAATGTAATTTGTAAATAAATATTATATTTTAGTAATATTATTACCAACAAAAAAATTGGTCACCAGAACCTATGGCTAAACACTTTAACAAATAGATATATTATCTGTTGGTATTATTATAATGGTAAAAGAACTATTTTATCTATAGAAAAAACATTTAGTTATAGAGTTTTTACTGACAGTTTCATGACAAAGACTTATATGTTGGTAAAATGTTTTTCCAACATAAAATGTACTTTTACCGACAGATATGCTCCTATTGAAAAAATTGAAATATTTTGTAGTGATACCTCCAAGGATGCCATTTGGAAAACCATTGAGATCCAGGATAACATAATGATTTCATTTAATATCAATATCTAAATTTAAATAACATATGATTAATTCCAAAATTACCAAACTATGAAAATTATTTGGAGATTTTGGATAGGACATCATAGAATACCAAAACTAACCACAATGATGGCACACATTAGATCACCTCTTCCCTATTTGAATGAATACAGATTAAGAATCCTTATCAAAACCGTTTTTCTTCCTATTCTGGGTTCATCCAACATTAATTTCACATAACAAATATCTCCTTGATAAAGATTATAATTGGTAGTGTCACCTCCACTAGAATGATCTGTAGAGATCAACTCAACATTCTTGGACTTTTGGAACACATCATAAAAAACACAATATGAAAAAGTTATTATTTAACTGAGGTATATCTGAATAAGTTTCATGATTTTGGAAAAACTAAATGATTCATACATGACTAACTCAATGGAAAAAATAATCATCCATAGACAAGGAGTGATGTACTCTTCCACGACTTCATCACCTTTTTGAGGTTCATAAACTCCCCCACCTTCCCCATTTTTACCTTTATATGAATTTTACATGGAATGAATAGGGTTTTAAATAAATTTCAAGACATTATACTATTCAACTTAATGGGATTTAATGGTCTCCACCATTTTATATTTGGACCCTGGGTTTTATTTTCTTTTCACAAATGATCCTTCTTGAGCTTTCAATAATTATTATTTTTTAATTCCCTCATGCCACTACATAATGTATTAAGACCATTTGAATCAATGGATGATTATAAAAAATAATAATAGGAGGTTAGATATATCACTCTACCACGTATTTGGGTATGGTAAAAATAGGAAGAATTAAAATTGATTCCTATGTTCCAGTGGGTAGAGGAACTCATAATGATATAGACTCACTATGATTCCATGATTGTTTTATTAGTGGAATAGTTTAACTAAAAAATGTAATATAAAACTAAATAAAATAAAATTCAACTTCTAAATCATTGAAATTAAAAGGATCCATGGAATTATATCTCAACACAACATTGAGAATTTACCATTCCCTTTCATATTTAAAGTCTCACAAATAAAAACCATTTAGAAATGATATTATTTCACTTGAATAAATGTTTTAAAACACACATTTATTTTAAAATTTATTTTAAAATTCCAAAAAAAATCCTCTCTATCTATGAAAAAATTATAAATATTCTTTATCAACATTATAAAAATATCCAAAAAATAAACCAAATGACCCAAAAACATTGGAAACACTCAATTATTTCCATCTAATACAATAAAAACACCAGTCTTAATTAAATTTTAAATTAAAAGGAATCCATAAAAATTTTATATGAATAGTATATGTGAATAGTTTAACAAACAGTGAACCCAATATAAAATATGTCAATAAGAACTTCCTAAAACCTTGCATATATTTAAAATGGGTTTTTTATGTTGGACAACCAAACCATGAGCCCCAAATTCTTGTCTCATTATCACCCCAAATATCGAATAACGTTAAAACAATTTATGAAACACTCAAAAGGATAAAGGAACCATGAATTTGAATTAAAATTTTGAAAAATGAATAAAAAATTAAATTTCAGATTAAATAATTTCATCTTAAAAGACAATGGTAAACCATGTTTCATCATGAGAGGTGGTAATTAGGAACACACCAAAAAACAAACTCTGGAGTCTCAATAATCCTATATTAAATCTATCATACATTACAAAGATAATGCTTATATAAAGAACATATTCCATCTTAATAATATAGGATGTGATACGAATTTTTAGGAACAAGCATATGCTACACCTGATATTGGCACTCAATCTGGTATTTCGAAAATACTAAAGTGATTTTATGTTCCCAAAGTCCAGTAAAAAGTTGTTATTGCATCAAAAATAATTATGGGAATGATTAATACAAAATAGATATAATTCAATGCATATTGTAATTCTTTCAAGAATCTGACATGGTGATTCTAGCCATTGGAAGTCTATCTGAAACTAAATAAACAACATTAAAAATGAAATTGATCAATGTTTAAATATTAAAAAAATACAACACATATAATATACATAAATAGTAAAAATTCAAATACAAAAAGTGGAAAACATTCATGATGAAGGATCAAAATTAAAATACCCAACATGATATCTTTGTGACCCTGAATTCACCATAAAACCACAACATCTCTATGAGAGACCATAATAGGAAATTCTATATAATAAAACCTCCTAGGAAACTGAACCCAGAAAATATATCCACTTAGTCTACATTAATGAAGTGGTTCACATTTTTATTGATCATGATAACCCTATAAGAGTACAAAAAGAGTTAATACATTTCCTTTTTGAAAAATTTGTGAAAGAAATAAAAATACACTATTAAAAAATGGTTTTCATCAATTTGAAAAGTGGAAAATTAATATTATTTTCCAATAATCTTTAAAAACCGAATCTATCCTTAAGAAATATAAAAAAATTCCATTAGATATTCCATTTAAAATAATCCTTTGAAATCCCCATTTTAAAATAATTATTGAAACTAAAAAAATTAGATTAAAATTACTAATAAATCCAATGTTACTAATTTCAGAACACAATAGAGAAAAAAATAAAATGTATTAGAAACTAAAAAATCAAATCAAATAGGATTACTACTAATAAATATTAAATATGATTAAAAAATAAATTTTTTACATAGTAATGTATAAAATAATATATAATCATATGAATCCCCTAGAAATAAAAAAAGAAGATAATATAAACACTTGGGTAAAATCATCTAATGGCTTTAGGCCACTCATATACGATCAACTAGATAAATTTAACTAACCTCACCAATGGTACTCCCTAATGGGCTAGTCAGACCTATACTATGTGTATGTAGTCTATTGTATCATGACTAGATAATATCCATCTCCCAATATCTCATAGTGATTCATTAGATTCCCATGATATTAAAAATAGAGAATCAAGAAATATGTGTTCATTATCAAACATGGTTTTATGATGATTTATCTACCCTGACATCATGGTGAAATAGTTTAATCAAATGGTTACAAGTTAGTGGGTGTTTTGGATTGAGAAGGATGATATAATGATGTGATGTTTGGTTTCTCTTCTTAGGACATCTAGTCAAATCCTTTATATTATAAGACACAGGTACTTCAGTATATCAAATTGAAGTGATACGTTGATTCACTATGCCTTAAAGATATGTTTGGGTTACCTATCAACCAAGTTGGAAATATGGATTTATTTCCTTAATAAAATGGGGTGACAAACACATCTTCTTAAAAAATAAGTAACAAAATACATGAAAACCCATTATAATAAAAATATCAAGCCACCAACACACACTCCTCACTAAGAACATTACCACATGACATAAAAAGAGACTCGATAATTGAATATAATAATACATACCATTTGGTCATAAATATGTAGGTATTTAATTCAATATTTTGGGAAATTTGGGAGAAATATATTTAAATGAAGTGCTAACATGGCCTTAACTTCTAATATTATAATATATTTTTAGAAGCATTTGTTAAAAATAATTAATAAATAAATTTAATTTAAATTTATCCTTTTAGGATACTAAATGGAATTTTCTAATTTTTTACACATCTCATTATAAATCCTATCAAGAAAACATATTGAAAATAAAATTGTCATTTAGAACCTCTTTGGATTCCTAAAAATAAGTGCCTTCAAAACACCCGATTAAAATAATTTTAAGTCCCTCCATGAATAAAATAACCTAAATAAAAATAAAACTCATGGAAAAATATAATTAACCAACTAAAATATAAGTGAATCAAAAATATTCAACTGTAAATATAGAAACCACTTTAAAAGACACACTACTATCTTCAAAAATATTACTCTAAAACCATAACCTCTTACAACTAATTGAAAGTTAATTATCTATTGAAGTTGTTCTTTATAATGATTTTTTCTAAGAAAAAATACTATGGAATATATATTAATGCATAAGATCCATAATTCTCATGAAAATTGATATTGAAACCGAAACATGACATGGATTTTCAGAAAAATGAACAAACAAGTAAACACTTACCAGGGTCTAGATGAAATGATGAAAGTCCTTGAAATATAAGGATTGGAAGGTCCATAGTGGATTACACACACCCTATGAACCAAATACATAAGGAATTAGAACATAATATAACCTAGGGTTTTCCCATCACCAAAAAATCCCAAAGATAATTGTAGAAAAGGGAAAATACATAGAAATATTATATAAAAGGGGGGATAACAAGATAAACATACTGAGAATAAAAATAGGAGGGTTGAAATTTCATGTGGAAAGAAATAAGGGTCATGCCTCGGGATACTTAGGGTTTTCCCATCACCAAAAAATCCCAAAGGGAATTGTAGAAAAGGGAAAATAAATAGAAATATTATATAAAAGGGGGGATAACAAGATAAACATACTGAGAATAAAAATAGGAGGGTTGAAATTTCATGTGGAAAGCAATAAGGGTCATGCCTCGGGATACCTAGGGTTTTTCTATATGAGTGACTAGAAAAAGGAGGGTCATTATGGATAATAATTGAGAAGGGTTTTTAGATAAAATAAAAATTAAAAATTATGGGTAGGCTGAATGGTTTTGGTAGAAGGCTTCACCAAACCATTAACTAACCATGCCCCCTATAAAAAAACATGCTAACTATTCTATTTTTGGCTGTATTATTGGATAAACTATGTTCCAACCATTAAAATAATGTTTTCTTAATTGTAGGACTCATTCACATTTATTTTACGGTTAGTTCCATGTGTTTAGTATTGAATCCCAAAATTATAAAAAAAAATTATAGATACTCAACCAAAAAATAATGTGAACGAGTAATAAAGAATAACTTGATAAAATAATGAGGAAAGTTAATATTAGATTAAGATAATTATGATCATTTAATCCTTATCATTTATAAGGTAATAATATCATTCCTTCATAGAGTATCAACCACATTATTTTCCTTCCCAGGATTGTAATATATTGAGCAATAATAGTTATTGGTCATCTCTAACCACCTAAATTGGTTCGGGTTTAAGTCCTTATATATGAATATATAATTTAATATATCTATATGAAAACATATTTAAACATTTTAACCTTGTATATAATTCCTCAATTTCATCAATTAAAATAATACTGATTCTAGCTCCAAATCTGGCAGTGAATGTTTTTTCTGGGGAATCACTAATTAGTGTGAGGAATAAGTTACCACTATATCATTATATATTAGGACACACATCAATCCCTTCTTTGATTCATCACAATATATTTCAAACCATTATTAACAATAGGGTAATGTCAGTACATGTGTAGTGACAAACCTTCCATTGAGTTACATGAATCTTTTTTGTTTATATGTGCCTGGTAACTTTATTCCCTTTCTAGTTAAATTGGTTGGTGGATTTTATAGTAATAATTAATTTCATAATAATTTTAGGTTATATCCATTCAATATAATATAAAATGGATCTTTATTACAACAGTTTATCTGAATCATTATTTAATCCCCACTATTTTCAAATTATCCTTATATATAACTTGTATTATGATTATATAACCTATGAAAAATAATTTATGAATACAGAATTCACACTTTCTTAATTTAGAATAAAATATCCCTTTCCTCAATGTACATGGAATGATCCTCAAATTATCTTAATAATCTTCCACACTCTTCGAATATATGACAATATCATCTATAAAGATTTGGAAATTTTTATAAGTAATCTCTAAATAATATATTCTTCATATAGATGATGATTATAGGGGTTTTTTATTGTAAATAGAATATACATGAATTCATAGTTCTCATATGTTATATGAAAGTATTTCTATGGTATAGACTCAATTTTTTCACTAAATTGATTATATCCATGTCAATTTTCAATCATTAATTAATATTAAACCCCAAATAGCTAACTGATAAATTCATCAATATGTGGTATATGATACAGGTTCTTAATAATGGTTTTTTAAAGTTATTGATAATCAATAAAGATATAAATTTATCCATTATTTTTTCTAATAAATATTATTGTTCACCTCATGGTGAGTTACATCGGAATATAAAACCCTTATCTATATTCCCATGATGTTTCTTCCATAATTCCTCAAATATAACGTGGGTGATTCTATAATGATTCATTGAGATAGTCACAACACCAATTAAGAGTTTCATTCAATATTCTACCTCATTATCTTTGTTATAAATAATAAATTATTCGATAAATACATTGAAATGTTCTCGTATAATATTAATAACATCAATATCAGTTTTTCACCCTACCATTTGTGGTAAATTCCCATCAAGATTGGGTATTAAGTCCCATATAATGTAATTAATTTCCACATGGGGTTCATTGAAAAAATTACAATGATAGATATTCATAATTTTATTCAATATATGGAATATGACTTCTTTATCTTTTAAATTAATTTTGGCTATATATATAGAGATTTAATCAATGCCCAAAATTACCTCAAATTACACTAAATTGAGAATTTCATTATTTATTGGAATCAAATTAAAAAACTATTAGAAAAGGGTAATAATTTGGATACAACCATCATACCACTTGGAGTTTCTATCGATAATTAAATATCTAGACATTAGGATGTTGATATCATACTCATTGAAAAAATCCATGATATGAAATAGTGGTTATATATAAAATCGAATAATACATTTGTCATTCCAAATTGGTTTCTATGTGTAACATTAATCATCTTATTTTTTAACACGCCTTAGTAGTATTGGTTTCATAGGATTCCCCATTTTCTCTTACCTTTTAATATTGATGATGTTTATTGTCATCCTTGACACATGGATTAGTTCACATGTCAGAATAATTTCCCTACTCCATAGAATTGAATAATTTTAGTATAGTTGGTTCATTTTGATGATATTTCTTTTCATCCATTTAATTTTTTAGCCTAAGAAAATTTATTAGGAATTCATTTCCATGATAGACATCTTATCTACATCTGAATCATTTACATATCCCAATATGAAATATCCTCCAGGATTATCCCCACATTTATATAATGTAGAAAGATTAATATTCTTTTAACCATGGGTTTTACGAGGAGAGTTTTCCCGAAACTATATTTTCCACCGCCTCTCCTAGAATTTATGAAAATAATTAGCGTCTAAAATTTATATTTTAACCATTAGAAAACTTTTATCAATCTATTTATGAATACCAATGTCTATAAAAACTAAAAATATGCAAATTCAAATAATTCATCAACAAAATAAATGAATAGTTTTGATTTTAGGATCAATGATAAAATAATAAACAAACATTATAATTATTTTGCATAAAAAATTATAAGTGTTAATGGATTGATCGTCCTTTTTAGATCTATTAATTCCATCTCCATTTTATTTCATGGCATTTGAGGAAGGTGTTTTTTAAGAATACATTATTAAACTCTTCTTATAAGTAGAGTTTATTTATTCTTAAAACCTTATAACCTTATTGAGCATCCATTATTGTCCAACATCACCCCTAAAATGATAAAAAAATTTAAAATTATTGTTTATACATTATGAACTAGAGAATTTAAAATATCTTTTCTATTATATTGATTCATTTCTCAAAAATAAGTTGGTTGGTAGACCCACTAAAGGAGGATAGGAGTTTCCGCATGAATGATTCAATGCATAGATATTCATTCATTGGTTATTTAGGGTGTTGAGTTTGATTTGTGTTATTTTTCATATCTTGAGAGAGTAGGATGATAATTTTTTATTAGATTTATCACACTACTAACATCTTGTTGGGATTTTCATTAAGAAAATAATTATATTTCCCATCACTTTTACTGTTAACTTGATTCTTCCGGGTTCTATAAAATGAAAAAAAATAAAAAAATTATAATGAGCATTAAGAAATAATAATAAAATTAATAAATCAGATATTATAGAAAATTGATCCAATGATTCCCTATGTTATGACATATTCATTTCGACCTATTATATTTTAGGTTCATCTAAAAAAATATGTTTCAAAAAAGTTTTTTTATATTATATCACATTATTCTTTGATTATAAATATATAAAAATAAATAAACCCCATATCGATTCCAAGTGAGGTGACCAAATCAAAATAGTTATACATATTACAACAATTTATAAGAATATTAATCATATTTTATAATCAATCAAAACCCAAAACCAAAAGTTTTAGTATCATTGGTGACAAAATACACAAAAATATTATTTTACAAAATATTGAATATATCCAATAAATTATCTTCAAGCATGAGACACTTTAAAAATATCATATATAATTCTGTCATTCATAACCTAGTGAATATAAATATAAGAAAGGGTGGGATCAGGTTCAATCTAGGGGTAAAAATGATAGAAAACAATTGAATATAAAAAATGATAATATGATAAACATGTCGGTATGAGTATATATTCATGTTTCATGGATGTAACACAACATAATCATACCTAATAAAACATAGGATCATTGGTCATAGACTAAGGGTATTGAAATAACATTATAAATGTTATGTGTGAATGTGGAAAAAAGATTCAATTATCATGATAAATGAGAAAATAACATATGAATATTAATATGAAAAATATATAAACCTATAAAAATATTCCTTGTGTTATATATCAATAACAAGACCATAATATCTTTGTTTAAAGAATACCATAGTGAATTGATTTCACTCCTCATTCTAACAAGCATAGTGGATAGAGACTCATGGTAGATTGGGATCACACCCAATTCCTATACATATCATCTCATGAAATAAAAAAAACTTCCTAATACATTGAAGGCCTATAATGGATCCACCCACCATATAATGATAAAGTATACAGAACTGTGTCACGTGATCATGAAAACAGCCATAATTCTATCATATATTTATTAAGAAAATAAAAAAAAATAGGACTATTGAAATCATAAACATGACTTAATCATAATCCTTATAGGTAAATAAGGAGGATAGTATCATTTGATAATATCCCCAATGAATACTAATCAACATTAAAGGATGTAGTCATAGATTACAAACTGTTTTTTAATAGCATTCGAAAATTAATTTGAAAATAAAAACATGAAGAAAATTTCTTATATTTTAATAAATTTTATTGAAATAGAAAAATACACAAAATAGTATGAATATATATTACATTTGAAAAAATTAAAATATTAGAGAAGAATATTCATTATGAAAAAATATTTATAAATGTGGGAAAGTTCATTCATGTAGAAAGTGTTAAAAGTTGAATTTTTTTTTCATAATTTTGTAAAGAGATTAAAAGTTTTTGGAATAAAACCACACTAAAATTGTTAAAAAAAATATTTAAATTTCAAATAAATTAAATTAAATTGACAAAAAATCAATAAATCATTAAACAATATATAGTTAAATCCATAAATCAAAATAAAGAATAATAACAAGGAGGAGAATGATTCCCCTACACAAAAGAATCTGCAAGGTTAGTTTCACATATAAGAATCACTTCTTGTGAATTATGAACCCGAGGAGAAGTCAAATGGTAGGATGACTTGTAATCCCATTTGAATAATTATATTAAAATAATTTATATATGGTTTTATAGAAAATTATATATAATTTACCTTAAAATAAGTTTTCACGACCCATCCTCGGGGCCTATGTCGGGACTACCCCAAGCCCGCCTTCCATAGGCCAGGGGCTGGCGACTAACAACAAAGGCGCAAATCCCAAAAAAAAGGGAAGGTATTTCCTTTATAAAAGTTAACAACACAACAGAGTACAAGATGAAGCAACACTAAGTAAAGTAGTAAACAACATACTGAAAGTACACGGGGCTGGAAATACAAGCCCAAAATTAAGGTTCAGCTACAACTGAAAGTAAAGTACAACTCAAAGGATAACTGCTGAAAGGGTGACAAGCAGCTACTGGATTGTCCACCATGGATCCTACCTGTAGGGTAGGTACAGATATCCTCCTCAGAACTCCATGTCCGATCGTCTATCCTTCCGTCTCCTCCAGGTACCGACTCGTCGTGAGATCCACCTCCGGGTACTGACTCGTCATGAAATCCACCTCCGGGTACTGTCCAATCCTCGAACACTCTACCTCCTTCAGCACTGCCCATCGTCTACATCCAACACAATGAGGTGCGGGCATAGCCCGTGTAGAGGTGAGTATAACAATTCTCAGTAGGGACCCCGATACCCTCAAGGTCTCACTAAATCTAACAAGGATAACCACAAAGAAAGATCTCAACAGATAACCTCTACTTAGGTATATTCCCATACATATAGCTAAGTTATCAAGTAACCCATCTCAATCATGAGGAAAACACAAGGGTTATTGACTCAGATCAAACCAGGATTTTATTCATGATGTCGAAACCACGGCTGCCGGAGAACTCCTCCTCTTTCGAGTACAGTGGGCCTGCCGCTACAACCAAACACGCCCCACTAACCTTGTACTGCTGATGTACTCCACTTGTCGAGTACTGTGGGCCTTCCGCTGCAACCAAGCGCATCCCACCATGGGTCTGCTTCTACAACCAAGCGCACCCCCTTATAGCCTACATAGGTACTCCTTCTATCATGTACCGTGGGTCTGCCGCTACAACCAAGAGCACCTCCGCCGTGGGTCTACTGCTAAAACCAATCACACCCCACTGGGCTATCTAAATCACTCTGAGATGATCGATCAGCAGTCTTCATGTCTCAGCCAGCTTCTAGGTCTCTACACTCTGCTAGCTCATCATCGGGAGGGTCCGCTCCATGAGCTACTGGTTGATACTCCAAGTATCCCAATGTCCCACGAAGAAGTATCACAAAATACCGCCTCATTATAGGGGTCTCAACGCAACAGACAGCGCGTCAATCGGACGCCCGGTCTGTGAGTTATTAGCCTTTTCGTCCCAGGGGCCCGGTTGGTTTCATGTACGAACCAACCGGACCGTATTTCAACTGTCACCCGAACTCACATAGGGTATACTCATAGGGACTCTTTCTCAACGTGATTACCAAAGCCGCTAACGGTTCGTCAAACGGTCGTCCAGTCTGAAAGTTATCGGCTTTTCCGTTCCAGGGGTCCGGTTGGATTTCGGGTACAATCCAACCCAGCCTTACTCCAACTGCATCCAAACCTCAGGTGAAGTATGCCAAAAGTTATGCCTCATCAAGAGGAATACAACATAGTCGACGTAACGTCAATCGGGCGTCTGGAACTCAAGTTATAAGCGTTTCCACTCTGAGGGCCCAGTTTGTTTTGGTTTCGAACCAACCCGGCCATACACAAAGTTCTCCGAAACCTTGATTGTAATATACTGAAACGACTATGTCGATCCAAGGATCCCATCGCAATGGACAGTGTGTCAATCGAAGGTTCGTAGCCCAATATATGGTAAAAATACCGGAAGTGATCCGAAAATGGGGGGTCTGGGCCTGGTCCGACCCGGCCTAACCCCCCCCCCCCCCAGTCCGGGTCTGACCTGGTAGAGCACGGCCCGACCCAGCGGGGCACGGCTCGGCCGGGCTAGGTGCGGCCCGGTCCGGTCCATGCAACCTTACCAAGCCCGGCAGAGTGGCATGCTCGCTCGGCCAGCAAGCCAAGCGGGGGACGCGGCCCCCCGCGGCCCTTGCGCTCCACGGATGCGGCGAGCACCGTGTCCTGCTCCCCTGGATCCCACGCGGTCGCGGGATCCGGCCGCCTGCCGCCCCGGTTGAAGCCGTAGAGGTTCCTCCTGGCAGCGGGCCGGAGCGCCGCCGCCTCCGGCCGCCGGTGATGTCTGCGGGCCACCAGAGTTTCTCCATTGGTCCATTTTCAATTCCGTCTGAGCTGGGAATCTTTGCGGGATCCGAACTTCACTGCAGAAACATAAAATCGCCTCTAAGGTCCGTTTCGTCATTGCCCGTCGATTCGCAATTAAAATAAACAATCTGCGGAGTCTTCGAATCGTCTCTACGACCCAGACTCCGGCCACGGTTTCATTTGGCCTCAACGGCGCAACACAACGGTGTTGCGCTTCTTCGCCATGTTCGTCCTTGTTTTCATGCGGTGTCGTTGCACCGCGCCGCCTTTGTTCGAGCTGCAATGAAATCCACAACAAAAGGGGGAGGAGGGTCAGCCATGTTCGTGCAGTCCGACCTCCTCTCGTTATAACGATAACAGGCGGCCCAAAAATTTAATATTGGATGGAAAAAGAATAAACACGAACACAAATCCAAACCCCTACCTTGATGAAGTAGTCGAACGAGGTTCGTTGTGGGAAAAATCTCATCGCGGAAGATGGCGTCACGGAACGATGCTCTGTAAGCGTCGCCGGCATCACGGTACACGGCGTTGTGGAGAAGAGGATAATCGGTGTCGTGGTACACGGTGTCCTATCGTCAATCTCTTAGGAATCAGTATTCTTTGCCGTCCTTCGTCGGAGGCCGGCTTTCTTCGTCGTTCTTCGCATTCTTCAACATGGAAGAACATTCTTAAAGACTACAGTTCTCTTCTTTGTTCCACACAACGAAACAACAATAATAAAATAAGGTTTCCCTTATTTTATTCCTCATGTCAACCCTTTTAAAATTCAAAAATAATACATGAATTAATTAACGTGTGTTGACCAATTAATGAGGCGTTTAATAAACCAAACAAAATTGAGAGTTGGCTTGGAATTAAGTGGGGGTGCGGGTGCATTACTCAATTAATTAAATAAAGGTGGTTTTAAATGATTTGAAGGGGAGGGACTCGTGTGGGCCCCACATCACTAATATCCTACCTAGTAGAGTTAGGATATAGTGGGTCCCACTTCATCCATCTTTCCTAGGATTAAACTACTTTAGAAAATAAAATAAAAATTGTTGCATAAATTTTATTTTATTCATTACTTAACCCATTTTTTTAAAACCCACACCCAAGCAAACGCAACTCTAGAAAAGGTGTTCCTAAGCATTTATCGGTGCTGTGGTTTCATCGGTGCCCTCGGATTTCGATTCCGAACACCAGTTCAAAAGTTAGGATAACCCACTCGTTCGTTCACTAAACGTACCCGAGCTAAACTTCATAAATTGATTCTGGGCACACCGGGCCTTGGAATCAGGTTCCGTCAGAAACTGCATACTTGTAAAATTCCAAAAAAATTAAGAAATAAATTTCCATGAATTTTCCGGGTCTTTACATAATTCAAACATAAACAATATCAATTTCAAAAGAATATTTGTAATAAAACACATACCTTTACTCTAGATTTACATAAATGTTATTTAACCTCTATAATAATTAAAATAATCATCTTAATAACAAAATTGAAAAATTTATTCGTAAACATTATCTTTCATATATTTTGGAATTTCCTTATGAAGGGAGTGTTTAAAAATTCTTTATTTCATGTTTGAAAAACCATGAATATTTTAGTACTTCTGATTTATATATTTTATGAAAACATTTTATAGGGTAAGATAGTTTTTATGATAATTCAGAAAGTTTTTAGGTGAGTCACCACCATTTAAGAACTACCACTAAGGCATGTTACCACCAGTCAAGAGTCACCACTAAAGATGAGATACCACTTGTACAGTCACTGACATCCTTGCCACCACCAGCAGAGTAACTACCAACCTTTTAACTACTAATGTAGTTACCCTTAGGCATGTAACCACTAGAGTAGGTACATCCAAGAATCTATCATCAGGACCTATCAATGTTAGACTCTGAGTCATCGCTAGCCTAAGGTACCACCCGTCAAAGCTATCATCTAATGATGATTCTCCACTATCTTCATGTTATCATTTGTATTTGACGACTATAATGAGATTTTCTCAATAACTATTTCCATTCACGGATAAATTTACCATGTCTTAAATGACGCAGTCTAACCCAATCCAAGGATTTTAGATCTACATCAATTGTTTCTACTATATCTATGGGAATAACCAACTCTCCATATTTATCTCTATATAACGATTACTGACTATAAATATTATAAGAAAATTATTCAATTGAATCTATGAAATCTCGATGATTAATTTTTTTGAATATCAACAACACAAAAGCACAATGTCATTTTCATAGATTGATTGAGATATTTATAGAGATCAACTAGAAAACACAAAAATTCATATGATCCACTATTTTTTTTGAAACTTTCAAGAATGAAGCTTGAAATTCTCACCTTAGTTAATCTAAGTACTCGCAACATTATGAGAAAACCAGGTTGATCATCACAATTCACTTCATATTCTTTTTAATTTTCTTTTTGTTTATTTTGAGCAGCGTGTTGGTACATTTTTTGTCAAACACATAATGACTCTTGAACCTAATCTAAAGAAAATTTGTTACTCTCTATTTATATTTACATCATTGATTCTATATTTTTTGTGTAAGGGGTCCTTATATGGACTATACTATTTTACTATTCACATTTAAATATGGAAGATTCTTTTTTTCCTATAAATATTGTAGTTATTTTAATAATCTTGGTAGTGGAACTTTTTAATTATTATTATAATATACTTCGTATTAAGTGATTTCTAAGTGGAAGGGATTAAGTTTCATATTGATACTAGACGTCTTGTTTATTATAATGTGTCATTTTTTTGTTTTATTACCAAAAACTATATCATTTTTAAAATATAAACAAAATAATTAATTTTATAGTTACTATTAACTAGTTTCTATAAAAAAAATTCTATCTAAATTTATTTAAAAAAATTAAGATAATTATATCACTATTTTAACTAAGATATAATCACTCTTGGATAAATCTTTTAAAATGACATATCTTACATTGACCTTCAATTTTGATTAACGGCCAGTTAATTTTTTTAATGGGTAATTATTTTTAATAAAAAAAATTATTGGGAACTCAATTCACCCCCTCTTGAGTTGCTTACTCTGACAAACATTTCACATCAAAGGATTTGAATTATCATTTAAACTATGATTTTAGTTGTGTTCTAAAGATCCCAAATTTATATCAAAACTAAATTTTAGTTATTTATTGATATAGATAATAAGGATCTGATTCCAAAATACCTTCTTATTTTAATGGAACAAATTGTTCTCAATGTAAAATCAAAATTGAAATGCATTTAGATCTAATGGGTTTTCACATTTGGACTGTAATAGATGATATTTATGAAATACCACACACAGCTAGGGTTACTTTGAGTGATTCTAAAATATAATCATCAATAATAATTGTAAAGATATGAATTCAATATTTTGTGCCTTGGGTGATGAGGAATATAATATAATACCTACATAAAATTTTATTTTGAAATATGGGATGTCTTATTTGACTCTCATGAAGGGGCATCAAATGTATAATAAATGATACTAAATAGATATACAATCAAGGGTGATACTTTTAAAATGAAATATGATGAAGCTATTTCTGATATGTATCACAAGATCATTAAAATAGTAAATACCATGATCTCACTTAGAAAACAAGTGGATGACAAAGCTCATGTGATGAGACTTCTTAAATTCTTACCAGAAATATAGAGAGGAACCTATGTATCAATTATATAATTTTTTGATATAAGTGAATTTACTTTCAGGGAATTCATAGGAAAGATGACGATGTAAAAAAGTCAAGATTAAATTCAAAAAGCATATTGATGAAGATAAACAAAAAATAAAATCAGTAGCCTTCATGACTATTAACTCCAAATAAAGGGAAAAGATAAAAACTGAAATTACTAGTGAATAATATTATCATAATGATAAGAATGAAGGGATATCCCACATATCCATGAGACTAAAGAAATTATATATAAAAATAATTTCTTCAAAAAGAAAAATTTCAGAGGAATTTATGAAAACATGGGAATTTGGAAAAGGGATACGAAAAGGATGATATTAAAATTTAAATCACCTACTAGGAAGTTAATACGAACAGGTACATTAATGTTTATTATAAAAAATTATAATATAAAGAAAATTGAGTTCAAAAAATAAAGATTCAATAATGTTATTGGAGAAACATGGAGTGCCTCTGATGATTGCTTAAGTGATGTAAAGACTAATCAATAAGATAAGTCTGATAGGGAAAATATATTCTTTGTATCAAGCACAACGGGGGTAAAAAACTCTTCCTGTTTCCCTTACTAATATTTAGATTCATTCTGAAAATAAAGATAATATTGATATTTGGGAGAACATATCAAAAAATTATTTTTATTAATACTATAATAGGATGGAAGATACATTTCATAAAATTAAAGATAAATATATGTCACTTATAAAAGCATGTTATGACAGTAAATATTAAAACTAAACATATATGGAAAAATTGAAAAATGAAAATTTTTTGGAAGAGAGAAATGAATTAAAATCATATAAGGAATAGTTAAAGAAATACATAGAAACTATTTCCAATGGAAGGAAAATATTAACTCAAATACATTGAAAATAAATATATCCCATGTGTAACATTGATATAGGTTACCAACCTGGACAGAGAAAAATTGTAAAAACTATAATTATGTCAAATACTAGTTTTTAATATTTATATATTTCCATTACTTACTCAGCTAGAACTAATAATTTTTTATAAGAATCATAAAATATATTTATAAGAAACCAATTTTGAAATTATGGGTGCAAAAATCACTTGTTACAAACATAACTAGCCCCAAAAAAGAATTGGGTACCAAAATCATTTTTTAAATAATCATTTTTTTTTTGAAACATGTTTCAATACCTCTAGAAAAATCCAATGGTGTCGGGATAACGGGTGTTACAAACATATGATTGGTGAGTATTCAAATATTAGAAATATTATTAATGTTTATGGTGTACATGTAACTTTTGGTGCAATAAAACAAAATCATTAGACTTGGCCAAATTTGTAATTATAATTTAGTATTAATTTCTACATTTTTATATGTATATGGTTCAGAATATAATCTACTTTGTATTTCAATGTTATGTGATGATGGTTTCTATGTAAAACATTAAAATAATGAATTCCATGTATTTAATGGTAAAAATGTTTTAATTTTTACTGCATTGAGAAATCATATCATTTAATCAATTGATTTAAATTATTCATCTTCTAAAAAATTTATTTCTTAAGAGCATTTGACAATGAATCGTGGATTTGACATTAGAGAATAGGATATGGAAATTTTCATTCACTTATAAAGATAATGAGAAAAATGTTGGTTAAAGATCATTAAAAACTAGAATTCTAAAAATATAAGGTTTGTGACCCTTATCAAAAAGGAAAAAACCATAATAATTACTTTAAATATAATAAATATTTTTCCACATATCTTCCTCTATAATTAGTTCATATTGACCTATTTTGAAACTTCGAGAGTTTCTATTTTTAAATTAAAACACTATGTCGATGTGCTTGTAGAATAATTTTCTAGGTACACTTTTGTATTATTCTTAGCTCAAATGGGTGAAGCTTTTTTCTGACATTATTATGTATTAAAAACCTGTATAAAATTTAAAAAACAAAGGATTAAGACCTTATAGAGTGATCTTGTTCGAGAATTTGAAAATTCGGAATTTTAATCATTTTATTCTAAAAATGGTAATAATCACAACTTTTCTTCTCTAAGGATTTCACAACAAAATGGTTTGGTTTAAAGAAGAAATATAAATCTTCAATAATAAGCCCAGACTATGCTAAATTAGTATAACTTACAAATCTACATTTTGGAAGAGGTTGTTTGCACAACCTATTATATAATAAAATTATTTTTAATTAGAAATCTCATAATATAAACACCATATGAGTTTTATAATAATAGGAAACCAAAGATTAATTAATTTAGAGTTTTTGGTTGCAAAGTATTTGTTTTAAATAAAAAAGATAATCTGGAAAAATTTCATCCAATGGTGATGATGGAATTTGTCATGGTTTTTCAACTTCCAAGAAATCATATTGAGTATTTATTAAAAGATATAATATAATGGATTAGTTTGGTCACATTATGTTTAATAAAACTGATCATAATTAAACTAAAAATATCATATAGATCCTAGATAATGATCTGTACAGTCTAAACAACAATTCTAAATGAAATTTCTATTAAACTAGTATATTGTTCATCTAGTAAACTACCAGAACCCAAACCTGAAGAATATCTTGAGACAACTTTCACGAATTTTCATAGAGCTGTTTGGACACATAGAAACCACCCTATATATGGAGTAAAAGGATTCAAAGATATAGACACTCAATCTAGATAATCCCATAGGAATCAAATTGAACACCAAGCCTTCTTGTCACATCATTACTTTTAAAACATTAATGATGATATTAATGACTAATTCTGGGTAATAGAAATGAAAGAAGAAATTAATCAATTTTAAAGAAATAGTGTTTGGTAACATGTTGATAGACATAAAGAAACATTTACTATCAGAACTAAGAAGGTGTTCAGAAACAATATTGATGACTCAAGTACTATAATAATAAATAAGGATAGATTAGTTGCATAGGGTTATAATCAAAAAGATTGTTTTGGTTATGAAGAAACCTTTTAACTTGTATCCATACATGAATATAATAGTTTAATACTTTTCCATCCATCACATTCTTATTTAATACTATATTAAATTGATGTTAAAAGTAAACTCATAAATGGGATTATAATTGAGGTTGTTTTATCAACAGTCCCCTAGATTTTAAAACCTATTTTTTCAAATCGTATTTCCAAACTAACAAAAAATTTATATGGTTTAAAACAAGCTCATAGATCTTCGTATAGTAGGCTTAAATATTTTATTTTATAATAATGTTTTAAAAAATATATACCTCATCCAATATTTTTTTATAAAAAAATTACAAATACTTTTTTAATAGTTCAAATATTTGTTAATGATACTATTTTTGGATCTCGTAAAGATTCACTGAGTACATATATTTTAAAATAAATGAAACAATTATTTGAAATCGGTTTAATGGGGGAACTAAAATTATTTCTTGGTTTTCAAATAATTCCATATAAATATGCAATTATTTTAAATCAAAAAATATATAAAAAATAACATTAAAAACATTTTGGGTTAGATATCCCTAAAATCATTAAGACTCCACTGAGTACCACCTACAAAATATATCTTGATTAAGTTAAGAAATTATTAGACCAAACAAATTACCTACATATGGTTAGATTTCTATTGAATTTGACTACTAGTCAGCCTTATATTATGGTTATTGTGTGTACATCAACACACTTTCATGAAAATACCATCAATTTACACTTATTAGATATTAAAAGAATATATAAATACCTCAATTATACAGGTAATATAAGATTGTTTTTATAAAGAGGTAATTTTTTTGATTTAGTGGGTAATTCAGATGCTGATTTTTTTGGACTTAAGTTAGATAGAAAAATCTCATTAGGAAAATTTCATCTTTTCAAAAAATATCTAGTATCACGGTGTAAGAAACAAAATTGTGTTGCACTGTCTACTAGTGAATCTGAATACATAATTATAGGTAGTTATTGTGAAAACATTATATGAGTAAAACATAATTTACCTAATTTGGATTCAAATTTTGACATGTGCCTATAAATTGTGATAAAATAAGTATGATAAACACTTCCAAACATCTAGTATCTCACACTATAACAAAACACATTGACATAATACATCACTTTTTGTAATACCATTATCAAAATGTTATATACATTAGAATTTATTAGAATAGAACATCCTCTTGTAGATATCTTCAAAAAAAGACATTGAATTCTGAAAGATTAAACTACATCAAACATGAATTAATAATGAAAAGTTTTAAATGACATGTCAGCATTGGAATGTATCAATTGGAAACTCACCATTGAAAAGTTCCATCGGTATGTCACCATTGATGAGTTGCAATTTATAACTCACAATTGATGAGTCATGATTGATCAGTCGTCATTGATGGGTCATTGTTTAATGATTCATTCTTCCTTTTGTTATAGTTTCTTTTTTAACATTACTTTTCTTTTCAGATTGATTTTTTTTTTATATTTATTTGTTTTTATTGATTTGAATCCCTAAATGATAAAACTCATAACTAATGTCTAATTTATTCCCTTTCCCTTCAAAACATTAATCACCTTAAACCATATCTTCCTCTAGAACCAATCATCTTTCCTCCCTCTCTTGCTCTACATATGCCTTCAACTAATAAGAATGACCCATCTAAATTTATCTATAGAATTGAATATAAAAGAGGTGAGAAAATAAAGTAATGATAAATGATCTATAAGTATTTTATTTGTTTCATAAACCCTGGATTTTGATTAATGAGTTATTGATGTAGAAAATGATATAGATGCACAATTTCTTACACCAAGAAATATACTCGTTTTGAATGTTGTTTAAGATTTGAAGTGGATAAACAAGTTTATAATGATTAACCATGTGTATTATCCGAGTTTGGTCTTTGATTAATATCAAAATACTGAGTTTTCTTTCGGAGATGAAAAGGATGATATAAGAAGTTGAATTGATGGAGAATAATTTTACAACTCTTCAACAAAATGTTAAATTTCTCTAAGAATACATCATAAAGGGGTATATGAGTATTTTCAAGGATGAATTACCAGTGATAGTGGGATTTTGAATTATAAATAAGCTCTCTAATAGATGAAAAGGTATGGTACACTATGGAGTTTTATAGATGCGGAACTTGGTGGTGAGTGTAAACTATTATTCAAGTTTGTACATCATGTATTGTTTACTAAAAACAGATTTTAATACTATGAAATGTTAGGTTGTTTACTTCTTGTTTATGGAGAAATAAGGAAAAATATTATTCTTTGTAGATTTATGATGATCTATATGTATGAAATGTGAATGAAAAGTTCAATATTAAACTCTTTGATATACCTGAAGATGATATCTTCCATATTTGATGCTAATGTCTTAGTCAAATAAGTTAAATAAGGTGAAGATAATTATGATGGATTCTGTTAGTCAAAAAAGAATCAAAAGAGATAAAGTGGGTTGGAATCCAATGAAGAAGTGTTGGGTAAGATATAATGATTATATATATGATGAATTCAACTCAATTGACTGTCCAAACACACCTATGTAAATGGTGGGTCCTACTTATGATCCGGATGGATTATTTGTATATTATGTTGATGATAATGATTGTGATAATGTTGAGGAAGTTGTGTAAGAAGAAGAAGAATTTTGAGTTGAAGTGGGGAGTGATCTATAGATCAAAAATATCGTTTTATTGTTTCTTATGGATTTTTCAGTCCATCAAGTTATCTAACAACTTGATAATATCTTTTAGATAAAAATGACAATGAGAAAACCAAAGCATCAGGAGTAGACCAATTTAATATATCGTCCTCGAAATCATCAAGAGACTAGATTACCAATTTAAATAATGGGAATAGTAATGATGTTGTTTATTTTAAGGATGACGATGTCAAATATGACCATGAAAATCAGATGGGAATGAAAGAAGGATAAATATGATCATGATGGTGAACATGATGTAGATCATAATGGTGGAAGTAATTATGATTCTGGTGATGATCATAAATATGGTCATATTGATAGAGATGATAAGAATAGAGTTTTTCATGATGATTATGATCATGAAATGGTTAAGTCACATACTTTATCCCATGTGGTATCAATTTCTATATAGAGTGAGTATCAATCCCATGATAATGATATTATTCTTTTTCAATTTTTTCTATAGTTGATAAGCAAGATACTAGTGGGAGGGATAAGTATCTCAAACGTTATGATTACTCAGAGCTAGTGGGTTACATAGAACTAGAAGTTATAACAAAACTAGTAGGTCTCACATAGATTGGTCATATAGATATAGTCCATTATATACCTGAATTCGGTGAATATTCTCATGTTCCAAAGTAATATCATATTCTTCCATATACAAGACATAATGTTCGGGATTTTGATGAATAGGAAACTTATCTTGGTTATTTTTAATTTTATTTTATTATAGTGACTCATATGATGAAAAAAGTAAAAATACTATAAGAGTAAAGGGATCCTTGGTGGATCCAATTGATTAAGATGATGAGTTTCAACCATTTACTCCAATGGAGACAGACAGTAGGGCTAACGCTATTATGCCAACTGAAAAAAATAGATCATCCCCCCTCTCCAATTTAATCTCCTTCAGATGTTATAACAAATGAAAATTTATAATAACTTTAATGAAATTTGAATACTGATATGGATTCCTTGGGAATGAATTTGATTCTAGATCTTAAAAATGTCATCATCTCTCAGTTATATCAAATTTCCATACTAAGTAAGTAAATGAATTGATATTTGGTTGAGATTATTATAACTCATTTACAACCCAAAATTTTATTTCATGTTCAATAAATTCATTTGGTGAATATATGATTGTCAAAAGTGGATATTTTGAAAGCCTTGGTATAGGGAATGACATCGTATTTCTTATATATATTCAATTCTATTACATAGAAGATGAAATGCATGTTCGCTACTACCTCTATATCCACAGAAACTCATCCTACATTAGTACCTATTGATAGATAGATTTTTGGACATATTATCAGGGAATAAATTAGCAGTTCTTTGGTTATGTGTCAACACATCAGGAGAAATTAAGGTAGATACACCATCATGGATATCATGTCTATAATATGAAAAAGGAGTATGACATTGATCTCCAGACTAATAAGGACATAATTAAGTATAATATAAAGTATTATATTTTCAATAATATACCAAATGTATGATATTAATCTAAACACCAAATCCCTAGAATATAAGATTAGAATTCCATCAGTTATAAGGTAATTCAATGAATAATTGTGTGAACTAATGGTTCTCACTCTAGTTTTGAAAATATTTTTAGAGGATAAAAGGGATCTTTTTAGTGCAATAGAGATGAGTGGTAATATTATAATTGAATTTATCACCCTCATGAAACCCTTTCTAGATGTTCATAGTATAGTTGTTATTATAATGAGGGAAATTCTAGTGACTACTATTTTTTCAGCAATATCCATACAGCCAGTTCGATAAAGACATTTACTGATTATTCTTTGGGATTAACTTTTACCCCCACCATTTTATCCTACGAGTTTATCACCAACTGATTCTATGAGGCACCTAATACATGTTCTTTTTTGAGATCTTATACTTCCTTAAACAAAAATTTCTTCCATGACAACTTATTCTATTACTATCACTACTTCTACTTCAATCCCTCAAGTAAAAGAAAAGAAAAAAAGCGAAATATAAAGTTTCACACCCACCTACCTCATCTAGTGAATCTCATTGGATGCATCCTTTGAAAGAGAAATTTTTCTTGTGGTCTTTCTCTTTTTTTTGTAATACTCTATACTTTTTAGTGAACTATTCAATCAAATGTATTAATGTTATTATCATTTTTTTCATTTTTATATTAACCATATTCTCTTTGTTATAATCTCAATAGAAGAGATAAATGGGTATTTATTTTTTACAGGGGGAGAAAATATCAAATCTAAATATTCTTTGAAATATTAGTTATATATGATTTATATTTATTTTATTTATCTATTTTAAACTCTTAATGTTACAATGTTGACTAATGTTACTCTTCATGATATTACATTATGTATTAATGTAACTATTCATTATTATTAAATTTAATACTAATGTTATTATTGAATGAAATTTATTAATGAGCAGAATGTTAAGAACTTATTTATATTAATGATCAAACCCCATAATTCATTTAATAATAATTATTTTCATACTGTATAACAATATTTTATATGGTAAGACTATTTTTATGATAATTCAGATAATAATGGAGTGGATTCACCACCAACTAGAATGTTCCACTTATGAGTGTTACCACTAGGTAGGAGTCACCGCTATGGATGAGCTATCAGCAATGGAGTCACCATCATCCCCCTCACCACCAACTGAGTCACCACCATCCTTTTAACCTCTAACGGAGTTACCTCCAGGGTTTTTACTTCCATACGAGCTACATCCATGTAGCTACCATAGGGACTTGTCTCCATAAACTCTAATTCATTACTGGACACTAAGACACATCCATTCTATGTTATTTATGATCTGAGATACTGTCAGATGTTGAGTTGTCACCATCTTCATGCTACTATTTCTATCTGATGACTTTGAAGTGAATGGATCAATGATCATCTATATTCAATGATAAATTGACCAAGTCTTAAATAAAATAGTCTAAGATGATCAGAGGAATGTGGGTCTCCTTAAATAATTAAATTTATATATATAAGAAGAACCATCTCTCAATAACTCTCTCTATATGATGATTATTGAATAAAAAGTCTATGATAAAATTTTTGTTATTGAATCTATGATTATAAAAAAGCACACCAATTCATATTCTATGAAGATAAATGACACATAACCATAATATCCTTTTCATAGATTGATTGCAATATCGAAAGAGATCAACTAGAACACTACAAAATTTCAATGATCCTCTATTTTGATAAAAATTTCAAGAACTATTCTCGAACTCCTCAGCTAAGCCGATTTGAGGACAAAAAACATTTTGAGAAAACCATAATAACATCACTTTTCTCTTAATATAAATTTTATATCTCCTTCTTTTTTTTGAGAAGTGTGTTATTACTTTTTTTTCAGACACATATTTTCTCCTGCACCTAATCTAGAGAATAATTGTTATTCCATATATCCCTTTACATCTTTTTTCCACACTATTTTGGAAGAGGTCCTTGTGAGGAATGTATGGTTTTACGTCACATTTTTTGATATAGAATAGGATTTTTACCTAGTTAGCTTGTTTTTTTTGTTTATTTACCTGATCCAGGTTGTGAATTTGTTTGATTATTATTATGATATGTTTGGAATGAAGTTATTTCCATGTAGAGGGGATTAATACTTATCTTCAGACCAAACCACTTTCTTATTCTGATGTGTTATTTTTTTATTACCAAAACCTACATTGTTTTTAATATATAAAAAAAACTATTATTTTTATAATTAATCGTACGTTGTTTTTATATATGTTTTTTCTATGTAAATTGATTTCAAAATCTATGATATTTTTTTCATTATTTTAACTGTGACATAATCACTCTTTGAATAATATTTTAGAAGGTAATATCTTATATTAATGTGTTATTTGGTTAATTAGCTACTTTATTTTTTTAAAGATATTTTATTTATATAAAAATATTTATTGAGAACACAATTCACCTCATTCATGAGTTAATAACTCTAAATAATAATATACATCACTTATCACAATTTGTTAAACATATATTAGTTAGTGATCATGTATTTTCTTTATCTAATATTTCGGATTTTGATTGTTTCATAAAAGTTCCCTAATAGTGATGTTGATCCTAATTATTTAATATCATGTTAAAAATTCTAAAATTAGACATTTCTGTGGAATCTTGTTGATATAATTTATTTTTTCCATGTTTATTTAATGGAAATTATATTTATGGATCACTAGAATGGAATTCATGAAGAACATTTTTTTGATTAATTTACTTATAAAACTGCTTTAATTAATATTGATCGGGTTTCTATATCATCCATAAAAACCTTATTCATGACATATATTAATCTTCAATATCATATATTACCCATATTTACGTCTTCAAACTTATTCATGATGAAAATGATGATGTTGGCAAGGTATTGTTCAAAAAGGAGGTTGAACCAACCTAAACAAGAACATATTATAATTGAGAATGAGTAATTTTAGAGGGTTATATAATAGTAATACAATCTTATCAAAAGAATAATAATTTTAATATATCATAATTACTATATATAATATTATTTTCAATGATTTGATATGTTATGGTTGTTGAAATATTTATAGAAGCACATAGACACTTACTTGACGAATTTTCTCATTGTCGACATGGGTCCCTTTATAATAAAGTATTTTGGATTCCTTCATAGACTTTTAAGCTTCCAAAAATCAAGGTGGGATTTTTTATAGGGTAAATAGAATGATATTATAGATAGAACTGAATGGTTTTATATTTTTGGACTGGTAAAGGATGACTCCTTTTATATGTGAGTTTTGAGTTGCATTTCCAAAAAATATTTAATCCTCAATGTATATGGTAGTCATTTTAAAAGGAAATTTCACAAAAACTATAGAATAATGGAGGTTCACTAAGTATTTGTTTATAAATCCATCATGTACAAATTTATTTACTAATCTATTTAAAATTTTATGTTTCTAACACTTAATTTAAACAATTTTTACGTCACTTTCCCTTTACCATGGTAGGTCATTTTTTACACCCGAAACAAACTTCAATGCCAAAAATGAAATTGAATTACCTAATTTCTAAATTATAACTAAAATTTTAGAAACCATTTAATCTAATAAATTTATAAATTTGGAAAATTTGTATTTTAAATCAAAACATTAAGTATATAAACTAAACTGGTTTTTTAAAAAATTGTCTTTTTAAACATTATGTGTTATTAATCCCATTTCATATCAATTAATAAATAAATTATTATTATAAAATTTGTTTTTTATTATAACATTACACTATATTAATTATTAAAAACAGATAATATTAATTTATTGAAAACAAATTAGGCAATACTTAAAAAATAGTTCATTAAAAAATATTATTTTTGCAAAACAAACAATTATAAAAAAATTAATAATTTATCTTATAAACGTTAAATTTTAGAAATCCAATACTTTTGAAATCTTTATTATAAATTTATAAATATATAAAATCATATTTTTTCTTAATAATAATATTTTAATTAATATGTAACAAAAAAAAATATTTTTATATTATAATTGAAAAATTAAATATTTTCTTTTTATTTCATTCCAAAATTTAATTATTTTAAATAATAGAACATACCCATTAGATATAACCAAATGTCCCTATATATGAAACCATTTTTCCAACAACTATATATATGAAGACTATATTTTTAACGAACATATATATAAAGTTTAGTTTCCATTCCAATATATATCCTTATATACTTTCATACAATGATTCACCCTTCTTATTTACATCTCTCTCTACTTGTTAATTATATTTTTAATTATCTTTCTAACTTCTATAGTTCCAATCAGAGTGATGATATCTGTGGCAATCCATGAGGATAACAATTTTATGTCTGTGGTATTATTTTACTTGAAATTTTATTCCCTTTATAAATTTCTTAGTTATATTTCATATTACATTTTAATAATGTATTAATTTTTATATTACGTTGGAATATTTTATCTAAATAAAAATTATCATGGTCTGTTTTAGTTTGGTGTTTCATAAGATAAAATATATTCAATAAAATATTTGTTTTATAGAAAAAATCAATATTAAGATCATAAATGTTTTCATTCCACCCACTAAAAAACATTCAGCCTCGTAATTTTATTAATCTTAATGTAGAAATAGAGGATAATTCTACATCATTTTATCTCAAGGATCCCATTTCATTTCCTCAATCATTGAATTTCTCTAGAGAATATTATTTATGTTATTGGTCTTGTTTCATATTATATTATAACTATAATAAAATATTTCTAAATGTTATTCCTAATATAAGTGCTCATGCTCCATTTTTACTGAATATATGTTCAGCACATGTCAGGGGTATGGAATTTACATCATCCAAATTGGGATATGGAATAAGTCAGGCACTTTTGATAGCTTTGGTTAAAGTGAAATATGATATTATGACACCCCCCACAAGATCAATGATTTGAAAGGGGATAATATATCTACAGATAAAATTTTCATTCTTCATGAATATCATATCCCTATTATATGGTGATATTTGAAGTAATAACTAATCTATGAAATTAAATTATAAATCCCACCAATAATTGTCAATATATATCTTCTCCAAATTTTGTAAAAATTTAATGTGATTTTAAATGGTGTGAATATTATCTACAATTTATTGAGATAGATCTAGTCTCATTAGTGTTGTCTCTTCTAATTCAACCTAGGAAGTTTGGGTTCTACTATTATTCCCATATAGATCCTCATATGGTTTCAATTCAAATCTAGAGAAGTAAATTGTGTTATATGGGAACTCTTTAAAGGGATATTATTGATTCCATCATCCATTAAAATCCATTTAATGGGATCTCAACATATCTTTTATAGTTTAAATGGCCTTTTGGATTGACCATCAGTCTGATGATGATAAGTAGTGATTAAGTTCAACCATGAATCCAATTTTTGTTGAATACTTCTCCAAAACATTGATGTAATCCTAATTAAGTGATTGGATACAATATATAGTAGTAACCCATAAAACTTTACTATCCCAATTATGTATATCCAACAAAGTTGATTAAGTGATAAATATTCTTTAATATATGTGAAATAAATATACTTCTTAAGGTGGCCAACTATATCGCAAATGAAATTATGGGATTTATAAATATTTCAATTTCCAATAATTAAATCCATTTGATGTTAACCCATTTCAATACAGGTATATGTATTGGTTGTGTCATACATTTATACTTCTATCATTCTTCAGTAACTAGATTCTCTATAAAGCATCAAGATACAAACTCCGCAATCTCCCCTTCATGTTGTCCCACCATAAAATATTTTTGAAATCTCTATACATCTTCATAATTTAAGGATGGGTAAATAATGATGGGAAATTTTCCTCCCCATATTTATGCTTATTCAATTTCTGTATTAATAGAACACATATTCATTACCAGAATCTTACAATTCATTCATTTTCATATTTTAACTTGATAATATTCCCAACCATCATAAATAGTTATATATCCTATTTTTAGGCCTTCTTGATCTTTACATGGATATATGGTAGAGATTTTATTAGGTAATGATACAATTTCTCCCCTTCACTTATTATTTAAAGGTCCTTCCTCGGAAAATCTAAGAGTGTTTGGTCTATTTCATTCCTCATCATGGATAGCATATCATGATCCTACATACTCAGTATATTAGCCACCATGTTTTTTCCCATGGTGGTAAGTTAGAGATCTGTCTAGTTCTTGATCAAATCCATCCATCTCCTTCTAAACATGTTTAACTCTATATATGTGAATTTATACATTAATATCTTTTGGATAATATTTTTTTTCATTTTCAAAATCCAGATTATGGGTTCCCGGTACCCCACTACATGAGTCCAAAACAACCACATTTACCAAAACATACAAACACAAAAAACCACTAACCATGCTCAATAAACCACAAACCAGGGCACAAGAACATCAGAGAGGATGGTCAAATCCACCCAGGATTACCTTGAGCATCCATCGGCGCGACCATCGACACCGACCCAAATACTCCCTTTGGAAAATTCTAGAGGAATTCACCCAACCTTCAAGCGATGGAATGGACCCCCAGGATCCACCCCTGAGGACGTCAAACAAAACCAGAATGAAGATGACCATCTCCTAATTCCATTAGAACCCTGACCGCAGACAACCCAAAATTCCCACCAAACAACTTTAAAAGAAATGTGAGAGACAAACCCAATCAGTCTGGAGGCAAAGCCTCATAAGAGGGGGAAATGTTACCAAAACATAGCCTTATCATATTAGTGATTTACTCCCTATAAATATTCCAATTCATTAGCCATACCTTAGAATCAAGATCTTCCCCAATGAAACCTTCAAATCGGTCTGCCATTCTGTCCCATGTTAGGATATATTCTTCTTTGCTGATTTTCTGATCATTGAAGCCTCTCATCAGGATCAAATCTTGTTTTTCAATCCACTTAGCATGCTCTCTATTGACCTCCACTCTTACAGCACTTCCCATCATATCAGCCTCTTCCTGTGGGATGTTAACATACAGAAATTCCTCCACCATGTCCTCCTTAGAGAAAAGGATAGGTTCTTTTAAGTTCATTACCTTTTCAGAAGATCTTCCCATTTCATTGTTGATCTCCTTGATAAAAACCTGAGAATACTCCTACATGACAACCACGACAGATGTCATTTCCTTCTCACCGGGAATAGATTTTTTACCTAACCATGTTTCCATCAGCTTTGGTAAAAAGGAAAAGTCATTACATTCTCTCCCTTCCTCCACAGCATTGAGAAATAGCACTGGCTCGGTCACCTCCTCTACACTGATAAGTAATAAATCCAATGTATGTACACCCAGGCCCCTTGTTGTCTTTGTTCCCACCTCCACCAAAGACTCCTTTTTAGCATTTTTCTTCCTGGAAAATCTAGTCTCTAAAGGGGGGGCATGGATTAGTAGTCCCTCCTGCTCCTTCTTAACCTACTATTATTTTCATGAATTGGTGTTTCAATTGAAGAGTGATTAGTTTCAGCCTCATTAAAATCATTCATATTCCATCCCTCTCGGTCATGCAAAATATCATGAGCAGTAACTATATCCTCCTCAACCAGTCCTTCAAAACTATTGCTAAGAAGAATAGGAGCCTTCCCTGGTTTTCTATATAAACATTTGTTGAATCATGCCCCTTCAGCCGCCTCCTTGCTTCACTACTACCCGAACCTGCACCATCTAGTGATAAGTCCTCCTCACCATCTGCCAACCGAACCATGATATCCACACCTAATGCATCAATCTGAACCAAGCCTTCCTCCCTCCCACTGTCTTTTTGGGCCATCAAAATAGTCATTGCCTCTCCCACCTCTTCCAACACGGTAAAAATCATCACGAAAGCCTCCACGCCAGCCCACCCCTTTGTCTCCCTGCTGCCACCAACCACTTGGTTTTCCTCACCATCCACATCCTGCTAACACAAGCCTTCATCCCTCTTTCTAGACTCTGCTTCCATAACCAGTACTCCATTTCTTGAAACACTACCAGCTTGTACCTCACCCTACATAGGTTACCATCAGCAATCCCCTTGCTATAAAATAGAGGAGACGGTCTCTACAACACTCCCTCTGCCTCAACCAGGAACTCCTCCCCCTTCCTCTAATCGAAAATCCTTCTCATATTCTTTTCCCAAAGTTCCTTATGACAAGATCCCAGTGAATGCCCCATCCACTTGCAACCCGAACAAAAAGCAATCTATGATTCGTAGACCACCCGCTGCTTAAACCTATACACTTCCCCCGCAGTGACCCACACATACTCAAAACGATCCTTTTACATATCCATTTCCACACAAATGCGTGGATAAACTGGGTGGCATAGTGCCTCCGTGTGGCTATCTAAACATAGATATCTACCTATTAGATTCCCTAGCATGTGAATAAAGGATGGATTTTAGAACGTAAGTGGGAGATTAGGGAAGCCTACCCAAATCGCCATTGTAGGAGGGTCTCGCTTCATATGAAAATAAAAGCTTCAATGAAGAAGAGATAATTTAAACACATTAAATATATAGGGTGAATTTTCCCAGTATTTGATAAAATCCAACTCTGAAGCAAAACATACTATGATCTGTCGATTATATAGGAGGCCCACTATCGCCCTATCCTGTAAACCCCAAGCCTCAAAGAAATTCCTATCGAATGAATCAACTGAAGGAATCCATCCATGAAACCTAACAACCAGGGTGTGTTTCAACAAATCTGAAGAGGCCGAGAACTCCACAGTCGATAAATGAATATTAGGAAACATAAAAAATAGCTCTGAAACCTTTGGGTACAACGAGAAAAAAGGAAACAATGGAAGAAAATCAGGGTTTGAGAATGGGATGAAGGAGGAACAAGATCCATTGGAGGTCAACAAGGGTCCCTCCCCCAAAATGGGAGAGGGACTACTGCAGGGGCCTTCGCCGCCACGGGGAACTAGGGTTCTCCCACCGCAGGGGTCATCGAACTCCGACATCAATTAATATATTTTAATAAGTATTTATTTCATTATTTTCACCACAGATATAGTTCCCCTATATATTAAATTCAAATATTATAGTTTCTAGATCAATATGATGAATCAATTAATTTTTATTCTAAATCAATAATTGAAGTATGGAATGAGCTACCACCATCGAATTTATACTACAAGAACATCCAAATATCTTATTTGATTCATAATTTTATATTTTAATCCTTTATCCACCATAGGGAAATATGATTATAGTTTTACTGAATTTACTTTTATTGAAAACCTTGAAATTCTATACACATTCATCTATCCACAATAACTTAATTCCTTATCGAGTTGACAATTTTAGGGGATTCTATGGTCATGAAAACTTCCACACCATGTTTTGATAATATATACAAATTACCTGAATAATATAGATATTCCTTATAGTGGTTTCACTAATTTGTTATTAAATAACTTTAGTATTTGAAGGATCCATATATATATACCTTCACTTATGATTAACTGAACCAAGAATGATTATTTTTTATCCATAATTCACACTTTATTAATTTATTATAAAATTTACCCTTCCTCAGAATTCATTATGCAATCCACATATAATCTTCATAATCTTATATCCTATAAGAATATATGATAATATAAACTATTAATACTACAAAAAAAATTAAGTTGATACATAAACAATCTATTGGTATGATCTGTTAAGATATTAATGTAATTTTCAAGTTTGAATGGAATCTCTATAAACATGTAGTACCTATATACTTTAAAAAAGGTTTTATTTTGTACTTATATTCATTTGAACTTTGGTTAAGTACAAATATAACAATTTTCAATATTTGAGAAGTATTGATTCCCCCACAATTAATTGAACCCGATATCAATACAGGGTATAAAAAAAATTTATTGACCATGATTTTATTAAGTTGAAAATAATAAATATAGGGAATCATTTATCATAATAAATATTAATAAAAAGGATAGGTGAAATACATGGTGAATCACATAGTTGTATAAAACTATTATTTCGATTCCTGAGAAGATTTTTGTTTAATTCCTCCAATTAAATTTGCATCATTATATTAGTATCATCTGAGTTATTCATAATAGCATGTATGAGTTCTATTGAAATTCAACCCCACAACTAGGGGTAGACCCCAAAAATATTCTGTAAATAAAATAAAATATTCTTAAATAATAATAATTTATTAAATATCAAATCCCTCCCTCTACCCCCAAAACCATTTGAGCTATATATTCTTCATGATTGTGTATTGTGACCCATATTGGGTAATTAATTTATCTAGGGAGTTCATGGTCAAATTTTCACATATAAGTGATCATACATTGATTCAAGATAAGAAATTTTACTTCATTGTATTATTAATTAATATTAACTATTTGTATATATACCTAATAAATTCCAAAAATTAGATCAAATTGAATTAAATAGAGAATAATAATATTTATAGGAAGTACATTTCCGTAAACATCTATTGGAGGGAATTTATAGACTATGGATGATTCAATCACACCATTTAGGGATTAAACCAATAATTCAATATCAATAAATTGGGATGTTGGTTTTATGATCAAAGAAACAATTTTTAGATATAAAGGAGAGGGTATATCTTGAATAAAATTATGTATTTTTAGTTCTAGATTGTTTGTTAATTGGACCTTTCACCACTTAATTTTATATGATCCACTCAAAAATTTGGGATTTCACATGCTTTCCCTTTTTTCATTGGCCTTTGTTATTTTCGTTGCCGATTTTTATCATTATCCTTTTATAAGTGAAAATATTTGAATAATGTTCATTATTCTTCTAATTGAAGAATTATTGTGTGATAGTCTAGAACCCACACTCTAATATTTGGAGTCAAAAACATATTCATTTCATTACAATATTTAGTATATATAAATGAGACACAATTTTATCCCTTCAATACATATAGCCTCAAAATATAATAATTTGTTCACATATATAGTAATGGAAATTTTAGATTTAGAGTTTTATATAATTATGAAAAACTCAAACATAAAAAATTGAATACATAAACAACTAGTTAAAAAAATTATACATTATCTCCCAAAAATTCACCAATTCCCAAACCTTTTTAGAAATATCATAAAAATTTTCTTTCTTAATTACATGGGTAACTTAAAATAATAAAGTCTAAGAAAATATCATTAAATAGGGTAAAACATTATGATATAAATATAAAATGAGCATAAGGTTGTTAGAACGTGAGTATATCATTTTAAAACCATACCATAAAAATCATATATCATAAACTCAAATCAGGACTAAATGTTTGGGGGTTCATAATACATTAATTATAAAAGAATCAAAGAGAATTGGAATAAAACATATGTTTACAGAATATATTTAATCATATAAAATAATTTCCATGGTATTTAAGGATTACATTCAAGACTATCATTGTTGACTAGGTTCACTCCACATTTCATACAATTATTAAAAGTTCACTCCAAATATTATCATTGTGCACATTGTTACTTACTAAACTAGTTTCACACCCCATCTAGTCATGTTTATCTCCGGAGATATCCAAATTTTCCCAATTCATTGAAGGGATAAATAATTCTTGGACCACCCTTCATATAATTGGAATCATAAATATATATTACATAAGATTATAAAAACATTTATCATATAATATCCTTTATAAACTAGATGGATTCATAAAAATTTAATTATATCAAAACCCAGGTAAAAGAAAATGGTTTCATAAATATTTCCTCCTCTCGTCATACCATAACCCATAAAAAAGAAAAAGGTTCTATAAACATTTTTTCATTATAGTCTAAAAATATATATGGATAAATAATAAGGATGGTATCATTTGATCATATCCCATTTAAAACATAAGTATTATCAATGTATGTCACAATAGTTTAACATTTACTTCAAAAGATCACTTTGAACATTTCATAATGGAAATAACCTTTTAACTTTGATATAACATAATTAAAATTTAATTTTTTTCAAATAATCATGAACAATTTTCTTTGAAAATAACCTTGTAAACATGTAATGTTTGTTTCTAACTATTAAGTGGTAATTATTATGAGAAATTACATTCATTTCTTATATGTTAAAAGAAAACATTCATTTCAAACTTTTTATAAAGAAATAAAATTTAATATCATTATAATAATGAGAAAAAAAATTAATTTTTTTAAAATAAATAATTATTAAATATAAATTAAAAAATCAAAGTATAATATTTAAAATATTCTAAAAAATATTTTTTAGAAAACATGGATATTGACGAAAACAGTTTTTTGACTAACAAAGAAAAATAAAGTTTATTCTCCATTAAAAAATGTTTAAATCTATTAAGTAATTAATGTGATAAAGATTAAATAAAAAAGTTTAATATCTAAAAAACAAGAGTATAACAAATTTCATGAGTTTATAAAGAGTTAGATCCTGGAATATTACTATTATAACAATAATCATAAAGAATCCTAATAAATAATTTTAATAAAATCTACAACTCTTATCACTTTGGTAACTTTTGAATCATAAGTCCTGACAATAAATTACATCAAATGAAACACTAAATAGAATTAAAATAAGGATATTAAATATATATAATCTAGAAATGTTTATATAAACATTAACTAAAAGAAGATAAGTTCATATCATAACATGTGTCTCAAAGAATATAATTTGAGACTATAAACCCTTACTCATATGATAATATCTAAATCAAAAACCTGTGAATGGGAGAAAATTATATAGATACTTAAATCCTCATAATTTTCATGAAAATAAAAATAAAATTCATTCATGGGTTGGATATACACCACACCAAGCAATCAAGTGGTGAATACGACATATGTCCAATATAAGTAAAAGTGAGATGGAAAATCCCATACCATGAGTCCAAAATATCAATGTATGCCATTTAACTCATGTATAATAAAGTTATAGAAATTATATGATATCATAATAACCTTTTACATGTATATTTTCTTATCATTAAAAAAATTATTTCATTTATTTTAACTGCATATTTAATTACATAGTTAGTTTATGTGGGGTGTTTTGAGGATTTTCAGTTTATATTCTAAAAAACAAATCATTAGGATGAACATGGTCGAAAAAAATTACATAATCCCTATAATAATAACCAAGATATGATTTTAATTTTTATATATAAATTACACTTTTAAACCCAAATCGTCATTCGTACGTACGCCTGGGTAACATTTCCTTCTTTTAATATCATGATGGGATAAGGGTAATTAATTTTTTATATTAAAAAATTATAATTATGTCATAAATACCATATTAATTCTTTAAATAAACTTATATATATCATTCCTGTGATTTATTTCATGAAAAATAATCACCTCTTCATGGACGTTGTAGTTTGCAAATAGGCATGAACGACATTATCTTATTCTAATTGATGGAAAAGTAAGAAATTATATGACATATTTTCATTTAATATTGATAACTATGTCATAAATTTAATATATAAATATTAAATACATCATTATAACCTACTGCGAGAGGCAGTGATGGAAAATTAATTACATCGATTCACAAGGTTATAGTCTTCTATACACAAGAATGACAGTTTCTTTTGTGACTTGATGGAAACTAAAATGGATATAGGTAATTCAATTAATAAAAAACATATAATTATTTTTAATATACTAGTTTTATAACTTAATCATGTTTAAATATTATTATAAGGATTCAAAATAATAAATTACACTAAAAAAATCAATTAAAAGCTATACCTCTTCATCTGAAAACATCCTATGTTTTACAACTTATACCCTCCAAGGATAGAATTGTAACAAAAAAAATACAACTAGACCATGAGAAGGGTTGTTAGGAAGGTATTTGGGTATTCATTAATGGATCCAAATTGTTCTTGATGTGAGAATAAATGAGTTGTGGGGAGTCATTTTATAATTATGGGAAGGACATTCTTCATATTACATAAAATTTTAAAATAATATTAATTAATTTTCCTGAGAAAAAGGAAGAAAAATGATATAAGTTAGTTATAGGATGTTTATAGGTAAAAATAATTTCATACATTAAAATTGGAAAATTTAAGATTAGTTTTTTACCCTTATCTATTTTTTTAACTCATGTTAACCCTTTTTGACAATTACCACAATAACAAATGTTTCACCCTTTTGAGGTTAATATAATTTCTATAAAAGTAACATTTTCCTATTAATGGAACATATTTTATATTTTAAAAAATTTAAAAATAACTGTGATAAATATAGTACTTTTAGGAATTTAATATCATTTAATAAGATAATATTTATTATAGAATAACAATAATGTATTTTATTATACTATTCATTCAATTTGAATTTGAAATCAACATGAAAATAATGGATTTAGAATAAATTTCATGAAGGCCTTTCTAATATGATATTTTAATCTAAAAAATTATTTAATAAAACAATTAATTCAAATTTTATTACTTTTTTACAATTTAAAATTATTAATTTTATTATTATATTAATTAAAAACATATAGTGTCATTGATGTATAAGAATTTAAGTTAATTATTTATTCCATAAAAATTTAAAAAAATATTAAAAATAAATTTTTTTATATAAAATATGTTTATATAAAAGAAAATAATTTTGTTTATAACTGTCAATAACAATTATTTAAATTAAAATCATGAAAGTGGCATTTTTTCATTATGTTTTACTTAATTTTAATGAAATTCAAAATCATAGAAAAATAGTAAAAAACATAAAATATATGACTCTTGGATGATTGTGGATGATATGGACTCATGAAATTAAAATAATTAAATTTTAATTGTCATTTTATATTCCTTATCATAATATTTTTTATCTTAATTTCCCAATATACCCAAACAATTTTGATAATTATCAACTTTGGTTGTTATTCTTAATAACCAACAAATAAAGGGGTCATATTTACCAAATTTTGACCCTAGGATTCCAATTATGGAATAAATTATTTAATATTCAAATTATATATAAAAAACTAATTTAAGGTTTAAATTCAAATTGCATTGAAAATAGTTTTTGGAAAAAAATTGTTTTTTCGGAAAAAATTGTCTTTTTAAGATAAAAAACTTTTCATAACAATTTTGACCCTAAAATTGATTACAATGAATTTTATGAGAATATTTATATTAAAATATAAATGAATTTTTCTTAAAAGCTACTTTTTAAGAAATATTAACTTTTTTAATTCATGAATCTTAAATACAGTTTTCAAAAAACTTCATTATTTTTCAGTACTCGCTAGAAAATAAATAGTTCTAGAATAATACCAAAATTTTACCTCTTATGTAATTTTGATGTATTAATTTATAAAAGGATATTATATTTATAAAATAAAATTTAAAACTAAGTTTAATAATTTATTATACTCTCGTGAAAATTTATAAAAATAATTTCTGAGGAAACCATATTTTTGAAGCAAAAAAGTGACTTCCCTAAAAATATTTAGAGATTATTTACTAATAGTTGGTCAATTCATTTTTATTGATTCGTTAATTTATTCATATTTAATAATAATTCAAATCCTATGGGTATTCTACAATGGTCATATTTAAATAATAAAAATTCATGTTTCAGGGATGCTCATTCTTGCGTATTATATACATAATCAAATGTAGTCTTTCTATTAAAAATATTATGGATTTACATTATGATCACAATTATTTAATTTTTTCATAAAATTTTGAAATTTGGTTTGGAAATCATGGGATATATATTTGATAATATATTTTTTGATGTTTCACATCATAAAAAGTGTAAATAAAATTTCTTCTTTAAAAGAGGTAAAAGGAGATACAAAGTTCATCTAGAATAAGACATAACTAGGTTTCAAAATAGGACACCATTAGTGGGAAAAAGATTTATGTGCATGAAGTGGAAATAAAATTTTGAAATCATCATAGATATTGAAATATATCATCTATCATGATAAATTTAATGATGAAAATAACTTTAATGACTATAAATTAATGAGGTGTAAAGATGACCACTAATTTAATAGAAATGAAGGTAATAGGATAACATTTTTGTTTTCTGATATTTTTCCTATAGTTGAGTAATTAATTTTCCATCTATACTAATAACATAAGTATATATACATACCTAACATGTAAAATTTCATCCTAAAATCAACTTACATCATAATATTATCTCATTCTCTTCATTATGAGTATTCAAGATTATATTGTCATCCCTAAAGCACTAAAATAACTTCTAATGGATCACATAATAAAAAATGTGAACAATCTATTCCTATCATATTTAAACATTAAATAAAACCTAAAATGGATTGAAAATGGTTTTATAATCCCTAAAAAGAATAAAACTTCGTATGAAGAAAAAATATTTATCTCTAAATCATCAATAATAACACATAATTTTCAATACATATAAATTAATAAAAAACTAAACTTAGGATTCTTACAAATGTTCTCAACCTAGTTTGTAACCTAAAAATCATAAATATTTGACCAATTATTCTTCTATAATTAATTTAACATTTATCTTCAATCAAAATTATTTATTAATCAAGACACATGCCCAAAAATATAAATACCTTAATTGTATAATCTCAAAAAAGATGATTATTTTCATAAAAAACATATATCACCATAAATATACATTTCAATCAAATACACTTCCAAAATATATTTCATCATTTTCTTCATTAAATTCAATCCCTTAATCATAATATTTATTTCTATAAAACTTCACTTAAATTTTGTCGGCCAGTGGTAGATGTTGCACCCATTTCTCCCTCTGATTATGGGTTCAAGACCATTGACCTTTCCAAATGTTATAAGTAATCATTTTTAATATTGATTTATTAATATAATCCCAATTATGTTCCCAAATATATGATGAAATCTGAAAAATAAAATAAATAGTTTTTAACCTCAAATAGTATCTTATACCTTTCTACATAGATCCCAAAAACTATTGTAGAATTATATTGAATTATCATTTCCGTGAAAAATAAGGGTTAAATATTCATAAAAACAATTAGACATACCCCAAAATAGCATTACTCCTCTTAAAATTATATAACATAAAACCTAAAAATTGGTGTCTAAACCGTTGAACTTATGATTTACCTTATACTTACTAAACCACAATGGTACCCACTAAGTTAACAACACATGAGAACATACTAATCTCCAAAGATATATAAAACTTTACTTTCTTACCAAATATGAATTCATTGGACCCAAAATGAATGATTTGGTTCTAAAAACAAAATATTTACATTTACAGATTTTATGCCAACAAAATGTGACCAAATTATAATCCTTCAAAACATATAACTTCAAAATAAATTACTGTATCACTTACATACTGATGAAAATTATATATTTATTGTTTTATAGAATTTTGAACCATTATTTTATAAAAACATGAATAAATAAGCTATGGTTGGATTAAAATATACATAATACCATAAAATTCTTTCACACCAATTAACATTATTATACATATAATACAAAATACAATTATTCATAACTTCTTGAAAGGATACATAAGAAAGGGTGAGATCAGGTGCCTAAAAATGGTAAAAAGGAAAGATAACAATATAACATGAGTATAATGGTATAAGAACATGAGAAAATAATTTGAAAATAATAACCTACAATTAACATTTTATAAAGTAAAATGATTTCATAAAACATGGTTGTTAGTAAGACATGAAACATAAAGGAATCAAAGAATATTGGTATAAGACATAAGTCAGTGACAAACTTATAAGATTGGAAAATCATTTCCATCATAGTCATTGATCACTTGTAATAATATAATAGTGTATTTGGATTACTACCCATTCAGTTTTTTTAGTCATGGTTCGATTCCAAGACTAGCATAGTGGATAGGTTATCTTACTTAACTGGGTTTAATCCATATTCCAGTAATTTTTGTCTCATGAGGTAATCATATTTACCCAATGCATTGAAGATATATATAATTCTTGTCCCACCTATTACTAAATGAATATCATTCATATGTGTTAAATTAGATCATAAAAATATTTTATCATAGAAAAACCCTTATAAATAAAGTGGCTTAGATAAACATTTTTTCATAGCACAACCTGTGTAAAATAAAATGTTTTGATAGATATCTCATACATTCATCGTAGCATACACCATGTTAAAAAATATTTTCTAAAAAATCATAATAATTTTAAACCATCTAGAAAAATAATAATACTGGTATCATTGTACCATACACCCATAAAAACTAAAGTAACATCAAAGTATCTCATCATATATAGAAATTTCCTTTATATTATCACTTGAAACATTTCATGAGGAAAATACAATTTCCACTTCTAAATCAGTTATATAAAACATACAAATTTCTCAAATATTATAGAAAACAATATATTTGTAAATAAACATGGAAACATGTAAATTAGTCTTCATATTATTGATCATATAGGATAGCTGGAAATATTTTTACCTTTGTATTAGTTAAATGAAAATAATAATTTCACACATTTGTTAGAAATAAGTCAAAAAGTACCTCATTTGAAAAATGAACAAAATATTTAATTTATAAAAATTGATAAATGAAAACATGGTTAAAATTTACTTGGTGAAAACATATGATGATATTATAAATATTCTTGATTTTGTTTTTGAAAACGTGGATATTGAAGGAAATGGTTTTCTGACCAAAGTAAGAAATATTGTCAGTTTTCCTTAAAAACATTAATTTTATCTCACAAATGATTGATGTGTTCAAAGTTAAATTAAAACATATAATTATAAAAAATAAAAATATGATAATAAATTTAATTAGTTTGAGAGATTTATACCCTGAAAATTCATCATTTGATACTTAATCAAAAAAATTACAATAAACAATGATATTATAACAAAAAACCCTTACAGTTTTGGTAAATTTTGAATCATATTCACCATGAAATATTAACTTAAAATAGGATATTAAATATAATGAAAATTATTTTATTGATGATATATAATATCAAATTTTTTGTATTAACACCCCATCAAAGATGATAGGTGCATATCATAAAATATCTCCCAAATATAGAAATTTAAAATGATAAGCATTTACATCTTGGGAAATCTCTGTCTAAAAACCTCATGAATGTTATAACCCTAAATGTATCTATAAATATACATAACTTTAATGAATTTTTTTATGAAATTAATTCAATGCTAGTACCAACACCACACTAGGGAAACAAGTTATGAATATGACAAATTTCCAACAGAATTAAAAATGAGATGAGAAATCCCTTACATCGAATACAGACATTCCATGTATGTGATTTTTATCATGATTTAATGACATATATAAATTTTTTTATTTCTTTATAAGTTTTTTTTATTTTTAATCCCTTATAAATAAAATATTTATTTCTTATTTTAATAACATATTTAATTACTACTTATCATAATTCTACGTGTGGTGTTTTGAGGATGTAGGGTTCATAAACCCAAAGAAACATCGGTAGGATGAAAATGGTTAATCAAGTAATTATTCCATATTTCCAGGACTTATAAACCTGAAAATAATAATTGTTTACATAAATTAATCTTTTAAAACCTACCATAAAATATTTCTATAAAAAAAACTAACTGTATTGCAATCCTGGAGCCGGTAAGTTGTACATACGCCTGACAAATGTCTTCATTTTCCAAATCTCATGATAGAAATAAGATAAGTTTTGTTTAATATTTTGAAAATTATAATTATATCCTAAATAAAATATTATTTTTCTAAATAAACATATATATATATCATTCATGTGATGTTGTGACGGAAAACGAAATCACATCGCTTCGTGGTGGTGGTGGTCCATATGTACACAAGAACGATATTATCATTTTTCAATTGATGGAATGGTAAGAAATTAGATGATATATAACCTTCTAAAAATGATATATATATCATTTTAATCATATATAAACATTTTTTCAATAATTATAATTGATTGTGAGTGGTGGTATGGGAAAACGAATTACATCAATTTAGGATGCCATATTTCCCTATACATGCAATTGGCGACTTTGTTTCCCACATATGGGAGAGGAAATTGATATATGAAATTTAATTAAAATAATAAAATTTAATTATATATAATATAAAGGTTTAATTATTTCATATTATTTAAATATGATTTTAAGGATGTGGAAGAAGATATAAAACAAAAACATTCGGTTAAAAGTTGTGCCTCTTCTTTGAAAAAAATCCTTTTCCTTATACATTAATCCCACAAAGGATAGTATTATTCCCAAGATAAGATATCTACCACATGGTAAAGGATGTTAATAAGGTATTTATTTTTATATTTTCTAAATCAAATGGTTCTTGATGTTTGATGAAATGAGGGGAGGGGTGTACTTTTATAATGAGGGGAGGGGGATTCTTTGAATTACATAAAATATTAAATTTATTTTGATTAGTTTTCATGGTAAATGTAACACCCCAAGATTTAATATTATGTTTTCACTTTAAATTAGTTTAATAGATTATATTTCAGGCAACACCGACTTTCTTTACATTATATGCAAGATTGAGTTTCTACAAAACAATACATTTGCATTATAATTATTCAAACGATATATTTATTTATCAATTAAATATTGTAATTTGAATAGTAAAAAAAATAATTTTAAAGATTATTTATATTGTATTAACCTAAATGAAACATATTTATAATGAATTTATATGTTTTGTTGACGTTCTTTTATATATAGAAAAACTATTTTCGTAAAAGAACTACTTTTTTCCTTTTTTGATAACATTAATAAAATTATTTTTATACACTCTTAAATATATAATTTGGTAAAATATACGTCATATTTGAATTCATAACATCAAAATAATCATAGGGTGATGGTTTGTGGTTTTTCTCACTAGTGTAAAATGGGTTTATACCAACTCATGCATGCCCACAGTTTATAAGAACCCTTGAAAATTGTTGTTTATTCCTATGGTTTTGTTAAAACTGTCGGTATACATTACCAATTTCTGATTTTTATCAGGATCCCTTTCGATTTTTCACCCCTACGTGAACCCTCCCCAACCTCGGCGTCTCGGCCCTCTCCTCCCCTTCCTGACCATGACCTCCTTAACCTCCCGACCTCTGCCTCCTCCTCCCGACCCCCAACCCCTTTCGGCTCCCTCTCCTCCGGAAAAATTCAACCCTCCCATCTCGGCTCCCTCTTTGATGATGGTGTACCCCTCCCCTCCAGGCTCCTGGATCCCTATCCTTCAGTGACGTTCCCCCCTCTGACAGCATCCCTTATCCCCCTATCCAGTCATACGCAAGACCCCCCATGGCTGCACACCCATCACGACGTCCCCCTCTCTCGGGTCCCTCTCCTCTGCCATTTCTTGCAAAATTTATTGAGGGTTCTGTATCCATACTTCGAGGTTAAAATTTACCTTCTTTAATTCTTCAATTTCTTAGTTTTTTCCTCTCTCTGGTTTCCCAGTTTCATTTGGTTGAACCCTAGGTGTTTTGAGGTTTTCTGATTCTAACTTTGATCCTTGTTTCTAGGGGGTATAATGGTTCTCTCAGATCGCCTAGGGCATGTTTTGGCATCCGATGTTGAAGGAAAAGTGGTTTTTATAGTATTGGTTCATCTTCCACCATTTTATATTGGTTTATTCTTTTCTCTTTGTTAGTACCAATTTAATTTAGTGTTTGTAGTGATTTTTGGGTCAATGAAAACTCTATATTAGGTATGAATTGCATGAATAAGACTACTTTACATCCTGCATATCTTTTTGTGTGTATTTGTAGCTCATATCATGTAATATGTTCAAGATTCATCCGTGGGTATAATAATCTCATGTTTTTTTATTAATGGTTGAGTGGAGATATACTGAGAAACATGATATTGTACAATGGATATATGGGTAAAATGGATTTTTTAATTCTATTTTGGAATGTGATATTATATTTGTGTAACACGGCCTAGTGTGTGTTTGATTCTACTTTCACTGAATCTTATTTTTATGATTCATTTTTTAATTTTTATTTAATGATAATTAGATTAATTTCATTGGGATTGTTTATCTTTTTTACTTATTTTTATTTGATGTTTCATGGATGTCTAATGTATGGGTGACCCATTCTATATTTTGAATAACTGATTCAATGCCACACATTCTTGAGGATGAAAAAAACCAATTTCAATGAAACCAACATGAACTCATTCAAACTGAATTGAATGACATAATACATAATATAATTAGGAAAAATCAAAATAATCTAAATTGTATTAACCTATAAAGATTAAAATTGTATATTCCTAAATGAATCTACAATAAATTAAATTAGTTAATACCAAACAAATAAATTAAAACTAAACAGATCTAAAACAAATCATATCATGTTGTATCAAAACAAATCATACCTAATCAGTGACCTGCCTCAATTAGGATGACATCAAGCATAATAACCCAAGATAAACCATAGGAAACCAAACCAAAAAAGATTATCAAGAGTAAACCCAAAATGATTTGAACTGAATAATGTGGCACCATACAAACCCACAAATTATGTATCAAAATAGACCAAAAATAATGAATTAAAACCTATATAACAATATCTGAAATTAAATAAATTGAACTAAACCAAACTGATATGAACCAAATGTAACAAAACTGAATTGATTAGAACCCCATCTTGAAGTTATAACTTTCATTCCCTTTTAATAAGAGAGTCATCTCCATTTTCAATAATTGGCCCAGTTAGTGAAAGATAATGTGTGAAATAGAAATGGTCAGATCATATCACCATATCAACAACCTCATCAGGGCCAAATAGTGTGTACTCAAATCAAGAGATGTATAGTAGCTTGGGGTGAAACAAGGAACCCGGGATTATAGTGGTGTTGTGATAACTATATCAATGGAGGTGATCCTATATCTCTCTAAATAAAAACTATAAAGGACCAACGAGTCTATCAGGGATATTTTCCTATTGAATATGGCTCAAGATATGCCAGAGGACTATAAGGGTCAATATGACTATATTAAGAGGTTGAATCTCTACCACTCAAGCTTCCATTACCAAAGTGCCAACTTGGATTCCTGAATGCGCATCCCCTACTAGAAAAAACCACCCATTCAAAAATATTTCCATGAAACCATCAATCCAAAGGATTATATATATTTACAGCCTCACCTAATAACCCCATGTGGTGTATTCTCCTACTTCTATGATTTCTCAATATGAACGGACACTATTATGGACCTTCTGGGAAGGGAACCAGTGAGGGCGTATAGCAGTCATCCAAGCTCTACTACGATAGAGTAAATTATTGATCCATTCCTTAAAAGATATGAGCGATCAAATAGAAATATCATTTCTTAAATTTTATTTCATGATATTGAGAATATCCCTCACCAAAACTATAGTCTATGAGGGGTTATCCCAGACATCCATGAGAGGAAGAAATTTGTCCCACATTTCCCCAAGGGGGTATCCTGCCTATTCAAAAGACATCCTAGAGGCTAATTCCAACTTCATTATGGGACAAATGGAATGAGTTGGTTCCAAGGAACCAATGGATAATCAGTTCTATTAGAATATTAGAATGGTGGTATATGATATACTATGAAACCCATACCGGTTCATAAAGATGGATAATGTGTAGCTAGTTAGAAAAATCTAAGCAGATTTACCTAACCAAGAATATCCATGCTTATTAATCAGAGATGTGCCCATTCGGTTCGCAAGACAGCATGGAATCCCTAGGGTGAGTCTACCTTATCGCACAACATCTAGTTGGAATATCACATTCATCATAAAAAGGATTTAAAAACGACCATTGGACTATGTGTCACAATGAACGACTCCATGGAAATACTAAAGGGTTTTACATGATAATGATCACGCATGACCACAAGACCCTTCATTGGTGAAGCGACATAGTACCAACTGGTAGAGAGATTATCTTCGACAACACTCTTACGATGTTTCAAGACCCCTTGCCTTTCTCAAATAAAGAATTAAATAAATGATAAAATGGTGGATGATTCTTATGGAGTGTGATACATTTGAAATTACCCACATGGTTATTCAATACCCCATTGGTTGGACAAAGTATAGTAATTGGGGTGTAGGTGGAAGGTTATTGTGTTCAATGATCATTATGTGACACCCCATAAATAAACCATTGTTGGAACATATGAAACGCATAACAAAAATTCCCTACATCGAATCTATCTTGAATCTACGAGATACACACCACAAAAGTGGTGTATAGATATGGTTTTGAGGCCTCTATATCCCTCCCCCTTAGCACCAAAAAAGGAATCTATGCACTTGCACATTCAGGAATCCACAACTGATCACATACGTTGCAGATTTCTCATAGCGGCCAATCTCAAGATCATAATGATTACCCACAAGGTAAAATATAGGGAACAGCCTAATGGGTAATGATACATGCATAAATACTAAATGTGATAACATAATTTATTGAAAAGGACTTCTGGCATGACATCCACGTCATGTGAAAGAGGCCATGAATATCTGATGAATCATTTGAATCCTTAACATGCTAATACTTGAAAAATCTAAGGAATATATGTAATAAAAGATGGAATAAAGATTATAAGACATGATACTTATGTAAAGAACATATACAATGATCCTCATAAACATCACACGACTCACCCGGATCATGTGAAAACATCAGGACACGTCACCAAAATCATGCGACCCTCCCTGGATATGTCATTTGGATCATGCGATGTCCTCGACAAATTTCTATAAAGTATCATGACACCCCTCAGACATTCCACCTAATTCTTCTGAATTCTTATGGGCTCTCTATATAGATCTTACAATTTCCACATACAGGCCACCGAAAATATACAACAACCCTATTGTCTATTATTTAGGTCTCAAAAATTCCTCCACACATATCAGCTAGATCATTTGACATCTTGTAAGAATATCATGAAGGTTTCATGATGAAAAAAGGTCAAGTCACCTGGATTTCACTAGCTCAATGTCTTTAACACAGTCTTGAGAATGATTTTTGAATTTCTATCCACAAGAATTAGGAATGCAATTTCATCACATGGTATATGATAATCCAATGATAGATGATGTAGGTCCAACAATAGTGAGAGGTACAATTAATATTGATTCATCATTATATAGTGTTTTATTTGAAAATATTTCCACCAATTATATTATTTAGATTTATATTGTGTACATGATAAATGATTTTATTGATTTCATACATTTTGTGATTTAAATTGTAATGCCATTAGGTAAAAGGAGAGAGAAAGGTCTCAGATGCCCCTCTTATTATTTTCTTTATATGATATCATTCATTTCTATGTATTTTTTACTCTAGATATAGAACCAATGGATATAATTATTAATATGGATTGATTGATTATTGTTAATTCCATGATCGACTAGAACCCAAATTAATGAAATTTTCCAATATAATATAAACAAAAACAAGACAAACTAAATCAAATGGAAATTTCCCAAACAAACTTTTATTGAACAAAACCAAACTAAGCTGAAACTTGAGCCAAACTAATTATATACCATTTATAGGAAGATTAATAATTAATTAATAGGAATGTACTTTTTGAAAATATCATTTTGAAACATGGATTTTTTTCCCTCTTGCTTGTAGAAACATGATTTGACCCATGTGGCGTTGTGGTTCTTATATGTTGGGAGATGAAATGTATAGTCATAGGAGACAGGTATGTTTTAGTTTAGTTTTTATTTTATTTTTTTATTACATTGGACACTTAGGTCTGTTACTAGTTTCTATGGACAGGGAGTAGTTATATTCTATGAAGGAGGCCAGAAGGGGTTCATATTATTTCAGTCTATTGGCTTTGGTCCAATGTAAGATTATATGATTACTACGTGTCTGGAACCTCATATATTTTGGAGATTTCAATGTTTTTGACTCCAAATTATGTTTTTGGTAGGTCCTTGGATCGTTTGGATTTGGTTCTGGTGGATTTGGTTCTCTGCTGCCAATCGAGGTATGGTTATAATGTTTTTGGTTGGTTTTTCACTGGTTATGTAGGGTCCTTTACATGTTTTAATGTTTTTAATATCCTTTGTGTAGTGTGTTGATACCTGCTCACTGGTTTTGAGTAACCAAGTCAAGGGTGACTTGCATGCGTGTGCATAGGTAAGTAAGTATATGTATGTGGGTTCCCCCGTTACATGTATAGACCACCATGGAAATGATTATAAACATATGGGGCTAGGTATGCCCATGTATATATATAAAAATGCATACGCAGGTGAGTGGAGACTGGTATATTCATATAAGCATATGTGTAAGGATCCCCTTACACATGATCATGGCCATGTGGGTGTGTGCATAGGGGCTAGGTGTCCTTGTATGTGTGTGAAGGTGCATATACCCAGTGGGGGAGTAGAAGCTTTTAGTTAGAAAGCTCCAAGAGCCGAAGTGGATGAGTCGGTTCCACTTTGAGGTAGAGTCCCTCTCATAGCATCTTTAATTTAAGAATACTTTAAATTGAATTTAGATTATTTCATAATTCTGCTTAATTATATTTAATTTCATATCTTTAATAAGTTTTCTTTAATATAATTGTTTCATTTGATAAATAATCTCATGTTTTTATAATAAAACCAATTTTAAAAACAAAAAATATAAAATATATATCTTTATAATACCACAATCCCGAATCAAGAGTCTGTTTTCTATAACATAACACTGGTTTCAATAATGTGAATGAAAACTACATAGGATTTATTTGGAATCCTAGCAGGAAGATGCTACCCAATGGATGTTGCTGGACCGGGCCAACACGCCGCGGTAACGCAGCGGTCACATCGCGGTCATCAAGCGGTCACACCATGATTTGGCCCTGCTCGAGGACGACACCCCACGGTGGTTCGCAGTCTTGTCTGAATTTGATGTATGATACCTAGATAGAATTTTAGATACATTACCCACCCATAGTTAATGAGGAGGGAGGTGATGACTGGAATATTTCCATGCTTCCTCTTGCTCCCTTTGCTCCTTGCTGGAAGATGCTACCCCATAGATGTCACTGGACCAGGCCAACACGCCGCGGTCACACCGCGGTCACGCCGCGGTCATGCCGTGATTTGGCCCTGCTCCCGGACGACACCCCGTGGTGGTTCACAGTCCTGTCGGAATTCGATGTATGATACCTAGATAGAGTTTTCGATACATTACTTGCCCATAGATAATGGGGAGGGAGGCCATGGATAGAATTTTACCTCGCATCCTCCCGCTCCCTTCGCTCCTGGCTGAAAGATGCTACCCCGCGGATGTTGCCAGACCGAGACAACACGCCACGGTCACACCGCGGTCATGTTGCAGTCACGCCGTGATTTGGCCCTGCTCCCGGACGACACCCCTCTGTAGTTCGTAGTCCTGTCAGAATTCAATGTATGATACCTAGATAGATTTTTAGATACATTACCCACCCATAGTTAATGGGGAGGGAGGCGATGGCCAGAATGTTGCCGCTCCCCCTCCTGCTCCTTTCACTCCTAGCTGGAAGATGAGTTCCCGCAGATGTCGTTGGACCGGGCCAACATGCCCCGATCACGCCGCGGTCATGCCGCAGTCACGCCACAGTCATTCTGCGGTCACTCTGTGGTCACGCCGTGGTCACACCACAGTAAAGATGTGATTTGGCCCTTCTCCAGGATGACACCCCACGACGGTTCACAATCCTGTTGAAATTCGATGTATGATACCTAGATAGAGTTTTACATACATTACCCACCCTCCTTCCTGGACCCCGGACATCCCCCCACCCTCCTCCCTGGACCCTAGACAGCCCCCCCGGACAACCCCCCCCCCCACCCTCCTCCCTGGACCCTGGATCCCAAATTATGCTCTCTTCAAGATGCACCCTAAATCCCAATGGAAAAGAGGGTTTTAGATCTTCAAGAGAAGATGAGAGAAGAGTGAAAACCCTAATCGAAAAGAGGAAGAAAGAATAGGATTAGACTCACCTGGATCTTCAATCTGCACTTGACAACACTCAAAATGCCCAAGTGACATGTACAAGTCAACCCCACCTCAAACTGAGGCACGATGTGTCCAGTACCACTCAAAGTGTCTCAATTTTATTTGAAATGGACAACATTTTAAATGAAAACAACAACTGACATACCAAAAACCAACCAAACGGATTCGGATTCTATTGACACCCCCACCCCCGTGGACAGCCCCTCACCCCTGGATACCCCCACCCAAGTGGACAACCCCTCACCCCTAGACACCCCCACCCCCCGGGACACCCCAACCCCTTTTATGTCATATTATATATGTGTTATATATAATTTAGAATTTTTTATGAAACATAATTAATTTTGTATGTGTTATTGATTAATAATTAATAATTCATTACATAATTCATTCTTCATGTATTCAATTAAGAAATAAATTATGAATTCTATATGGAATTAGGTAATTGGGTTAATATACATGATTATAAAAATAGTTCACAAGTTCTTGAATTTTTAAACCGATTTCAGATTTCCTACAACCATGCTCTAAAAACTTTTAGAGCAATTCATAGGTTACAAAAAATTTCACAAATTCGTGATTTTGTAATCATATTTTAGATTTTCAGTTTTTTCTAAAAAAATTCCAGATTTTGACAACCCAACATATTGATGAATTCACAGCTTATCCCCTTTAGCAGCACTTTCTAAATACATGCTTCCCTTTTAGATATCACTCCCCAAAAAGGTTAGACACATATCAAACTCTAAACGCACCTATCATTTCCAAAACCACACAATAGATGTTTCGTGAAACCTTAAGAACCCACACTTTGTGCTACCCCCATTTAGTATATCCTCATTTGACTCATTCCCTGAGCACCCATCTCCATCCGCCGGCATGTTTCCACCTCAATTCATTTCAATACCTTCACTACCAAATGCATTACACAACCTCCCAAACCCACCAATTGGAATCAGTACCTGACCCTAGTGTAGTTCAATAGTCAAATCCTCTACTAACTCAAAACCACATTTGTTTCCTACCGCATGAAACAACTCACCTCAGATACCCACACATCATATTTCTTTTCGTAAACACCCAAATACAATGCCCACAATTAGGTCAATCATATAACCTAAATTATTTTCTATTTAAACATCTTATGAAATCTAATTGCAAACATTATGGATTCCTCACAAGAATCAAAATTCCACCCCAACTAATCCAATCACAATGCCACCCCAACCAATCCAAAGCCAGTTACACAAACCTATGAGCCTTATAGAACAAGGATTATATATTTGAAACAAATACATCACTCCCCACCATAGAAGTTTCATCATCCTCAACTCTCCCAAAAAACCTCAACCACTTGGTCAAAATATCCATGATAAAAACCCCTAAGATGTTTCATATCTATCCAAAATAAAATAGGGTATCTAGACATATAGCCATTTCCCCCCATTATTCTAATGAAGATATTATTGTTTTTAGAATGATCGTCACTAAATAATTGTATGCTATGATTTTATAGACGAATAGCAACAAGAGTCATCTGTTTTAGATGTCTCCAATAACTACATGGACTTGTCAAAGTCATTTAAAATCATTGGGCATCCCTACCCATGATAATATCATTACATCAAAATCATTCATCCGCCAACTCATAGTTTTCTTTCCTACTAAAGAAACTCATTATACGCCCTCTAACTGGCCCTTCCCCTAGTAACCACATGCACTAGAAAAACACTAACACTCCAAGTGATTCTCATTTAAAGAAAACCTGGCACCTATATGTGCTTCCTACCAAAACCAAATCTCTCATGCACAGTCTCCACCAAAAGAGAATGTTTGAACATATAACCACATAAACCCACAATTCCTTGAGCACCTATTATTCTCATGATCAAATTTATCAGTATAAGGACCACCCATTTTAATATACATTACACGGGATAGGATCCCATACATGTACATCCCTCTAGAAGCCAACCATAATGGTAAACAAAAGCACTCAAGTTATCTTCCTCACAACCAAATCCACCCTACATTCCAAAACCCATATCAGGTTTCACCATTCATATACTACATTCAAAGTTCCAAAAAATCCATCTTGATGTCACACACCCAAAATCACCCATAGCATACTTGACCTATATCATATTCTGATGCATTAATCTAAGACTAATTTTACTTATGAAGTAATCACACATTTATTCCTTTCATTTTCTCATCTTCTTCCAAAGCCTTAAACACCATATTTTCTTCTTATTTCTTGCAATGTATTTTCAATTTTAAATTTCATAATTTATTACGGTGATTAATACACCATGCTTTTTCCATATTTTTTTATTGAAACTCTCTTTATAAGGTGACGTTAACCCTATATTCCTCAGGAATCAATCTTATGGAATCAATCTTAAGGACATTTTCTATTATTTAAGGTGTTCTATTATTTCGATCATCCTATTTTCTTCATATTGTGATGAACATAGTTTCTTGGTATTTATACACCCTTAAAAAGAAATGTGTGTGACTTCTAGTTAGTATATTAACCAAAATCATCCCGATTTTTGGACGATTTGAAGGCGGCTGAATCATTGTGGAGAAATATATTTGTCCCCCTCTCTGTAGAATTTATTTCTCTTGGTGGTTTCAAACTAACCAAATAGATTCAATACATTTCATTAAATGGTCCTATGAATTTCACTTGAATCAAGTTCCTTCAACTAATTCACTTTGGATGTTTTGAAACATCTTGTAAGTTTTGTGTGGCTTGAGGTCGACCAGTGGGCTAGTGATCTGGTCCATCATCTCTGACCTATAGATATATTTTTGGCTTGGATCTTGGGAAAAAAGGAGCATACCAAGCTGGTTCACAGAACATGGAAAAAGAGGAGGCATATAAGGAGGGTGATATCGGCACAGCCATTTCCAAGGGAGTTCCCCTTCAGAACAGATTCTTAGATTTAGGTGAAGGGCCTTCAGATGATGATGATTCATGGAGTGGAAAAGGGTTGGTAACAGAAATCCCAATAAGGCTGGGAATTTTAGAAAGGAGAAATATTCAGTGATTCAAGAAGGAGCAATTGAACCTTCTAAGAATTATCAGACTTTATTAGAGTAAGAGGATAAGAAACCAACATATTCCTACAAGAATGGAATGAATAAAGGAAATTAATTGTCCATTGAATTTGATGATCTCCTAGTTACTATCAACCAATTAGTTTATTTTATATATCTCCAAAATTTCTTTTGGATTTTCAATCTCTATTAACGATCCAGTTTCTTTAATATATCTCCAAAATTTCCTTTGTATTTTAAATCTCTCCAACTACTGGATTATCAACATTTTTCAAACCTTTTGTAAACTATTATCTTTAAACTATTAAAACTTTGTATTTAACTTTACGATTAGTTTAACAACAATTTTGTATCTTGGAGAGGTGTTGGTTTTCAGTTTTACAGGAAGGGGTTTACATGTTGGGAAATATATTGGAGAGGTAAAGGTTTATAGTTTTACAGGTTGGGGTTTACATATTTGGAATTTGGGGTTTACATGCAAGCAGCTTACATGCAGCCCGTTTACAGCAGGCTATCCAGCAGGAAGTCCAGTTTCGGATGGAGGTTGTTTACAGAAGGTTGTCTAGTTTTGGGGATATAAGATGTATACTAATGGTTTGTAGAACCCTTTGTATACAGATTATGCTGGACAGAGTATGCCAACGGTTCTGAAACTGTTAGTTCACAGGAAAGAGTATGACAACGATTCTGAAACCGTTGGTATACAGGTATGCCAACGGTTGTGAAATTGTTGGTATACTACGGGCTGGAATAAAATGTATACCAACGGTCTCAAAACCATTGGTATACCCACCAGTACCAATGGTTCATCAACCGTTGGTACATATATATACCAACGGTTTAAGTAGAACTGTTGGTATATATTAATTTCAGACCATATATCCCAACGGTTCTCTAGGAACCGTTGTCATAGAGCTACCACCACGCCTCACATTCCAACAGGATGTGAAACCATTGAGAAATACTATCCCAACGGTTTCAGTAGATATCCCAATAGTTTAAACCCATTGGAAATGATTGAATTTCCAGTAGTGTCTGAAAGCATTCAATTATTGATGAATAGTGAAAAATACAACATAGTACATAAAACCTGACTTTTTCATTTAAATAATTATTTTTAATTAAAATTTATCTTTATGTAAAAATAGATAATTGATACATATATTATTCTGTTTTAATTCATTTGAGTCATTTTAAAATAATATTAGATAAATAAAATTTTATTGAACTTTTTTACGTCTTTTATCCACCTTCTAGGCACATTTTTAAATTTGCATAAAACATAATTTTACCACTTTTGGGAATTCAATTTCAGAAATTTAAAAGATAAGGTTGTCATAAGTAAGTAAATTTTTTTTCAATAGGATGAAAATAATTTTGGTTAATAGTGGCTATTGAATTTTATTTACCACGGTTAAAGGTAAATAGGGTAATTAATGGTAAAAATAAAATTTTAATGATATAAAATTTTCCCAACACAAGTATTAATTCTATTGAATTAGTTTGTTTTAACAAAAATAAATTTTGGGTCAAAAATATGATCCTTTTTTATCCACATGGGTTAGATTAGGACATTTTGTCTTTTTTATTTAAAGATGAGTTAAAAATGTTAAATTTTAAAATTTTAATAACTAACCCATTTTTAATATAAGGTTATACACAAGATAAATTAAACTATAAATATTACATAGAAAAAAAATCTATTTCCTATTTCATGGTATTTTATAAAAAAAATTAGACATTAAATATTTCAATTTATTTATGACACAATGATGATGCAGTAATTACATTATTAACGAATGATTAAAATAAATGATATTGTAAATATTAAAATAAATTTTATTTGAAACTTTTGAGGCCATACACTAATTTTTTAAATGACTATGAAATTTTAGGATTGAATAAATTTATTCATTCAATGAAATCAAGTTGTTGTGACATTTACAAAAATCAAGTATTTTATAATAACAAAATTGACAAAATGGTATTTTGAAATAAATACTATTTTATTAAATAATATAAATTACATAAAATCTAAGGTACATCATACTAAATTTGATAGTATAAAAATGTCATTAATTATCCACTTTAGTTTCTTTGGGAGACTTATAGTAAATATATTAACCTTGTAGATTCAAAATAAAAAAATTCATGGTAAAAGTTAAACTATTTTACTAAGGGTCAAATCTAAAAGATAAGGTTTGTATGATGACCTAAACATGTCTTAAAACAATTTTTTGGGATTATTTCCACCTATACTCATTTTATACTCCAAATAAATCCATTTGGATTTTTTAAAAACCGAAATTTATTTTATAATAAATTAATATTTCTACATTTTTCCTAAAATGTCACTCACATCTCTTATAAAAGGGTACAAACCTTTCTATTTAATTCACACCACTAAAAAGATTTCACTCAGAGAAAACCTACCCAAATATCCTTCCCAATTATCTCAATTCAACATATAGGCCTTATCTTGAGCATAAATATAACCTAGGGATCCCTTCTGTTCAAATCATAAGGAAACTACCGAAGAAGTTGTAATTATTTTATCACCTCCTTCAATGTTCTTTTCTTCTTCTAATTCCTATTTATTTGTTGCTACCATAGTAAAATAATAAATCCACAAACTTATACATTTTTATATGTTATTAAAAATATTTTAAAACTATATTCATTATTCTATCATTCCTATGAATGACAAAGTCACCATGCTTGCGTACATATGGATTACCACCTCCACATCATGGTGTAGTTTGTTATTCAACACTAAATTATTTGGAAGAGTATAATAATGAAAATGGTTAATTTAAATAATGAATATAACATGGTAATGATTATGTATATATAATATAACATCCGATAAAACACTATTTCACCATCAATAAAATGATATTGTCGCTCATGCATATGTACAACTTACCGTCTCCACGACGCAATGAGATTCATCTACAACGATCACCGTTCATGAATTTTATAAATATATATATATATATATATATATATTATGTATGAGATATATGATATAATATTCATACTATAATAATATATATATTTATATATGTAGATAAATATAACTCATTTACTTACTTCCATATTATATGATTAAAAAACGAAAACAATGTTAATGCATATGTACAGACTACTGTCTCCATGAACGGTGTTTCCATTTCATATATCTATATATTTTACATATTTATATTATAAATACATATGATATATGTAATTCATGTTTTATATTCTATAATTATGTAAATCATGATCTAAGTTGTACGATCAAGAATAACCAGTTAAAACACATATGACAAGGACAGCGATTATTACCAGAATTGTTACGTTAACATGGAAATTATTATTAAATGGGTAGTATAAAGTCCTAAATGAATCATATATGATATCATAAATATGTATATGGTTCTGGTGTGATTTAATATCATACTATGGTCACTATATAGGAGGATAAACATACCCTCGACAAAAGGAAAGTACAAGGTAAGGGTTAATTCCTCAATCTCATTATTATCTGAGATTATTCATGTATAAGTATTTACTAGGAAATATTTATCATCCCTACCCATATTTCCTAAAAAAGTTATGAAGAAAAATCTTTTATGGTTTTATGGAATGGTATCATTGACTAGATCATCATTTTAAATGTTTTAATGATTTATTTTTTAAATGTTTTTAATTTCTAGGTTTTCAAAAATGATTTTTATTGATTTATTTATATAAACAAGCTTTTTTAAATATATTAATTCATTTCAAAGGTTTCAAAATGGTATGGGACACATTTATTCAAAAATATATTTTAAATTAATTCCTTTATAAATTGTGAAAATTTTAAATGATTTCATGAAAGAATGATATTTCTATCAAACATTTTTACTGATTACTTTAAACTCTGTCAAAATCCATTATTTGATATTATTCTTTATTTAGGTTTATTTATTAGAATAAAATATTTAATATTTTATTTAATGAGTTATGATATGTTTGATTGTGTATGATCTATTTTTATACCAATCATGGGTTATGGTTAAAGTATTTTAATTTTGAATGCTAGTTTTAATATGATTGTTTATGTTATGTTAAACCTTTTCATATGAGGAATGTATTGAAAATAGTATGTAATGAGCATGAACCATTATATCACATCAATGCATTGGTAGGTATCATAAGAAAAACTAGTGTCTTGGAACAAGTCCTTGAAAAAATATTTTTTAATGGTCTTCGCACAAGACCTTGACATAATAGTTATTATGTCCAGTATTATGCATTACCTCCTTATAAAATTAGTTATTAATTATGATTATTTGACTAGTATAATATCTATGTGCATGTTTATATGGTAATGGTTGACTTATTTTTTCCATATTACGTTCCAGTTTTATGTTTAAAATTCTGTTGTTTTTATTATACATCTTTCCTTAAAAGTTTATATCTTCTGCTTAATTATTTACTACTACTGAGCACATGATCTCACCCCTTTCTGTAGTTTTATTTTTCCAAGATTCCAAGAAAAGAATTATGATTGATATGTAGGGTTAAGATAGGGTAATAATGGAATCTTCAAAGTATTATATATGACGTATTTTATGTTATAAATTTTAATTTCATGTTCTTAAATGCTATCTATGTTGTAAGACTTGTAATCTCGTCAGTCCTTCAAGAATTGTTTCCTTGTAATCATTCGAATTTATTAAAATAATACACCATCTCTAGGATTCTAGGAGTCGAGGTCTTATAGTTGGTATCAGAGGATGTTTAGAAATAACCTTAGAAATATATATTGAAAACTTATATTAGGGATCATAAACCTAAGATATACATAGAGGATGAGTATAGAGGAACACCCTCAAATTTTGGTAAATTGGGGTTTACATGGATATTCCAAGAAATACAACCCTATCTGGATACTATAAGTGTACATGGTTCTGGAACGGATGTACCTAATGGTGAAAAATCAGACAAGGTGTTCTAGGCTTGACTTGAGGTAACAAGGTATAGGAAAATTGGCCTTACTGTGCACCTGGTTTGAAACTCCTAGGGGATATTCTTAAGATAATTAACATTTTCATTTTGAACCATTATGAAGTATTTATGATTAAATATGTTAGAAAAGAATCCATTTTTATGATTACGAGAATAGATATTCATAATTGTTTTAAATTTATGTTAAGTATTTCACTAGTTTCGAATCAATAATTAGGATCCATAACCTAAAATAGTGTATGAAATTGTTTACAAATTGCGCTTATTAGATGGAATGACAACCCCACTAATAAAATTTTTTGAAAGAGTAAGATGTTCCTATTTTCCATGGTCTTAAGATAACATTTCGAAGTAAAATAGCCTCTCATGTATTCTAATCATATGAAGAAATAGTATCATGTGTTTATAAGATAAGTAAAAAATTCTCTGAGAACTATAGATTTGAAGGAAGGCCATAAAATAAAAGGATAGAAGAGAGAAAGTTGGATACAAGTAAAAAGGGAAAGAAGTATTTCTCCTATTTGTGATAAGGGTGGTAAGAATTACCCTGATAAGTGCTTGAAAGGACTCAGGGTTCGATATAAGTGTGGAGAAAAGGGTCATCAGGTAAAATAATGCAAATGTAACCAATAAAAGACTAATATTAAATGTTTCAATTGTATTGAAATGGGGAAGTACAGAAATAAATTTCTTTAGTGTCAAGGAAATATAGCTCAAAAGAATCAAAGGTAGAAAGTTCAATCATAAATTATTACTATATTTTACGTGGAATAATTAATTTTTTTGTGTTTCGGGATTGAATAATTATGTCATTTGAGCATTTAATCAATGATGTACTGGTTATATGAATTATAAAAATAACTAAGGATTTTATTATACTACTATTTCATTAAGGATTTGAGATTGTATTTTACTAATAGAATTGACTGAATAGAAATTTAATATTTTTGGAAAATACATGGTTGAGGGAAAGATAACCCTTAATATTGTCCTGATACAGAGTTATTGATTTTAGAATAAGAGATGATTTATTTAGATAAATTATATTGGATATTTTTTACAACCTTGGAAATAATTAATTGTTTGTTTACTCCATCATTGTAGGAGTTTACAATATTTTTTGGATATATAGAGAATATCCAATATTCTATAAAGAATAAGGGAGGATGGATGTATTTAATAAGCTTTTATGTTAATTTAGGGTGTTACCATCTTTTAAAAAAATACATGATGAAGGTATTCACATATTATTATGTGGAAAAAATAAATATTCATTATTTTTACCTACCATATAAATTTTCGGATTTTGAGTTTTGAAAAAATTATTTTGAATCAGTCTAAAGGTTGGGATGGAGTAAGTCGAGCACTAGATATTTAGTTTGAGGATAAAGTATAATTTATTGGATACTTTAACCTAACATTTTGTATTTCAGAAAACATATAGAGGATTAAAGAAATACTTGTGGACCTTATTATTTATCAACTACTCTTAAGGAGTAAAAAACATTTTTGAATATTCATTTTCAAGAGTAAGTGATGATGTGAAAATAGATCAAATCAAAACCAAATGATGAGATTATTATTATGACAGATAATGAAATCGCGTATGTTTTCTTGAGTTCATATCTCGATAGTAAATTAATCCCGCCTCTTCAAAAAAGTATCTAAAACAATGTTTTATCTAAATAACTTATGTTTTTTTAAACCAACTATACTTTAAATCATTATAGATTTATGGCTTGGAGCCCCTTGGTTTTCCATTTATTGTTCACTTTTTTTTAATTGATGACCTCAATCACAACCTATAAATAGTTATGTTTTTTCTTCTAATTATGTGTTATTAATTTTAACCAATGTTCTCCTATTAGATATCCTTATTTGGTGGTTACTTTTTACATTCCATTTCCCTATTATTAAGACTACATTTCTTTAACACTATTTCCGATTTGGTTTTTCCACAAAGGTATTTTCTATTTTCAACCATTTATTTTCTAAGAACAATTTCAAATTGTGAGGACGTAATTTATTGGAGGGAGAATGCAGCACCCCAATATTTCAAAGTACTCTATCTCTTTATATTATTTTAATATATTATATTGAACGCAACACTGACTTGGATTTTGTTATACACAAGATTGAGTTTCTGCGAAACAACAAATTAGTATTATAATTATTTAAATGATATATTTATTTTCCAATTAAATATTTTAATATGAATAGAAAAAAATAAATTTTAAATGTTATTTATAATTTTTTCGCATAAATTTAACATATCTATTAAAAATTTTATAAGTTTTGTTAAAATAGTTTAATATTTAGAAAAAATATTTTCTTAAAATAACAACTTTTAATGTACTTTTGTGAAAAATATTAAAATTAATTTTAAAAACACCTAAAAATTGAATTTGGTATTATATACTTCATTTTTTGAATTTGTAATATCAAAATTATCTTAGGTTGAAATTTTGGAATTTTTCTTAAAACAAACAATTTTTGATGAATAGTGAAAATGTTTCCTAGTAAATGAAACCCGACTTTTTCATTTATATATTAATTTTTTTTTAATTTATCTTAATGTAAAAATAGATACGTAATACATATATTATTCCAATGTAATTAATATAATTTATTTTATAAGAATATCATATATATATAATTTTATTGATCTTTTTAACATCTTTTACCCACCTTCTAGGAATACTTGAAAATTTACATAAAACATAATTTTACTACTTATGTGAATTGAATTTAAATAATATAACAGAAATGGTTGTCATCAGTAAGTAAAATTTGGTTTAATATGATGAAAATATTTTTGGGTGAATAGTAACTTTTAAATTTTATTTTACATAGTTATATATAAATGCAGTAATTAAAGGTAAAAATAATATTTTAATAATATAAAATTACCCCAACACATTTCATAATTCTTTTGGATAAGTGTTTTTATACGAAAATCAACACTGGGAAAAATGTATGATCCCTTGAGTTCCACTTGGGTTAGATTATAACATTTATTATATTATATTTAAAGAACACTTAATAGTGTTAAATTCGAATTTTAATAAATAAACCACTTTTAACACAGGTTTACATATAAGATAAATTAGTATATAAATATTCATTGGAAATATAAAAATATTTCCTTAATAATTGTATTTTATTTATAATTTTTAGAGATTAAATATTTAAATTTATTTATGACAAAATGATGATGAAGTAATTACCTTATTAATGAAAAATAAAAAATGATATTATAATTATTATAATAAACTTTATTTAAAAATTTTGATGCCATCCACAATTTTATAAGTTATTATGACATATTAGTATTTATTTAATGTTTCTTTTAAAATAATCAAGTTTTTTTGTCTTTTAACAAAATCAAGTATTAAATTGTATCAAAATTGACATAAATGCTATTTTAAATTAAACACTATTTTATTTAATAATATAAAAGTCAGAAATATAAATGGTTCTACCAACTATGTTGGATATAGTTAAAATTCAATAAAGGATCCACTTTAGGTTCTTTTGGAAACATATAGTAAGTATATTAACCTTGTAGTATCAAAATACAAGAAGACATGGTAAGAGTTAAACTATTTAATTAAGGGTCAAATATAAAAGATAAAGTTAATATAATGACCTAAACGTGTCTAAAACCTATTTGTTGAAAGGATTTATACCCATAATCATATTAACTTTTAAATAAATCAATTTTTATATATTATAAAGAGAAAAGTACTTTATAATAAATTACTATATCAACATTTTTTCTAAAGTGCCTCTCACCTCTCTTATAAAAGAGACCCTCCCTTTATTTTTAATTGACATATCCAAATCCATTTTTCTAGGCCGAAACCTAAAAAAATCACCTCCCAATATCACTAAATTAAACATAGATTCCTTAACATGGGTATAAATCCAACATAATAGTCCCTTTGGTTCAAATCAAAAGAAACACCCGAAGAAGAGGAAATTATTTTATCACCTCTTTCAAAGTCATTTTCTTCTTCTATTTCCCCCTTCTTTGTCATTACCATATTAAAATTACAACTAAAGTACCTTACACATGATTATATGTTATCATAAATTTGGTACAACCTTATTCATTATCTTATCCATCCTATGAATGACAATGTCGCCATTTGTGTGTATGTACGACTTACCGTCTCCACATCATGGGGTCATTTGTAATTCAAAACAACATCATTTGGATGAGTATAATTAATTTAAATAATGAATATAAAAAATTAATGATTATTTATATATAATATACCATCCAATTAAACACTTTTTCACCATCAATTGAATGATATTGTCGCTCGTGCGTACGTACGGCATACCATTTCCTCTACACAATGAGATTCATCTTCAATGATCACCATTAAAGAGTTTTTATAAAAATATATATATTGATTAGTTATGATATATATGAAATAATATTTCTACTATAATAATATATATATCTTTAGATAAATATATGTTGTTTACATACTTCTATACTATATGATAAGAAAACAGAAACAACGTTCATGCATACGTATGAACTACCGTCTCCATGACCAATGATTCCATTTCATATATCATTATATTATACATATTTAAATTATTAATACAAATGATATATAAATCATGTTTTATATTCTATAAGTATTTAAATCAATATCTATTTGATATGATCAAGAATAACAAGTTAAAACATGTTTGATAAATAAAGCGATTATTACCCAAAATGTTACTTTAACATGGAAATTATTATTAATTGGGTAGTATAAAGTCATAAATAAATCATATATGATTTTATAAATAGGAATATGGTTTTTGTTTTGGTGTATTTCAATAATATTGTATAGTCATTACACATGATGTTAAACGTACCCTTGACTAAAGAAAAGTACTAGGTAATAGTTAATTCTTCAATCTCATTATTATATGAGATTGTTTATGTGTGTGTATTTACTTGGATATATTAATCATCCATATACATGTTCCACAAAAATGTTTTCAAATATATTATTATAAAGTTTTATTAAAGGGTATCTTTAAATATCTCATCATTTTAAATGTTTTAATTATTTATTTATTCTAAATCTATTTAATTAATGACCATGTTTTCAAAAATGATTTTTAAGGATTTATTTATATGGACATGATTATTTTAAAATGTAAATTCCTATAAAAAAATTTAAAAGTGGTGTGGGATACTTTGATACAAAAAACACTTTTAAATTTATTCTTTTATAAATTGTACAACTTTTAAATGATTTCATGAAATGGGGATATTTCTCTCCCTGTGTTTCTCTGATTATTTTCAACTATGTCGACATCCTTTATTGGATATTATTATTGAGTGTGGTTTATTTATTATAATACAATAATCAATATTTTATTGACTGGGTTATGATATGTTTGACTGTGGACGTACTATTTTTATACCATCCATTTTGGTATTTCGTAGGCTAGTATTTATGAGACGGTTTATATTATGTTTCACCCTTTTCATATGAGGATTACATTGGAAATAGTATGTGTCGGGAAGAGCTTTCTATATCCCCTCGATACATCATTTGGTCTCATGAGACCAACTAGTGTCTTGTCATAAGGCCTTGACAGAATATTTGTGAATGGTCTTGGCACTTGGCCTCGACGTAGTAGTTCTTATGTACTGAATTGTGCAATACCTCATTATGAAATAAGTTATAACATATGATTATTCGACAATTAGAATATCCATGTTCATTTTTATATCATAATGTTTGACTTAGTTTTACCATATTGTATTCAATTTTAATGTTTAAAAGGCTTATATTTTTTATACATCATGCCTAAAAAGTTTATAGCTTCTGTCGAATTATTTACCGTTATTTAGCACCTGAGCTCACCCCTTTCTATTGTTTTATTTTCCCAGGATGCCAAGAATTGAATTATGATTGATATGTTCCATTAATCATAGGTAATAATGGAATCCAAAAATGATTAACTATGCTATATTTTATTTTATAAATTGTAACATTATGTTCTTGTATGTAAATTATTTTGAAGACTGCTAAACTGATTGGTCCTTCGGGACTTGATTCCTTGTAATCATACCAATGTATTAAAATAATCCACCAGCTATGGGTATCTGGGGTAAGGGAATTATAGGAAAAAATATATATGTGATATAACCTAGATATATTATTAGAATAAGTAAAAATAAATTTATAAAATAAAATTTGGAGATGTTTAGAAAAGGACCATCAATAAACAATATTTGATATTCAGAAACACATACCAATCACTAGGACTTATATAGGTGTTTTATGAATTTTAAATAATTTAATAATATATAATTTATTATAAAATAATTATGTTTCAATTTTTTTAAACTATAAATTTAATTTTACATTGAAAATAACATGAAAAAAATATATTCAAATATATTCCATTAACACATCATAAATAGTTTATTTTAAACTTAAAAAATGGAAACAAATTTATTCAAATTGTATTAGTTTATCATATTTAAAATCATTTAATTTATTTTCCTATTCATTAAATAAATATTATGTCAACGTTATGTAAGAATTTAAAGTAATTATTTCATCCATAAAAATTAATAAAACTACCATGATAAAAAATTATTTTTCTTTAATATAAATATTTATAATCTAGCTAAATTTATATTCGCACCAGTCAAAAAATATGTATAAATTAAATGCAATAAAGTTATATTTTTGACATTCACTTTGACATAAATATCATAAAAGTTAAAGACATATCCAAATGTAAATAATAGGTAATATATATGAATATTGTATTATTATGGATGAAATGGACTCATATAATGAAATTAGTTAAGTGTTAGGGTCATTTTATTGTCCTTGTTATAGTATTTTGATCTCTAATTACCTGATTTATTCTTCTCATGGTGATAATTATTTACTATGGTTTCAATTCATAATGATCCTAAATAAAATGGTTTTTTTAAAAAAAATTGATCATACTTATTAAAAATATTGAATACATTTTTCATGATTCAAATACTATAAGTGGAATAATTTAATTTATTATTAAAATGAAAAATCCATGAAAATGTTTTTTCATAAGAATTATTTATAAGTATAAAACTATTTGTATACCAATTTAATCCATAAATGTGACTCCAATGAACCATTTCATATTATTAATAATAAAAAAATTCTTCTTTGATACATTTTTTTATAAAGTGTTTATGTTAATTTTTGAAAGGAAAATACATTTTACATTAAAAACAGTACTTATCAACATTCACTCAAAAATCAATCTTCTCAGAAAAATCCCAAAAAATAAATCTTACATAAATTTGAATTGATTTAAAAAAGATATATTTTTTATTAAATAACATTTTTTAAAGTTTTAGAATTATATATTCTTCTCACAAAAAGTAATAATAACCATTTTTGATGAAATACTATTTTGGAAGCATAATATTTCTTTAAAACAAAAATATAACTTCATATTCCCTAAAATTTAATCAATACATTTTTATTTATAAGTATCTCTTATATTGTTCATAATTTTTTTAGACTTATTAATTTCTTCCAATTCAATGACTATGTTCTAAAAATAATATTAAAAGAATCATATTTCATGGTTTTTTATGATCATTGTTTTGTATCTCGTATGCTATCAAAAATAGTATTTATTTTAAAAGTGCTTTGGTGTTACATAGAGTGTATATAGTTTATTATGAAAAACTTCATTTTTCTACCATTAAATTTTATTTCCTCTTTATATCTCTTTAACATTCATTTTCATGAATGCCATATCTTCCACAATTTAATAATTTACAATTCATTTTAAGAAAATTTATTTTTCGCTTTATACGAAATTTTGAGATTTTAATTAGTTTAATTTATTTTATCCATGGGTTATATAATTAATGTATCCATGAAACTCCATTTTACTATTATTATACTAAAAACCATGAGAATAATGGGAGTGCCTATTTTCCATTACAACCTTGATATCATATCTATGAATCTCTTTATAGCTACCAAAGTACGATATAGCTAAAACTTTATAGAGACATGGTTTTAAGACCATAAATAAATGATATATTTTTTAGGATAATGAAAAAAATCTAGGTGAAATGTTCTTGAATTTTGATGGTTACAAAACATGTGCTTATAGATTCATCATCCTTTAATTCCAACTCAAGGAATTCTAACTAAATAAAGGTACTTGTGGATATAATAAACAATCAATATAGAGATATTTTGCCTTTGTGTATTTTGTAGTTTTATATGATTCATTTTATTATTCATAGCTGTAGATATTTGGGTGAACGTGACCCTGGTATATTCTACACTAACTCCCATCTCGTTTGGTTGTTCATTGGTGAATTTATTGTGATGTCCATCATTTTCATTCTTAACACAGTTACACAGGTTTCAACCCATTTTCTAAAACCAAAAATTTATAATGATTATCAAGAAATTATGATTGTCTTTCTTGTTAAAACCATGGTCATCTATGAATGAATTGGAGTATGGTTTGTGTTTGTTTTCAATCCTTATAGGAAGTTCATAATGTGTGACAGTAGTGTACTCTTATAGGTAAAGCAGATAATAGTATTGAAGGTGTCACCGTTTTCCAGTGTTTGCAAATTTCTAGACCTCAAAATTGACAAAAGGGGAAAACAGTGTTTTTTTTGGAAATGGACTTGCCCGCCGGATATGGGTCACCAAAGTGACATGTGCGCTGAGAAAAGACTTGTGTGTCAGTGCCTAGGAGGACTGGAAAGTTTCGCGCCATATTTTTTTCAAGATCAGAACTTCAAAATATGGCAAAGGAAAGAGGGTCACGCAACTATTGGTTTGGTCGCGTAAGTGATTAGCGCGACAGAGGCTAGGGTGGTTGGAGTTGTGCGACAGAAATTGCGGGCCGAGAGGATTCTTACGTGCCACCGCGCAGGGTGTCTAGTTTTCCTATAAATATAGGACCACCCCTCTTCATTTTTAATGAAGTTCGAGACTTAGAGAAATTCAGTGCTCCCATCACGCAGGTGTAGTGGTCGTGCAAGTTTTTGTGGGTCTCACAAGTATAAATTGTGTGATAGTTGTCCTTTGCACGCCAAAACCAGTTTGGATGAAAAGGAATGTGAGTCATGCATGTTTGGAGTTGAATAAGTGAGTGTCGTGAAAGTGGTTGAGATGGACTTGTGCACCAGTTACAACTTCTGCACCGTCTTTGAAACATCCGCACCGGCTTGGAGAAGCGCGTCAGGTGTTGTTGAAGTACGCCCGTATTTTTGAAGCTGCACGAAAGCTGGAAGATTGCCTGATACCTTCGGTACAAAGTCATATTAGTCTACTGATGAGAGTTCAACTTAAACAGAGCATCTACATACAACAGAGGATGCATTCTTTTGCAATGATGAAGAGACCTTCATGTCTATAAACCGAGTGGGACTTTACCAAAGGCAGTGAGCCCGGGGGAGTCAATGGGAGTGACCCAAGGGATGTAGTGAGCTATCCCAGATCCTTTGTAAATGCAGTTATCCTAGGAGAGAGTGAATGCTCTAGAACCATTATAATCCACAACTAGTGAAGAATAGTGGAATTTGGTACGACCGAAAACCTATCGGTGTATACTCCTTGGATGTATCCCTTAGTGGTGAACCAAGTAAAAAGTGTTGTGTCATCTATATGCATGTGATTGTTTTCTTTCTAATCATATTCATCATACAGGTTTAACATGTTATTACCATCGTGGGAACAAGATCCATCTCTTTAAAAGAAAAATTTGTCACCCTGATTCACCCCTCCCTAGCAAGGGTGTCCTAGGGTCCTACAAGTGGTATCAAAGGGTAAAGGTTGTGGGTGTTGAATTTGTCCTTTGTCTTCATGGAGAATGCAGTAAATGACAGGGGAGTACCTCTCTTCGATGGAAGTAATTTCCAGATCTATAAGAATAGAATGAAATCTCATCTAAGATCCCTTGGAATGGAAGTCATTTTTTCCAATGTCTAAGGTAGACATGTTACTGAACCAACAGAGCTGGCTATAATGGAAGCCGATAAGAAAATTCTTGATGTTGATGCTAAAGTACAGAATGCTCTCCCCACAGCCCTTTCTGATCAGATCTATCTAAAGATAATGAGTTTCACCACATCAAATTCCATGTGGGATAAACTTGAAAATATTTATTAAGGAGATAGAAAAGTGAATGAAGAAAAACTACAAGTCCTACACAATAGGTTTGATGATCTAAATATGCATCCTAATGAGAATGAAAATTAATTCTTCAATCGAATTACTGATGTTCTAGGAGCAATTAGAGGTCTTAGAGAAGAAATCAAAGGCATTGATATCATAAAGAAACTCTTGAGAAGACTTCCTCATATGTACAATGCAAAGGTGTCAGCCCTTAAAGAAAGAGATTTATCTAAACTATCTCTGGATGATATTTTAAGTAGTCTAGTGGAATATGAGATGAGAGTAAAACCCAAAGATGTCCCGACTCGTGTATGTAAGGAAATGGAATTCAAAGCCATGGACTGAAAATTTCAAAAGGTAGTGGTGGTGAATATAAAGAGGAAAAATAAATTCTTTCTCTCATTGCCAAGAAGCTGAAGAAGGGAAAAGGTAAATTCAAAGGTAAGCTACCTTTAGCATGTTTTCGTTGTGGAAGAGTCAGGCACATTGCCTCTTAGTGCCAAAGAAAGTTTGATGATGATTAAAGAAAATCAGAAGATTTTGAGAAGCCTTGGAAAAGGTTTTCCAAAAAGGGAAACTTCAAATATGGGAAGAAGATACAGAGGAAGAGTTTTTTCTGTGAAGAGTAATATGACTATATTGAATTCTATGATGAAAAAGAACCAAAATTTAAAACTGGGAACCATGCCACCATAATGGCCACTGTTGAAAAATCAAAAGATACTGGTGGAGTAAATAAGTTGAAAGCTAGTGCAGATCCCGAGTTGCAAGTTAAGGATGTTATTAGTAAGCTCAAGATTAAATATAAGATTTGCAATAAGTGGAAGTCAACTGTTGAAGAATAAAAATGAATATGTTGATCAACATAAAGATGAAATTGAATGACTTGAAGAATTGGTGAAAGTACAATCTAAAATACATGAAATCAATGATGATGTAGTGGATCAGATGTTAACAATTTAAGAGCATTCAAAGGTCATCAATGAACTCACATCCATACTAGTGAAAAATTCCCAGACTACTGATCGTCATGAGGAGGACGTTGTAACTATTAGGAGTAAACTTGAAAAAGATTCAATTTCAAAAGAATCAAGGAATAAAATATAGTTTGGATGGTTCTCAGATGCTGAGCTGTTGGAGAGAGAAAAACGTGGCTCTAATGGAGTTGTAAAGATTTTAGATGATCAAAGACCTACCTGAATGGGAAATAGTGGAATTGATTGTGAGGTAGAATCGTCAAATTCTGCAAATAAATGTGACGAAAATAAAGGCAAGCTGAAAGTGGGTGATGTGGTAAAGTCTTCTGATGTTATGAAACAGAAACCCACAATTCAATCTGAAAGAAGAAAATAAGATTATCCTCGAGCCTCGTGGAAAAAGGATCCCTCATACTATTATCCCACAGAAGAAGGTATGAGGAGAAATTCATTTGAGAAGACATTTCCTCTTAAGAAGTTTCATTTCTGTGGCTATTTGGGCTATACCATGTCATATTGCAAAGAAGAAAGGAGCTACTTGAACAGGGAAGATATGGGAGTTCAATGAAGGAGAAAAAAGTCATATCCAAATTATTTTAGAAGAAAAAACTTCTATGGATATTGTTTTCATTGTTCTAACTTTGGTCATATGGCTGTTAATTACAGGAAGAGAAGGGACATGGATACCTCAGACTGGAGTTCAAGACAAGTCAAATCTCATCAACAAGATAGTGTTGCTCTTACAAACAGGTTTCCTCCTCTCGGAGAAGACTTTGACTATGAAGAACCAATGTACGCAGATAAGAAAATTGAAAGGCCACCGGAGCTCTATACTCAATCCAATGTCTCATGGAAAGAATGGAAGAAAATTGAGAAATCAAAACTTGTAGAGGTGGCCCTCAAAGCTACAAAAAGCAATAGTGCCTGGATTCTGGATAGAGGTTGTTCATCTCATATGACAGGTAATGTCGGCCTATTAACGGATATCAAAAGGAAGGTTGATGGTGCAGTAGGATTTGGTAATGATGGAGCTCTGAAAATCAAAGGCAGTAGAAGTACTGAATTAGCTAATAGAGAGATAAAGAATACTAGAGTCCTTTATGTAGATGGTCTAGGTCATAATCTACTCATCGTGAGTCAAATATATGACTCAGGACTTATAGTTACTTTTAATCTAAAAGGTTTCACTATCAAGGGAAAGATAGTAAATTCACTTATGAAGGAATGCAGAAAAAAAGGAAACTTGTATCAGGTTGATAGTAAAAAATTGTTTTTACCTGACTATTGAAGAAGAAAACAATTTGTGGCATAGGAGACTGGGACACATCAATCAACAAGACGTGGAGAAAATATCAAAATTGAGGATTGTCATGGACATTCGCAACCTGAAGCATGAGCGCGAAAATCATGTTATGCTTGCATTCGTGGGATGCTGGTCTATAGTTCATATCGGCCAAACAAGAAAAGGGTGTCCCATCTTCTTGATCTAATTCATGCAGATGTATGCGGGATGATAAATGTAGTCAGAACTCATGGATAAAGGTATTTTTCCCTTTTTATTGATGATTATAGTAGAATTTCTTCTATCATAGTGATTCACAGGAAGCGACAAGTATATTATTGAATGAAAACTTATCACCGGTTTCCGAGAATGATATTGGATGGGAAATAAAAGCCATTCGATCTGATAGTGGAGGTGAATACACATCTATTGAGTTTGATAATTACCTATAAAAATTTAGAATACAGCATGAGGTAGCTGCTGTGAGAACCCCATAGCCAAATGGAGTTATTGAGAACTGTAATCGATAGGTCAACAATATGGCCAAGACTATGCTGGTTGAGAGTGGTATCTCTCACCATTACTGGAAGGAATCTTTTGAAGCTGTAGTGCACATTCAGAATCGAATCGGGCTTTATATGGGAGAAATAAATACACCATATGAATTGTGGCATGGATGTAAGCCTTTGTTGAAATACTTTCATGTTTTCATAAGAAAATGTTTCATCCAGAATAAAGAAGGAAATCAATTGAAATTTGGTGACAATGCTGATGAAGGAATTTTTCTTGGGTATCCAATGAACAGAAAATCCTACAAGTGTTTCAAAAAGAAATTAGGAAGGCTTGTAGAGAGCAGTGATGTTAAGATAATTGAAGGGAAAACCACAAATTCTTCAAGGAATTAATATGCTGATGTGATAGAAAGTGATGAAGAAAGTGAACGTGGATAAAATCAAAATACAGAAATAGAGGAAGCTGTATAAAACACTCGGCAATACCATCATGATGTTGACTCAGAAGAAGAATCTGAAGAAGAAACTGTGGCTGGAGATAATGCAACTAAACTGCATAAGAGAAATCATAGAGCTGAGATTGATCCATATAACATAATTTGGGGCATGAGTGCACTCATACAAACTAGGAGGATGAGGAATAACACGCAATCTGTATTTCTTTCATTTGTGGAGCCATTCTCATTCTAATAAGATGCAAATGATTAATCTTGGTTGAAAGCCATGAAGGAAGAGTTAGATCAGTTTGACCAGAATCAGACATGGGATCTTTTCCATAGACCTGAAGGTTGCAATGTGATTGGTACAAAATGGATCTTCAAGAATAAGTTTGATAATCATGGAAGTGTTATTAGAAATAAGGCTCGACTGGTATGTAAGGGATATTCCCAGATTGAAGGTGTTGATGGTGAAGAGGCCTTTGCTCCAGTGGCTAAACTGGAGTCAATCAGGCTGTTCCTTAACATGGCTCTCCAAAGAGGATTTAAAGTATATCAAATAGATGTCAAGATAGCATTCATAAATGGTGTACTCGAAGAAAAAGTCTACATTGAACAACCAGTGAGTTTTATTCTTGGTACTGATGAAACAAAGGTCTACAAACTAAAGAAAGCACTTTATGGCTTCAAATAGTCACCATGGTGATGGTACTCCCTGCTGGAGTCTTATCTCAATAACATTGAATTCAAAGGAGGAGGAGTATATCACAATATATATGTGAATAATTCTACAAAATATCAATTCATGGTTCTAGTCTACGGTGACGATATCATATTTGGTGGCAGCAAGCTAAAATCAGTGGATGAATTTTATAATAACATGAAATCAGAATTTGAAATGTCAATGATTGTGGAGCTCACATATTTCTTGGGGCTACAGGTGATTCAAAAGAAGGATTACACTTTCATTTCTCAGGAAAAGTATGGAAGAGAGATGCTGAAGAAGTTTAATATGCAAGACTCCAAACCAATGTCAACTCTGATTGTAGTTGGAACTAAACATAGAAAGCATGAGGATGGGACCTCTATAGATCCCACAATGTATAGGAGGATCATTGGAAGCCTACAGTACCTGACAGTGACATGGCCAGATATTGTCGTTTCCACATTTCTTGTAGCCCACTTTCAGAGTAATCTAAAGGAGGGACATACAGTAGCAATAAAAAGAATCATGAGGTATATTCAAGGTACTCACAAATCTGGCTTATAATTTGCTGCAGGAAGGAATAGTGAATTATCAGCATTTTCTGATGCTGACTAGGCTGGCGATGTTTTAGACATAAATTCCACCAGTGGGGGAGCATTCTATATTGAGAATAAATGTGTTGTCTCGTTGAGTAAGAAACAAGAAGTTGCTTCTCTTAATAATGTTAAAGTTGAGCATATCTCCACCACAAAGTCATGCACTCTACTAATATTGATGAATCAACAATTAATAGATATGGGTGATGAGTTGAAGAAACCAATGGTGATTTACTATGATAACAAGAGATCAATTGATCTTACGAAGAATTTGATTCAACATTCTCATACAAAACATATCGAAATTATGTATCAATTTATCAAATAGAATGTTGAAAAAGGTGTAATTATAATGGATCATGTTGGAACTGATGAGCAAGTGGATGATATCCTATCCAAGCCACTATCAATGGATTTGTTTGAGAAGCATCGATTGAACCTCGTTGTTCAACCACCTCCTAGTGCATAAGAAGGTTACGAAATTCTCCTCTCCCCAGTTATGTTAATTGTTTTTAATCTGTTTAAGGATGTGATGCATGCTTGTGGGGGAGATACTATCTAGGGGGAGTATGGTTTCAGATGAACAATGAACAATTACCGGTCATTGGGTTTAATTTCAGTGGGGGAGAAAGGAATAAATTCACGCATGTAATGCTTTTGTGACACATTGGGAATTCAGTTTCGGTTATAGGATGGTAAATAATTCATTGTACGGGAACCCAATTCAAGCTTTCTCTCTTGTTTTCTACACCAAGAATTGTTCACATAGACTTAGAGTATTGGCTGAGTTGATTCTTGCATTTTTGGTTTTCATGTGGATGGTGATCTATAGAATTTATTTACTGATTTCCAACAAACCCAAAGGGGGAGATTGTTGGAACCATGGTCATCTATGAATGAATTGGAGTATGGTTTGTGTTTGTTGTCAATCTTCATGGGATGTTCAGAATGTGTGTCAGTAGAGTACACATATAGGTCATGAAGATAACAGTATTGAAGGTGGCACCATTTTCCAGTTTTTTCCAAATTTCTGGACCTCAAAATTGAGAAAAGGGGAAAACAGTGTTTTTTGGGAGATGGACTGCCTGCCAGATATGGGTCGCGAAAGTTACTTGTGCGCCGAGAAAAGACTTGTGCATCGGTGCCTATGAGGATTGGAAAGTTGCGCGCCATATGTTTTTCAAGATCAGAACTTAAAAATATGTCAAAGGAAAGAGGGTTGCGCAAGTATTGGTTTGTTCAGGCAAGTGAGTAGCGCGATAGAGGCTAGGGTGGTTGGAGTTGCACGATGAAACTTCTGCACCGAGAGGAGTCTTGCATGCCACCACGCAGGGTGTCTAGTTTTCCTATAAATAGAGGACCACCCCTCCTCATTTGTAACGATGTTCGAGACTTAGAGAAATTCAGTTCTCCCGTTGCGCATGTGTAGTGGTCATGCAAGTGGTTGTGGGTCGCGCAATTATAAGTTGCACGATAGTTGTCCTTTGCGCGCCAAAACCGGTTTAGGTGAAAAGGAATGTGAGTCGCACAAGATTGGAGTTGAAGAAGTGAGTGTCTTTCAAGTGGTTGAGATATACTTGCATGCTAGTTACAACTTGTGCGCCGTCTTTGAAACTTTCGTTCCAGCTTGGAGAAGCGCACCAGGTGTTGTTGATGTACGCTCGTCTTTTTGAAGCTTCATGAAATCTGGAAGATTTCTTGATACCTTCAGTGAAAAGTGAGATTAGTCTACTGGTGAGAGTTTAACTTCAAGAGAGCACCTACATAAAACATGGGATGAATTCTTTAGTAATGATGAAGATTACTTCACATCTATAAACAGAGTGGGACTTCTCTAAAGGCAGTGAGCAAGGATGAGTCAATGGGAGTGACCCGAGGGACGCAATGAGCTATACCTGAACCTTTGTAAAGGCAGTGAGCCTAGGACAGAGTGACTATGCCTGAACAATTATAATCCACAACTAGTGAAGAATAGTCGAATTGGTACAACCAACAACCTATCGGGTTTTCTCATTTGACATAGCCCTTAGTGGTGAACCAAGTAAAAAGTGATGTGTCATCTCTCTGCATGTGATTGTTTTCGTTCTAATCATATTCATCATACAGGTTTACAAGTTCTTACCAACATGGGAACAAGATCCATCTCTTTAAATGAAAAATTTTTCACCCTGATTCACCCCTCCCCTCTCAGGGTGTCCCGGGGTCCTACATTACTCAATGATATGATAAAGAAATCAATAATAAGATTCATTTAATTATGACACATAAATTTAAACCTATGACATTTTTGGTTCATAATATATTAGTTTTAACACAATAATGGTATGTTTAGGTTCTATTATATTATTCATAATAACCTAATCACCAAAAATAACTACACCCCACATTTATACCAACTGAGGTGACCTGAGAACAATATAGATACATATTACATCATTTTATATGAATATTCATTAAATACCTGTAAAAATCACACCCATGAACCTAAATGATTAATGGATTTAAAGAATAGATAATTTAAAATTTTAATTTAAAACATCTCTAACATATCCAAAAACTAGTTTTCTCACATGAAACCATTTATACATATCATACATGAAATTATCCTTCAAATCCTTGGGGATGTAAATTTAAAAAAATGGTGAATGGAGATGCTCTATAAGGGTAAAAAGATAGAAAAGAATTAAATATATTAAGTGATCATAAGATAAAAAAGTGGATTTGGGAACAAAATCGTAGTTCATGGACTTAACATAAGATAATCACACCTAATAAAACATAAAATCATGATTTATGACATAAATCTATTAGTATAACTTTAGAAATGAGATTCACTAAAGTAGAAACAAGATTTATTAATCATGACCTATTAAAAAAATACATTTGAATAAGAATTCAGAACATTGAAAACAATAAAAATACATTATTTATGTTGAGTCTCATTTTCAAAACCATCATCAAATTGTGGATAGTGTCCCATATTAGATTGTTCTCCCTTCCCATTCCCATAAACATAGTGTTTGAAGACCCATAATAGATTGGGTTTACTCACCGAATCCATATATATAATATCATGAGATGTGAAACATTACCTAATGAATTTTAGGGATATAATGGTATCATTAATCACATAATAATAAACCAATATATATATTCCATGATATCCTTAAATCATTCATAATTCCATCATAGCTTAATAAACTGGTAAAAAACATGTATCATGAAAACTATAGAACAACCTAAACATAAGATTTCTATAAAAAATAATATGGATGGTACCATTAGACAATATCCCTATTAAAGAATAATAAAAATTAATATATTTATTCATAGATTAAAACTGTTTTTAAAAGATAATTCAAAAAATACTTCTGAAAAAAAAACAATAAGATATATCAATTTTTATCATTTTAAATGAAAAGTTCCCAAAATGAATGGAATAGGTACTAAATTTTAAAACCATTAGTAATTCTATAGGAATATTCAGTGTTAATAAAATTATAAAATTGATAAAAGGAATTCATGAGAAAAGTGTTCAAAAAATAATACTATTTTCATGCTTTTGTTAAGAGAGTTATATTTGGTAGAAAATGATTAAAACAAAAATCATTAAAGTAACACCCCGACACCCCTAGACTGGATCTGGTTCATTACTAATTACATTGTAATTATTTAAAGGAATAAAATCATCAAGGAACAAGTAGTTTAGTAGTCTTGAAGAAACTAAATACATACATGTAACTCATATTACATTGGGAAAGGTAAAAATACAACACATAACAAAAACTAAAATACTACATCGATGAGAACTAAATAAATGGTCTCCTCTTCATAAATTGTTGAAGGTAAACCAATGAAAGGGGAGATCTCAAATGATCAGTAAGTGTTACAAAAATAAAAATCATATATCAATAATAACTAAATCATAAAAAGTTAGGTATAGTCAATATGGAATGGTGAATAAATGAAGGACACGCGCCTTTAATAAACTGAAAATGAAACTACATCTATAGTTTTTGTCATAGTGAAAACCTCATGGATAGTAATAACTGAAAATGAATAAAGATAATGCTTATTAATTCGACATTAGGTATCTAGAACATGATACCATAATACTATTGAAATGGTTTATGTCTGCGGGTAGAACATGTCTGATTTTTGGAAAAAAAACTCAAAGGGCTTGTCGCCAACTGATTTGTCTCATAACACCTGTCAATGAATTGAGGGGCCATAGTGGTCCACACTCGCCACTGCATGTCCAAATAATTCTTCATACATAGATTTAATAAAATTACAATATGCCTTCTCAATATCCATATATATTTGAGGATACAGATTCATAAAAGGATGTTGACATAAATAAAGATACTTTTAAATGAGACCATTGAAAAATTCTTGAGGAAATAATCCTTAAACATTCCAAAGTGTCTCATACCACCTTGAAACATTCAAATAATAATCCCTTATAATATCTTAAGAATAAGGATACTATTGATATGATATAAAAAAGGGTATTACATAAACTATAGGAATGACATAAGTGGTGAAAAATAAATATATCTCATAAAACTTAATCTGAGATGATAAAAATCCTTTTTCACTTTGGAAAAAAGTGTTCTCTTGGAAATTCATTTATATTTTCCATCAAATCAGATTTTAAGAATTAATATCCTAGATAATAAAATTCAAGTACATTGAAATTATATTTTAGGCATAAATTACGTCCCACGGAAGTAATATCATGTAAAAAGAGTTCATAAGATTCATTAGAAATAAAACATTTTAGAGAATTTAAAGGAATGTATTAAAGTGAAATTGAAAGAGGATTGGAAAGTGTGTTATATTAAATCTATAAATGATCCATAATCATTTTTCAAGTTGAAATTAGTGTTTTTATAAAAATAACAGTGTCTTAAAACATATTCTGCTATACACTTGAAAATGGGTAAGAATTTGAAAATATCCCTTGAATCAGGTTTGTTTATCGGGATAAAATTTTCGAATGATCATTCTAAAATACATAAATCCCCATAAAATAAAGAAGTATTCTAGATGTTAAACATATATAAGAAATAAAAACATAATTTATGTGAAGTACAAAAAAATAAATAAGAATTTAATTGAGGTAAGTAGAGAATAGAAGTAACCTGAATAAAAATGGAGGTTCGGGTAGACATACCTTACCACTTTGTAATCAATCGATTCATATGGCTGTAAATTAATAATATTAAAATGATACATTAAATAAAATGAAAATAAATATATTCATTATATGTTAAATAAATGGTAAGTATACATAAAACATACACAAGTATTAATAGTGAATACGAAAAATCTCACGAAAAATGATGTGAGATGAAGAAACCCCTTACAAACATTTTGGCATGGTAACGAGTGTTATTGAGAGGGATTAATTAGAGGTAAAGGGGTATCCCATTATTTATATATCATAAGAGAAGTATGGAGGAGTTTTTAAAACATACCCCATTATTAGGAATTAAAATTAAAATGGCACAACATAGGGGGAATTCATGAACAAAAGTGAGAGAGTGGATCCCTAACCTTATGCTCGAATGTGTTCATGATTGTTCATAATGACCTGAATAAAAATATTTCTTCATTAATTTACAATTAAATAACATAATAAATATTTAATTGATATGTTATAACCTTATTATATTCATTGCTGACCTTTATAATGGGTTTAGGAGATTCTATTTTATTGTTTTGGAAGCATTTTCTTACTTGGTTTTCATGATCCATTTCCTTGTATTAATGAATGGATGATCATTTGAAATGAGGATAAAAATTAAGATGATTAATATATAATATTAGTGAATTTAAATAGATATAAATTTTCTTATAATTATTCTGGTTATATACCATGGGGATGACTCATTCGTTGGTTTAATGTTAAATGCTTGGATTGGCTTGTCGGTTTTTTGCAAAATGAACTTGTTTTGTATTATTATTCCATATTATGAGTGTGTAAATATATCTGAACATTAAACAAGATAAAATACATATAGTATGATCTAGTTCAACCTTTTAAAAGGTTTAATGACCAGTCCTGAATATAGTAATGAATATTTAAAACTCATCTACCTTGAGTGTGAAAAAATTAACACATCTCAGATGGTGTTTCCATTTATTATATAAAAGGAAATGAAGAAAATAGATTATGATGAAATATTATATTAGCATAATTAAAATCCTTTATATTTATGGTAAATGAATTATCATGGATTTTGGATGATGTTAGGTGCGAATAGAGAACAAAATAATGGAACTTGTAAAATGAATTGAAAGAAAAAGGAAGAGAGGTTCACCTCTTGAGTACTCCACCATGAGAAACTCCTTAAGACCATTTTTTTCACCTTTTGGTGATACCAGAAGGTCTTGGACCTCAAGAGAGGGCTTGAAAATATTATTTTTCGAAATTTAAACAAGGATTTAATTTTGAGTGTTGTGAGAGGAAGAGTGGGTGAGGGGTGGTTAATATAGTGGATGGGAGAAAAGTTTTCTTACTATTATAATCATTAATTTATTATTTCCCCTCAAGACAAGAAAAAATGAGTATTCCCTAACCCATAATAGTAATCTATGCATGTGAGTTATATATTTGGGTTCTTTCATCACTAATAATTCAAGTAATTGATAATTTAAAGTATAAAGTATTTATACGGTAAATTAATGTATATTTTTATTCGCCAAAAATTCATGTATTTCTGAAAAATCACAAAAATTCTCCAAAACCATTTTTCAATGTGTAAAATGCTAAAATGTAGTAAATTTTTCAAAATTAGTTTCTTCAATATGATTAATTAAATAATTAACTAAAATCATTATTTAATCAAATAATATAAACACATAAATAATTCATCTTCCTTTTTAAGGTCCCTATATTTATTTATAAATTCATGGGTGTGGATACAATTCATAAGATTCATATTACTATTCATAAGGGTAAGTAACTATCCATAAGGGTAGGTTACTATTCATAATTGTAGGTTACTATTCATCAAAAATTATGTTAATTCTTATCCGACTCTAAATTTCATCTTGAACACAACCGTCTATGCCAGTTTTTCAAAATTCAAATCACAAAGGATGAATAATTATGTTTAATTGAATAGGTTATAACAAAGTGAAGTTTTTTAGAGACTTAATGTTTCATTCATTCTGTAAAAAAAGAATTTTTAAATTCTGGAGGTGTTAAATTATTCCCTCCTTATATAAATTTCATCCTCGAAATTTGAAATTGAACTTTCAAAGTTAATGGTTGATACATGAAAATTCCCTTGTGGTAAAACAACATCATGATAATAGTTAAAATATTCTATTAATAAGATTACAGGGAAAAGTATCAGTTACTACAAAACAACACATTCTAATTGGAAAACATGGTCATGGATAAATAACCAACCCATCATGTAGTGACATTAAACCCATACAATGATCATCATAAATCATTTTATAAATGGTTAAAATTTCCAAAATATATTTCTTCGACGCATTATAATGAAGGCCTATAAGTTTCCAAGATGAATATATCATTAAACCTTATTCAACTAGAATCATCTCAAAAAACTCACATTCCAAACATGTGAATAACATCATAATGTATCCTCTTGAAATAGGGTAATTTGAATTACCATAAAAACCATATCGAAAACATGCATTTCTCTATATTCCATAAGTAACATAAGTTTTATTGGATATATTAAATAAATCCAAAAGTTATATAAACTATATAGATGATATCATAGACCACTTATCTACAAGTCAATAATCAGTTCTAAGGATCTCAGTACTTATTCAAATCGATCATCTCTTCATAATTATATCAACATGAGATATATATATTAAGGGTGGTATTTCCCTCAATCATGTGTTTTCTAAAAAGTTTAACATTCTAATGAGTCACTTTTCCTTTGTACCATCCACCATATGACCTCAAATCCTTAATGAAATAGTACTACCGTACAATCCTTATAAGTCTTATAATTATTACAACCAGTAAAATAGTGACATAATATTCAAATGACAGGATTCTCGACTAGGAATATTAATCATTCTACTTCATTTCTGGTAGAATCACAACATGATCATTATCAAAAATCATCATTTCGGGTATATTCATTTGACGATTGGGGAATTTATTCATATAGTTTCCCATCTCTTTGCAGTTGAAGCACTATACATTGGAAACAATTTTCATACCCTTGCAATCATGAACTTAGTGTACTTTTTCCCCACACTTATAGGAAAATCTCATTTTCTTCAAGAATTTACCATGGTGATACTTTAGACAATTTTCACATGTGGTAAAACACTTGTTTCCTCTCTTCCCTTTATCCCTGTATTTCTCTGTCATACTCTCGTTATTTTCCATCCCTTCAAATCCATAGGACTCAGAGAAGTCATTACATTCCTTATTAACCCATGATATTATTTTCACATATGATGAGGATACATGAGAGACAATATTCTTTTAAAAAGATGGATTAAGTCCATTAGAGATATGATCCTTATTATTCTTCACATCACATGCATTGATAAAGTTTTTATTCCTTATTCTATGTTACAGTTCGAAAATAAATGAATGTTATATATTAGATGGTAACATTATGAACTCTCTATGACTCTAAACAAGGTATAGCACATAGCATAAATTTATGAATCATAAAAACTAGAACCATATACTTTGGTTAATCTCGGGGCATAAATCCTTCATAATGGTGGGTAAATAAATTGTGAATTATCCTAACAATATCCCACGGGAGTGTTAAATAAAGAGTGCAGCAAGGACCATTATCATGTACAAGATACCCCAGGTCTTCCCTGAAACACTTTGTCGGAGTTTTCACTCCTACGTACATCTGTTCCAGAGCCACCTCTACCTGTTCGTATTCAAAAAAATATGTATTTCCTAAAATAATCAACAAAATCTATTCCTTACCCTAATTCTAGTATGTTATTGTATGTTTTTCCTCAAATACTACCTTAGGTATTTGTTCTTTAACCTACGTTTTGTAAATCTTGTTCCCAAGATTTCTACTTAACATCCTCTGATACCAATTATAATGTCCCAACCCCTTTATACTAGAGACGGAGAATTTATAATTATATTAGAATGATTTCAATGAATCAAATCATGAAGGAACAGATAGTTTAGTATACTTGAAGAAACTAGATACATACATGAAACTCATATTACATTGGTAAAGGTAAAAAACAACACATAATAAAAACTAAAATAATGCATCCATGAGAACTCAATAAATGATCTCCTCTTTATGACCTGTTCAAGGTAAACATATGAATGTGGTGTGCTAAAATGCATAGTAAGGGTTAAAAATAGATAAATCATGAATCAATAATAAATGATTCACAAAAAATTAGGCATAGCCAATATAGATTTCTGAATAAATGAAGGACCCATGCCATTAATAAACTGAGAATGAAACTACATCCATAGGTTTTGTCATAGTGAAAACCTCATGGATAGTAATAACGGAAAATGAATAAAGAGATTGCTTATTAATTGAACGTTAAGTATCTGGAACACAATACCACAATACTATCAAAATAGTTTAAGTATGTGAGTAGAACCCATATGATTTTTAGAAATAAATTCCCAGGGTTTTTCGCTAACTGATTTGCCTCATGAGACCTGTCGATGCATCTAGGGGCCATAGCGGGCCCCGTCCACCACTGCATGTCCAAATAATTCATTATACGTAGATTTAATGCAATTAAAATATTCCTTCTCAATATCTGAATATATTTGAGGATATAGATTCATCAAATTATTTTGACATAAATAAATAAAATTTTAAATGATACCATTGAAAATTTCTTGAGGAAATAATCCTTAAACATTCCAATGTGTCACATACCACCGTGAAACATTAAAATAATAATCCCATAGAATATCATCCGAAAAAGAAGACACTTGATATGATATAAAAAAGGTAATTATATACACAGTAAGAAAGAATTAATTGGTGAACCATGAATATATCTCATAAAAGATAATGTGAGATGAGAAATATTATTTTTACTTTGGAGAGAAGAGTTCTTTTGGAAAAAAAATTATATTTTCAATGAAATCAGATTTGAAGCATTAATATCCTAGAAAAAAATACTTGAACATTGAAATTATATTTTATGCATAAATTATGCCCCACTGATGTTAAATCATGTATAAACAGTTCATAAGATTCTTTAGAAATAAAACATTTTAGAGCATTTAATGGAACGTATTAAAGTGATTTTTAAAATGGAAAGGAAAGATTGTTCTATTAAATACAGAAATTATCCAAGTTCATTTTTCGTGATGAAATTAGTGTTTTTATAAAAATAATGGTTTCTTAAAACATATTTTGGTGTACACTTGAAAACGGGTAAGAAATTGAAAATATCCCTTGAATTGGGTTTGTTTATTAAGATTAAATTTTTGAATAATCCTTTTAAAACACAGAAATTACCATTAAATAAATAAGTATTATGGATGGTAAATATATATAGGAAATTAAAATAGATATTTTTTTTATTAAATAATAATAAATAAGAAATTAATTGAAGTAAGTAGAGAATTGGAGTAACCCTAATGAAAATGGAGGTTTGGGTACAAATCCCTTACCACTTTGTAATCAATCCTTTCGTAAGCCTAAAAATTAATTATATTAAATTTATACATTTAATAACAATAAAATAAATATATTTATGATATGTTACATCAATGTTAAGTATACATTCATCATACACAAGTATTAACAGTGAATATGGAAAATCTCACACAAATGGATTGGAGATGAAGAAACCCATTATAAAAATTTTGGCATGGTAAAGAGTGTTCTTGCGAGGGATTAATGAGAGGTAAAGGAAAATACCATTATTTATATATCATAATGGTATTATGGGGGAGGTTCAAAAACATACCCCATCCTTAGGAATAAAAAATAAAAGGGCACAACATAGGGTAAATTCTTGAACAAAAGTGAGAAAGTGGGTCCCTTACCATATGCACGAAGGTATTCTTGATTGTTCTTAATGACCTGAATAACAAACTTTAGTTTCATTAATTAATGATTCCATAAAATCATAAACATTTAATTGATATGGTATAATATTATTAGGTTTATTAATGTCCTTTTTATGGGTTTATTATATTTAATTTTTTGGTTTTGGAAACTTTTTCTTACTTGGTTTTCATGGTCCATTTAATTGTATTCAAGAATGAAAGTTCGTTTGAAATGTGGTTAAAAATTCAGATTTGTTAGAATATAATATTAGAGAAATTAAAACTATATACATTATCTTAAATTTTTTCTGGTTATATACCATGAGGAAGACTCATTCTATGAGTTAATGTTAAATGCATGGATTGGCTTGGCTGTTTTGTGCACAATGTACTTGTTTTGTATTATTATCCCAAATTATGAGTGTGTAAGGATTTCAGAACATTAAAAAATATAAAATACATATATTATGATTTGGTTGAACCATTTAAAAGATTTCATGACCAGTCCTGAATATAGTAATGCAAATTTAAAACCTATCTTCCTTGAGTGTGATAAATCGACACATCTCATATGGTGTTTGTATTTATAATATAAAAGGAAATGAGGAAAATAGATTATGATGAGATATTCCATTAAAATAATGAAAATATTTTACATGTGTGGTACTAGAATTATCATGGAATTTTTATGAGGTGAGGTGAGAAGAGAGAACAAAATAATTGAACATTTGAAATGAATTGAAAGAAAAATGAAGATAGGTTCTCTTCTTGAGTACTCCTCCTTGAGAAACCATTTAAGACCTTTTTTCACTTTTTGTGAGACCAACAGTTCTTGGAGGTCGGAGAGGGTTTGGGAATACTATTTGTATGAATTTAGGAATGTCTTTAATCTTGAGTGGTGTGGGAGGAAGAGAGGGTGAGGGGTGGTTTATATAGTGAAAGGGAGAAGAGTTTTCATAATATTATAATCATTAAATTATTATTTCCACTCAAGACAAGAAATAGTGAGTATTCAATGACCAAGAATTTTAATATATGAATATGAGTTCTAGATTTTGGTTCATACATTACTCATGTTTCTTGGAATTGTTAATTTAAATTATAATGTATTTATATGGTAAATTAATATATTTTATTATTCCCCAAAAATTCATGTATTTCAGAAAAATCCCAAAAATTCACCCAAACCATTTTTCAATGTGTAGAATACAAAAATGAAGTCCATTTTTCAAAAATAATTTCCAAAATATGATTAATTAAATATTTAATGAAAATAATTGTTTCATCGAAAAATATAAACACTTAAATTATTCAACGTCATTTTTAAGGTGCCTAAATTTATTTATACATTCATGGGTGTAGCTTCCATTAATAAGAGTAATATTACTATTTATAAGGGTATGTTACTATTCATAATGGTATGTTAATATTCATAAGGATAGGTTAGCATTCACTGAAAATTAAGTTAATTTTATCAAACTCTAAATATTATCCAGAACACAACCGTGTATGTCAGTTTTTCCCAATTCAAATCACAACGGTGGAAAAATTTTGTTTACATGACTAGGTTATAACAAAATGTGTTTTGTAGAGACTTAGTGTTTCATGTATTCTATAATAAATCTATTTGTAAATTCTTGGGGTATTGAAATTAAAAAAAAGATTATTTTCTATAAATAAATAAAAGAAACCAAAAAACATGAAAATAAAAAAATTAATGTTAATTTCTACCATAATACCAATTAATTAATATAGACTTAGAGGGGAAATAATCCCAACCAAAAAAGGTGATAAATCCAATTTTAGTTAAAAACATCACTTCAGGTAAATTAGGCACCCTATGGTGAGGTAAATATTAATGAGGTGTGAAAATACCATTAATAAATATATAATAATAAAATTAATTTATTTTTAGAGATAATAAACATAATTTAACCATATATAATCTCTGACATAAAAAATATAAATTTTAGAATGAGGATGGTAATAAAATAATTACATTTACTCCTGATATACATGTGAGTGATTTAAACTCTAGTATAATAAAAAATCATATTAATAATTTATTTATGAACTTATTGATATATATTTCCTATTAGTCACCACAATTATAATAATTCCATACACATATATTAGTTTTTATAGATTATTTTCATCATTAGAAGTTAGTGATTTTGATTTTTTTGTAATGGTGATGTCAATCCTTGTTCTTTGATAATAATTTTTTTATTCTAATATTATTCATGGTAGTGGAATATTTTTGTATAATGTTTTTTTTTTCAAAACCATATACATTTGATGGAATGTTCATGTATATTATGTGATAATGGAATCGTTGATGATCTTTTTTATCTAATTTAGCGATAAGAATTAGTTGCTTTGTATTGATCATTAATTTTCATCTCATATATATATATATATATAATCTAGACCTATAATAATATTTAATATCAAATATTACCATTATTTATTTATTTTATACTAATTCATGGCAAAAATGATTATGTTGGTATAGCATCGTTAAATTTGGTAGTTGAACTAACCCAAATAATAACACGGTACATTTGGGAATTCATAATATGTTAGACTTATATAAGACTAGTATAATATTATTGGAAGGATAATGATGTTAAAATAACATAGTTATAGTATAGAATAATATTTTATAGTGTGTATATGGGAATTTAGTAGAAAAAGTTATAAAAGAACAGAGACACTAACTATATGAATTCAATCCTCTATTCCATGTATCTCTTAGGAATGGGGGAATTAGTCTTTCTTATTGGTACCAAAATCTATAAAATTTATAATAACAATTTTGGAGAGTTTAAATGATAATATATTCATTATATAACTGATTTTTAGTAGTTTTACTGGGGTGCAAGTGGGTTCCTTCTATTGGGGAGTTTCTAGTGGTATTTCAATAAATATTCCTTACTTCCTATATAGTGTATTAATTTTAAAAGGGAAAAGATAAGAAGTTGGAAAAAATTACTATGGTATAAAATATTTTCAATAAATACCACATAAACTCATTTATAGATTGGGTTTTATTATATTTAAATTCTTTTCCACTTAGTTTGACCCCATTTTATGTTTTTTTGTTTATGTCTTAGCTAAGTTTTTATAACGATAACTTATTTGTATGCCTAAAAATAATATTGGAATCCCTAAATAATTTAAACATACTGATTAAAAAAATTAATCCATTTAATCTAATTAATATCAAAATATGGGAAATTTATCTTTTAGGTGGAAATAAAAAATAAATATATAAATTATGTTTTTATATGAAAATAATATTTTCAACATTGAATGTTTGTAATCATATTTCATATAAATTAAAAATTAAAAGATTGTTCAACTATATTATATTAATTGAAAAATTACCTTTTATTCAAAATTATAAAGTGATATTATTAATTTATTATGATAAAAATACATTATAATTACAAAAAAATTGTTTTGTGAAAACTATCATTTTTTCCTGTAAATAATTTTAACCACATCTTATTAATATTTATTATCTATTTCCCAACATTTAATTTTATCAATAAATTTGTATTAAAAATTTTATTTTATCTTTATAATAAATCAGACCATTTTAATAATAATAAAATAATATATAAAGTAATAAAAATATTATTATAAAAAAAATTTAATTAAATATTTTATCTTTATTTCATTCCAAAATTTTATTATTTTTAATTATATAAATTACCCATTGAATATTCCCAATTAAAAATATATCCAATGACTACTTTTCAGATGGCCATATATCTAATAACTATTTTTCTAACAACTATATATATATATATAAGTTTAGATTTTATTCTCATATATAGAATTACATACAATCATAGAATAATTTTTCATATTAATTTACTTTTCTCTCTCTATAGGTATATTATATTTCTATTTCTCCACCTTATTTATATTGTTTAAATTTGAGTGATGATCTTCATAGAAACCCCTGAGGATAACGATTTAATTTTTGTGGTATTTTTATTTACCTGCAATTTTACTCCTCTTTTGATTTTCTTAACAATGTCTCACATTGCATAATCATAATGTATTACATTATATCATTAATTGTAATATTAAACCTCAATAAATTGTACCATGTTTTTTTAGATAATTTTTTCATGTAAAAATATGTATTCAATAAAATGTTTATTTAGATAAAATAATTAATAATAAGGTCATGCGGAATTACACAATAACGAGACTACTTATTACTATTAGTTTAACCAATACTGAATTCTCATAATAGAATAACGAGAATACTTTGTGTAAAATAAAACTCAAATCATCACATTTTACCTCTATTTCAACAACAATAATAGTTGGTTCTCTATTAAAATATAGATTCTAATCATATAGTAGGAGAAATATGAAGAAAATGAAATAATAGAGAAAGAGAAAACTATTAAATTTCAAAATATACATTGACTGAGGATGAATCTAAAACCTAATCATTCATACTGTAGGGTGAAATATTTAAATTATTAAATAGTTGGATCTAATTGTCTTGTACATTCATAGAGGTGGTCAACATACATGTAATAAGCTTCAAGGTGATTTTTCTAGCTAAAAAAATATTTTTTTAATCTTCGAAATACTCCAATGATATTTTCCATCTCATATTATCATTTGAACAAAAAGACTTCTTCCACAAAAGATAAGGATATATAATAATATAAAATCATGGAAGGAATTCCATTCTATAACATGAATCTCCATTCAATAGCTGATATCTATTCATCAAATTTTATATAATACATTTCATTTGTGTATCTATGAATAACTCTAACATATCACATGATTATCTCATTATTGGAAAAGTAAAATATTATTTTTTATGATCCATGTTAAAATATTTCAATCTTTATAACCCTCATACATACTTCTCTGAATAAAATATTCTCATAATCACTATCATTGTTTATCCTTACTTATTTTAGTATAATTTAAATATATTTTTACATATCACTTATATCATTCTCATGGAAAATAAACTTACTTTTATGTATCACGTGGGTAGTGAGGTCACATTTATGTATACACCATATTTCACATGGTACAATAAGTGGACCTCATGGTTGATTTTTCCCGAAATATCACATATAACATTTACTTTTACACATTATCCATGGAAATGTAGTGATTTCATTTAGAGCTAGTCCTTTTCCATTTTTTATTTATCTTCTTGATGATTCATCATCTAGATTATAACATAATAAAATATTAATATTTAAAATTTTATCCTTTTAGGTCTTGAGATTATATTTTTCCACATCCATCTCCTAGAGGACTAAAATTTTATTTAAATAGTTACTTTTAGAAATTATTACATATAGAACATAGTTATAAATATTAACTCTTATATAATAGTACATAAATATTTCATTTTACAGATATTTTTACCATTTCTGGTTTTAATGTCCAAATCAAATTCCAAAATTTTGTAAACTATTATATTGACAAGTCATCCTCTAGACTACGTGATGTAAAATAAAAAAACCTAAATTAAATTAATTATTTTTTCAATTAAATAAAAAAAATAAAAAATACACAATTAATATTTAATACATTTTAATATTAAATGAAAAAAATTTGACTATGATTAAAAAATGTGATAATTACTCATAAAATAAGAAAATAATGGGAATAAATTTAAAGAATTAAAAAGTAAAATTAATAAAACATTGATAAATATCCACCATCTTTATCAAGATTGAACTAGTCATTTTATGTTATATATCTCCATTTTATCCTGATATGATTTTGTGATCATTCCATATAAGTTTTATTGAGAATACATTTAATAAAATTAATATTTAAACCATTCCATTATGATTTTTATGTGCATCATTTGAAAATCAATGAATATTTGGTCAATTTAAATTCTCATCATAGGTAATGAATCATTATCCTATCTCCTTAGAGAATCATCCAACTTTATTTACCTTCATGGATGGTAATACATTGTGAAAACATAGTCCTTGATTTACTAAAATCATTTTTATTTGGTATAACTTTAACTCCTTCCATATTAATATATACATTAAGATCTTATGATCAATATATATTTCAAACTTATTTCATTAAATATAAAAATTTCAAATATTTAATGAAAAAATATGGTTGAGAACTATAAATCAGGTATCAGATAATTTTACTCATGTGTATTTTACTAGTGTGGTGCATAAACCATTATATTATCATTTTTCTTATGGAAACGTTTGAATCCTTTCTTTAATGCATCACTGATTATTAGAAACTCTTACATACTAAATAAAAATGTGAGTACGGGTGGTTTTAACAACCATTTCTTAAGATTTTTGAAGTGTTTGAAATATTATTATATATAGAGAATACTTACTCTATTTTAGAAAACATGTTTTCTGTAAATAAAAATTATGCGAATTTTCTCAAAAAACAAAAATATGTCGATCAAACCAAAAAAGTGAAAAAAAAATATATTGCATATATTTTTCTTGGACCTTATATAATAATTTCAATATCAAAGGATAAATATATATACCATCAATTGTGATTATCTTACAAAATAAGAATATTTTTTATAGATTGAACCCACACTTACGGGATTTGGAACACAATTTCTCCCTTTGCAAGGTCTTTATCACAATTATCAAATAAACTTCGTGTTCTATTTTAAACATAGAATATATGATCAGATTATCAATAAATACTACCATAAATTTATATAAATAAAATCTAAATAATTTATTAATCAATTCCATTAATATAATTTAATCATGTGTAAGTATAAAAGAAATCACTTGGAATTTATCGTGCTGATATCTAGTAGTGATGTATATCTTGGGAATTTCTTCCCACATCACCCTTAATTAATTTCATTTTGATATAATATCCAACAATGATAAGTATTGGACCCCTCTAACTTGATCGATAAAACCATCAATATGGATAAGATGATAAATATTCTGGATCATAATATTTTTAGGCTCATAGTTATCAATACAAATGTGCATTAACCTGTATTTCTTGTTAATATAGAGGATTGGTGCACCCGAAGGTGAAGATCCTGGGTGTACAAAACCCTTACTTGAATTATCTTTTAGTTTCTTCTTTAATTACTTGAAATAAATGGTTGTTATTCTAGAAGATCCCATTTATATGATCATATAACTAGTATTATTTATATTGATAAATAAACAACAATTTCATGGGAAAAATTGGGAACTGTATGAGAAATACCACCATATATTCTTATATAATTGTATTATATTCAATTTTGAGTTCCTCCTAAATCATTTTATCTAAGTAGTCCTAATTATCGAATATTAAAAATCCATATTAAATAATTGGTTTAAAATAAGTGTCTATATTAAAATTTTTATTTATATTTTTTCATGGGATGAATTTAGATATGAATATGATTTTTTTTTATTCCTTAAAAAATTTATCATCTCTATAAAGAGAGATCCAATCTATACCAAATATAACATAAAATTCTACCGAGTATAGAATAACTGGACATAGATGAATATTATTCTTAAAAACCAAAATTAGAGAATAAGTATATACTTTGGATGATATCATTGTACCACAATGATTTTTTTCTATAATTCATTATCCAAATTATGAGGTGATGAATAAATAATCTTATCAAACATGTATGATATAATACAATGTGGAGAACATTAATCAAATAATGCATTCAGATTTATTTACTGGATACTGAATTTCCATTTCAACACCACATTATTATGATCAATATTGGAGGTATTGATTGTATATTCTCATCCTTGTTTCCATGATATCATGGGTTTTCAAATTCAATTAAACTCAATATCACATAAATTACATTAATTAGCTATATAGTTTCCAAATTCTTTACACTTGAAACATTAAACATCTAGAGGTACATTAGGTAGAATATTATTCTTATATGTTGTTCTCATCAACCTATTCAAATCAATTTGACATTAATGCTTTTTATTACCCATTATTACCCACTAGAAAAATTTCCCCATTTCTTTTTGAAAATTTCTGGGTTTCTTATTACCACACAAGTTATATATTCGTAGTTGAATATTCTTTCCTCCACGATCCTTAAAATACTCCCACAAAATTAAGTTATTGTTACCATTTCCAAAAATCTATAATAATAATGGGAGTCTCAAGTTTCCATTCATAACTAAATTAGACATTAAAAAATTTCTTTTATAGCTTCCTAAATTCATTATATTTAATTACCTTCACATAATTTGTTTTAGGCCAGTAAAGAAATTTTAGATTTTACTTTTGTGATTGACAATAAAAACAGAGGTATAACATTAAAGTCTTGTGATATTTTATTTAAATGGAGCCTTAAAATCATCCCCCTTTTTCATTTTCTATGGTAAATATCACTCTATTTTAATGATAATTGTCTGTGTAAAATATTTGGGGAAGAATATTTTTTTAATCTCCTCACATTACAAGTATTTAGTTTTTTCTCTTGTGTTCTTTATCCATGCCCTATACTTGTCTGATTGACTTTATAATAATAAAAAACTTAAATTACATTTCAATATTCTATTAATAAAAGAGTATGAAATATATTTTATATTGTGTTGATCCATTATGTGAGAATTTTTGGATTTTAAAAAGATACCAAAGTATAGGGGTCACTATCATATAAAGGACCCAATAGTGACTTACTGCTTATTTGGTGTGTTCAGAAATTATAATTGGTTTGGGTTATTAATCATAAGAAGATATAGTATAGACATGAATTTTCATACACCTTTCCCAATATATTTTACATTAGAAAATTTTTGAACATGATTCTTCTTGGTTCCAGCTATTTAGAAAAATGAAAAAGGATAACATGAGTAGTAATTAATAATATCATAATAAAATTCAATAAAGAAAAAATATAGATATGAAAATTCATTACTAATATGATTTATTTTATCACATGTTAATTTTATCCTATTATTCCTTTAATTACACCCAAATTAATTTATGTTGGCTTCCCATATACTATTTAACCTAATCCCCAAAATTAGTTAAGAATAACTTTAATACCAAATGATATAACTAGATATTTCAAAAAAATATTTTACATAATTTCAATAATTAAACATTATACCTCAATATTAAAACTCACAATTCAAGAACATAAATGTTTAAAGTATTTTAATATTAACTATATAAAAGTCCTTTGACACGTTATTGATTTAATATCTACCTATAAATTCTTCACACAGAATACACCCCAATATAAATTCTAACATGTAATTTCTTTGGGAAAACTAAAACTTTATACGGTATAAGATCAAATGATCATTACAGGAAAAAATATATCAATGATTTATAGATTACAAGATCATGAACATGGGAAAACACAAAAATTTGGAAGAAATATCTAATTTTTAAAAACATGTAATCAAAGAAGTTGATCATAAGGCATGATTTTATAATCATATATGCAGCAATAATATCATAAAACAATAAAATAATAAATATAGAAGAAAAACATGAATCATGGTACATGAAAATAAAATCATTAAACATGAACCATGGAAAGATAATATTTGAATGTGGAATATATATAAGTAAATAAAATCATAAGATATTTCAAGGATAGGTGATAAGAAATTAATATCATTGTGGATAAGTATAACCACATATTTGCCCAAATATAGTGAACTTAGGCTAACCACTCATGCCCAAAAACATAGTTAACATGGGATAACCACCCATGTCACAAAGTAATTTTATAAGACGTATATCATTACTCAGTGCATTAATGGGATACATAATTATAGTTCAACCCATCACATAATGATAAACCATATATATTAGTTCCTTAAGAAATAAATAATAAATTGATTCATTATTTACCCATAGTAGGAAAATGTATGCATAACCTTTTCTGGAGTTTTCTCATAACAAGTAAAAGGAAATTGGATAAGATGACATAAAAAAATTTGTCACCCAAAATAAACATATATAATTATAAATTTTTTGTTTATAAAGGAATTATAATTCCTTATATGAATAATCATTATATATAGTATTTATATTTAGATATATATCATATAAATAAGTGTTTTCAAAAACCATTAGTAATTTTGTCCGAAAAAAACTTATACGTCTCCTTAAAAACCATTTTTCCAAACATTTGACATGAATAATTTAATAATATTATTTAAAAAGAATTCCTAGTAATGTAAAATTAAAAATATATGATTTAAATGTTGTATAAATTTTATGTTAAAGATACAATCTATAACAGAAGTGAAAAGATGTAATTTTTAATCATTTTTAATGGCATTAAAAATAACCCACATATATAGAAGAGAAAAATATTTTATTTTTTATAAAATTAATTAAAAAATAAGTGTGCTAAAAAATATATTGCATATTTAATTATAAAACTAATAAAATAAAACCTTTTTTGTAATAAACAAAATTGATATATAAGATAAATAAATAATAATGTGATCTATAATTATTCTAAACAATGTCTTATTTTTATTTAGAAGAAATTGATGAAATAAAAAAATTTGACATAAAAATTTTCATTTTTTTAGTAACAAAATATGATATAGTTAAGGGGTAGTAAATAGTTAAATTAAAAGTTAATATTTAAATAAGAACTAAAATATATTAATGAAAAACATAATATGTTAAGAAAACACCTTACCTCTTATTCGTACTTACTCAGAAGTGATCTAAATTCCTAGACTACCAATTTTTTTATTATTTATTTATTTAGGAATTATATTCACATTCATTTTACTAAATAAAAAAATTATAAATATTAAAAAATCATTTATTAGAGTTTATTTGTTAAAATTGACTATAATGTGATAATTATTCAGTTTATTCCATGGCAGCATCAAAATAGATATTTTTCCCTTGCTCAATTATCATGTGTTCATCACTTAAATAGTGTTAATGTACCTGATACATTTTTTATATAGGTTTAGACTCAATTTTTAATTTCATGGAAGTTACAATGATGATTTATAAATAACAATAAGAAATATCTTTTTGGATTTTTGATTCATTAAGAGGATTTTTTTTATTGATGAGTATACTTATATATATTATCATTATATAATTACTAAAACAAATTTAATTAATTAAATATATAATATATTAAAATAATTTATATTTTTTAATCATTAATAATGTTATCGTTATATCAATATTCATGCTAGTGGTCAAACTAACCAAAACAAGAACATATTATTAAATTATAATGAGAAAAAAATGTTATTATATAGTTATATTATCAATATTATATAATAGTATTGATTTCAAAAACATTTTACTAATGTGATTATTAGATTGAAAAAAAGTTCATAGAAGATGATCAAAAAATGAATAGGGAGAGCTTATCAATTTTATCTAATACTTGAATATTCTTATACGGTGTCTCTTGGAAATAACAGATTTTAGACTCCTTATTTTGGAAAAATGTTACTGGTGATGTGATAGAAATATTATAAGTATAATTTTGCTTGGTATTAAAGAGTAAATTTATAGATATTTGGGGGTTAAATTTGGTAGAGGATAGGTCATTTTAAATGTGATCTTGAGTACCATTTTCACAAATACTCATTCCTTAATGAATAAACAATTTAATTTCTCTTGGAAAGTGGATCCCAAGTGTTAAAATAATGGATATGGGTCATGAATCCTCTCATCCACCCCATTTAGAGATATTGTTAGATATAAATTAAGAAATTCCAACTTTAATTAATTTTTTACATCATTTAATCTTTTACCACATTTTACCTTTAACCTTTATACATTTTTCCCCAAAAATAAAATTTAACATATTAATGAATAGTTACATGGTGATTCCAAATGGGAAATCCATTTTTTTTAAAAAAACTAGAAAACCATAATTTTTATAATAAATGGTAATTTATACTTATTCCATAATAATTAATAATCATTTTATTAATATTAATTTATAAGATTCTATATATAAACTATACATTTCATTAAAATCACTACTTAATTATGGATAGTTTGATTTATTAAGATTCAAAAAAACTAATTGATGGGTGACTATTTTTAATATTACAAGATTTTATTCTTATTTATTTAAAATATATTATTTATTTACAAACCATTCATTGAATTTTATCAATCAATTATTATTATGATAAGTTTTATTTCTAGTAATACATATAGTTATAATAATATTTTAAAAGTAATGCATTAAATAAAATAAAAGATGTATCAGAACACATATAATGAAAATATGTATTATTATTTTAATTAAATAAATACTAATATATCCCTAAATTGTACTCATACAATACCTCAGGACATTAAGACCTAAGGATTATATGAAAAATGGTGGAACTCGTGGGTGATGATTCCGGTAGAAAATTTATCTAAATGATTTCAACGACCATGAAATTGTCCCATAAGTGATTTCACTCAAGCCATACATATTAAAGTTAAAATTGGGATTCTGTAATTATCCACATCATTATTCGTTTTTGAAAATAGTTTAAATATGAATTTTTCTTTCCCTCGAAGGGGATGTTTTTTTAATTATGTTTCAGATCCAGATTCTCAATGTTTGAGCATCTTAAATAAGTGTTTTTGGATGTGTTTGGGGGCCCAAGCGATATCATGGGTGATATGGTGAACATCATTTCACAGTAAAGGTGACCCTATAATTGTTTTAGGTTAGTGGTCAAACATTACACCCTGGAAATTGAGGGTCACACCATGATGACTGATGAACATGTGACCATCGGGCCACAAAATTAGACACCTATGTTAGGATAAGTTCTATTGCGATAATAAATCTCCTTGACATCAATATGGTTCATGTCATGGAATTGTGTATTGGGAATAGTTTGTCCTAGTTGGGATCAATATATTAAGGATAGTCAAAAAAACACACTATAACCAAGGGATTTATAATATAATATGTGATTTGTAAATGTAAACATCACTACTATATGGTTTAACGATGTGGTGTTAGGATCACACCTTTGAAGAGGGTGTCACTCTATGATGAAAACCCATACAAATCATCTATAAATAATTATTCATTCTTCTAATGATTTTACTAGAAATATGGTTGATCATATTATGGAAAAGGGAATCTCACTGAGATGATAATCCTTATGTATTGAGTTTTAAGACTGTAAATCATTACATATCATATAAGAAGTATTATTTATTCCATTTTATGTTTTACATAATGAAGGATGGTCATTCTAGGAAACATGGGTTTTATTTTCAATCATTTAAATATATAATCCCTTAACAAGGGTGCCATTCCACAGTTCCATGCTAGGGAGGGGCTTTACATTTTGAAGGTTGAAGGTCGTACCACCAATTCTCGGTCCATGAGAGTTTTGTTTCTTTGAGGAGTTAAGGAATAAAGCCCTAAATCCTATTTTTTCATACTTTTGAGGGTTGTGGTGAGATATGTATTGTCATGAGGATGAGATTCACAACATGGTTCCTAGAAATTATGAGTCTATTTCACTATTAAAGGATATTTCGCACTATATTATCACTTTCGGTAGTGATGCAAATTTCTTTGACTATGGTTGATGATGTTATGATCAACCATGACTTTAAGGGACACATCGTCATGGGTGACCAATGATTTAGCCCAATTTTGTGAGCCACAGGAGTCACACCATGAATTATAAACTGAATTTTTTCTTCAATATCACCATAAGAAAAAAGTGTCTTTGGACATAATAGACCCTTGGACAATATCTGCATTCTCAATGATAAAAATATAAATGTCTTGGGCCTCAATCAATTCTGAATTATAATATGAATTTTTTCCTTTATATATACATGAGAAGATTTAGTGTTTCTTAGTCCATGCTAGACCCTGTAACTCTACCGTTATGCCTCATTTGTCGACGAGTGAGGTATTCACTATAAATGTGTTTTTAGTGATATATAGACCCTAAAGTGGTAAATTAATAAAAAATGTTGGCTCTTGGTATAGGTCTCTTTATTTTCTACTATGTATGGTAATGTGATTGGTTTTGAGTGGTTGGCCTTGGTGTAGGCTATGTGGAATCATAGGACACCTTAATGAATATTGAATAGAGTATTCGTGTATTGGTTGAGTTTTCCCCTTCCATTGGTATATGGGTGTATCTGACTGGTTAAACTATGCAAAAGATTTATGTACAGGTTGGGTGTGAGAGAAATTCATATCATGACATTGTAAGTGAGAATTATGTAACTCCATTCCTTATATAAGGATTATTTAACATCTCTAGTGTGGCCACTTATGAAAAGAAGTGATCGTGTCTATATTGAGTTATGTTATTCTTTTGAGTGATGGGATTTGAACCTCAAGTTTTAAATGTGATAAAGGAACTCCATGTAGCATGTCTAACCATAAATTTTATTTATGAGACTATATAGGATTCACTAGTGTTGTTTTGAATTTAGAGGGGATTAAAACTAGGGACTAACAAGAATGAAGGGTGATATGAATGCAATGATGGGATTAGGTTTTGTACTTGAGATCCAAACCAAGAAAGTGTGCATCTGGTTTGGGAAAGTTACCATCCATTTTTATGATGATGATATATTGATTTCTAGGTGGTCCACTTATCCTCTTGATGATTATGATATATTTTTATATCTTATCGGTTCACTTATCCTCCCCATGAGTATGATATATGATGTCATATTGGGTTTTCAATCATCCTCCCCCTATGATATATTATATATGATGGTATAAGGTGAGGGTGTTAATAACCCTAATGATATGTGGTTTATTATTATATATGAGGAAAGTTATATTACCTAAAATGATAGATGATAGTATCAAGGGTGGATGATATACAACCGAAAGATATATTATATATGATGGTATTTAAGGTTAGAGATAACCCTCTAATGAATTATAATATATAATGGAAGATAGGGTATGTGATAATCCACCAAATTATATATGATATATAATAGAATATGGGGTGTTCACTATTCTATAATATCAATATATTTTAAATGGGAAAATGTTTGATAGTGTACACGATACACAACATTGAATTTTAACGAATCAACATATAGAATTATTTAAATATGACCAATATATACTTGCTGTTAAAATCCTAGGTAAGAATAGGTTTAACTATTTTATGGAATAAATTTAAATTTCTTAATCAATGAATATATATTGATTAATTCTTATGAAATAAGTCCTCAATGTCTTGAAAAGTCGTTTTACTCATTAAAATTATGTTTTAATCAAAAATATTTTTTATAGATTTTTTTGAGTGAATAATATGATAAATTTATTCCAATTTTGAAATTTTATTTAATAAAAAATATATAAATTTTCAAAAAAAATATCAAAATTAGAATATGGTCAAATTTGGATATTTTTCAGAAAAGGTTGATTTTTTAATGAATAGTGAAAAATATTAATTTTTATTAAAAACTATTTTTTATTTTATTGTATTTATAATGAAGATTCCAGTTTTTAATTTTTAGAAATAAAATAAGTTCATTTTTATGAAAACTAATCTTATTATAGTCTTTGGAATAAAATTTACAATTTAATTTAGTATATAAACATTTTTGAACTTAGAAATGTGTTTTTCTAAGAAATTGTTTTTTATTAAATTTTTTAAGTTTACTTTTAAATTAAATTCCAAAATGTATATTAATTTAGTAATGAAAATTGTATTCTATATTTTTAAATTATATAGCCAAAATTTGGTAAATATTTACCATTAATTTTTTCTAATTATGAAGTGTATTTAAAATAAATGTATCTACTATAGTAAGGGTAAATTATATAATTAAGGATTAAAAATAATAATATAAGGGCTAAAAATAACCCTAACACTTTAATTTACCCAATTTTATGTGTGTTTTTAGACATTTTCATTCAAGTCTCAAAAATATAGTAACTTGGTGCCCAAAATGTAACAATCATGATTTTAATGGAAACAATAATTTTTACATAATGATAAAAAATTTATATTTTTAGTTAAAAATACATATTAGGAATATAAATGACTTCTTATAATGGTGATTTATTTTTTATTTTTATTTTTAAAATAAGTACATTAGTATCTTACTCAACACTGAAATATTAACTATTAAATTAATATAAAAATAATATAAATCATTTTACCAATATTAAAAGTAATATAATTTGAAAAAATTATTGTGTAACACTTTTAGATCAATTTAACATTTCAGGGTTTTTTGAATGATTATATTCAAATTTATTTTCTTTCATGATGTTATTAAAGTCATAGTAAATTAATAGTTCTGAAAATTAAATTACTGATATTATATAATGAATAATAATTTATTAAATGTTTTAATATTTTAAAAAAATCATAACTTTTTCCACACATTTGGAATAATGTTTAAAATATTAATAGTAGTCCATTTAGGGTCCAATTTTTCTTATATATTAAATATATTAACCCCTGAATAGTGAAAAATTCATTATCACAATAATTATCAAAAAGGGTTAAAGTGGGTTAAAACAAAATTATATGTGAAAAACCTTCTTAAAACATTCTGGAAATTTTTATGAGATGATTTAGACTCCTCATTATATTTTCCTGTAATATTGTCAAATTGGATCCATTTTAATAAGAAAATTAAATTGTATTAATTTAATATTTTGTGGAATTTGAAGAGTTCTTCTTCCCTCTCTTATAATTGGGAAAATCCTTTCCTCTTTTATTAACACTTGAAAGACATATTTTTAGGTGATACCTTCCCAAATAACTTACTAACATCCCTCTATATGTTCTATATGTATTATTTTTAGTATAATACCAACCATATAGTTATTAAGGTGTAATGGATAGATGTTTTTACAAATAAGATGTATGGTTCATAACTAAGGGTTTTCATTTTAGTTCTTCTTCCACCACCTTAACATCTTATGCAACCGTGATGTGATAATAAAATAAGTTTATTAATTATACTTATATATTTTTATGTTAATTTTTTATTTTTTATATATCACCAACTTCGATCATATGGGAATGAAATTCATCATTTTCTTGTACGGTGGACCTTTTTCTCATGGACCGATGTGATTCGATTTTCATCACCACCACTCACAGATAGTTATAATTATGGATTTCATGTATATATATGATATTCTTAAAATATTAATCATTAATTAAAATTAATATATCATCTTTATTCTTAACATTCCATAAACTAAAATATTATAATGTCATGTTTGCGTACGTGTGGAATACCACCTCTACAAAGTGATGTGATTTATTATTCATCACCACATCAAATGGATGATATATAGATGTTTTTATAACAAAAAAAAATTATTTATAAAAATATTGTTTAATTATAGACTAATAAACATTAATAGTTTTCTTAAATAGTTAAAAAAAAATAGATAGGTTTATTACACATGAGTTAAAGGATATAAATGGAATATCTGGAATCTATGAAATAGATTTTGTTACAATGTCCCTTCATTGATGAATATTAAAAATTTAAGGACCTAATTTATTTTATATTGTTTATATACTACCCATTTAAAATTTTATATCTTTAATATTTCATACTTCATGGAATTTAAAGTTATGGTTTTAATTACTAAATACAAGGGGATTTGACTTCAATTGTTCTAATAAGTAAAAGGATTCTTATCTCAATTTCCTTTCATTGGATTATAAATCTTTTTAATTGACTTTTTATGAGATGATTATGTGTGAATTGATATATAAATTGATTTATTATGTATTTTCACTTGTTTTTGTATATTTTTATTTTTTACACATAATCTACCCTTTTATGAATTCTTAATTAAATGATATGATATTTGTAAATGTTATTTGTTAAAAATTATACTTTCATAAGACTTAGGTTTTTTATATGAACCTATCTTATTTAATGAGATATAAATAATACCACCTTTACAAAATATATATTGAATATCCTTTTGTTCATGTTATTTAATGTTTCATTTTATGTTATCATTTTATAGGGATTATGGTTTAAGAGTTACCAAAGTGTAAAAGGATTTTTGTTACAATCTATTTTATTTTTAGGATGTTTTATTTTAATGTTTCATTAGGAGAAAATAATATTCTATTATTTTCATGAACCACATATCATTTTTCTTATAATGGTTATAATATTTTTTACATATTTTATTTCTATTTGTTCCCTTATTTCTCAAAGAAATGTAAAGAATATAGTTTCAAAGTTATATCGATCTTATATCATCTTTTAGATAAGAAATATTTCTCTTCCAAGTATATGTTTTCAAAAAAAAATCAAAAAGGTTCTTTTATGAACATTAATTATTTCCTAAATCTATTTCAAATTCCCTTTTTCATTATTTTAAACGGTTTTAAAATGTAAATTACTTAACATTTTCCAAATAAGACACATTAGACTCCATTTTTAAAATGTATTAATAGAATGATTATTTTTAACATTTACAACATGAATTAAACTTACTACTCTCTTGAACATTATTTTATTTGAATATTTATATATAATTTTCCAATACTATTTTCAATGAAAATTATATTCATAATAATTTCTGAATTTTTATTTTTTTTTAAATTAATTTTCAAATTGAAAAATATATTTTCCTTGAGAATATTTTTAATGATATTTTAATGGTATTCCCATTCATCAACATCATCAATCCTTTATGTTACATATGTTACACATGGTATTAATTTTAATGATACCATCCTTATTATTTATCTATATGGATAATGAGATTGATATAGAACCCATTTAATTTTTATAGGTGATCTAGGAAATAAAATTAAAATGATTATTAATATTAAAAATATAAAATATTATAATTATATTATTCATTATTAATACTTGGATATTATTTTATATGATGGGTGAGCACAATATATATTATAACAAGGGTTGATCCACATTATATCTCATGGTAATGAGTGAGCCTAAAACAGCTTATATGATGGGTGATCCTGATATATCTTATTTGATGGGTCTTCTTAGTTTTCACTCAAATGTATTAGGAAATTGTACTTGTATTTATATGAAATATGGAGGGATTTTACTGGTGTATTTTATCCTATAGATTCAATTTTCCACTTGTTATATATAAATTGGTTTTTGGAATATAAATGTACAAGATTCTAACAGGTTTCTCTCTATGCTTTATATGGAAATTTATTGATTCATTATATAAATATGGGCATCACATGGATAATGATTATTACTTCCAATTTCTTTTGATTTTGTTAAATAATTATTCTATTTTCCATGATTGATGATCCATATATTTATATGTATCTATTCTCTTATATTATTCTCATGAACATTGATTATGTCATTATACACTTATGTACCTACCATTATCATCAATGAAATATAATTTTTAATGCTTAGGATTATCCACACAGGTTATTTTATCTTACCCTTCTTATGTTTAATATTATCTAGGTTATAAATAATTATGTTAAATGATTTTTGTCTACAATGGATTCATATGTGAAGAATATTATGGTAGATTGGGAAGAATTAATATAGAATATGAAAAACTAGGTATAGTGGGAAATATATTCCATTTTAAGTTATGGATATTGTTTATTTTAGAGTTTATTTAATTTGAAAAAACTATAAACCTAAATAGTCATTTGTGTGTTTAATTTGTCTATATATCCATCTGAGGATGTATTTTTTTATTAAACACAGTATCATATTTATTGGTATCAAATCTAGACATGTAAAAAACCACATCAGATCTAGGAGTGTGGGTTCATGGATTTTATAATTCCCCATAATGATATATGTTATATTATAGTGTATAGTTTGGGTCACTATTACCCTAAACAAAATAGGTATGGTCAGACATGGGTGACTTGGAAAGTGTAAGTGTTTATGATTCTAATTTTTTATTGTGTTTTTATTAAATCCTTATTAATATGCCACATTGTTCATGAAATTTATTTAGTGGTTATGTAAGGGAAAACATTAGTGGTAGCCTATTGATTTATGATCACGCCCTTCTCAAGAATCTATAACACATTTGAACCCAATATGACCTTTTGATTATATGTAAATATGAAAAAGAGGTTTGACTCTAGATGGTAGGTTTGGAAAGCTAAGACTATTTGTGATGAATCGTATATTTATAGACTCAGAATGATATGGTGGTTTAGATTATTTTATTTTTCTTTAGATTTTATATGAAATAGCCACAACTAATATTATCATTATCTTCCTAACACATGTTAAATTTTGGGATAGTATATTCTGTTATATGATGTTTTAGCTTATTTATTTATATCTAGGTTTGGATGTTTTTTTCTCTTATTTTTTTTGATATTGAGATTATAGATTATATGATATTTATAATATTTATTTTAACTAATTTATGGGTATAGTCTGTCCATGGTATCATCTTATAATCTTACTGCAATTTTATTTCCTATTGAATAGAGATAGGCATTCTTTAGGCCACGTGGTGCTCTGATATAGTTATTTTTGAGTGATATGAGTTAGTAAGTCATAATGTGGTATATAATCTTTTTTTGTTTTGTCTTATTGTTCAGGATAATTTAGAAAAGCGTTAAGAATAGTAAAAACATGGCATGGATGTTATTTCATGAGGATTTACACCACATTCATGAGATGAGTTTTGAGTAACCAGAGAGTCAGGATTGATGTTCTTTCTTCTCTAGGATACAATTTAGTTGGTTCTTGAGAAAAAATTATGTTTTTGATTTATAGAATTATTTTTTTTTTATCATGGTGGAAAGAGACACACATTTATTAAACTTATCAAGAATTTAGTCTCACATGAAATGTGAAGGATTTTGTGAGATTTTAAACTGATTCTATAAATGGAAAAATATGTTTTGGTCATTTAAGATGTAAAGAATAACTTATTTTAGTTTTACAAAATAACTCTTAGGTGGGATTTCACATAACCATGTCGTAAGGTTATGTTTTTCATTGATACATATTGTTAATGGAATATTTTTTTATGCATGTGGATATGACCTTATACCCCAAGGATGTATTCTACTACATAGATTCCTAGTGTGTATTTATACCCTAGAGTGTGTAGTTTTCATTTGTATGGAATGGATGATATATATATTAGAATCATATATATGGGAGTATATTAATGCGTAACATGTGAGATTTTATATGAGAGTGTTAATGTTTCTCTATGAGTTCTCACTAATGAAGGATGTGACTTATGGGCTAGGTCGAAGAGACTACTGAGGATGGGTTGTCACTCATGATATTGGTGAGTAATGTGTTACATATGAGTGGTAGGGAACATTCCTATTATATTTTATAAATAATTGTGATGTTTTATAGTAACTTAAGAAATGATTTTTTCATGGAATGTGAGTTGATTTATATAGTGGAAGCAAGGAGTGGTTCTAATGAAGGGATATGTTTTCATTAATATGATCCATGGTGGGTTATTTAGTTAGTCTCATTACCCTAGGATTCATGGGATATGATATTAGATGGTGTGATTCCACTAGTATAGTACGGTATCAAAAGAGTGTATACCTAGTTGGGTATTTTTTTGTAATGGAGATTATTGAGCATCGTAGTGATATCATTTTGATGATAGAATCTGGATAGGTGTCATAATAGAGAAGTTCTACATAACCTGGATGGTAGGTGGATTGGTGTGACCAATTCTTAGCATGAGGATGGTTAGTTTAGTGTTTGGTTAGGGGTGATTATACATGGATGACATTTAAGATATCTCAACGAGTATAATTTGGCAAAATATCAACGATATGGAGACGGATTGGTGATATTTATGTGACACCTAGGGTTAGTTAATGATAATAGATAAAATATGCATGGTGGTTTCATTTGACCTCATTATAGTTTGTCTATATTCCATTTTGGGATATAAATTTTTGGTCCTTTTAGGCTAGTTTTATGGTGGTACCTTGAAAGGTTCCATTTTTTTTGTGATGGTGTATAAGACTCCTTTGTTCCCCAAATTCATGGAGTTAAGTGGTGGCTTATGAATGGTATTGGTGGAAAATCACATGTGTATAGTGACCAGATTAGAGTTGATTGAATATATTTGTTAGATACCTTTTTCCAGTTAAGGAATAGGAAAAAATAGGGTAAGGACCATCGATTTTATAACATGTGTTGTTCAAGGTGGGAAATTATCTAGGGTATGGTCATGGGGTTTTATCAATGTGGAATGGTGCATTAGTATATGATATGTTTTTGAGATGAGGCCTCTAATGTGTGATAGGGTAATGATAGAGGGTTCATGAGATTATAGATATGTCAAGGTGATAAAATCATTTTATAGGTGATCTGTGATCCATTGTCAAATTTCATATGTTGTACATGGTTCTTTAGAAATACCAAGGGGATAGTGGTTTGACATTATTATTGAAGAACTAAAATACTCCCTTAACTATAGTAGGAAGCTCAGTAAGATGATTATGAGTTTGTAGTGATAATAGGTATTTACAATAAAGGGATTGAGTATGAGATTCACATAATTGTTATAAATTTCATGGACCTCAAGTTAGATTCATTAATACTGGTTTTTAGGTAGTGGGATATCAGTTGTATTGGAAACTAGTAGTGCAGGGTATCACGATATCCTTAATACCAATTTTTTCCATACACAATGGGATTGATATATAGACCTATTATTGGAAATTCAAGTGTGTATTGTGTGTTTCTACATTCATATAGTAGTTTATGTTAGGTTTCTTTGTGATTATGGAATAAATTATAAGGAATGAATTATATTAGAGAGCATTCTAAATATGAATTAATCTCATGGGGTTCATTTTATTATATTTTTTATAAAAAATTTGGGTGGAAGGTTGATGGACCCAACCCAGAGGTATATTTTAGTTAATAGTTCTTGGAAATAGTTTTATTTATCTGTGGGTAATTTAAAATAGCCAAATTTTTATTAATTTTTTAATATGTATCAGATAGAGTTAACACATTTGGTAACTGGTATCCTCTAGATGTTGGATCATGATCTGTTGGGATAGCCAAATATTAATTTTTTGAAAACAATTGGTTGGGTGATTGGGTATATAGAACATCGATATTCATAGTATAGTATTAATATTGGTACACTCAAGGTGCAGTCTTGTGTTATGAATATATTGTAATATTTGAGACTATAGTTTCAAATAATAATGGTTGAGTGGTGCCTAGGTGTTACATCGAGTGAGTAACGGTCTATTGTAGACCAATGACATAAAATAATGGTGTATAAGGTTTATGATTTTATGATTTGATAAATCTATTTAAATTAGGGTGTAATCAAGGAATTGGGAGAGATAATTATCATAGTGATGCATAGGATAGAAGGGTTTTAGTCTGTGTGGATGGTTTGGGAGAAGTGCAGCAAAATCGTAATCATTGAGAGAATTAGTATCTCGGGTAGTGAATTTGGACTCGATGACCTAGATGGTTCATAATGGATGCACAATAATACCTATTATGAATACGAAGTGACCTGAAATTAAGTTTGTAAAGAACATTCCAGTACAATTAAGTGAAAAATAGAGAAAATTTGATTCTTTGGTTTTTGAGAAAGGGTTTCATAGATAATTTTTTTTTGAATCCTGATTCCTAGATTGGAAATACAATTAAGAGTTTTTTATACATTCTTATAGGATAAATAGATTAATCGGGTAAATTTCAGGGTATTAGATCCTGGTTAGGGTTACCCTATCATTTATTTTTATTTTCAGTTCTTCATCAGTTTATGAATTGTGAGGTTGGTTCCTTGAAGAGGGGTTACGAAGTGACCATCATGGAACAAAAAGGGAATATTTCACCATGACAGGTTCCTATATTAGAATAAATTTCTTTATCATTAGGACTTGTACGATAATGGAAATGGTTGTTACAACATGGTGTGGATTTCATGTGATCAATCTGTTAATGTTGGTCAAGAACCACAACATATCCAAGGACTTTCATGAATGATGGGATTTACTTGTTTAAGGTTTAACTGTTTGGTACAAGGATCATGTCCTGAAAGTGGGATTCACATAATAATGATAATACTCACATATCATTGAAAAAACTATACCTATTCCTTTTCATGACTATACACAAAGGAATTATTTTCATGTCCTAGAATTGGTAATTTATACATGATGATAATCCTTTTATATTTAATTTCAAATTTTGTATATCCTTACATATCACTCGAGAAATATTTTTTATACTTTGAAAATTTTATACAAGGATGGATGATCACACTATGGCCTGTGGGTGTTGTGGTAAAGATAGGTGAGGGAGAGACTATGAAAAGTTAATTGCATTGTAAATCATGTCCAAGAATGTTCTTTGCATAATGATGGGGAAGGACAAACTATTAAGTCTTGAGAGGTTATAATTCTAGATTTGTATTGAGGTAGGTATTTTCATCATGACCCAATGTTATCTCCATGATGAGGGTCACAGTAAGATGTTTTTTTTGTGAGTATGTGGGTAAATCTAAGGTTCATGGTAATTGGGAGACTATTGAACCATTAAATGATGGGTCAAGCGGTAATGTGACACTAGAAAATGATGTTTCTATTTTCACTCTAGCTAGGGTATTTGTTCCATTCCTTGACTAGATTGGATAAATCATGAGGTATGACCATGTTCAATGTATTATTAAATGATAAATAGTGGTCATTTCATGATGGGTCCCTTTTCAAGTTTTTTAAATGATTTCTAGGATGTTCTTTTGGAACTTTTAAATATAATTACCCTTTTGAGATCCATTATTTTCATTTTTTGTGAACATAGGGAAACTGAGAACCTCTTCCACTTTATTTCCATTTTTGAACCTCATGGATATATATGTTTGAGGTGAGGTTTCTCCATAGATTATTTTCATTATCTATCTAATTTTAACCCTATCATCTTTCTGATTTATTTTATAATAATTCCAAATGATGTGGTTAATGTATTTAGTAGTAGTTCCGATAAGGTAGGGTGGAATCATCTTGATATAATGGGGATTTAGGGTGGTCAATATTGAGGAGGTTATTGGAAAATAAACTCATGATGATTTGTATGGATTCATTAATCTCATAAATTTCACAGGATTTCTTTATTTTTTCACAAAATTATAGTTAAATTAATTGATGTTTCCATTTTAGAGGATAAATATTATGTTACCTGTGGGATTTTCAGGGTGTTGGGAGTGATCTTCACCTATTAAAGTGATTTTTATGCATCATTATTCTATCTATTAATATCTTTCTCAATTATAACTAGGTATTAACTATATAATAAATATTGATTTATAGTTTCAATTATTATAATTGATTTATGGATAATTTAGTTTAATATTGATGTACATAGGGAATTATGTTCATGGGTGATGAATGAGTGGAATTAGATGATCTTGGGTGATATTGGACGATATTTTCTTAATTATAATTTTTATGTTGATATAGGTAGTCCCTAAACTACACCTTAAGGTTTGTGTATATTGTTGTATAAAATTTGATAAGTAGTCTCATCACTTTTTGTGATCTATATCAAATTATAAGATGGATTTTTTATTTTAAATCAACATGATAAGAATGAAAGTGAATTTGTCTATGATGGGCCCTTGAAAACTATCTTAATTCCTTAGTTCTTAATATCACATGTCATGACTATAAATTTTTTTGGTTTGATATATATAAATAAAAGGGAATAAAAATTATTTAAATATGTTAAACATTAGGAAAGGTTCTATTTCCCCCTATGATTAGTGGAATGAGATGGTTTTGTGGTGGTTGAACTAGCGATAGAACATGAGGAATCGTGGGATACCATAGATAATCTTGGCTAGTTGATTAGTGTATTGGGTGAGTATTCTTATTTTACTAGTATATGAGTGTGTCCATGTGAGTAAAACATGGAAATGATTTATGTATAGGCTGGGTGTGAGAGGACTAGGCTAGTTCGACTTTAGAAGAGAGATGAAAATTATAAAATTCCTTATGGTTTGTTTATATGGCATTGATAGTGTGGAAAAATAGCCCATGATGATATTATGGATATTTAGTGGGATTATATAACCTTTAATGATGGGATTAGACACTAGAGTCAGAAATGAGCTAAAGGATCCCATGTGGGGTTCCAAGAACTTGATGTGAATTAGGGGAATATACTGGTTTCCATAGTATTGTGTTAGCTTTATAGAGGATTAGAGTAAAGGGATATCATGAATATTGGCTAGTATGAATGTGATGGCCAGATTTGATTTTTTTTCTTATAACACCAAGCTATAATGTGTATGTCCAATTAAGGATGTTCCTAACCCATTAGATAAAAATTATATAGAGATATCGAGGTGGGTTAATTATCACCATAATGATTATGAGATATGGTTATATATGAGAATGCCTATAATAAAATTGATGATTATTATATCTAATGGTATATAGGGTGGGTATTAATCCCCTCAATGGTGTATAGTATATGGTATATGATAATATATGGGGAAGGAATAATTCTTCCTAATTTATATTATGGTATACATGGAAGGAATAATACCCCCTCCCCCATGATAAATAATTATATACATGGTGGATGTTTCCCCCCCCCCCATGATATATGGTGGCATACAAGCCATGCACTAATCCACCTGATGATAAATGGTATATTATTGTTTATGTGGTGAATTATAATAACCTTTATGAGATATAATAAAAGAGGGTATATAGGTTAGACATTAATCAAGTGTATTTTATATAATATATTATTTTTTAAGAGGAGGGATCTATCCACCAAAATGATATATGTTATATGATGGTATACATGGTGGGGGGATATTCCACCTAATATGTTGATGTGTAATTCTCAAAGGCACCCCATCACTAGATGATGCAGGTATCATCACAACTGGTTGACTAAGATAATACCTAATGTCATGACTAGAATTTTGTATTTAGTTATTTATTTATTCCTTTGGAGAATATCACATTGCACATGAGCTGTATTTGGTGGTTATGTTTGGGAAATTATAGTTGGTTCTATACTTAGTTATACTCACTGTAACTCCTTGATATTTTATAAGATTATATCCTTAATTATTTTTATGTGTTCCATTACATGTGATGAATTCAACATATTGCTAAAACGAATAATTATATATTATAGAAAGATTATTATTTTAATATGATTGTTATAACATAGTTTTTTGATTGACGGGTGTGAATTAGATTATCCAAATTATGTAATATTTATATACAGGTTATTCTAATACAAATTTAATTACTATCCTCTAGGAAATTAGTACTTAATTTTCAATGATAAGTATGAAATCATATAAGGATGAGAAAAATTAAATTTAAAAGGTACATTTTTTCTATAAAATAGGTTGTATTATATATTTTTTATATTAATTTATTGGTAAATTTTAGTAATTTTAGTAATTTAATTTTCTAAAAATAATTAAATATTTGAATTCATCATATCAAAATTATCTTAGGTTAAATTTTTTGTATTTTTTTGAAAATATTGACTTCTATGTGAATAGTGAAAATACTGATTTTTTTCATAACTATTATTTATTTTCGTTAAAAAAGGTTATTTAAAAGTACTATTCTAATTGGGATATTTTTCTAAATATACTTATTTCTAATCTTTTTATATAATTTCACTAATTCTATGGGAATGAACATTATACATGGTTTTAATATAAAATCTTTTTTATGATGAATATTATTATTTTTCTAAAAATTATTTATCATTTCAGTATGCGGATATGTATTAAAAGTAATTTACTCCAATTATATAAATATAATCATAGAAAAAAAATCAATATTTAATTTATCATTTTAAACTCATTAAATATGTTCCATTCTATTTTTAGTCATAATGAATAGTAAACATGGTAAAAGTTTATGATTATAGTAAAGGGTAAAATGTTTTAACATGGATTTAAAACTATGGGATAAAGTCTTTAAATGAATACAAAATATTTATTTATTTCATTGGATGATTTTATTTCTAATATAATTAACCTGTATTCTAAGATATAGAAATTTGGTTTGAGTTTCCATTGATTATGACCATTCTATTATTTGAAGTGAAGAATAATTAAAAATCTCACTCTCTTTCTTTTAATACCTATATTATGTTCCCATAGGAACAATGATGTCATGAATAGTTCTAAATGGTTATTTTGAGTTTTAAAATATTATTTTCATGATAAAAATTTGTTTATATTTTTTATGGTACAATTTCCTTAAACTCTTATGTAATGTTAGTGTAGTGTTGTCTTCATATCATTAATGAAAAATTTTGTTAACGACACTAAAATGGAATGAAATGGTAACTAATATAAAAAAAATAAATAATTATTAAATTCATAAAAATAAAATATTGACTCGGTTTTATGATAATAATTTCTAGTACATATATTTTCAACTTGTAACTTTTTAAAAAAATCCATAAACCAAAAAATTTGAAATATTATGAAATGTCATTGATTTTTACTAATAAAAAGGTCACAATTTATTATTTATAAAGGAAAATATTAGTTATATTTTATTTCAAACATCTAAAAAATTTCATTTCTAAATTTTACCTACCACTTCTCAAATCCCCTATAGTGACCATAAACCACTCCTTTAAATTCCTTAAGCGTAATCGAAAGAAGGAAATTAAAAGAGGATGTACAAGTATTAACCTATTTTTTTTTAAGTATATTTATTCTTACACTTAATTAAAATATTATATATATATATATATATATATTAAAATAATCAGAAAATATCATCAATATACTTAAATTATAGTGTGTTTATGTAAGAAATATTATATATCTCATTTATATCTAATGGGAAAAGAAAGAATTCCTCAGGATTACGTATGGACTACCAACTCCATGATATTATGTATTTCATTTTCCATATCTACCATTCATGATTAGTTATTATTATTTATATAATATATATATATATATATTGACATAATTTTCATTTATCTTATTATAATATATTTTTTACAATCATACCCTCCCAACTATGGGGAAATGATAACGTCGGTCATGTGTAATAACACCACCACAAAGTGATATGATTTTTTTTCATTTACAATAATCATAGATGTTCATAATGTAATATTGAAGGAATATATATGATTTTTATGATTTTATTAGGATTAAATAAATATATATTATTATTTACCTTTATTTCTTTCCATTCATTTGAAAACAGAAATATCACTCATGTGTACGTACAAACTATCAACTTCACTATGTGCTATAATTAATTCTTTATCAATGACACCCATGTATTATTATAAATTTGAATATAATTAATAAATATTATATTTATATAATGAATAAGAATCCATTTAAGAGTAAAATGTGATCATTTTTCATGGAATAGAATCCCTAAACCAAAACATATATGAAAAACGGAATAGTTAACTCTTGAAACAACGATTTTAATGAAGATTTATTCATAAATGGGTGATAATATATCATAAGTGAATCATATTTGGTATGATAAATATGAATATGGTTCTCGTATATATTTATAATAATTATAAATTTATCCAATATAAGGGAATGAATAAGTAAGAATCAATTCAATACTTGTGGTAAGGGTTTCCCATTTAACTTTTATTTCTGTGAGACATATATTATATTCCCCATTCATTTATTTTTTTTCTTTATATAAAGATCATAAATGTATTTAATAAATATTTCAAACAATATTATTTGTATTTAAAAAATCTCTCTAAGGTTAAATCTTTTATATGGTTTTGATTTATAGATTACAAAAATTGTAATGGTTTATGTTACAATCTATTTCTTTTTTGGGTTCTCATTCTTAAATTTAAATTGATTGAAATTATATAGTATTTATCATTTAAAACCCATATATTTTATTATATTATATTTATTCATATTTTTTTGGCTATTTCATTTACATTTTCCTCAATTTGGATCTTAAAATGATTGAATGTTTTTTAAGAACAACTAACTATATTTCTTTTTTGGGTAAATAATATTTCTTCTATATAGATATATTTTTTGAAATGTTTCATGAATGTTTTTATCTATAAAAAAATTTAAAAATTATAATTTTTAATTCTTTTTTACTTCCTTCACCAATGATAAAAATATATCTTTTCAAACGTTTATTAATTACACACTTTGGACTTATTACAAAACTGTAAAAAGAGTAATCTCTTTAAATATATAAGATGTAAAAATATTTTCCTAAAATCATGTCCTTACTTCATTTTAAATATTTATTTAAAATTTTCAAATGTTTTATGAGTGTATTGTTAATCCCATTCTAATTATATTTTAGTTAGTAAATGTTAGCAAAAAATAGTTGGTTTCTCTTGATTTAAAAAGTGTATTTTAAATGCTTCTAAAAAGAGATTGTTCATCTTTGTCAACATCCATTATATATTTTTAGGGTTAAATGGGGATATAATATTATGATAACATCCAATTAAGTAGTATATATGTCTTATGATGATTATGTTTAAATAATTAATTTATAAAACCAATTTAATTCTATTATAAGATAATGATGAAATATTTCCAAAACTCATTTATTTTACATGGTTAATTCTATGATAAGATGATAACTATTTCAGGATCTTATTCCACACTAATGTATGGTTATTATGGGTGGGCTCAACATTATATATCTCTGAAATTCATTGGATGATAATTTATATCTCATGACAAAATATGAATTAGAATTTAGAGATAACCTAGTTTAATAATGAACTATATACCCTATGATAATCTTAATAATGATCATTTACTAATGAAATGATTTAGTGGGGATCAAACCCAATCCACATTGGTATTTTTTACACTATCATAGTATTGGATGTGAGCCATAAAGAAGGAAATAATTTTATTTGATTATGTGTATTCAAAAAACATATGTCATATTCTTATTATATATTCTAATGGTTCATGATTAATTAATGATGATTCAAATCTTTTATTACTGATGAATCTTTTAATAAATAATCCTTACTCAATGACTCATCATTAATGGTGTTTGAAAAATTAGGTATCAATTTCATAAGTTCTGATTATTTTATCATACCCCAATTATTATATTATTATCACTTTTGATCATTGATAGATATATCCTTGTTTTACCCTTAAGAATCATATTAGATCACTCTTTCTTATATTTTCATTTATGTGGGTTACGAAGAAATGTTCTAATATGGGTTTGTTTTTGAAGGATACATTATTAGAAGATCATTATGGGATATGTTTAATATGTTTTATGAAATAAGTTTATTATGTATATATATTCCAAATAAATTAAAACTTTATAATTTTAGGTAATGTACTACTATGATATTTTTTTTAATATTCATCTAAAATGATGTAATATTTAAGTATGTACTACTTGGTTCACCTCATTTGGTATGAGAGTGAGGATAAAATATTTTAAGATGTAATGATTATAAAAATTTGTTAAAACCTTATGCATAATTCAAGGAATAATACAACATCATTATTGTTTTGTGAGGTATATATTGTGAAGTTTCCTAGAAATTAAACCCCTTTAAGGATACAATCATGTAGATTTAGGCTCTATGATAAATGCGCCAAGAGTTAATAACACTGAAAAGGATTTTTGGGTATTAACCCAATATTCACCTGGTAAATGAACAAGAGTTCTAAATACACACCTAGTTTGAGAATCCTATGCAATATAATTTAGTTAACTCAGATTCTCTTTGTGAACCATTATAATTGATTCAGAAATATTTTAAAATAAATACATGAGTTTCATGGTTTCATAAGTAGGTTTCATAATTTATAACCCCTTCTGGTATGATTTTAATTATTATATGATTACTTACTATTATTACTATAGTTTTACACTCACACTGAGATTTTTTGTATTAATAAGTGTTTGAAACAAGTTTAATCCATGTATAAAATTCTTATGAAGTAAAATGTGTGTGTTCTATGAATAACAACCCAATTATGATAGAAGTTGAAGTGAAAAATAACGTAGATATGATGGACCATATATCTCAATTTATTTTTAAAAAACTAATCCATGCTGAGTTTCCAGACATGTTTAATAATAGAAAAATATTCTTTCATTGGAGTACATGTGATAAAGACCGTGTTGTAAATATGCTTCAATTTTCTTTATGTTAGAAATGTAGAGAGAATTGACTAGTGTAATGTGTCAAAGGAACATTCATATGATTCATGTGTAGGAAAGAAGGGAAGAGAGAAATAAATGATTGAAGGAAAAAAATGATAAGTAAATTCAACAAAATATTTTAATATAGCTTCTCCTTTGGGGTTTCTTAATAATATGATTGGAAATGTCATTATAATATAGGTTTTATCACTAAAAAACATGATATTTAAAGGAACATATCAAATGTTTTAATTGTCACTTATGAAGAATTATTAAATATATATTGATGTATCAAAGGACATGATTCATATTTTATATTGAAGGAAGGATGTCTTATGGAATTCTATATAAAATTGTGGTTAAAGGATTATGGTGAATGTTGAATGATTGAAGTTTCAATATATAGAGTTTGGATATTTGTAATGTAATTAAAGGGTTTATAAGTTCAATGATTATAATAAGACTAAATTAATTCATGTCTTTTTTATGTTTTATGTGATGGGAGTACATTGGGATACATTTATTGTGTTTTATTAAATGATTAAGATATACATTACCCTTAAGTTTAACATGTGATTTGAGAAATAATTTTAGTCTATTTTCAGAACATTTTAGGATTAAGGTCAATGGAATGTTATTGGTTAATGGGTTATTTTATGTTAAAATGGTTTCTATTATTTTTTTAAACTTTGTAAACATATTGTAAATTGTATTGATAACACTGAAAATTAATTTCATGATAATGTCGTATTCTTGGAAGATATAATTAGGGGATAAAAATTTTTAGTATATGAATTTTTGGGTGATTAATATTGTTTAGAGAAAAATATTATGTTTGTTTTGGATAATATACGACTAAGACAACAAAATTTTCGTTTTCAATTTTCATAGAAATTTTTTTCAATATTCTAAAGTTTAATTTTTTTATAAATGAATTAATTTCATTCGGGGGTTAAATAAGGTCTTGTAGATTAATATATTATTTCTCCATCTGAATGTTTATTTTTATTATCATAACAAAAAATAATTATTTTTTGGTAAATTTCTATATATATATAGATAATAACTTTTTATTCATTAGTGGAACTCATGATTAATTAAATATTTCCATGCTTCAGGTATGAAAAAATCATCATGGTTATTTGTTATATGACAATAATTATAGTAGAAATATGTTTTTAATCAAAATCTAGGGATGAAATTGTTGGAGGAAATAAATTATATTCTCTAAAATTATCTATATTAATGGTAAAAAAAATTAATTAACCATACTAAATTAAAGATAAATCTATTAGGTCTTATGTGGAAAATATTTCTTGGTAGTCAAGGTATGATTTTTAAACCTGTTCACAAGTATATGTTTTATAATACACACATGGTTTAAGAAGTTGTTATAATATAATAATTTTCCTGGTATTAACATATAATTTAATTTAAATTTCAATATCATATTCAATAATTGTGTATTAAAAGTTATTTCTTTCTACTTATTCATATTTATATTCATCTCAGTGGAATTGACTGTGAAAATTTTTTTATCCCCTTTCTATCAAACAAGAGATCAAGATTGTGGGGATGAAATTTATTTAAGGGGATAGAATATAGTAAACCTATATTTTTTAAAATTTTCTCTATAATAATTTTTTAGGTTTGGTAACATTTGATACAAACAATACCAAGAATAAATAAACCATGATATTCTATTGAAATATTATTGACAAAAAAATTGTTATTACCCAAAAGTTGGATTAGTGGGTAAGAATATGAGTAGTCACATTACGAAATCTATGAAGAGAATTTTTAATAAAATAAATTTATTTATTATTTTGTAAAAAAATAAGTACCCAATTTTGAATGATAAAAATGAAATCATGTAATGATAATAATGGTTAAATATTAACAGGTATATTTTTGTATAAAAGAGTCTTTGACGTATATGTTGTAATTTTATTTAAAACATAATTTTAAAACCTTTTTAAATTGTATATTATGAATAGGAATTCAATTTACATTTCATAATATTAATATTTTTTCAGGGGGTATTTTTGATATTTTCATGAAAATATTAATTCTTGGGTGAATAGAGAAAAATAATAATCTTTATGAAACTATTATTTCTTTTCAATATGTAAAGTAATTAAAGAGTCCCAATGTATTTTTTATTTGGTTTCAAAGGGAAATAATACTCATTTTATAAAACATTGTTTTCATAATTCTATGCTAATAAACATTATACTAAATTCTATTATAAAATCTTATTTATTCTTAAAATGAGGTTTCTTCAATCATCTTTTTTTCATTGTTTTTTACAAACTTATATAAAAAGTAAAATTTTATAATTCTAGAAAATTGAATCACAAAAAATCTATTTTATATTTTGAATCATAATGTTCAAATTTGGTAAAATGGTTCATTTCATTTTTAATCATAATGAATAGTATCCTTTGTAAAATTACATTACCATAGTAAAGGGTAAATTTGGTTAAATGAGATTGAAAACTGCGAGATAAGAAGTAAAAGTCAGTGAAAAACATTAATTTATTTAATTTAACGAGTATAATTGTACCAAAATCAACCTATATTATAAAATATGGAAATTTTGTTCCAATTTTTTTTGATTGTGACCTTTATATTATTTTAACTAAATAATAATTACAAAATTTCACTCTATTTTAAAAATCGTAATATGTTTCCCTATGGGTAAAAATATTTTGTTATTGGAAATAAATTTTGGTTTTTATTAAAATAAAATATTTTTATCATATTATTATACTTTTATTTTAAGTTATGGTATAGTTACCTTGAACTCTTACACAAAGAAAATGTAATTCTTTTATAAGGAGTTAAAAAAATATAATAAATTATTTTAAAAATAGAAAGAGTGATATTTTTGTTTAAATCATGGTGACAAAATAATTTCATTGATGATTAAAAATTTAGTGGTCATGGTTAAATTTTTTATATTCTAATTCAGTTTTATCTTGATATATTTAAGTCAAATGTTATGAAAAATCCTTTAAATGACATTAAATGGTATTTAATGTTTAAAAATTATATTTAAATAACTATAAAATCATAATAATCATATATCAAATAAAATTGGTTGTAAATTTTAAATAATATAATTATTTTGTCATCTATGTTTTACTTATAGTTGTTTAAAAAATTTGACACTTAATTATTGGAATGTCATTAAAATGTTATTGATTTTTACCTATAAAATGGACTCAATATATATTTTCCTATAGAATGTTTGAGATACATTTTTTCTAAAAATTCTTTACAAATTCTCCTTAAAATTTTTATTTATGCATATCATGTCCCCTTTAGTTACCATAAGCATTTATTTTAGAGGACATAAGCTCAATTGAAATGATGACATTAGAAGACGAGGTATAAGTATTAGAAGATTTATTTAATGTTTAATTATTCTTATACATCCATTAAATCTATTAAATAATTTTTAAAATTGTAAATTTACTATTAAAAATTCTCTAAAATGTTTTTTTAACACTTATTATCTACCTTTTCTCCATCTAATTGGAAACGAATGTGTCCCTCTTGTCATAATGTCTTGGTTCTGGAAGCTGCCCAGAGGTGCCAAGTACCCGATTGGTCACACGTCCTCAAGAGGGTTTCCCTGAATGCCAGAGGCTATTGACTAGTAGCGAGGGCCTTGGGTGTGATATGGTGGAAACTATGCCCTCATTGGAAGAGTAGCACAGTGGAAATAAAAAAGATAACAATAGTGGAAGTAGTAATAATACCATACAATAGTAAATAGTGGAAGACTGGAAGTAATAATAACTAAGCACATATATATATGATGCTTGATACATATTTCTATGAATGTATCCAAACAAGTCACAATGCTGGAATAGATTACTAAACCAATGTATAAGTAAAATCATGTAAACATCTTCACATCATCGCAATCCTCGGCTTGGTCCCATGCTATCCAGCTCCAAATTAGTAAAGTACTTGAAGTCGAAGGGTGCTTTCCCTTATCTTGACTTCTGACAATATAATATGTTTGGGCCCAAAATCATGACCCAAATAGGGTGTGAGACGAATCCCAGTAGGAAACCACCCAATGATCTTTTGTTAATTGTCATTGAATATATATGTCAGGAAGTAAACAAGAAGAAGCAGTAAACAAGGAAGTACTCCGCATCATACAATCCTACAGTTTCAATTGTATTCTATTTCATAAATCAAGTAAGAATATAATCACAAATAGTTAACCCTCATGGAAGTACTCACTACCTAATCCCTCTCTTTTAACCAAATCAAACACAATCAACCCTCTGGGAAGTACACATAGTCTAACCCCTCTTGTTCATCTTTTTCAAAGACTCTCTGAGGAAGCACCCAATGTCAATTCACCCTATGGTTTCATATTGTAAAATAATAGGTACACTAAATAATCACTCAATGTCTAATTACCCATGTGGAACGTATAGAGGAAACTACAGACACTCTGAGCGATCACAATATCCATCCCCCTGTAGAATCACAACTTAACAGTCCACAGACACTCTGGAGACGCCCTCAATGTCCATTCACCCTATGGTCTACTACACGAGGTTCACACAACCCTGTGTAAGTAATTAGTGCACAAACGGTATGTGGATGTCTATGTAAACCTCAATAACTACTTGGATAAACATTCTACAGCATCTAAGAGCATGTCAGATAATAGTCACTTCATCCAAACAATACTTAGCATAGAAATCACGCAGCCTAAAGGGAAAGCTAGAACAAATAGTCAAAACAAGAAATCATGGGAAAAAAATCCATATCATTGAAAATTTAACATTATTCACAAACATATAACCTCTATCCAAACAATTATAGAAATGAATGAAATAATAGGGCTAAAAATCATAAACACGCAATACCATGTTCTTGGTTATTGGGCACTTTTGCACATAAAATTCAAAGACTGTCTATGGAAAGCCACAAAACTCCAACCTCGGCATCGTGAGATCTAAATAAGTGATCCTCAGGCCTTGAATCTCCCTAGAATTTTTTAGATCTACAAAATAGTTAAAAACGTTCAATCAGTGATAACTTGTTAGAGAAGAGATATAAAGATATGAGGTTCAAGAAGAAAAAAAGAACTCATCGATATGATTCCAACACAACTGATGGATGTAAAATTGGAGGAAGGAAAGTGATTCAGGGGCTCATAGAAGATTTTTAGTCATATGGATGCTCTTGGATGAGATAGGTCTAGAAGAAGTTGGTTTGGCCCATTATATGCGACCCTGGTTTGTTTAATAAAATAAAAATAAAGTACACCACATGTATTTTAAAAGTACATAGCATGTACTCGCCTTTCCCAGACCCTGCTTTCGGTTGTCTCCCGTTCACCACACACGGCCATGTGCTCAGCCATTACACGGCCAGTACACGGTCATTAGTGGTAACTGGGTACAGGATGTGTACTTAAAGTACACAGTGTGTACTCCTAAAATTTAAAGAAACTCCTCTTTTTTTAAAAAACAACTAGAAAAGAAAAATGTACCTGAAAGAAGATCTGAGTTCTTAGAAACCTCCCCCTTAAAGAAATTTGTCCTCGAATTTCACTAGCATGGCATAATATAAGAATAATAAACTTACAACTATGGCCACTATGATCGCACATCATCCTCCCTCTCCCAAGTCTCGTCCTATACTTTCCCGTGCAGCCACTGCACTCGTACCAGAGAAATAGACCAGCCACGTAGAACCTTAGCAGTTCGATCAAAAATCCAGATAGGACACACCGTGAATGAGCCATCCACCTCGAGCTCATCCTCCTCATGTTGGAAAACATGAGATGGGTTTGAGAAGTAACATCGATACTAAGAAACGTGGAAGACATCATCCATATCCCAGTACCTCTGAGGTAACTGCAGCTAATAAGAAATGGGTTTGACTCCCTCCAAAACCTCAAATGGCCTGATGTACCTCGAAAAAATCTTACCTTGTCTCTTAATCATTCTCTCCCCATCCTTTTGGTGACCTATAGAAAAACCTGATATCCCACCTCAAACTCCAGAGTTCATCTCCTTTGATCATCATAAGACTTCTGTCTTGAATGTGTGGTATCCATCCCCTTCTGAATCAACTCTATCTTCTCTGTGGTCTCCTGGACAAGACAAGGTCCAAGCATGGCTACCTCTCCTGCCTCCATCCATCATAAGGGTTATCAGCATGGTCTAACGTAAAAAATATCATTAGGTGGAATCTAAATAGTTTCTTAAAAACTATTATTGTAGTAAAACTCCACAAGAGTTATGTGCTACTCCCAAGATTCATTCTAGAAGCATGTCCTCAAGAACTTGAGTCATACCCTCAGACTGGACATTTGTATGGGGATGGTATGTTGTACATCGATGTACCTGTGTACCCAAAGCCCTATGATATTCCTACCAGACCTAAGAAATAAACCTTGCATCCCTTTCTGAAACAATGGAGTGTGGAACACCATGTAGATGTACAATCTCTCTAATGTACAACCTCCCATGCTCATCATAACTGAAGGTTTTCTTGATTGGAATGAAGTGGGAAACCTTCTTGAATCTGTCCATGACAATCCAAACTGTATCATTCCCTCTAGGCGACCTCGGAAAACCTGTCACGAATTCCATTGTGACATTGTTCCATTTCCAAACGGGAATGGGAAATTGATGTAAAAGTCATGCTGGTCAATGATGCTCCACCTTCACCTACTGACAAGTGGAACACCTCATGAAAAAACTATCAGCATCCCTCTTCATACCTGGCCACCAATACTAAATATGTAGATCAGAATACATCTTGGTGACCCCATGATGAACTTCCCAAATCTTGGAATAAATGTCCCGCAACATCTCCTCATGTATGTCTGCCGACACCCACATGCGCCCATGAAAACACCTTATCTTGTCCTCACCTATGGTCTATCTAGGAATAGGTTCCTCTCCTGACATGATATCTTATAGGACTAGGCCTTCCGAATATGAAAGTTCCTCATTCACACATGATCAAAAAGTGTAGAGGTAACAACTATAGAATATTGAAACGTCTACCTCTGTCAGTCGTGCACCTCCAAATGCATCTCAGAGAACAAATACCTAAGCTTCCACTCACTACTGGCCTCCTGAACTACCTATATCTGAGTCCTCCTACTCAACGCATCAGCAACTACATTGCCTTTCCCATACGTATAGGCAAGTTCAAAATCAAAACACTGAAGGTACTCAACCCACCTTCACTGTCTCATATTTTGATCATGCTGATTGAAGATATACTTGTTACTTTTGTGTTCAGTGAAAACCACAAAATTCTATCCCAGAAGATAATGTATCCAACAGCTTAAATCATGAACAACTACATCCACCTTTAGATCATGCATCGGGTAATTTCTCTCATGTGGCCTCAACTGCCAGGACCCATTCATGACAACTCCTTCTCCCAGCATATGAACTGCTCCCATCTCATTAATTAATGCATCATCGTACACAGTATATCTCTTTCTAGGATCTGTAAATACTAGTATCGGTGTTGAAATCAACCTCCCTTTCAACTCCTAAAAGGCTGACTCACAAGAATCTAACCCCAAGTACTTTGCACCCTTCTTAATCAGGCCTATCAGTAGCACTGCTAAGCATGAAATGTATTTTATGAACTATCTTTAGTAACTATCCTTCCCTATAAAACATCATACAACAAAGATGTTCTTTGACAGATCCCAGGAAACTACTTCTCTCACTTTCTCTAGGTATTCTCATACTCTTGTCTCTGAGATAACATGGCCAATGAAGTGAATCTAGTCCATCTAAAAGAGGTATTTTGAGATTATAGCAAATAACTAATGCTCTCTTAGTATACTCAAAATGATCTCAAGAAGGGTGGCATGGTCGTGTCGAGTGTGATAGTACACCAACATGTCATCTATGAAGTCTACCATGAAAGAATCCATGTATGGATGGGAAAATCGGTTCATTAGTGCCATGAAGACTGGAAGCGTGTTCGTGAGTCCGAACGTCATAACCACATACTCGTATAGACCATAATAGCTCCAGAAGGCTATAAGAGTTACAAATAACTCACAACTAATGGTAACTGGATCTCCAGAAAATCTTCAAGAACACTCGGGCTCCTCGAAACTAATCAAAGAGATCATCAATCCCTGAAAAGGGATATCAGTTCTTTCCTTTTAACAGGTTCTACTTCTGATAATCCATGAAAAGTATGAGGGTACCATCTTCCTTCTTTGAAAACTGGATAAGTGAACCCCAAGGAGAAATACTAGGTCAGATGAAACCAATTTCTTGTAACTCCTCCAACTGCTTCTTGAGCTCTTGCAACTCTGGTGTAGCCATCCTATAAGAAGTAATGGACACTGGTGCCGCTCCTAACACATGATCAATAGAAAAGTACACCTCTCTCTCTAGAGGAAAACCTAAAAATTCATCTAGAAAGACATCCATATAATGATCTAGCACTAGATTAATGTCCATTAGTGAAGTCCCCAAGTCATCCATATATAGACTAGCAATTTGGCTTGTAACTCCTCCCAACCCATGATGATCGGGTCCCATTCTGCTTGCTTGGACATCCTATTCGCCCTTATGAAGAAAATATCCACCCTATGGTGATGTGAAACTCACCCTACGTTGATATAAATCAAAAAAATCTTGGAAAGAATCTAACCAATACATTTCGAGAATGACATTATAGCCCATCATCTCTAAGACATAGAGGTCCATAAGAAGTGACACCCACCAACCTCTAGAGGGAACTCCTTACACTATCGTACACTATCCGTTCTCATCCCCAATAGAGTGTCTAAAGTCTAGATATCTTCATTAAGAAATGATACAGAACCAAAATCTATCCACAATAGAAACAGATATATAGTTATGGGAAGCTCTTATATCGAAATGTGCAGAAGCAAGAATAAAGGCAACTAGGATCTTACCTCAAATCATAGAGGTTTTGGGATCCTTCTCATGCTGGGTATGCTTTATTCCAAAAGTAATACCTGTATCACAACCCAGTGACCCTACCGGACCACCCTGATCTAATCCACCCTATTGTTACTGAAATCTTGCTGATTGGCTACCACAGCCATGACCTTCGCCTCGGCCTGAACAGCCAGAATAACTCCAGTTCCCTGACTGATAAAGAATTGGTGCTGCTTCTCTAGAACTTGGAGTCATAGAAGAACCTATGTTGCCAGCTGTTGGTGAGAAAAACTGAAATAAACACTGAAGGTGGTCCATTTTTCCACATGATCAGCACTCTACTCGGTCTCTCGGGCAATGTCACCTCGTATGCCCGCTCTTCCAACACTGGTAGCAGACCACCTAGCTACCAGAAGAAGTATCATTCTTTCTTGGGTCTCCATACATATAATCTCTATGATGATTCCTACTGTTAGTAGGAGGGATACCAACTCCATATGTCGAGCCACCCTAGATCACAACTCCAAAATCCCACATATTTATCTCTGTGATTAGCACCTTCTTGACTATATAAGTGATGGAAGTCATCCTAAATATTTTCACGTAGGATCATATATCGTGCCTAAGACCATCCTCAAATTTCCTTTCTAGAAATAACTCATCACCTCCTTGGATGGGTGTGAAGCACTACAGATCTGTAAATGGAGAAAAATACTCCATAACCGAAAGAGTTCCTTGCTCCAGACTCATGAACTCTTGGGCTCGATTGAACCCCAAAGTCTCCAAGTAGAATTAATTATAGAAGGCACGCTGGAACTCATCCCATCACATAACCTACTAGTGTCCCACGATTGAGATAACATCCCATAAAATTTTGGCAAAATCTCGAAGAATATACATAGCGAGCTTCACCCCCCTATCTAGAGGCATCTCCAGATGCTCGAAGATTGATAGCACGGATTCTAACCATCACTCTGTAGCCTGAGGTCCTCCATCCCCTATGAATGTGGGAGGATTATACTTCTAGAAAACCCACATCAATTCTTCCATTGATGGGGTAGGATGCGGTACTCCTCGAATGGTTTTCAAGAACCTCATGAAACCCTCTTATAACTAAGCATCGGCACCTCTATCTGGGATAGCGGTTGGTGCCAAGACGGGCATGACTGGAGGATCTGCTGGTAGTTTCTAATCTTCCATGTCTGGTGTCTAATCACTGCCCTGTAACTGGAGAGAACCGGAGGACGTCTTGGTGGAAAGACTATGCATGGTCAAGCACACCCTTTAGATCAAGATTATCAAGGAGTGAAGCTTAGAAGTGTAACAAGGGTACAAGAGAAATAATGCATTGATATTTTTCAAAACATGGATACATGGATTATATAATTCCTACACAACGTGTTCCCTTAATCCTTTACATGGGCGTGTAATTTTGTCAATGTAGTTCATGTAACACCCCATACACATGGTGTGTTGTCCTAACACATGACGTATACCTGAATCATTTTTCCCTACCCAAGTTATTCTACACGGACATGCCACATGGTTTCCTTAGAACAACACTAGATGACATGTTAGTTCCAAACACGGTGTGTACTAAATGAACTTCACCAACCTGTGTTGTTATTCACAAAATCGATTACATGTCTCACTCTACATGGTGTTTTCCTGATGGACACGGTGTGTAATGCTTATGTTTCAACTACCCGTGTTGTTAGTCACACGGGTGGACACATGGCTGACTCAACATGGCATGTTCAAGCTTGACATGGTGTGTACAACCTATGTTTTATCCATCTGTTTCATTAGTCACATGAGTGGAAACATGGTCTCTATACGGCATGTAAAACCGGTACATGGAGTGTTCCCCTAAAGATAACACATCCCCATGTCTCTTCTCACATATCCAGTGACAGGGTAAGATACTACAAGGCATTTACGTAAGAAAAACTATTCCTTCCCAAATAGAAGGATACATGGCATGTATTCATCATTACACACCATGTATTTTGGGTTCTTCCAGATAGTAAGCCTCAAAAACTACTCTGGAACCGAGAAAACACTCAAACAAACGTTAAGGTGCCTAATTCTAATCTATGAGGACCCATACTCCCCGTAAATAAATGATTAGAATCTTATACATTCCATATACAAGAAAAAAAGGAAATGATCCACCAAATTTAAATCCATGAGGGAACATAACAACTCAAGAACCAAATAATGGTGTTCATTCAAACAAACCATAAACAATTAAATACCCTATCAAAAATTAGGTATTATATCAAGGCCTCTATCACAATAGCAGGAATATTTAACACATCCTCTATCACAACAACATGCAATATCTAATTCACCCTAAATGGCATGGCAAGAATGCATGACATGTAATCTCTTGAAAGTGCCTATATAATGCCTGAGATAGATTACCCTCATTTCATTAGGTTGAAACAAAATTAAAACGTCCAAAATATCAACAATAACAGCCAAAAACATGTAAATCATCCAACGGAGTAACCAAATCAACTATAAAATTTCAATACTAGAAAAAATTGCAATAACGAGGTAGATTGGATTTTCCCTATGCACGGGTTAGCTACTCCCGGGCACAACTTATTACCCATTACATATTTTCTCCCTATCCCTATATATAGGTTTTAAATAGTATGTAAATAAGAAAATAATTCTTTTGATACCACTTTGTAACTTCCGGGTTCCAGTAACCGCCCAGAGGTGCCCTATACCCGGTTGGTCACATTGCCTCAAGCGCATTTCCCCAAATGCCAGAGGCTATCGACTAGTAGAGAGGTCCCTGGGTGTGATAGTGGGGAAACTATACCCTCGTTGGTAGAGTAACATAGTGGAAATAAAACAGATGATAGTACCAGAAGCAGTAATTAAACCGTACAACAGTAAACAATAAAAAAATGGAAGTGATAATAATAGAGCACACACACACACACAGATATATATATATATATATCTGATGCATGATACATGATAAAAATGTCTAGGAAAGCATCCAAAAAAGTCACAATTCTGGAATAAAATACTAAACCAATGTACAAGGAACAGAAAGTAAACAACTCCATAACATCATGAGCCTCATCTTTGTCCCATGCTCTCCAGATCCAAAGCAATCAAGTACCTGCTGTAGAAGGGTTATTTACCTTATCTAGACCTAAAACAAATAAAATCTGTTTGGGCCCAAAATCATGAACCAAACAGGGTGTGAGATGAATCCTAATAGTCAACCACCCAAATATTTGTCCCTAAAAGTGAGTGAATATATATGGAATGCAATAAACTAGATGAAGCAGTAAAAAAGAAAGTACTTAGTAGCAAACAATCATACCATTTCAATTGCATTAAATTTCATATAACATGTAAAAAGATAATAACAAACAGGTAAAACTCTGGGAATTAATCATAGCCTAACCCCTCTTGTTCAACCAAATCAAACACAAGAAACTTTTTGGGATGTATACATGTTTTAACCCCTCTAGTTCAACTTTAGCAAAGACTCCCTAAGGAATGAATCACTATCAATTCCCCATGTGGTCTCATATTGGTAACTAATAGGCACTCTATGGAAGCACTCAATGTCTTATTCTCCATGTGTCCCATATCAAGGAAACTACAGACACTTTGAGGGAGCACAAATTCCATCCCCCATATGGTCTCGCAACGTAATAGTAAATGGACACTCTGGAGAAGCCCTTAATGTCCATTATCTCTATGGTCTACTACACTAGGTTCTCACAGAAATTTATAAATCAATAATACCCAAATGATATGTGGAAGCCAATGTAAACCTCAAGAACTAATTGGATAAACAGTCTATAGCATCTCATAACATGTCAGATAATAATCACTTCATCCTAACAATACTAGGCATTGAAAGTAAGCAGGCTAACAGGCAACCTAGACCAAATGGTCAAAATTAGAAATAATGGGAAAAATATCCATAGAATGGAAAATTAAACACTATTCACAAAAATTTAACCTCTATCCAAACAACCAAGGAATAGTACAAAATAACAAGGCTAAAAATCATAAAAACAAAATACCCCGTTCTTGGGTATTGGTCACCTTTTCACATAAAATTCCAATAATATCTATGAAAAGGCACAAACCACCTACCTCAGCATCATGAGAACAATATACATGAATCTCGGGCATTTAATATCCATAGAATGTTGTAGATCTATAAAAACATTAAAAACATTCAACTAAAGATAACTCATTAGATATGAGAAATAAAGAGATGAGGTTCCAGAAGAAAGGGGAAATCATCAATTTGATTCCAATGCAACCGAAAAAGGTCAAATCAGAGGACAGACGGTGAGTTGGGGGCTCAGAGATAATTCATAGTAGTACGGACACCCCTAAATGAGAAAGTTCGAGAAGAAGAATTTTTTTCCATTAAACGTGACCCTGGTCTGTTTAATGAAATAAAAAAAAGTAAATGATGTGTATTTTAAAATAACACAGCATGTACTTTCCATTATCAAGCCCCACTTTAGGCGGTCTCCTGGTCACCACACACGGCCATGTGCATGGCCATTACATGACCCGCACACAATCACCAGTGGCAACAGGGTACACGGTGTGTACTCCTAAAATTTCATGAAACTCCTTCTTTTTAAAAAATAACCAGAAAATAAAGAATTACCTAAAAAGACGATATGGGTTCTTACACTTGCTTATATATGGACTATTGTCTACAGAAATAGATTTATATAATTTTCTATCATTTCCTTAAATTATTGTTTATAATATTGTATTTAAGATATATATATATATTATATTTATAAAATAATCCTTTTTCTATAAATACAATACATTATCTACCATCTTACACTCTCATCCATTGGAAAACGATAAGGTTGATCGTGCGTATTACCTCCTCCATGAAGTGATGGGGTTCATTTTTCTTTTATTTTAAAAATGGATGGTATTAAGGATGGTTTTAAAGAGTATATATGATATTTATGAAGTTATTTATATATTTTAAAGAAATATTGTTATTTACCTTTCTTTTTTTCCATTCATTATAAAATGAAAATATTACTCATGCATATATATTGACTACCATCTCCACGAAGTCATGTAATTCATTTTTCATTTCCACCTAATAAGTACTTTTAAATAAGTTTATATAATCAATAAATATGATTTTTATATGATTTTTATACGATTTTTAATATTATTAAAATGATAAAAATATATTCGGGTGCATTTGACCAAAACCCAAACCCGAAACATTTAGGAAAAATGGAACAATTAGCACCCAAAACCATGATTTTAATGAAGAACATTAAATAAATAGGTGATAATATGTTATAATTAATCATATTTCATATTAAAAGTAAGAATATGGATCTTTTATATATTTATACAAATATAAATTTATTATATAGGTGGAAAATATCCCATAATAAGTAATGCAGAACTTGAGGTAAGGGTTTCTCATCTCACTTTAATTTCTCTGAGACATATGCTATATTCCCCACTTTTGTATGGTGTGTATAATTATAATAAAAAAATATTATTATTATTTTCTTGAATATTTTTGGGATTTAGAAATATATCAATGGTTACAACATTCATATGGTATTGATTCAGATATTATGAAAGTTGTAAGGATTTATATTTAAATGTATTTTTTTAAGATTGTTTGTGTTTAATTTACATTTAGGGAAGTTATATAAAACTTATCCTTTCAACCAAATATTATTTTTTCATATGGTTATTTTTTTTTTCCATAAAATTTACACTATTTTTAAATTAAAATTATTGATAAAATAGTTTTAAGAAAGTCCAACATTACTTCTTCTTTATGGTAAGGAGCCCTGATTCTCCATGTCCTTGTTTTTTAAAATGATCACTGGAAGGTTTATTTTTACAAAAATGTTTTATAAAGGTTATTTTTAATAACTTTTAATTTATTTAGAAATTATTAAAATGAATCCTTACAAAAAAAATTATACGAATCACTTTTGAATTTTTGACAAATGTTTGAAAATGATTTTCTTGTTTAACATATCTGATAAGAAAAAAATTTCATACCATAATGTAATCACAGAAAAATGAATATTTATTAACAATTTTCAAGGGTTTTGTTAACCTATTTTGAATCCAATTTTCCTTGAAAATTTATTCTTTAAAATTCACCAAAAAAATGGGGTGTTCTATTAATTTTGAAAGAATATTTTTAATGTATTTATCAATGATTACACTAATCTATGTAAAAATTATTTAAGGATTCTTATGATTAACTGGGTTGTTTTGTAATTCCTTGAAACGTGTGTTCTAGATTTAAGAATAACTACTTCCTGGCAATTTTTATTGGTTTTATTCATGGAACTAGAAACACCCAAGGGTTATTTATCCAAAAGGGACCTACATTCCAAACACAAGAATTCATCATGTTTGAACTTTCTGATACATATGAATGTGCATTGGTCGAGAGCACAGTAGTTCAAACTCATACCACCTTTTATTGGGGGGGATTATTGTCTACATCAAGACTCTCATTATAAATATAAGATATTTTCATGAAACCATATTAATTTACCAAGTACAACATATGTTTCCTTGGAATTTCTAATCAATTATTAACATGTGTAAAATATAGAATCATCCGTATGTATTCTAGGTTCTTCGTTAATAGAGATATCTATATGTATTTGAGGTTCTCTATAAATTGTTTCCTCTAATATAGAATTTAGTGACCTTTTAATAATCGTTATGATGATATTGTTTTTTAATACACTCAGTGGAGAACTCTAGAATTAATTATCATCCCAAGAGATGAAGGTCTATTTTGATGTCAGGATCATACCCATAAAATAGGCTACCTACGTATCCTTGTGAAAGGAATTAGAACAATCATAGTTCTATGTCACTTAACGTGACACATCATACCATTTGAGGTCCTATGATAAGGACCTAATAGTATAGTCTAATGTAATGTTGTAAGGACATATAAGTGAAAGGTTTTAAGTCAATGTTTGGTGTGGGACTTATGAAATTGTAAAGGATATGGGTTTCCAAATAAGATTAGACCATATTTATAATATGGACCAAGGGGAATAGGTTTGATTTGAAGTGTTGGGTTTGAACCTCATGGAGGATTCCTACATATCCCATTTCTATGGGAATCTAATCCCACATAGTTCAATAAGTCTCATAAGAGAGTATAAACTTTTTAGAGAAATGAGTTCAAGATTACATCCTGAAAAGGATGCCTTAGTGATTTGTGGTTTTAATTTAGATTATACTAATAAGAAAGAATACTATATTAAGGGAATTAGAGTTGTATTCCTTAAGTGGATATCAAATTATCTTGGTCCAGGAGAAGGGTTCCTAAGTATCCTGGTTTGTACGGGAATTAGAGTTCTCGTAGTTCAAGTACTTGTGCAAATGATTTGATCATGAATAATCTATAAGACCACGTGAGTCATTCTCATTGAGAGAAAAAAGAGGATTTCAAATATTCAACAAAAGGCACCCACACTTTTCCTCCTCCTCTGGTGGAATAAGGGGTGCCTACTGCGGTGAGGGTGGACGAGGTCGAGTCAACCTGAGAAGAGGGTGATGAAATGAACCAACCCTCTATTCAATTTAAATTGGATAGGGGTCCAATGATAGGAAAGATTGAAGGTGAAGGAAGTATAGTGGAGAAAGAATAAAACCTCCTACTTGAAAGGATAGGGGCTTACATCATGATGGTTTCTCTAGTGGATTTCGAAAGGGGAAAGAGACTTCTCTTTTTTTATAGAAAAGAAAGTGTGAACCGAACCTTCTCTTCCAGAGAACTGGGGTTTTTGGTCATAGAGATGAAAAGGGGAGGACAGAAGCTGAACCCTAATCCTCTAAACTGAGAACATCCCAACATAGTTCATGGAAGAAAGGTCATATGACTGCAAATATACAAACTCACAGACACTCCATGAATCCTAACCCCATTTTGAAACAAATGTGGGAAACCTCTGAATGTGGATATACAATCATAAATAGGATACATGATTATGTGCCTTTCCTAATGGTTTGATAAGTTAGGAGGTTTTGGTGGTGGCTTCAACAAACTCCCTTTCAAATAAGAGAACCAACGAAAGAGATAGACTACAATTTGTGGCCTTAAATAGGGTAATTAAGTTGAAATGGAGGCCTTATACATAGCTCTTCCTCATTGGTACTCCGGGCAGGTATGTCACGTAGGTACCCCATGTAGGTACACCGCATACCTATCCGCGCAGGTGTACCATGAATTCTTTTATGATGACTAAAAAATGCCTCACATTGGGAAACCAAGATAATGTGAGTTTCAAATTTTGAAATACATTAAGAACATTCTTATCCCATCTAATTATCTCTTCTATCATGTTTTTTAGAGAGCTACATAAGACAATTGGGGGAATCTTGGAAAAATAGCTACACAATGGAAGTTTCAGGAAGTCCTTAAACATTTTCAATCTCAAAAATGGGGATCCCAAGGGTCCTATTTATGGGCATGGAGGGGGCCTGATCGAAGGGAAGTTTTCCGCATAGGTCCTCTTTGGTGGTTCTCCTCACAGTTCTGTTGTCTAGGGGTACAGAAAGTATAATGTCGCATAGGTATTCCACACAGGTCTGCCCTGCAAGTCTATAGCGTAGGTAAACCATGCAGGTCTACCACCTAGGTCTTTTGAGATTTTTTATTTCCATTTAATTCTTTGACCCTTGTATTTTTTATTTTTAAATATCTAGGTCTATCTTTATACTCATTTTGTATTCTTATTTAGTGTCAACAAAATCCCCCCCCCCTCAGGATTGGATCCTATTAGAAAAAGTCCTGAGGTAAAATTGTGGGAAAAAGACTATATATTAATTGTTGAACCGTGCAGGTTTTTCATAGAGCTACTCCATGTAGGTATTCCGCATATATTTTTGTGTATACATGATATGGAGATCTGCGGAAGGCTGTAAATAGGTCTAGTCCTTTTCAATTTTTCATTACCCGTGATTCAAAAAATTTTATCTCTCATTATGCATCTCATTCATCCAGCCTCAATGCGTTGTTCTCTCATGTAGTCTCCTTGATATTTTCTCTAAATAAAATTACTTTAGTTTTGGAGCTACGTGGAAGGACTTCATCGAAGGAGTTGTGCTAGTAACCTTTTTTGCAGGTCCTACAAGACAGACCTCATCGAAGGACCTACGCGAAGAGTTCCCTCTGCCAAATTTTCAATTTCCTTTAAGTAGAAATTTTATTTTTCATTAATTGAAATTCCATTAAAATAAGGGGAGATTGGAAATTTTTCAAGAAAATGGCTCATGTCATAACTTCTACTGAAGAAGCAATGGATTGTCAAAATTAGATGATGCAGATTGTTGAACCAGATTATTATGGCGTTGTTGAAAGTACTCATTTTTAACTATGGAAAGGTTTAATTCTATATCAATGTGAATACCCACAAATTCCCTACCTACCCCTATAGGGGCATGGGCTTTTAAAATATTATCACCTTCAATATATTAATAAATTCTTCCCAAAGAATTGGTTTCTTCAATACTCCAATTGCCACTGCATGAATATTACCGCAATGGTTATACCAGTTCATGAGGGAACAGTCCATATTAGTTTCATCATGCATCATAGTGGTTGTACACCTAATATAAAAGATCATGTTGTATATATAAGGCAACATTGCTATGATTAAACCTTTTATGCTTCTTAAGAAGATCAGTCTAAAGATTGGAAGAAGGACTGGGATCTTCGTTCCGGGGGAGGTGTCAAATATGAATAGATGTGGGAGTTTAGGGTACATTAGACTTTTGAAAATTTTAAGAAAGTGTTATTAGATTTATATATATATATAGAAAGCTATTTGGATGGTAAAAACTTATGTTTTTAAAAATGATTTCATTCTTGAATTTCTGATCTGATGGAGTTATCAAATGAATTCATTCATTTTACGCACTTTGAAGTTGTAATTAGTTTGTGGGATATCTACCAAATAGTTGGGGTTCCCATTCTCCGGGAAATGTATGAAAATTTTATTCGACCGAATACAAAATGGAGTGATGTTACTATAACACCACTGTTGTCTCATGAACTATTCAAAATAGAAAATCAATTACCCAAAGGCCAGAAAGATATTCATGTTAGAGTGTGGATGGAATCCTTTTTATAATGAACATTACAGAAAGTTCACACTTGTGGACATCCTACAATTTGTCCTTCTACAGATAATAGGGGTAGTTTAGGCCCATATTGTCCTACATTGAAGAGAGTAGACAATAAGCACTAGTGTAATAAATTAAAATCTGATATTAATGCAACAATATGCTTAGCCGCCTTCCTTTCCATGAGGCTAAAAATTTACTTGCTTCCAGTTCATGAGTCTGAAGGCGGTGTAAGGCAACTAACTTTTTTCATCGCAAATAAATTGGTAGAAGGGATTTATATTAGGTTAAAAACTCATGTATTGGCAAGAATTAACTATTCCTTGTTGCATTTATATAATGGAAGTGTCAATTTAGAATTGTTGAGACATTCCAAGTGTTTTGGGGATGGATTGTGGCACACTTTTCTTCATACTCAGTGTTGAATTCAGTTAGAGTCCCCAATGGTCATTTCACTCCATTTTTACTGAATTTTTTTTGTAATTAGCCATATAACGTGAGACCTGATGTAATGTTAAATTCATTGAATTCCTCATGAGAATTCTGATTCTTTCCATTTGGTAACCCACCGACTCAAACATTTATTAATGATGGTAAATAAGAAAATTATGAGTTGGGGTATAACATGATAACATTTAGGGATAGTGTATTATCGACAATGATTGGTGGTGAAATTATATGTGAGTCTTACATCCCCTATATATTTTCTCATCGGTTTATATTTGTTGAACAGTAAAACACTATTCCACCCAATTATGTTAGATATGATAAACACCCAATGGAAATAAGAAAATTTTGGATTATAATGGCTTTAAAGACATCCCAATTGTAAATTATGTTACCACCATCAGATGAATTAATCTGATTGGAAGTTGGATATGCCAATGCTTGGGCATCTTCATATTCTCAAGTGGATTTGAAAAAATTAATATATAAATTTGCAACTAAAATGAATTTTGTTCATGGAAATCATGGAGTTTTTTCCAAGGACAAATATGGTGAATAAATTTCAGAGGCTTTAGAGCCTTTAAAACATCTTCACAGGAGGTATACAGGGAAGACTAGGGCTAGATAATCAAAACTTCTAACACCAAAGTGATCCATCCTCCACCATCAGAAAGATATTCCTATTCCATCTAATAAACTTTCTCAATAATAAGGTTGGCCTAAAGAGGAACACCAGTATGAAGGTGTTGAATCTTCTCCACAATGAACTACTCCGATATTGAGTTATGTTCGACCATCATCCATTCACTATTGAGAGAGAATGACCAGTTAACTTACAGATGCATGGGCATTCCTCCAACATGGCATTCGAATACCGAATGTGGGTGACATTATGGAACCTTATGATTTAAACCTATATTATAACCTTGCTAATGTGCAAGAGTATATTATGGAGCTGGAGGCGTTTATATATGCAAATGATAAACAAATCCCAGCCTCTAAATGACTATCTCATAGGATTGACATAGGAATATGAAAAGGTGTAATTATTAACCTTGAGGAGGAATGGGATATTTATATTAATACTGATAATGTATTTTCCTTTTCTTTTGTCTCAATTATTCTTTTACCATTCATCATCATTAATCTTCATGAAATACATTTTTGAAGCATGAATGCAGGGAAGGAAATTCCAGTCCGGTTTTTGGATCACCAAGGTATGGGCCTACGTGTTCTCCCATCGACACATCAAATGAACCTCCCAGGTCTCCCAAACATTGTCCATGAGAGAAAATCGTGACTCGGGTAGTGGTGATAGATAATCTTCGACCATTACCTCAAGATTCTCCTACCATGATGGGTGTTTCAATTACTCCTCAATCTTATGAAAAGAAATGAAAGAGAGTAATGAGATTAGTCTAAAGTGTTCTTTAAAAGAGTAAGTATTTATACTAGACTTAGGGCATTATTATTTTCTTGATAAACTCTAGTAATCACATTTATCCTCTTGAAGAATCTGTATCTATCTCCTCTCTAAAGGGACTAAGATCTGATTCTTCATGACCAGATAATGAAATCCTTGGATGAATCTAGGTTCATGTTGATGGATCTACTGCTTTAGCAGATAAAACATCACAATATTCAGCAGTACCCACTCCTAGCTCTAATGAATGAGAGAAAATGCATCATAATATAAAATACATTTCTATGGAATATTAAAATCTTTTCTAATATTCTTCTCTTAAACATATCTCAGATCAGTTTCCATTGACAATGGATCATACAACAATCAATAATGATAATCCTATTGCACCGGGAGGAAGGAATGAAGATCAAGGGAAATCTGAATTAAATACTGATGATGTCCCAAACATGAAAAGATCTAATGATCTTGTACAAATTGATGAACTAATGAAATAAAATGTCAACGGAGCCAATTTGGGCATCAACCAACATTTGTTGGATACAATAAATATTAAGGATTCTATAACATTCCAAGTTGAATACGCTAAAAAGATGGAATCCCTTAATCCAAATATTGATATTCCTAGTTTCATCAAGGAGTTTTGGATTTTTCATGGGGAATTTCAATGATTTAATTTCTTATTCTTTCATTTTCCATACACAATTGTTCATATTTTATGTGATACTGCACATCAAATTTCACCTTATACATCTTTTTCTGTAGAAAATGTTGCAAAGGATCATTAACAATGGGGTATTCCACAATATCATTCTTCTACTGAGGTTAGACAAATGCCTAATGAGGAACCCTCTTCGAGAGACATTTCAGAGTCTTCAACTATGAAAATTGGGAAAACCCATGAGAATGCCCCTACTCAAGAAACATCTTCCCAAATTTCTGAAGCTAAGAATACTAGGGATGAATCCAATCATGTGGAAGAATTATCTTTTGATAAATGTTAATTACTCTTGGTATAAGAATCGGTTTCTACCATTTTTTAAATTTAAAATGAACATGAATTATCATATAGGGTTATCAGCTCCCACAATTAGATTAGCAGGTGATGCTTCTACATTGTCTCAGGCATTAGTAGAAGGTGAAGCTTTTACTGCTCTAAAAAAAGAATAACAAGGCATCTCTTTAAGTGATCTATTTATTGAGTACATTTTAACCCAGGGTAGTGACAAAGGTTTCGACTTAGAGATTCAATATTCTCTTGGCATGGATCGTAAGAAGATATGGTGAGAAAGATGGAGCCTAATTACAGAGGAGCCTTTGGAGGAGCCATTGTCCCATTTTTTTGAACTCCCATCATTATTCAACATATTGTCCTTTGGTGGAATTAATTATAGACCAATATATGATTCAATGAAAGAGACCATTCGCTGATGGGGGTAGGAACTTAATATGAGGCATAATTTTCAAAAGGCTAATCAACTTATTAATATTGAGAGCTTCCAAGATGAATTATTTGATGTAGACGGACATCATAACTAGAATTCGATCGATGTCAACCAACAAATTAAAGATTTCATGAAAGAGTTTTTATATCTTCAAAAGGAACTGGATTATTTTCATAACAAACTCAATCAATTAAACAAAACATGAGGATAAACACAATTGGAGGGGGTAACCGCCATTTCAACTACTAAGGAAGAACTTCATCAAGCCTAGAAGGTTGGAGTTGCTCAATTGTCTCAACTTCAATAGGTGGTTTATAAGGCTTGTGATGTCGTTCAACAAATGAGGTGTCATATTGAGAGATAATTTTAAAACATGATAGAGAGGCTCCATTTTTTGGATGTCCCTATGATTTCATATGAGTAAAATAATTTGTATTCAATCATATATATCTTCATTATTTATTTATTTATTGTAATATTATAGGTAATGATGAAGATGGTTTTTTTTAAACATCAAAACTTCATGTCATATAATCATCATTACATTGACAAGAATGGGGGTGCTCATAATTTTCATATTAAGTTGATGGGCCTAATAATAATAGTTTGATTTTTACTAGGGTTATATTGAAAACCCCAAAAACTTTGTAACTTTTGACATTATATTACTCAATATTAAATAATTATACAAAATGTACATTTACTGAGATGGAAATCAACTTTTTTTTATAGTTCCCTTTACAGGTTCCCAACCTGGTGAGTACCATGTCTCTTTTTGTTGGCAGTTCAATGTTATATATGTTGGACTATAAAGGGAAAGTGTTTAAGGATGAATATCTTTGACTATAAATTTTGAAAATAGATCCCAAACAAAACATAGTGATTTAGAATATCTCTAATATTCTTTAAATATTTTCAAGGGGAATCTTGAGTCATAATTCTTATGGTCACCAAATCTAAAATGTGGAAAAACCTAAAGTAATAATCTTCCAAGAACGAAGTTACCATTATTTTAAAATCCCATTATAGGTGTTTTATTATGCAGGGCCAACAGGGGTAAATGATACATATCCAAATAGTGGCATCTTTTGAACAAATGCCCTGTTATGTTGGGAACTTTTATTCAAGCCCATTGGGAACATACTGCATAGTCAGGAAAAATAGGTTCTTAGGAATTTAAAATTTTACAATTGATAGATAATGGAAAATATGATTTGGATTATTCAAGACCATAGTGTGTGGTTTTTCCAAGGAATGTTATTTATAGAATAATGGGTTATCAAAGCTAACGTATATCATGAATAGGAAAACCACTTCTAGAAAAGTTTGGAGTATGAGGAATGGTTAAAATATATCAGAAATGAGAATTTATGATATCATGTTATGTAGTTTTAAGTCATACAGTGAGGTAATTGTACTGTGATGTTTTAATTCATGCATTGAGGACATTGTCTGGTACAGTTTTAAGTCATGTAATGAGGACTTTTGTTGCATTAATTTATGGTCTTCAGATTTCACCCAACGTGGGAGATTCTCCCAATTTATTGATATTTTTTTGGAAACACACAACCATATTTAAGTATGGAGGGAGATAAATGTAAAATGTGATTTTGAAATTTTTGAATTTAAAGAATGGTATGGGGAAAAGGTCTAAAGGCATTAGAAAGATTTTTTTCAAGAATGAAGTTTCCATTATTTAAAAACCAGATGTGGGGTTTGTGTAATGCAGGGCCTACTGGGACATATTCTGCATGAAAAAATAGTGGCATTTTTTTACCAAAATTCCTATTATGTAGAAAACTTATGCAAGGCCACCAAGGGTCATGTACTGCATAGTTAGGAAAAACAGCTCTCAGATGATTTACATTCTATTTCTAAAAGCTGAAGAATGTTTATGGAGATTCAAATTTTCCAAATAAAGGTGTTTTGTTTATGAATAAAGATATATGAATATGGAGACAATATTACCCATCATGATTTCCAAAGAATGGGAGAAATATTATTTCTATAAAGTTCTGACCCAAACGTAGGAAGTATGGTTTTTTGTAGTTTTTAATTCACGTGACTTGGACTAGAAATGGAAACAGTGTATGATATGTGTCCAATTGATCCAATGTTATTTTATATTTCGTTGAACGCAGGGATAGGGAAATGTGTAAACAATAGTCTTGAATACTTTTATATTGAGATAATGGTAATGGGACAAATATATACGAATGATTGCTTTAAAATGCAGATTCTTGTATATTGTTATCAAAGTTTAAATGGGAAAAAGAACTTTAACCAAGAATGAAATTGCCATTATTTGTCAAACCCGTTATGGGTGTTGTATTATGCATGGACAACTAGGGTATATGTTTCATATCCAAATTGTGGTATCCTTTGACTAACAAGTCTGTTATGTAGGAAACATATGCAAGGCCACCTAAGGGAATGTACTCCATAGTCAAGCAAAGGAGCTCTAAGATGTCATAGAATCTGTCACATAAAACTGTGAGAAAGATTATGAAGATCTTAAAATATTCAATATTAAGAGTGTGAAATATGAAAGGGGGTATTATCAATGAACATGAGAAAAATTTTAAACAATACTGGTCATGAGTTTGAAGTCATTTACATTAATCTAGATCATATGTAAAAATGTTCACATGCTTTGATTCCTTTTAATTAATATTATATTGTACAGTTTAGATTCATGCAGAGAGGATATTGTACTGTGCAGTTTTAAAATCATGCAGTGAAGACCATTTATAACCTCATAAGAAATTGAGACACCTTAATTATATAGAGAAGTTTTTGTACCAATTCCTAAACCCATGTGATCTATGCTCGGTGTGAGAAACTAGGAGAAGTAAAGACATCATCTGTAACACAAAGGTGACAGATGTAAAAAAATAGTGGTATTATGATTAAGTGATGGTTGAGCCAGGGCATTCAACCTGGGCACAATAGGTATCTCATTGGAGCAATAATCAATCCAAATGTAGTTCTTGGATTTCCATGCAGTTTAACATCGTGCGGTAAGGATGAAGATGAACCTATTTGAAAATAAATACATGATGTAGTTAGACCAAGGAATAAAAACCAAGTGTCACTACATATCCAGCTGGGGGAAGGAATCAAGACATATATAGTTCTTTAAACATTACCTATGCGTGTTTTTATTTTTACAGAATGAATAAAGAGGTTCTTTTTATCATAGTTTGGCACAAGATTAAATATCTAGATATCACTATGTATCTCAAATATATGAGAATCAAGCCAAACGTAGTTCATGAAAAATCATTTATCACACCAATTAGGTTAGATGTGGGAAACGAGGGCTTTAAACACGTTATAAAAGAATGGTTAACCTTAATACACAAAATTGTATAAATATCAAACCATTTATCTGAAGTTAACATTCTCTATAGATAAGATTTATATATATGAGGAGAAAGGGAAAATAAAAAATTTGTCGTTTTGTGAGGCTGGGCCCAAGATTGGAGATCTAGGATTCTCTATGTATCTCATGGGAATGGAAATCAAGCCACACGTAGTTCTTCAAATGAGGTCCCTATGAAGATATGAATCATACATAAGGAAGAAAGGGACACATATTCCACTGAAGAGTAGCAATGATGTCATGGATTCTTGTATATGGAATCTCCTAACATCAAGTTGAGAAGACGTTAATCATACATTTTAATGTCGTGTAACGAGGAAAAATGATGTCATGAAGTTTAGCATCGTGTGATAAAGACAAAGATTCTATGTATTTATCATCGTGCAACATGGAAGATTTGGGTTGTTATGAAGTTTAATGTATTACGACTAGGATCGCGTGTTGTACAGTTTAGAGTCATGTAGCTGGGACATCAAATCGTTTCTTGAGACTTCTCATTTGTAGAAAATATATCACAGATTGAAAATCTAAGTGAAGGAAATCAAATTTCAATTAGATAAATTGATACTATTTCATAAACCAATGAATATAGGGTTTCCTGAGTGGCATTATGGGTAGAAGTCTGATAATCCAATAAAGAATGAAAAATTTTATTGGTCCGTGATTTCTTATCATTATCCACCATATTTTGATGTATATTTGATAGGGTCTTATTGTATGCATCTATCTTTCCATTGGTCATAGAAAGATAGTGATATGAATGGTTTGATTTGATATTTTTCCATTTATATAATTTCATTAACTCAATAGAATATAAATGGGTGCAATTGTTCATCAATATACTATGGGGGACACCAAATCTGGTTATGATGTTAGTTTTGACAAAACAAACAATGCATTTGGATCCGACTTCTTCAAGAGGTATTGTCTCAACTCATTTGGAGAATAAAACTATAGTGTTAAGAATATACATGAACTACTTAGCTGTAGCTAGAGGATAAGGTCCTACAACATCCATTCTCCATGTGTCAAATGGCCAGGAGTATTTAGCTCTATGTAGCAACTCTTGGAGTTGATGAATAAAGTTGTAATGCACCTAAAAAGGAAGAAATTTATTGGTTAAATCTGTGAAATCATATTTCATTGAAGGCCATAAGTATCTAAGATTTTGTATTTGACCAGAAATTATATTCCCAGACTAGTGAGAACCACATGCTATTGAATGTATTTGGGGTTTGGCTTAGTGGTAAGCACCCCTTAATTCTACATGAAAAATGGGGGTTCAAAACCCATTGGGTGCAGTTCACTATAGCAGTACTACAGCATACTGTAGTAGTGGCGGAACTGTAGAAATGGCAGGAACTATAATGGTGGTAGGTCACTGCAACAGTGGAAGAGTACTATAGCAGCGGCGGTCACTTTGCAGTACTGTAGCAGCGCGAGTACTATTGCAGTACTATTCACAGAATGGGCTTTGGGCCTAAAAATGGGCCTATGGGCCATGTAATTATCTAAATACCCACCAGGCCTTTGGGATATGTAATGGGTCTCCCTCTACCTAGTTAAAATGGTCTTTGTTTGTTTAATAATAAATGAGGTTTCAGCCCCAACCTTTAAAAAAACAAGCTCCTGAATGTAAATCCTTCATGACAACTACAGGTTCTTCTCCATAAATACTCCTGAAGAGGATTCTATCAAATACTCATTGGTAGTGGATCATCTGGTGATCTAGACTATCATAAAGAATAAAATTTTCCACCCATTGTCAGATACGTTCTTTTTTAGCTCTACTTGGTTGAAGTACTCCATTTTGATAGTATTCTATGATTGGTGTTCTCCATCCTGTGTTATGACCATATGGATCATAAAAAGGGCTAATGACATTAATTTTTTCCATTATAGTTTGAATGAAAGGTGAGACCACACAATGATATACTATAATGTTGATTGTCTCATCCCTATTTGGATCTTCCATGGTTGTAGCTTCATTAGCGAGTGCTTCAGCTTAGAGTTTTTTTATCACGGGACATAAGAAAACTTCGGATCTGAGAGAAATTTAGCCATTGACCCCTGACATAATCACATAATGGGATTAACTATCATTTTTTGATAGCATTATCCCCATTTATTTGTTTTATTACCAGCTCTGAATCAACTTTAACTTTTAGGTGATTCACTTGTACCTGATGTGGAAATTCCAAGCCTACGAAGAGAGAATGTTATTCTACTTCATTGTTGGTACCACCTTCTAACAACATGATGGAATAAAGAAACATTTTCTTTTTTGGTGAGATAAGTACAATTCCAAACCAAACATTGTTGAGTTTAGGGTTTTCAATTCTCTTCCGTGTTGGACTTCTGGAGGTACCATCAAAGTAAATTTCCCAAGTTTATGAACTATCATGAATATAGAAGACCTCTCCATAAAGAAGTTCGTCATTTAATAATATATCATCCACGTATGGATGTTTAGCAAGGAATTTATCCAAATATTGTCCTTTTATTTCCTTTTCAGGCTCAAACTGGATATCAAAATGTTGAAACATAACTGCCCACTGTGCCAGACGCCTTGTAAGCGTAGAACGACTAAGGATAAATTGGAGTGGGTTATTGAGAGACACCAATTGGAAATAATGATGTTTCTGGTAGTCACTCAATTTATGAACTAAAAATGTTAATGCCAATAATCTATTTTCAATAAATGAATATATAGTTTCTGCACCAATCATAGTTCGACTGAGAAAGTAGAGGTTATTCTCATTCCCAGAATAATTATTTTAAGCATGGAAGAAACCCATTGACCACTCTAAAGATGTAACATAAATAATTATTGGTATTCCTTCAATAGGTGGCATTAATACCATTTCACTAAAAATATATTTCTTGAGTGTATCAAATTCATCATGGAAGTATAATGTCCATTGATAGGTGATTCCTTCTTCATTAATCTGGTGCAGGTTAAACACTTGCCTGCCAAATTAGTGATAAAGAGCTTAATATATGCCATGTTTCCTTGCAGTCCTAAAGATTCATTCAAATTTTTAGTAGGTGACATACCAAGGGCTGATTTTTTTTTCTCATTATCAACTTCTATTCCATGATGGAGTTCAAAAAAGCTGAGGAATTTTCATGTGGTTACCCAGAAAGAAAATATCAAGGGGTTCTTCTATAAATTGTGTTGTTGATGTTTATTGAATATGATCAAGATATTATCCATGTGATTAGAACTTTGATTGGATTTATCCACTATATCATCCAAATAACATTCGAAAAAGTTTCCTAAGAAGGGTTTGAAGATATGGTGCAATGCATTTTGATACGTTGAACCTGAAATATTTAAGCCAAAGGGCATTACCCGATGACAAAACACACCTTGAGGGGATCTGAAGGATGAATACTCTTCATCCTCTAAGTATTGGTATATTTTATTATACCTGAAGTAACCATCCTTCAAGGAAAAACATCATAGCCAGTTGTTGCATCAATTAAAATCTCTGTGATCAGAGCTGGAAAGTCATCTCTAGGACAATTCCGGTTAAGATCACTAAAATCAATGAAAACTCTAATTTTCATATTCTTAATTTTTAATGGGACAATGTTATCTATCCAATTTTGGTATTTAACCTCCCTAAAAAATTTAGCCTTGATAATCTTATCAACTTCAACTTCAATTTTAGAGGAATCTGTTGGGTATGTTCTTCTTATTATCTGATTGAATCCTCAATGTTATTATAGAAAACCCAAATGATGAGTGGCTACATTGGGATTAAGATTTGGAATTTATGTATAATTCCATGAAAATATATCATGAGGTTTCTTTAGAAATGAAGTATACACTTCTTTATCTTCAATAGTCATGGATTCACTAATTAGAGTGGGGCGTGGATCTTCATGTGTACATTGATTTATTTATCTGAGATCATCTACTGTGGTAGAGACACCTTCATAAAATGATGGAGGAGTATCCCTAATATCTCCTTATTCTTCATCCACTTCATTACATGTTACTGAATCTGTTTCTACTGGCATAGTAGCTGATGAATAAAAAAATTTAGAGCTAGGAGAGAAGTTCATATTTTAACATCCTGAAGAGGAGGCTACAATTTCTGACCCTACTAATGATGAAGGGTATTTCTAGATAATTGATGAGGATATAATGAGTTTGGAATGAAAAACCTTGTATTCTTGTAGTATTATTACAACTTATTCTAGTCTGATTAATGAAGTTGAGAATTTCTAAAGTTCATTGGGGGAAATGGAGACATCTACATTTAATCTTTCACCACTTTTTGGTGAATCAACAATTTCTCCCATTCTGTTAGACTCAATTACCTTAATAGTCAATATGAAAGTCACTGGATGAGTTTCAGATTTGGTTTTATCCTATCAATAAGTTTGATAGGAAACACATAATATATACTCAAATGAATTATGGGTTTGATGTGATCTTTTACAGACTATTTGGAGTATTGATTCTGGTTACCTCCTTTGTCAAAAACCATGTTCCCTTCGTGTGATAAAATTCTACCTCAATTTATTGAAATTCACATGTTTTTAATGGATCATTTTACCATAAAATTTTCCTATTTTACCACTGAAATAGTACTTGAGACATTGGTGGTTGAAGAAGGTATGACTGCATGTCAATGTATCCAAGGCCTACCGAGCATAATGTTAAAGGTTGTGTCCTGACAGACAACCATAAAAACTGAATTAGACACAAGATATCCAAATTGAGTTTTGTGTGTAATCTCACACATAGGATCATACTCATTCTTGTCATAACATTGAAAAATTAAAATAGAAGGATATAAATAATATTCAGTGAGAACCAATTGAAGAATTATATGAATATGAATGAGATTGACTCCGGAGACATTATCAATGAAGTCCTGTCAGATATCCATGTCATTGATCCTACCAGATAGATATAGGTTCCTTATATTTCCATTTACAACATCATATTAATCTTCATTCCTAAAATATATAACTGCATGAAATTTTTTGGGATCATTATTTATACAGTAATCCTCTTCAGTAGCAACACCGGTTTATACTCTTGGGGACTTGACAAAGTCTCAATAAGTGTGTATCAAAGATATTTAGATAGATTAAAGGCATCCAAAATTGATAACCTGGCTAGTATTGGGGTCATCTATTTAATGAATTCATACTTTTGGTCCATTGGTTTTTGTTTCCGAGTATGGATATACGGTTTTACAGGTTCTTTGGAAGTTGACGCTCCTGGTGTAGATGTAACCTATGTCAGAGAAGAAGCAAGAAATACTATTGGCCTTGGTAGATTAGACTGACTATGTCAATCTACTTATTGAGAGGGAGATTATGTAACCTTTAATCCATCTTCTAAAATAATCATGTCAAGACTGAACCTTTCATACATAGAAGAATCACCTTGTTCTTGTTGAACCCGCTGAAGGGCTCTCTCATGAGTTTTCACCACATATATAGTTCCAACAGGGGTAGAGTTAAAATAATGGATTTTAGAATACCTTCATCTTCCCCTGTATCCTCTCCCTTGGCTTCTTTCTCTAGTTCCCTAATTAGGTATGGGGAACCCAGGCTCATTATAACCAGAATCACCATCGGCATAGAGATCTGTTAAGTGGATAATGTTAATATAACCAAAGATCAATTCTCCATCGAATGAGGTTTATTCTTGACAGGACAGTTCTGATTGTGTCATTTAGTGGTGTGGTGCTCGTCCTTTTGAAACAAATGGAATGAAATCTACCAGAGTCAAGGACCACTTTGGTCATGTCAGGAGCTTGTCTTCTTCTGACAGCTCTTTACCCTTCTGATCATGTCACTTCTTTTAGGATTAACCTTTTGATGATGGTTTTTTTCAACAGAGTAAGTGGTATAAGACTCAGTAAGTTGTTTCAATTGTGTTTGTATCATGTCATGAGTTTGGTCGATCATTTTCCCAATCATCCAATCATCTTATATCTGTGAATATTCACCTTCGACTTCCTATCATTCGCTTTCTTCCTCTAAATCAATAGTATTAACACATGCTACTTGGGCTGATGAACATTTCAGTTTAACTTTCCTAGTGTCTATAATTTTTTTAATAGTTATTTTAAAATAAAATAGTCATGGATGGGATTCCCCAATATCTGATGAAAGGGACAATAATTCAGAAAATATTTATCTTATTCTGTCATTGGTTTCTTTGGCCTTGGACAATGAACTAATATATTTTCAATATCTGAGATAAAGAAACCAGAAACCTATTCATTCCAAAAAAAATTGTTCTTTAACTCCTTATACTGTTTCAGATTTTGATCTTTTTGATCATCTTTACAAGGAGGCCATTACTGCTGACGCTCGTAAGGTAGATCTCATCAATATGATGAAGGTTTTAAAGTGGAAACAGGTACAGCTGCTTGCTTCAGTGTGACTATAGCATACTCCAATTTCTGTATTCTCTTTCCAAGAGTTGATGGAATTACATTAGATTTATCTTTAGTTTCCGCAATGGAATCCTCCACATTTTAGGAAATTTAATCTAGGTCTCAAAACCCTCTTGTATACTTCACAGGGATCAGTGGTGTACATAACTCATCACACAGATTTTCCACATAAATTCACAGCAACATTTCTTGAGGGAGTTCCAGATTTAAGGAATATGTTAATCCATTCCATCAAGAAATGAAATATGAGACTCTTTCATTTTCACTTTTTTTACAATTTATGATATTAAAAACATTCATTTTCAAAAGCTTTGAGCTAAATTGAAGAAGAAATTTGTGACCGTGATCTTCCCTTCTAGTAATTGATCGAGATTGTAAACTTGAATACCATACAAAAGTCGGTCGCTATAATGACAGCACAAAACACCTAAGCATTACTACTTCTTGATGTTGAGGAGTCCTCATCATGGGATCACAATGAGAAACGAAATGCGTTAATTTTTGTTTTGGATCTCCCGAATGATTAATGGTTGGGAATATAGTATTTATAGAATTTGGTGGGGGAGGGATTGGATCCACCCATTCAGGGTGAGATCTCTTCTCTGGATAAATTGGCACATTCTATTTTTCCATATCTTCGAATCATGTTTTTAATGCCTTAATTTTTTCATAATTATTAGGAGAATATCTGGATGAGCTGGGACCTGTACAGGTACAATCGCTAGAGCTTAAACTGGTGCAATAACAGGCAAAATCACTGGTGGTTTTGCTGGTATCTATCATGGATAATCCATGGGAACAATCCTATAAGGATTTGTTTTATCCTTCATTGGAGTTTTTCCCAATCTAGGGAATTAATTATCCGTATCTTTAGTTATCACAAGTCCTCTTTGCTGTGGATCTCTTACAGGATGGGAATGTTGAGGATCTTCCTAGTGAGTATGTCTTGCAGAAATACTACATCGAAGTAACTCTGTATTGATTTTTTTCCACACTTTTATCTATTCTTCTTTCTATTAAAATATTTCTTCAAGTGATATAGATTGACCTTATCCAATGGAAAAGTGATATGTGATCTGAATTTTACCTTTCCATGTGTAGGATACCTTTCGAAGGGGTGGGAGTTGATTATTTAAAGGCGTACCTAGATTCTAGGTAAGCCTCTGATTTCTAGTATGAACACATTCTTCATTTTCTTTAGTGTGTACCATAATATGGACAAGAAATTTATCTTCTAATTCACCTAATTGAGACACATTTCCTGGAGGATATTCTGCAATGGTTCTAATAAAATTCACTGACGCATAATTCATTAATGGAATTCTGTATGTATCTTTATAATATGGTCTCCTTATATATCATTCATGAGACATTTCTATCCTATATTATTAATTCATAGGAATTGATTTATGTAAATTTACCCAATGGGAATCCTTGGATAGTTCATTTGTGCGCTCTCTTTGTGGTTTCATCCATAATCGGGAGAAAATAGACTTCCATTGAGGTGGGGATTGTAGATATGAAAAATCCCCCAACCTTACTGGCTAGGGCTTTTCCTATTCATATTCATCAAACATTTGAACATTGTTTAATGAATTTGATTGTTGAATTAAAAAATCCCTCTTCCATGTAGGTTGGGTGGATCTTGAACTAAAATAGATAATATTCACGTATCTACTCTTTGGATTTTGAAACTTTTGGTTTGGACCTTAGTTGGGTTTATTATCCGACAACCACTCAAATATCCTCTTTCAGAAGATTGTTGTTTTATTTCAGAAATTAGTGTTTTCTAATGGCTGAAATCCTCTAAGTTGGAGTCCTAATAAATATTCCCATATTCTTGATGAAAAAGTAACTCAAAAAATTATTTTCATTGGGCCTGAATCTGAAGAGAGATAGTTGAGCCCTATTCTTCAGTGTACATTTGATTACATACAAAGACTTCTGATTGTATCCAATTGTGGTTAATAACATTGCATGAGACCACATTGGGTGGGATTTTCTGTTTCTGTAGTGTAGTAAAATGCAATATTATGTGTTACCCCCATGATCTAATACATACACCAGATGGGGTATAAAAAATGAACAGGCATATCCTCTTTAAAGCATTGAGGCTTGCACACTGAAGGGTTCTCTACATCTTTTCAGCCTTTGGATGTTGGGAAACTAAGAGAGATAATAAATCAATTTGTAATTTCAAACCTTTTATTACCTTTATATGATTTTGATATTCCTAAAATGGTAATACTTTAGTTTCCAAATGACAAAGATTCATCCATAAGATGAGGTGGACATAATTAATGAAATCATCTGCCATGAATTCTGAAATGTTGTGTTGTAAATTTTCGAAAGGCGAGAACTTGACTCGTACTTCTCCTTTAGCCAATTTTTTTCTCATTTTTTACATAACTTCATCATATTTCACTATAGGTTTCTCCACTTGGTCTAACCAAAGTGGATGCTTCTCGATTGTTTTATTATAAACAATGGAATCATAAATTTTTGCCTCTACTATATTAGAATTCAAATCACCCAAGGGAGGTTCGTAGAATGATCGTTCCCTTTTCATATCTTCTGGTTGAGAAATTATTTCACTCATTAATGACCAGGTATTAGACATGACTGGACTTGTGTTAGAAAGTGCCTCAAGATAAGAGGTATTTATCATTACAACAGTTTCAATTATAGAATTATCCTGACAATGTAAAATAATACTACGGAGATAACATTCGCACTGAAGACCATAATGAGTAGGACTACCATGTTGGAATATATAAATGGTTAAATACTCTTGATCATTGGTCTTCTGGACACATGGATGATTGTCATGGCTCTCATCAAGAGATAGGCTCTCTAGATTGACTGAATTTTCCTGAAGAAATCCTTTATGATGAAGTGTCTGATGAGGAACTCTAGAATTACTGCGACTAAACCCATAATTTGGTAATTAGGGGTAGGATATTGAGTTGAAATAGATATATCTCTTAGGGATTCAAGAAATCCAACATTAATAGGAGCTAGATCACATCTTGGCCCTTGATTTTCCAACTATGATTGGTGACACTTCTTCTTTCATATTCTGTTACACTTAGTTGGGGCCAATTTCTAGGAAAAGTGGTTATCATGAGAATTTGTATGTTTTTACCTTAGAGTGTTCATCAGAACAGGCCAATTACCTCTAATAGGAAAGGGTGTATGTTCCTGATCCTGTTGTCTTTATGATATGGGAGAGTATGCCCCATAACCCTTCTGGACTCGAGGGGAGGGATGTATCTATTCTGGGATGGCATGTCAATGTGTCATCCCAGGTGTGTGGAATGATTTATATGTATGTTACCCAGGTAATCCTGATTTTTTTGTATGATATTATGGCATTCTTCCAGAATATGGGCTGGAATTTGTGTTTTCCCATTCATAATTTCTAAGATATTTTTGGTGACTTCAGTGGCCAGAATGGGAATATATGTTCATTATGTATCAGGAATAGGTGTATATTCCTGGTCTTTTCCTCCTTTTCCTGTCAATGGTTACTCACAGTACTAATGTATGGGGGAAGAGAGTTGAGCCTGCCCCAGATTTGTCATCGGAGCTTTCTGACTGACTTCTCCAGGTGCTGCCAAATGAGATTGTTTACAGGATTGATGAATAATGGAAAGTGTATGTGCCTTCAGTAAGTTTTCCATCAAGTATTTTTGACTTTATTACTTTCAATACTATAAGATGATACTACTGGAAGAATTAGTGAGTGTAAGAAGGTGTATGTTCTTGTTTACCATTTTCCACCACATTTTATTGGCGATCATTCTTAAATGAAGTTAGTTGATCCTGCTAACTAGCTGATAATTATTAAATAGGTGTATGAAATTTTACATGGTACACCAAAGTATTTTCCGTGTGGGATTGGCGATTTGATGTTAGATGAGTCTCCTGAGCAGTGGAATTAGGATGAACGAGTGTATGTTCTCTCTCATTGTTTTTCATCAAGTTAGGTATATGGACTTCTCCGTAGGGGGGAAAGGAAATAACCAGCTCCATGTTGACCATATGTTATCACAAATAGTTCTTATTGTGTTCTTGGGTCAGAGATACCTAGGATGAATGTCCAGATGCAACACCCACATCATGTTGGGGGTTCACTGCCGCACAATTCTGTTGGCAGAGATTATTGGTGGGAGTCCTTAGAAAGTACCCATGCATCTTTGAATTGAGGTCCAGAGTGACCTCTTGATCCACCTCCCTATATTACGTGGGAAAACAGTTATTGCATTATAAGGATAAGGACCTGAAATAATTAAAGACGGTGTTTGGAAATTCCTGCTTCTTGATCATCAGTCGTAGTTGACTGGATGATCGAGGGTTGTTATTAACATAGAGATCTTGTCTGGAAGCTTCCATGGTTGGGATAGTACCATGATGATGATACTCCCTTTCCATCACATTAGATATCCACCATTGAAGACACTGAGTGGGTGATGACTTTTTTCTAGAGGATGACGATCCAGCTCAAGCAATGGTTAGGACATTCACATGTTCAAACTATAAGGAAGACGTTTTGGAGTGTTGGGAGTTCTGAGAAAAAACCAAGAACAACAATAAACCCTATTAAAGAAACATCTTTTAGATGGATACATTCATGATTTATTCCTTTTTCTGTCCTTACTCTATCAATTAATAGGGGCCTGACAGGTGAGTAATGTTATTAATGTGGTTAAGGATTCAAGTCGAGTTCACCATTTTTGTTTTGTGGTTCCTTGAAATGTGTGTAGTAGATTTAATAATCACTACTTCCAGGCAGTTTCCATTGGATTTATTCATGGAACCAGAAACATCCAATATTTCTTTATCTAAAAGGGACCTGCTTTCCAAAGGTAGGTCTTCGTTATGTTTGAACTTTACATTACTTAGGAATATGCATTGGTCGAGAGTTTGGGCAGTCGGACTCATCACACCTTTTTGGGGAAATTATTTTCTACTCTGAGACTCTGTTTTTAAATGATAGATATTTTCATGAATCCTTATTAATTTACCATGTATAACATAAGTTTCCCTAAGAATCTTCAATCAATTATTAACATGTGTAAAAATTAGAATCATCCGTATGTATTTGAAGTTATTCATTAATTGATCAGAACTCTCATAGTTCGGGATCATACCCATAAAATTGGCTGCCTATATATCCTTGTGAAAGGAATCAGAACTCTCATAGTTCGGGCCCTCTTGATAGGACATATCAAAACTTTTATGTTCATGTGATAAGGACCTAATCGTATAGTTTAATATCATGTTGAAAGCACATCTAAGGGAAAGGTTCTTAGTCAATGTTTGGTGTGGGACTTATGTTGAAGAATCCCAAGGAACATGGAAGGAATATGGGTTTCCAAGTATGATTAGATCCTCTTGGTAATATGGACCAAGGTGAACAAGTTTGATTTGATGTTTTTGGTTTGAACCCCAAGGAGTCTTCCTATGTATCCCATTTGGATGGGAATCCCAGCCTATGTAGTTCGATAAGTTTCATATGATAGTATAGTCTTTTGAGAGAAATGAGTTTTCATTTACTTCCTAAAAAGGATGCATTTGGTGATTTGGGGGTTTAATTTAGAGATTAATCCTAAGGAAGATGGCCATATTAAGGGAGTTAGGGTTGGATTCTTAAAGGGGATATCTAATGAGCTCGGGCCTTGATAAGGCTACCAACATATTCTGGATTGAATATGTATTAGATATCTCGTAGTTCATGTACTTGTGAAAATATTTTGATCATGAAAAATCTCTAAGACCATGTGAGTAATGATCAGTGTGAGAAATAATATTATATCAAACATTCAACTAAAGGCACCCACACTTTTCCTCCTCCATTATTGCAAGAGGGCATGCCTACGGCTACAAGGATGGATGGGGCTGAGTCGACCTGAGAAGATGGTGAGGCAATGAAACTTCCCTCTCTTCAATTTACATTGAACAAGGGTCCATGAAAGGAAGGAGTGGAGTTAAAGGATGTAGAAAAAAGAAATAATGAAACCTCCCACTTGAAAGCTTATAGGCTTACACCAGGATAGCTGACCTAGTGGATCTTGGTAGGGGAAATAGAATTCTTTATTTATTTCATGGAAATAAAATCATGGACCATAACATCCCTACTAGAGACCTTAGGTTATGGGTCTTAGAGATGAAAAGGGGAGGACGAAATCCAAAACCTAGTCCTCCAAACTGGGAACTTCCCAAAAATATTTCTTGGATAAAGGTCAACGTGACTACGGATCTACAAACTCAAAGACCCTACATGAATCCTAACCCCACTCTGAAACAAATTTTGGAATCCTATAACTGTGGATATACAAACCCAAATAGGAGACATGTTGATTTTCCTTTCCCAAAGGTTTTATAAGTCATGAGGTTTTGGGGGAGGCTTCAACTTAGTCCCTTTCAGATAATGGAACCATTGAGATAACCTTCCATGAGTGGACTTAAAGAGGGTAATTAAGTTGAAATATAGGCCTTATACACATATCTTCGGCATAGGTACTTTGTGCAGGTATGTCGCGTAGGTACCCCATGTGGGTACGCCGCGTTTCAATACCGTGCAGGTATGCTGCGTAGGCCTTTATGATGAATCAAAATTTCTTCAAAAAAGGAAAAAAAGCCTATGAGAGCTTCAAATTATTAAATAATTTCAAAACATTCTTATCCCATCTAATTATCTCTTCTCTCGTGTTTTTTTGAGAGCTACCTGAGACAATTGTAGGGATCTAAGTGAAATATCTACATAATGGGAGCTTCAGGAAGTCCTTCAACATTTTCTGTCTTGGAAATGGGGAGCCTAAGGGTTCTATGTATAGAAATGGAGGGGGCCTAGTCGAAGGGAAGTTTCCATATCATGTCCTCCACAGAGGTCCTCTGCATAGTTCTGTCATGTTGGGGTATAGAAAGCATATTGCCGAGTTGGTCTACCGCGCAGGCCTTTTGAGATATTGGCATTTATTTTATATCTTCATTCATTGTCTTGGGATTTGGAAATATCTAGGGAAATTTTCATAGTGTATTTGATTTTTTAATTAGTTTTAACATGGGTATATGGTCTTCTGAAACTATACACATCCTTTATCCAAATCGATTATGATTATATTTTTAACAAAATCACATTATAAAGCCCATTTAATTTAATGGGTCAATCAAGCTATGAAGAAATAATAAATATTTTTATGATACAGTTTAGTTACTTACTCTATATGGGTTATGATTATATGATGATGAAATATTTATGTAACCTATATAATTTTTTATTGTTTATGCTATGACGAAATAATGAATATTTTTATGATTTTAATGAAAATTTATTTATGTTTTTAATTATGAAATTGTGGTATCCAAATTATATATCCCTCTAATGCATTAGGTAAAGATTTATATCTTATGTGATAATATGAACTTGAATGGGGAGTGAACCTAGGTTAGTAAGTAGCTTGGTCTATGATAACATTCTTGGATTTGAGACTTGACTAAGAAAATGATGGGAGGAAGAGTGAAATGAAAAAACTATGTGACTTTTTTGCACCATAATAATCATATAATTGATTCTATAATAAGAAATGTATTTTTTATACTTATGCACAAGAAAAAAAATTATGTCTTATTCTTGAGATATATTCTCATGGTTCATGATTGATTATTGATGATTCTTCACTCTTATGAACCATGGAATTTTTTATGACAAAGGCTTATTCCATGACTCCGGATTAATGATCTTTCACTGATTGGGTATGACTTTCCTAATATATGATCACGTTATTATATCCTTATGCTCATATTATTATAACTTATGATCATTTATTAATATCTTCTATGTTTACACTTACTAAACATTTGATCTCACCCTTTTTTATGTTTCCATTTCTCCTAGTTATGAATAATGTTGTTAAGAACGGTATGTATAAGAAGGGTACTATGTGATAAGAACTCTATTGAAGATGTTGAATATCTTTCACAAAATTACTTGATCATAGATCTAGTCTCTAATGAAATTAAACCATTTGGGTTATGGTGTGTAAATTATTTTGATACGTATTGAATATTCATCTAAAATGATATAATATTATTGTATTTAATTCTCACGTTTCCTCACTAAAACCCTACTCAAGAGACCATTAACCATTAGTTACCATGAATACCTCATGAACATATGTACATGTTGGAAATAAAACCAATGATTAGTAATTGAGTTGGATACCTTTGAAAATGTCAGTAGTTGAGACTATGTCAAAACATAGAACTAGATTCTGGTTTAATTTAGTTATTTTTGATTTTTTCTATATATGATCTACCCATGACAGTTGTTATTGGTGTTTACCTATCTCATGTGACAATTTGGGGATAATTCATTTTGTTATAGCATGTGAAATGTTTTATTTTTTCATATGGATTTGGTTATTGTTTTATTCTTATTCTGTATGATATTGATATTAATTCTTGTATATTATATACACTATTCTATTTTACTATGATTTGAGATATATTCCTTCCACTATATGATTTTGGACCCATATTACTAGCATGTAGCCTCTGGAATGTGGGAAGTCCTACGAGAGGTCTCTTGGATCTTTGATCTAATTACTGTAGAGTTTCGTATTAAGGGGTGTTAAAAAGTTGTATTTGAGTTCTATATCCTATATATTATTATATAAGATATATTATATAGAAAATATTCTATTTCAAAAATTTCTATGGATGCTATTTTGTTTTCCTGGATAACACTTTCATGACCCGATGTTCATGTTTCTAGAGAGATGTTAATGACATTAGTTATTTTAAATGTTATGACTATGTTTATTCATATTGAAAATGATATCATAGAATTATTGAATTTTTTTTTAGATTATGGTAGAAATATGTGTGGGTTCATACATTATATTAGGTATGTAGGTTTACATGAATAGGTAGTCTAGTATATAAATTATAGTCTAGGATTTGTAAACTAAATAGGTATTTTCTTGAGAATGAGATGCATTATATATATATATATAAACCCTAGAGTTATGGTGTTTCAATATGAGTCACCTATGATATCTTATATTGGAGCATGAATATTGATCTATGTTTCATTTCTTATATGTTTTTATCATATGGACTAAGTGGGATATTCTACTGATGTTGATATTCAACAAATGATATGGGTGAGTAAAGATTTACAATTGAGTACTAGGGAAATTTTCAATTTTTTCTTAAGAGTACTTGTGATGTATAATGATAACCCAATAAAGGTGTTATACTAGGATTGTGGATACCATTGGAGATGGTAGAAATTTGAATTGGTTATATTGTGATAGGTTTGAGATTCACATGAGGATTCTTCAATTGTTTAGTTGGGTTCTTGAGCCTGTGAAAGATTTGTTACTACAAGAAATGATATAATTTGAATGGTAAGTCAGGTTGTCATTACGGTATATGAATTCTTGGGTATTAATTATTTTTTAAAAAGGGTTTTATATCACTATATAATGATTTATTTTAGGGATAATCTCTTACCATTGGTTAAGAGAGTGATATTTTTCTTAACGTATGTGTTAGGAGCATTGGTGAGAACTGCTATTTTCCTGAGGAAGGTGAGCTTGGTGTTTGGTTATGTTTGACTGGCCTTTGATAAAATGTGGGATATATCAATGGTGTACTCTGTGGTAATATCTAGGATATGGATATAGAATTGTGTGAGTTAAATAACTCATGGTATGAAGTCTCAATAATGTGTGATGGTGAATGGTGGTTGAATTTTATGTCTTCCGGGAGTGTGGATATTCAATTATTTATATGTATGTACTCAATATCTTGAGAATATTTTGGGGGGAGTACTGTAAGAGATTCCAGTGTTTGTGATGGATTCATGGAACCCTTATTTCCTAAAATACATGTAATTATGTATTGGGTTGTTGATGAGATTAGAGGATGTTCATTCATGGATGGGGGTTAGATGTGATATGATGGTGGAAATGTGTGAGACAACCTGATGTGATGGAGTGATCGAGAAAATGGGGTGTTCACACATGATTCTATAAGCTATATTATTTTGATAAATTTTTGGTCTAGGGAATGTTAATGTGGTATTTGGATCATTAATATGACTGGTGCGTGAGACAAGGTATCTACTATGAAATAGATCAATGACTAAGGGGTCATGATATTTTTGATAGGTTAAGATGATAAGTTTTTGTGAATGATGAGAAATGATCCAGTGTGAAATTAATAACGATTATCACTGGGTCCTTCGAAATGATGTAGGTTTTAGTGGCTAGGAATGATTGATGAGGATTTTATAGAGTTACTTAAATATGGTGATTTGTGGATCACTATAACTGTGAGTTTCTAACGATACAAAGAGGGATCATAGAGGGATGGAGAATTAGATTTTTGTAATGGTGAGAAAGGTTGTGAACCTTGAGTATGATTTTTCTGGATGATGTTTGTGCTAAAGGATTACTAATGTTCGGTGAAAGTGGTTGCATGGAGAAATATGATAACACTCTAACTGATTTTATAATAATGATCAAGGATATTGATGAGGAACTATTAATGGAAATTTGGTTAGGATTCATGTCTGTTTTCATTCAATATGTTTTGGTTTCTGAAATGTTCAAGATCAGGGAATCAATAATAATGATAGTATAATAGTGGGGATCATACATTATATTATTTAATAATGTTATCCTCGTTTTGAGAATTTTTATAAAATATTGTGGGTAATATGTTGATGGATTCAACTCAAATGTGTTTGTTGGTTGTGAAAACACTATAATGAAATTGGATGGGCTATGTGTAATAAATAAAAAATACCAAGATGTGAGTATTTGTTCATGGTGATCAGTTAGAGACAGTATGTTTATTAACTCAAAACTGATATATTTAGGTTCCTAACAAGGGGGGTTGTCTGAGAATGGTCTAGTGATTCTTGGGTGTGATGCCAAGAGAGTAATGGGCAGGTGTAAACCAATTCTTATAATCAATAGTGAATTTCATATGGGGTTTCTTGATTCAAAAATTATATAAAAAGTGAGGCCTCGTCAAGGATTTGGTGTAAATAATCGAGGTTATCATGCACATTTTGGTGGGGTTTTGAGTAAGAAGCATGTTTGGGTGTAGTGGCTACATGATCATGACCTTATGAAGACATATAATTTTGTTCATGCATCAGGACACAATGACCAAGATGGTTTGTGGGGTATACGATAAGAGACTTCTTCTGGATGAGAAGTGTTATGGTGGGGAGCCTGTAAATTATCATGCATTTATGGGTAGGGGAATATCTATGGAAATTATAGTATTTGGTTGATGAACGAGGTTTTTTTTATAATAAGGTTTTTATTGGGATTCTAAGAGTTACATCATCTCTATGAGGTGTTTTGGGATGTTTATAAAGTCCCAAAATATGTCCCATAGGATTAGGTATGGGTTGGGCTTTATTAGGGTGAAATTATCATAGATACATTATGTTGGTGGATCGTTATGTCACGAAAGGTGAGGGTCATGTAACAATGATGGATAAATATGGGACCATCATACCATAGCATAAGAATTTTTTCACCCTTCTTATGAATGAGATTTCTTATGTTGGTGAGGTCATAAAAACACGAATAACTATGGGTCAGTGGAAATTTGAATTCTTTGTTCCTTGGTTGGGGGTGTTTTAAGAATTGGGTTTTATATTAGGATTTAATGACGTGGAAAATATCTATTATGTGTTTGTGGAATTTTAAAAAGGCCAAAAATATGTCTCAGGTGATTCAGTGAGAGTCATGGTAGGGTAGGGTGACCATATCACATATATTTTCTATTTTTGGATCCTCATTCCATGATGGTCAGGTTCATGCCATGATGAGGGCTGAATAGGTTCCCATCACATCGCAACATGGGAAGGCTTTGATGTAAAATTTGGTTATATTAGAATTAATCACCTTGGCATAAAGAAATGCCATGTCATGGCCTAGGGTTTTATAGCGTCTTGGATCTAGCGTGTGAACATTATGTTAATGTTTTTCGATAACCACACCATATCCAAGGTATTTATTCCATGGTGTACATTGTGTAGGAGTAAACTCTTCTAGTTTATGGGTTCACTGTGGTCTATCAAAATAGCACCATAGAAAATGGTTTCATGTGAAGCTTTTAACCATTTAAAATTATTTTTAAATCATTGTGTGTTATATTTCATGATTTTATATTTAGGAAAATATATCGCACTATGAAGTAGGGTGTCACGACATGATGATTATACTAGCAAAGTGATCTATTGTTTGGAAGTTATTTCATATCACATGTGAGATATTATGTATGGATTCAACAAATATTTAATTGGGAAGGATGGTCATTCCATGACACATGGGTTTCACTGGGATTATTTTTTAAGGGATATCATGATGGAAATGGTGTAACACCATGAGTCCCTTCTTGGGAGGTGTTTTACTCTATATTACTATAAGACCACGACATGATGGATTGGGTTATGAGAGTTATGTCTCTTCATATAGGAAAGGTGTCCTAAAGTGTAACCCATGTTTTCACCATTATGTGGTTCTTTAAGTTATTTTATTAGGTTGATGGGTGGTTATCCCCCTTTTAATAAAAAATTAACTTTCAGTCATTCCTGATATAAAGTTCAACACCAAGAGTGGTGAACATATCTAGGGAATTATGTTGTGAGTCATAGGGTTTACATTATGATGTTTCCCTTTTCAATTATTTTTTAATATGTAAAGGATAATATCTTGGGGATTTAAAATTGTATTACAAAATTTAGATCCTTCATTTTATGGGTTTATAAATGGGGGACGCCAAGATCATATTTTCTCTATTACTCCCCAAAACATCATAGATATTGGAGTATTATAAGATTTTTCTCTATAGATTCTGGTTATCTTCATTTTATTCTTATCCTTATCATCCTTCTCCTTGATTTTACATTTATTTGAGTGGATGGGATTTTTTAATTTATTAATGATTTCATAAATCCATATTAGAATCATTTTTATATGAAAAGGCTTCAGTTTAGTCAAGCTAAAGGTGGTTCTGGGAAGTTAAAGAGAAATGTTTTTCTTTAGTTTCTCTAAGGTAATCCTTTTATATAATTTTTTTTGTTTTTTTACAAATTTTGGGTTTAATTAATTGATGGTTTGATGTCATAAGTTAAATTTTTTTCAAATATGGCATCAATTTTGTTTCAAGATTTATGTGAACCCTCTTTATTGATGTTTCAACATTGTTACACCGTCCAATGAGAAATTTTTCTATTATTATTGAGGTTTAAATATGGAATAAATGTTATTATAATCTATAAATTAATATTAATTTTTTTATAAATAATTTATATGATTATTGTTAGAGTTAGGACCTCGTGTTTATGGGTTATATTCGGTTGTTCTTGAATGGTATTAGGATATGGTTTGAGGGATTTTCTTAAATGGTATATATTTGATATAGTTAGTAGTCCCTAAATATACATTTGGTATACGAATATTTACATGTGGTCAGGGATATCTGGTCTCCCTACTTATGTGTGATCATCATTAAATTACAAGATGAGTTATTTCGTTAATTTCATATGATGATAATGAATGTGTATTGGTCTATGATGGACCCTTGATCACTAGGTCGATACCTCAAATGATGATGGTTGATTTCTTGACAATAAATGTGTGATGAGTGGCATACAAACCCTTGAGGGGTATAGAATAAATTAACCAAGCATAGTGGACTATGTAATATGTTAATTAATTCCCTATGAGTATCGAAGAGTTATGGTATGACATCGGTTGGCGTCTGTGTATGCCAGGGGGAATCATGGTAAACACTAAAGTATCTTATCTAGTTGATTAGTATATGGGGTGAGTGTTCCTCCTCCACTTTTATATGTGTATATCTGAGTGGGTACACCATGGAAAGGATTTATATATAGGTTGGTTGGGAGAGTCAAATGTTGGAAGTGTATAATGGTTTTGGACCAATTTCCAACCGATATGACAAAGGTGATATAGATATGTGTCTGTTGGCCAATTATTTCCCCAGTTGTTTTCAAATATGGAGATATCATGGAATGTTATTTATCACCATAATAATTGTTATATATGATGGTATATGGGGTGGGTGCTATTCCCCCTAATGATATATGTTATATGATGGTATATAGGGTGGGACCAAATTCCCATTATGATATATTGTATATAATGATATACAAGGCATTAACTATTCCCCTTAATAGTATATGATTTTTTATAGGGTAGGAATTATTCCAACCAATGTTATAGGATGACATAAAAGGTTGGAACCATTCCCATTAATCATATATGAGGGAATATAGGGAGTTTTCTAATCTGGTCAATGATATATGGTATAAGATGTCATACATGGTGTAACCTAACCCCCTTGATGATATATGATATATGATGTCTACAAGGGTGAACTAATATGCCCGATGATATATGATATATAACAATATATGAGGCAAGAATTATTCCCTAAATAATATATATTATAAGATCATAAAGAGGGCGGGCTATTATTCCTTCCTAGATGTTAATGTATCGTACTCAATGACACTCTTATACTAGCCAAAAATGGTATGGTCACACCTTAGTGACTTGGATAGTACATGTGGTCATGATATGTATTTTTATTCACTTTTTTATTTAGTCCTTTTTATTACACCACATTTTAAATGAAATTTATTTATGGTTTTTGTTTTGGACATCATTTATGATAGTATACTATGTTATACTCACCCACATCTCTAGTATACCCTCAAAATTATCACCCATGTGGACCACATGATTAATGGTATAGGTAGGTCAGAGTCCTAATGCTATATATTTGTGCTATATTACATAGATAGAGCTAAAATATGGGACAATGTTGGGACCCAAGACTATTTGGAGGTTTAATATATTTACTCTTTGTTTATGTTGAATATGATGTATCCATGGGAGATCTTCTTTTTGTATTCTCAAATAATTTCAAATTTTGGGGATAGTTTAGTCTGTTATAGAATGTGGTATGTTATTTATTTTTATATTTCTTAGGTTATGGGGTAACTCTTATTCTATATAATATTGAAATGACTTATTATATTATATTTCCACTATTTTTTACTTTTTATGAGGGTATAGTCTCTAGATGATATCATCTCATACTCTCAATTTTATTTATCATACATTGGCATGTAGGGAGGCATGCTTGAGGACATGTGGAATACTGACCCAACTATTATAGAGTGAGATGGGTCGGGACATTATATCTTGGTTAAATGAATTCCAAGGTGATACTACCTCATTCCCAAGACTAGATAAATGACCCTCAAACAGGATACAAAATGTCATGACCTCATTTTATATAAATTACTGAATGTGATTACTTTTAAACATATTGTATCAATGAAAATATAATAATGGTCACATGTAATGATTAATTTAATAAGTAATATAATATTATAAAATTATCAAACAATTCGTAACTTTTTTAATGGATATTCATATACCTAAATAATAGTATATTCCAAATGACCATATATAACCAATAACCATATATTTTCTGTGATCATATGTGTTCTTTGACATCAAATGTGATATGACCATATAATGACCACATTTCATTCTTATATATTTCCTTACATACTTATCTAAAATCAATCATCATATTCCCTTATTTTTTTTTCCAAAATAATTAAATCATATATAAAACAAGTTTTAACCTTTATTTATTTACCATTAGTGATATGATATTCATATATGATTATGATAATGTGAATTTCAACCTTGTAGTATTTTTATTTAGTTTATGTTTCATTCATTTAATAATTTCCCCATTTATGTTTCATTAATTTAAACGTTAATTAAATAAATATTTTTTCATTTTAGTTATATGTTACATGTGTCAAGGGATATCAAAAACAAATGATTTAAATAAAGGTGGATTATTAAAAAAATCTAGGTGTTTCACAGTAATGGTGGAACTAATGTTATGGTTTCCTTAGGTTTAATGTTTCTCACAAATTCAAAAAATTTCCCTTGTGTCCTCCTCCATGACAAAAACCACCCCATCCTCATATTTATCTCTTAAGAATCCTTTTCACTTTCATTATCATGCACTATGGTATCAACATCTTCTTATTACTTTTGGTCTTTCATTATAAGTGTAATATAAATAATTATATATTATATCTAAACTAGTAATTTTCATGTTTCTTCAAAAATGAGAATACATACAAATTTTTTTAGATGGTAATAATTAAATAAAAAGGTTATTCTATCATCCTTATTCATACAATGATCAATCATGTCATTACATGGTCATTTATTATTCACAAGACCAAGATTTGTTTTCTTCTTCTTTATATAAGGGTTTTTTTGTAATACTATCACTACACCAAAAATCATGTTTATAATCTCTATAAATGACATAAAATACCTTTTATACATTATTTCACCTGATGATTTATATTTATTACAAAAAATTAACTTCATAAAAATGTATATAGATTAAGAATACTCAGTGTTAAAAGATAGAACACATATGTAAAACAAGCTAAAATAATTTCATAATGAATTCAAACAAACCTATTCTTATAATTTGGATCATAGTTATATTTTTTATTTTTTATTTTAATATTTTTAAATTTTTGTATTTTTGTATTTTTTTTATTTTTTATATAAAAAAAATTAACATCCACCAAATATAACTATAAAAAAGATACAAATTTCTTGATGATCCTCTCTAAATTAATAAATATCAATATAAAAAACTTAAGCTAAGTATCTAGTCATTTCCAAAAAAAATTCAATTATTGGATACACTTTTAATTGGTTAGGTTTAATATAAATATAGATCACTATAGGGGCATGAATATGTTTGGAATAAATGAGTATATAGAAAACTTGACATCTAACCAAGAGTTGATAAATAGGATGCTCACTAAAACCTATAGTGGATAACACTTAGAGTGGAAATAGAAACCCACCAAAACTAAATAATTCTTCATATTTTTCGTATTTAAGTAGTGGTAAACTACCATCACCTTATTATATATTATCTATCAAGTTATATCTAATCTATTATAGTGAATAAGTCATTACCAATTAGTTTTCTTAGTATTCCTCAAATAGAAACAATGTGTTTACACTTTTTGTGGTGTTGGTACTTCCACCTTCTCTTTTAGCTTGGGTGTTATTATTTAGGGTTTTATAGTTAAAATAGTTTTAGTTATTAGTCACACATTTTTATGTTTTCAATACTTTACACATACCTTTGTTACCATGGAATATTTTATACCTTATGTTCTCTAGTGTAATATCAAATCTTCAATTTTTCTCAGACTAAAAAGAAACTATTACCTGAATGTGTATAGATTCCCAATGCCTTTTCCAAATTCTAGTTTTTATCAATCACTCACACACTCAGAATCCATAAATTGTCAAAAATATATATATATTACAACCATGATATAGAATAACAAAATAACAATTATTGTATTTCAATGAAGGAAAATTGAATTAAAAACAATTACCAATTTTAATATAAAAACATATTGAGATAAAAAAACTTAACCATATTTGGAGATGAACAATACAAGAGAAATGGATTTAGTGATTTCATTAATAACACTATTGAGCTTCACCCAATTTTTTATTCTCTTCTCTAGATTGGGATTACACCCTATAAATCTCTTCTAGCTTTATGTTAACACTTTCATCAAGCGGATATTACTTTCTTCCATCCTGAATAAGAGATATAATATATTTCTATATTTCATCCTCCTATAAAATAATAATCTATTTTCCTTTATTTGTATTTTGATTAAACTACTTCCATGTTTTACGGGATACATGGGTGATAATTTCACATGGACTATGGATCTCATTCCTTTAAAAATATGAATAAACATCACCTCCAATACCTATATCTATTATATTACATTACTTTGCAAGTTAGTTTGAGTATTTACCCATTTTTGTTAAAGATGTGAGTAAGAAGATCCATTATTGTCCCTTCATGTTTAATTAGTGAAACGTGGAGTTTATTTCCCCAATGGATATGTAATATTCCACCTTTCAATCAGTTAATTAATTCTTATACAATCTTCATCTCAATCCTAAATTTATTAAGGAATCTCAAAAAGTTCAGTTTGATAATTATTGTTAGATCTACATTTTTAATGTCAATCTATAATATATTATGACATATTAATATCATAATAGGAAATGTGGTAATATGTGTAGTAAACAAGATTTTGTTTCTTATTATATATTAGTATCGTATTTAATGAAATCAATTTCTTCAATAGCACATATAGTGATATGCATTTTTTTTGTTTCTAGTGTCGGAATCAATGGCCCTGATACATATATATAATAGTCAGTGACTAATATTTTTTATGAAATTCTGGTCACCTTTTCATTGTGTTATATTTATGACGGGATAACGCTTCCACTGATATTGGTCAAGTGGAACTATTTGTTAATCACTAAAACTTGTTAAATTAAACCCATATTGACATTTCTATATCATATGGAATTATACATTCATATGTATTGATTGTCCATGTTGTAAGACATGAATTCTCTTTCTCCTATAATCCTCACTAAATGAGGAAATTGAAATATATATATATATATATCATAAGGTGTGAATTGTATTTTATCTGATGAAATGACTATATTGTTGTCCTTATACATTACATGGATAGTGACATGATGTGTTAATTACCTTTGATATTTCCATTACATTACATATTATCATGATGATACATAATATATGCATATATCATTGATTATTATAATCATGAAACTATAATAAACTAAGTAATTCTAGGACCTTTAATCATCCTACATTTGTTTCTTCCTAATTTAAATTAAATAAATTTTCTTCAATTATAAGATATGTTTAAAATGATTGAAATAATTAATTTCAGAAATATATAAATTATTATTATTATAATAATAATTCATTTACAAAACTTTTTAATAAAATTTTATTTAAAGGTTAAATAATATTATTGTCGACACCAAAAAATATGTTTCATGCACTTCTCCGCAAAATTGAAGAAATGATTCTAACATAGATAAAAAATGTAATGTTTGTGTAAAGATGTTTCAACATAATGGAAGAATATGTAGTCTATATTTCTAACATCCAAAATATTTCCCCAAAATTAGGGACAAGTGGAAAATCCCCCACTCAAAAATTTGGTTGTTCATTTCCAAGATCAATGATTAAAGGGTTTTTATTAATTAAATTTTTATTTATGATATTCATTTAAGATGAATTGGGGTATTAATCATATCTATAAGTGTATTTATCTAAAATTGATTTGATTTGACTAGTCATAGAGGCAAAATAGACTTATGGATCAAAAGTTATGGACATTAGAAGACAGATAATTTTTTTAAAGTAATTTCTAACACCTGCACAGAAGACCTATATGGAGGACCAACACATCTGTATATTAATTACACCCTTACACGAAAACGCTATGTGGATGACCTATGCAGACAACCTCCCATCAACCAAATCCCATCCTTGACTATAAATAAGACCCTTAGGCTCCCCATTTTAGGGGAACAAAAGTCAGAAGAACTCCTGAAGATCCTATTGCATAGCTCCATTTCCTAGGTTCTTAAAAAATCTCACGTAATTATATAAAACATAAGATAAGATGTTATTAATGTGGGAAATTGGTTAAAGTCATATTTGGGTCTAGAACACATGGACTAATTCTATAGACCTGCGTCACGGGCCTGCGCTACATAGAGCACCTGTATAGATCACCTGCACGAGGCACCTTGGTGGAGCACCAATGCAGATCCGCTATGTGACACACCTTGGTGGAGAACCTACATGGTCCAACTGGTCCACACACTTATATGACCCCTCTGGTCCGTACTATGAGGGTGGTGTCCCCATACCATTTCTCAGGATCCATGATGAGAAGAAATGTATCGACACTGAGGGTTAGTCCCCTTACTGCCTTCACTGTGGTCCATGGAAAATGGAGAGTCGCACCACGAACTTTTTAGTTTGGGTCGATGACATTTTACATTGCACCCTTTATGTAACCTAACTTTCTATATTGGAATACTATGATTTTAGACACTCTATCACACTCAATGACATGCCTTGAGTCAACTTACTCACCTTGGTTCCTTTAACATGATATGATTTTGGACTCTCTTTATGAATTCCTCATGTACCTAGAGTCGATGAACTCCTCCAGAAACTCCTCAATCCTCATCACCTTACTCCTATGTCAAGTTAAACCAAAATGGGAATCGTTCTAAGGATTAACCCCAACCAATCGCCAAAATGGGAATCCACTTTTAAGAGTAATCCCCAACCAATCCTCAAGTAGGAATCTTCCTTAGATATAAGCCCCAACCAAACTTCAAATGGGCATCTCCCTTAAAAGTAATCCCCAACTAATCCCTTAATGGGAATCTTCATAGGAGTAAGCCCCATACAATACTAAAAATGTAATCCCTCTTAGATTAATCCCCATGTCTTTCTAGCCAGATCCAATAACCATAAATTTCATTTCACGTGGAAACGATCATTGCTCTGCACCCTCACACATCATCACCTCAGCTTCTTTCATCAATGTCCCACCCTCTCCCATCATCAGAAGAGAGAGTGTGTCATTTGTTAAATCTTTTAAATCCTCTTGATTTACACACTAAGCATGAATCGTGTGAGCTTTGATAATTGTGATGGTAATAACATCCACACGATCCACCTATCTTGAACTATGATAATTTTAATTCCCACCATAATTGGGATACATAGGATGCCTTCATCAGGGCCTGAGCTCATTATATATCCTCTTTAAGAATCCAACCTCAATTACCTTAATCAGGTAATCCTCATTATGAGTAATCCACAACCTATTTCTCTCAAAGATTCTTACACCCCTATGAGATTTACCGAACTTCAGGGTATTTGATTCCTATCCGAATGGCATACGTAAAAAGTCTTCATAAGGTTCAAACCCAACAATCTAAATAAAACATGTCCTTTATGGGACCCATTCCCATTAGGGTCTAATTCAACATAGAAATTCATTACCCTTCCAGGTTCCTTGTGCTTATTTTGTATAATTCCCACACCAAACTTTGATTATTCATCTTACGATTATGTGTCCTTAACAAATTGCATTAAACTGTATGGATAGGTTATTATCACACGACCTTAAGAGGAATTATGTCTCCCATTATATGGAACCAAACTATGAGGGTTATGATTCCTTTTACAAGGATACATAGGTATCCCATTTATGTATACGATACCAACATAAATACAAACTTCTTTCTCTATGGTTGGCAATAAATTCCAGAGTTCCCCACTTAGTGGCTTAAAACTAGTATTATTGTAACAACGGATAAAAGAAACACTAAATAATATATAAGAGGATATCATTTATGGATAACCTCAAATACATAAAGATATCTCCCATACTAAAGAACCTAAAATACATACGTATGATTCCAAATTTGACACATGATAACAATTGAATGAAAATTCCAATAGAAACATACGTTATAATTGGTTAATTAATAAGGATTCATGAAAATATATCAAATCTATAAGAGAGTCTCAAAGTAGGTAATAATTCCCCCCAAAATGGTGTGATGAGTCTGAACTACCATCCTCTCTACCAATGTATGTTTTTAAGTATCATAGTTCCAAAACTAATGAATGCCTACCTTGGGAAAGTAGTTCCCTTTGGATAAAGAACCATTGGATGTTTCTAGTTCCATAAATAAATACAATGAAAACTACCCAAAACTTGTGACTCCTAACTAGAAAACACATTCTAGGAAAAGATGGGAATCATTTATATGTGGACTAAATCAATGTATTTGAGTTTGAATTATGGTTTTGAGAAGTGATAAATGAATCATGTCCAAAATAATTTAGAATTATAACCTAAAGATCATGTTTTTAAAAATGTGTTTACAAAACCAAAAAATGATGAAATCTTTTAAAACCAAGGAATTTAGGAATTAAAAAACATAAAATATTAAATATAATTGTTCAAAATTCCAATGATAAATATTCTTAGATTGGGTATTTATATTTGTATAGAGAATATTTATAAATTTTATAAGGAAAATTATTTCATAAAATAACAGTAGACAAAAATGAATTAGATCAATTATTTTTTCAAGGGGAATGGATTTAATGAAGAATAATGGAATTTTTAATATTTTTCTAGATGAATGAAATAAAACCATTGATAGAAGGAATTAATATTTGTACCTAAAGTGTAGTAATTCCACACCATTCTATTTATAGTTCATGAATTTAAAAATTATTTAAATAAGTTTAAATTTCATTATGAGAATTCCTTGGATGTTATTAGAGAAAAATAAATTAAATATAGAAAAAATATATCACAAAAATAATTAGTGGACCTTTTTTAACCATAACTAATATCACTTCATGAAAACTCAAGTTAGAAAATATGTTGATAGAAAATATATTTTTTTTATCTTATAATAAGATGGTGGAGTTTTTTTTCAACCCAAGGAAAAAAAATTGTAGTTTTATATAAAATATATAGTGAAAAAATACTATAGTTGAGAGAAAAGAAATGTAAATAGAGGAAACTTCTATAAATAAGGATGGAGAAAAAATATCTTGAAATATTTATTAAGACATATTTGATAACTACGGTTTTCTAAGTGTACGAAAATAGAAATGAAAAATAATAGGATATAATACTTGGAAGAACAATTTTACATAACTATGTGGTTTAATGAATAATGTGATATTAACTTCTAAAATGTGATGTATATGAAATAAATTATCAATTATTAAATAATAAAATAGTAAATATGGATTATCTGAAAGTGTTCATGGGGTTGATTGACATGTCAAGGGGTGAACATTATCACTATAACATAAAAAATATATCATAAAATTAACCTGATGTATAATTATATGAACATAAAAACTAAATTCATGTGGATTTTTCATAAAACATTTATCCTTAAAAGTAACTACATCTTATGAACCATTTGAGAAAATCCTTCTACCCTATCACCCCTTGATTGATTTTCATTTTCCTACCAATAGTTATAGTAATTTGAAAATGATAATTTTTATTCTATATATAATGTGAGAATTTATCAATTATAACGGAATATGAAAATATAATAATTTATTTAAAACATTTTTTAATAGTAAAAAACATTATTTTCAACCAAATATTTAATGAATGAAATCCTATATGTGTTTGTTCTATACTAGGAGAAGGAAATGGTTTGTAACATAATATATACTTACATGAAAAAATATACTTTAAACATATATGTTACATAGTTGAATTGTTTTTAAAAAACTAGATTATAAGAGTATAATATAAATATAGACTATGTATAATGTAATAAAATAATCCTTATTTTATTACATAATATTACATTAAATACCATGTATGAATATATTCTAGGTAATTTCCCTAAGTAAATAACATGACTACAAGTTGGAAATCTGAATATGTATCGTCTCCTAGAAATACCATAGTGATGAAAACATTGAACAGTAAAGAAAGCATGTTAGAAATAATATATACAACCCAAAATTAAACCTAAAGAAATGAAATGTTTTGGAAATAAATTTCATAAATAAGGGATATATTAGCTTTTTAAAGGGTAAAGTAACCTTTTTAAATTTGACCACTATTAGAATAACATAAAAATTGGAATAGTAAGTAATTATTGTGAATAGAAATTAAAATATTTCATATAAGTAAATATATACCATGAATATAAAACAACAAAATTATTATAAAAAATAATCCATTAATTCAATGAGTAAGATGTTATAATTCACATAACTTGTAGGAAATATAATTGTATCTTTCTTTAATAAATATTTTTTTACTTTCTTCAGTAAAACATGATTTTTATATTAAATTTATGACTTCTCATCAACATATTTAGAAATTAATTTTGTTAATTTTATATCATTTTATTATTATGGATATTGAAATTATATAATTAATTGATATTATTTTTTTGTAATAAGTGAAATATATTAAAAAATAATTTAATAATTAATAAATATTTTATTTTTAACAGCATTGTATGAGTGGTGTCTGAGGTTTCTATATGTAATAATAAATTTTATAATACCCATGTTACAACTAAATCATTACCAATATACTATTGGAACATAAAAATGGTCACTATTTGGGGACTAATTGTTTATTAAAATATTTTATTCAAAAACACACTTTTAATAAAATAATAAATACCAACCTTCTTCACCAATTTCTTATCATTTTCAAAACGTTATTCATTTAAAAATATTTTAAAAAATGTATCTTCTAGACCTATTATTCATGTCGTGAGTCCCCTCTATCAAATAAATACTATTTTCTACATCATTAAGTCACATATCAATGTATTCATATTAATGTATGTAAAAACAATTATTATCTAAACTCTTTCATTTTAATTATATTATTAAAAACATTCAAATATAACTAATCATTAAAATAATAAAAAATATGTATTATATTTATACTATAATTTAACTATTATAACAATATATTGATTCTTTTCCCTTTCTTCAATAATTTTTGAAATATCACCCATACCATAGTCAGGTTATACTACCTACATTTATGATGTTGCTTTATATTCATCACCACCATTCATGGATATATCTAGTAGTCCCTTTTATGTTAAAATATAGAAAATATATTTTTTATATCTTGATACATATTATATATTATTCAAATCAGTTTGCATTTCAATATATCTAACTAATCTCAACATGGATAGAAAAATCACCTAAACAAAAACCTCATGAATATTTTTATATTGTACCCTAGCCCCACTACACACCCTAAGAGTGGTGGTGAATTAGGGTGATAAAAATTCTTTATTTCTTAAAAAATAATTAGATCATAACATTACATTATAAAAGAAAAATTTAATCTGATTATTAATATTAAAAAATAAAGATATTCATAGATAATGAGAACCAAAATTTTACTCTGTTCACCTATAAAAGGCTATAAAAAGTAGAGGATATAAATATTTTCTTGATATGTCAATTACCTAATACTAAACATGAATGTGATTACAACATTCGGAAGAGAACATTAATCATTTGGGGTTAACCTCTCCCTCTCTTCCACACACTACATCTTAAGATAGATAAAACATAGAGTTAATGTTAAGATCAATCATACAAAGATTTCAGATTAACATAACTAACACCAATATACTAAGGTGTTCTTTCATTTTTCTCTAATTCATTAATTCTAGATATTCCAAGATTTTAAAAATAGGTTCTTATTTAAACCCTTGACTTTAATATATTTCCATCTCGATTACAATACCTTGATTATTGATCTTCAAGAAGTCTCCATGTTCTATAAGGTGTGATCACATCTGTATTTACCATTATAAGTACACATATCCTGATTGGTTTGAATTTTAAATTTGTAATTCAAAACCATAATAACAAACCAATTTATGCTAATTTAATTTTAGCCTTTAGATCATCTCCCAAATGGATATCCTATATATAATTCCAATTTTTAAGTTTATCATGTTTATGTAACTGTTAAATCTTTAAGATATAGACATTCTCGAAAATCTATTATAATTATTCAGAAACCAAAATTTACAATGTTATATACCATTTTCAGTATGAATAGAATGTTTGAACATAACTTTTTTTAACTAAAATTTGAGTTTTAGTTTAACATTATCTTCAGAATATACCCTCGTCAACTAACCAAACTATACATAGCATAATGAAAATCTTCAATGTGGGAACACAAAATCAAAAATCTATTGAATTTATTTCATTCTATTAAATCTAAATCCTCCACAGGGTGACAAGATTCTATGGCATGGCCACCTATAGCTATTAAAAGAAAAGTATCTTCATAATTTTTATTCATTTTTGTAAATTCAAACCACCCGTGGAATAATAATATTATTTATCATGAAGCAACATAATTGAGTCATACTACATCATGGTCTATGCCTATGGAGTGTGAATCACAAAATCACCAACATGACTAAAATTATTTTGGCTAGAACATACAGAATAGCCTCATCCTCCAAGGAAAAGATATAATATAATTTAATCCTTCATATAAACACTATTCAGGTCATCATGATTGAACCATGGTTTGGTCCTCAGTTTTATTGAATGAGACATGTACTTACGTCAAAGGTATACCCTTCTTCTTTAAAAAAATACAAATTCATTAAACTAACATCACATAGTTTACCAAATTCAATTAAAAATTTTGAAAAATAATTTCAAAACACTTGAAGTACCATACTTACAACACTTAAAATGATTGAAAACAAATCCTTTCAACAAATTCATAACCTTAGGTTCCATCATTATCCCTATTTTAATTTTATTTTAAATTAAAATAATAAGACTTATTTAAACCACGAATCCATTGTTTCACTACCCCTTTGATAAAAAAATTTAATGGGTTCTTTATTTTTTTACTATTTCAAAATCCAATGAAGGTGTATTAAATAATTTCTATAATCCTACATGATACAGGGCTCTATATAAGAAAAAATAATAATGTATCAGGTAATAAAATATGGTTAATTAAATTTTAGACAACCAATTCTCTTTCAGATCTGCCACAAAATAATATTGTTGTCTTTATTTGACAACCAATACAACATATGAACCTCTAATAGTAGGCAAATATCAGATAAATAATTAGATATAATGGGTATAGTGCTAATACAGAACCTTCTTAGTTTGAGGATATTTTTTAAACTACATGGTTCAACATAATAATTTTAAATAAATGAGTTACCAATGGATTTTTGAAGATATTATCCACTTGATCATGAGTTCCAATGAATTCTAGACTACCTATGTTATTCTATACATTTTCCATTATGAGATGGTTTGGAATTTCAATGGGATTAATTTGAGAGTGTTAAACTATATTCTTCTGAAAATCAATAGATTTGTTGTTGTTTTATTGAATCATTATTTTTTTCACCTCTTCACCTGTAACGCCCTAAGATTTAGTGAATTTCTTTTTTAAAATTAATTTAATCATTTTAATATTTTTCATTTCACGTAACATTGAATATAGTTTATTTTATATTAAAAGACTATTTCTAGATAGCATTACATGTAAAAAAAATTGACCATGCCCCACATGAAACATAAATTTTATATTTCTATAAACATAATGTTGAGGTTATCTTAAACTAAACACAAAACAAAATATCTTTGATGGATAGCGTAACACACAAAACTGAGTGTTATCAAACAATATTTCAAAATTGAAATATTATAATTTAATAGAATATTACCCGACCATTAAATTAAATATTATAATATTAAATAACTTATAAATAAATATATATATATATATTAATTTATTGGTTACCTATTAATTATAAAATAATTTTGAAACCAAATGAATATAAAGGGACTGATTTTAAAAAAGATTATTTTTATGTGAAAAAGATAAATTATATTAATAAGTTGAATTAATTACTAATAGTTAATGGTATTAATTAAATTTGTATTTTTTATATTCAATCAAATATTTTTTCATCATCAAATATATATTGTATATATAGGATAAGAACAAACAAAATTTAATGTTTAAAAACATATATTTTTATAAAGTTTTGTTTACTACATTTTAATGAAGAGCCTATTTGAAATCTGTATTTGAGAAATTTTATTGAGTTAATATTTAAAACTAAACACATTATTTGATATATAAACATAAAAATTAGGTTAGGTTAAATTTTTTTATTTTACTGTAAGGTTTTATTTTTAACTGAATAGTAAAAATACTGAACATTAATTAAAAATGACTTTTCATCTAATTAATTTATGTGGTAAAAATATATTGCAAATTTGGTTAAAATTATAATTAGATTATATTTTTATAAATATATATAATTTTTTTCATTAGATCCAATTACACATTGAAATTTTATATAAAAAACTTATCAAATGTTTGATTATTTTTACATTAAAAACTCGCAATGTTGTCCCGTCAGTGGGATTAATTTTAGATTAATTTATTCATCTTATCGAATTATATTTTGAGAAAAAGGATTCATATTTTGTATCAGAATAATTTATAATGTTAAATAATTAAAACATTATTTTTTACAAAAAAAATTAGTGAAAGTGATTAAAATTAATTATAATGATTATGAGAAACATTTGGTTATCAAAGTACTAAGCCTTAAATTTATGACCTAGGAAAACATAAAAACTTGTACCAAATCCATTGGGTGGAAATATTTTGGCCATGAACCTTCGATTATAGAGTGGGGTTGGTTTTTATGACTTTTTTAGGTAAAAACATGGTTATTATTAACTTATTTTCCAAAAAAATAATTTTTTCATTTCCCTTCCCAATAAAAGGCCATGACATCACCCTCTTATTAACACCTATAAAACAACTTAGTTTTGGAAAAAATATGAACAATAAACATCCCAAAATACCTACCGTACTCCTAAAATAATCCCCTTAGTAATAAATAAATCCAAGATTCCATTTGGTACAAACGAAAAAGAGTTACCAGATTAAGAGGCAACATCTTCTCTCAAACTCCTCTCTTTTATTTTCACTCACTACCCCCCCCCCCCCCCCCCGTGACTCTATATCATTAATTATTATATGATAAAACAATTATTTTAAATATACTATGATTTATTTATGATAAGGGTTATTACAATAATTACACACACTTCCATATAATTGGTAATGAACATACCCTTTATGTGTACAGTAAACTACCGCCTCACTAAACAATGATTTCTCTTTTTTCCTATATTTCCACTCATGGTGGAAATTAGAATGGAAAATATATTTATACATGTAATTAATTATATTTATTTTTTATTTTACCTTATTTATTACTTCTAAAACACATATAATATTTTGATTTCCATTTGGTTTAAATATGATGATTTCGTTTGAGGAAGTGAGGACTACCGCCCCAATAAAGTTATCTGATTGATCCAAACGCTACATGGAATGTATTAATTATGGGTTTAGTGAACTTGTACTACAAATATAATATAATAATTCTACTAGTATATTAATATATATACACATATTTCATTTACCTTCATCTTCCAAAACGATAATAAAAACGGAAATAGCGTTCATGCGTACGTATGGCTTACCTTATCCATAGATGGGGTATTCCATTTATTACTTATATATTATATATATTATTATAATATATATATAATTAATATTAATTATATTTATATAATTTTTTACATTCTTTAATCGTGATATATGTAGGGAACGATAATATAATAAATTAAAAAACATGTGAAGAACAATACGGATATTACCCAGAGTGAAACCTTAACAAAGGATTATTAACAAGAGGGTAATATAAGGTCATGATCAAAAAATTTATGGAATTATATATAAGAATATTTTTCTTTCAAATATTTATAATAAATTTTTATTTGTTATATAGGTGGTTTGAATGAGTACTACGAGAGTCGAGACACAAGGCAAGGGAATTTCATCTCACTTTTCATTTCCTTGAGATATAAGCTTTGTTGACCACCAATTCCATTTGAGTGGTGTGTATACATCCCATAGATAAATTATATGATACATATAGTTAAATTTATGCATATCTAAATAGGAATTTTATGATCTTTCTTTCATGGGTTTTTTGTTTCAAAATTTACCAAATCGGAAAAGTTGGTTTGTCTCAATTTTTCATCATTTAGAAACATGTTATTCTAACAACCTATATTTTTTCATGAGGTGTATATACTTCCATTAAAAACTTATATCATTAATCTCATTACATTCATGATATTTTAAGCTTTATGTATTTAAATTTTCTTAAGTTAGGAATATAGTTCAATGTTACAAACTATTAAGAGTTTATTGAAACAATCTCATCACTTTTCAAGATTGTTTATGATTGTTCTTCCTTTTATGAAATAGTAATGTCCATCTTTGAGGAACATTGAAAAGTTTTCTTATACTATTTTAATATTTTATTGGTTCCATTTTTCTAATCTTCTATACATACTTCAGTTAAAAAATTGTTTTTATTAAATCCATAAGTTTCCCTCTCTTCAGTCAGAAATCAGTGTTCCTTCAAAACAATGTTATCAAAAAAAGGTTTCCAAGAATATTATACAATAATAATATAATATTTAATACAAATTCTTTCCCTTTTTTCCTTTTATCAACTTTTAAAATTGAATATTCTTTTCCATTTATGAACAAGGAATTCTCTTGCCTTTTTACCATGCGAAAAGAATATTGTTTTTACCTCATATGGTATGTACGGATTTTCCTGCATTATTTATATGAAATTAAATTCCACATTTGAAAAGGATAATTTCTAACAAAAGTATATTAAATGTAATTTTTTTGGAAAAAAATTTCCAAATTTTTTTCAAGATTATTTAATAAATTTTCATGTAAAAAGTTTTTCTGAACATTTTTAATATTTAATTACTACTTTTAAATGTATTTTAAAAAGAAATTATTTTCAAATTATTTTCAATATTTCTTTATATTTTTTCACTTTATTTTTAATGAAATGGATTTTTAAATATTTTAAATCAAGTTTTATAAGTGTTCAGGAAAAATAGTTTTCAGATATGTTTTCAATTTTCTTTTATAATTTTTCAAAGAAAATGGTTTTCAAATATATTTTCAATGTTTATTTATATTTTTTCAAGGAAAAGTGTTTTCAAAATGTTTTAAAGCATCTTTTATAAGTTTTTAATTAAAAATATCTTCAAAATGATTTCATGGCTTCATTCAATATTTGCAATGCATTGTCAATGAAATTTTTTTTCTAAAGGTTTTATGTTTTAAAGATCCTTTTTCCAAGAAGAATGGACATTTCCTCAAGAATGTTTTTTAAAATATCTTTCAAAATTATTTCCCATCTATGATTACATATTTTGGTGTTACTCATACCTTTATATAGAAATTATTTAAGGTTTAAATTCATATTCATTCTCTGAATGGGTTATGTTTTGATGGAATTATATTTATGAAAATTGTTTCTATTTCACCTGTTATGGAATTTTGAAAACTGATTCTTTATATGGGTTAGGTTTATGATGAAATGATAATGAAACCTATATTTTCCATTATTTTATGATATGATTACATGTTTATAATACAAATTTTATGTCATGGGATATGATATAATTATTGATGATCTTATGAAACTTGAATGTATGATTTCATTATAAGATGGGTGGGATCTATATGCCCATCCAATACATTTGGTAAATGTTTATACCTCATGAGATAGACTATGATGGTCTTAATATTTGACCTTGACTACTAATATGGTCATTGGAGTGAACCATGACTACCTATTTGGTATGAGGAGTGAACTCATGATACTAAGATTTCCATGAGAGTGAACAACAACTACCATGATGGTATGGGGAGTGAACCCATAATAATAATATATCCTTAGAAATAATTCATTGGATACAATGGAAATAATATTATATTCTTATATGTATACCAAAATTCCATGATTTATTCTTATGTTATGATTTCATGGATTTTGTTCCTTATTTTCTTATGATTCATGTCTTATAAACTACCCTGATTTATTCCATTATTCCGGTATATAATCTTTGATAAAAATGGTCTGATCTTCTTTTTTCGTGATAATTTTCTCTATTTTCTTATTATTAAATGTTTATTTTTTAATGTTTCTAAAGGCACTAGAATAATATGGTCTTTGTACATCTATTTGTATAATGTATTATGTATTCTTAAAATTTTATGTAATGATAATGTATGAAAAGGAGAGGGTCACAGTATTTTGTATCAGAGAAGAGGTTTATTTAATCATTGAATGTTAGGTTGAGAAAACCTTAGTGAGAACCCTATGGAAATTTATAGGGATAAGTCTTAGGATAATGAAAAGTATAGGAAATAATCCTAGAATTTTAGTGAAGGATATAGTGAGTGGATTTCTAGAAATAAATCTTTTTCTAGATAATATATATGGTTTTCACTCTGGAACAAAAGTACCAAGGGTAATAACTCCTAAAATATGTTCTAGACCTAACTTTAGATAATCGGTTACATAGAAATGGGCCTTATTTCACACCTAGTTTGACACTCCCATGGTATATTCTTTGGGAATTCACAATATCTTCATGAACCATCATGAAGGATTTAAACAGTAGTTGGATATGAATATTATAAGATAAACCTAAGGCGTCATAGATTAAAGATGGTTTTATGAATTAGATATCATATGAGTAATTATATTCATGACTATGTGGTCATATTCTTTGATAATTAATGATCACACTATGCTTCTAGTTTCAATCAATGATAGGAATTAGATGGAATTGGATTACTTTTAAATGTGATGGATGTTGGGCTGATGAGAAGTAAAATGGGATGCTCAATGTACTGAAAGATGTTGTGATCATGCATAATCAATTTTCATGAAACATGATTTACAATGTGTACCTTAACCAATTATCGGACTCACCAAGGAAAAGAATAAATGAGTTATCTGAGATTTTAGGTAATAGAGATCATAGAGGAAAGAATATTTAGTTTCCTTTACGTTAATAATGTGGAATAAATCACCTAATTATATGTCTTAGTGGAATGAGAAGATGTTTTGTCTATGGAAAATAAGGACACAAATAAATTTACGCTAAGGAAAAATGAAGAATCAATTTAACAGAATTGATGAAATAATTTGCCTCCCTAAGGAATCGTTGAAGGATTAATGTTTCAAGTGTGTAATAAACCGTCATTATGTAACTCAATTTTGCAATAAGAAATATCCTGAATAGAATTAGGAAGATGGCGAGAGTAATGGTTATGTTTCTGATGATTATGATACTATAGATAAAATGTGAATGGAAATAGTTATTAATTAATATGATGAGTTTATAATCTTATGGATTATGTATGAAGTGGAACAATCAATGTTTTTACATGTTTAGTATTCTGGAATTATGTTATATGAATGGTAAAATAATCAAGGATTGTACAGATTAGATATTTTTCTAAGGATTTTTAAATATTATATTGAATGATTCAAATGGACTAGAAAAGTGATTTATGGATAAAGTGATATTTTTACGAAAGGAGGATAACCCTTGATATGTTACTTCTGTTAAGATATTTTTTTTTGGATAATGATATATGGGATATGAATAAGAAAATTGGATGGTACTGATTACATTGGAACTAATCAAGGTCTTTTTGAAAATTAGTTCATGCTATAATGGATGAATTTTACATTTTCTTGGTTTTTTAGAATATATATAGTAATATATAGAATAAATAATAATGAATGATCACTAAAATAATTTTTGTTAATTCAGGTTTTTAACATGTTCTATGATAATTTACTATGATTATATTCACATGTTTGGAATGTGACAATGAAGAGCTACATTTTAATATATGTGGGATCAATGTTAATATGATTTTGTGACTTTATTTCAAAAGTTTTGGACTTTTATCTTTCATAAGGTTTATATGTTTAACCATTCATGATAAGTTTACGTCAAACTTCATAGGAATTATTTATTTATTGTGGTTGTATTGAAAACCTTGGTTAAAAGTCTATTCATTAATTAACCATATTTCAAGAATGTACATCGTATTTATTTAGGGAATTATATTAGAGTGGTTATATAATGGTACATATTTTATTTTAGGTGACAACCAATCAATTCCGGCAGGGTCGTAGGTCTTGAACCCACGACCGAAAAACAATATGGGTTTCCTTCCAACCACTAGCCTATGTGATGTCCTTGTTAATGCATAATTATTTACTATGAAATAGAATTGTCGCTTTTTATGTTCACATATTTTTTTATTAACCAAAGAGATTTTTATGGATTGTTAGAGAAAATTATTTATATTATTCATTTTTTATGGGCCTTAATATCTTCTAAAATTGTATTTTAATGTTTTCGGCATTAAATTTCATTTTTGTACATCATTTTCTTGAATTAATGGATGAAGTATGAATATATAAAAGCACAACCAAGGAATGAAATTTTGTTTTTAGAAACATAACAAGTAAGTATACTTCCTTAAATTTTGGTTCTATAAAATAATTACTAAATGATATATAGTGATCAATAAAATGTGTTGTCCTAATACCTTAATTTATTTGAACTGGTGGCCTTTTAAATAATCATATATTTATGACTTTGAATACCTAAACACTTCATTATTCATTCACTTTTTTGTTATTTTTTACCTCAATAACTCTCTTTGAATATTTATACATTTCCTCTATGTCCATGGCTTAACTTTCTAAAATATGTTCTCCCATGTAAAAACCTAGTAATATGTTACTCTGGATCACCGTTATTGTTCCAACATTTCTTTTTAACAGATTTTTTAGTATTCATTCCTACGCTTAGGGTTTCTACGTGTGAAACATTATAATTTTAATCCATTGAATACCCAAATAAGTTTTTAGGGATAATTACATTTTAAAGGATGTAGAATGGAACATCCTGAGATTTTGTTAATTATTTCTTTCAAATTTATTTAATATTTTTAATATTTTCCATTTTACGCAACTCTAAACATAGTTTATTTTATATTAAAGAACAATGTATAGCTCATTTTTTAAATAACAACAATTTAATAGTGCACTACATGAAACATAAATTTTATCTCTCTCTAAATGGAACACTGGGGTCAGATTTTGTTACGCGCAATGCTTACTTTCCTTGATAGCTTGCATAACACGCAACCACGAGTTTCGCCAAACCACAATTAATTATTAAAATATTATTATTTAATAGGATATATCATGTCCATTTAATTTAATATTATAGTATTAGATAACATATGAATATATTTAGTTGAATTCATTGGTAACATATTATTTATAAAATAATATAGAATCCAAATGAATATAAAGGGATTGATTTTATAAAAGTCTATTTCTACATAAAAAATATGATTTATATTAATAAGTTAATTTAATTAATAATATTTAATTATATTAATTAAATTTATTTTATATATATTAAAAAATATTCTTTATAATCTTCTAATATATTTGATAGATATAATATAAGAACAAACCTAATTTTTTGTTAAAACCCTTATATTTTTATAAAGTTAGTCTCCCTTCCTTTTAAGGGAGAACCCATTTTAAATATAACTTTTGAAACTTTTATTGATGTAATATTTCAAAATAAACTTCATTTTATAAAATGAAACATAAAAAATAGGTTTGGATAAATTTTAGTATTTTTTTGGTAAGCTTTAATTTTCTATTGATTAGTTAATAATGGTGAATTTTAATTGAAAACTGATTTTTCATCTAATTTATTTATAAGGTTAAATTATATTTTATATTGTTTTAAATGTTAAATTATGTTAATTTTTATCAATTAATCTAATTTAGGTCATTGAAACCAATTTCACATTGAAATTGGGTATAAAAAAACATAGCACAATATTTATCATTTTTACTTTAAAAACTCGCAAGGTCGTCCCATCAGTAGGATTAATTTTAAATTAATTTATTCATATTATGTGATTAAGAATTGGAAATATGGATTAAATATTTGGAATAAACATAATTTACAATTCCTAATAGGGTCAAATTTTCTTTTATCGAAAATATTAGTGGATTTGATTAAAATTAATTACAACCATTAATAGAAAAGTTAGGTTAACAATGTATTAAAACTTACCTTTAACACCCCAGGTGGCCTATACACTTGTAAAGGATTCATTAGATGAATATTATATGTCCATGATCTTTAAATTATATATTTATTTATGTTTTATATGACTTTTTTAGGTAAAAAATTGGGTACACTAACTTGTTTTCAAATATTCCAAGTGTATCATTTCCATTCCTTATAAAAGGACACCACATATCCATCTACTTCACACTTATAAAAACTATTCAGTTCAGAAAATATATTCCCAATACACTTCCCAAAATCCATACATTCCTCCTAGAATCCACCCCCCCTCCTTGGGAAAAATGAAAACCATGGAATCCTTTTTTCACAAATAAAAAGGATTTGCCCAATTAAGTTGTAATTCTTTCTCGCAAGCACCATTCTTTAATTTTCATTATCCACCCCATAAAGTATCTTTATTAAATGTTTTCATAACCAAAACCAGTATATTCAATAGACTATGATTTTTTTATGATATGGTTATGACCTACACTTACACACACTACCCTTTAATGGTTAATGAACCTATTTTTTATGTGTATGGCGAACTACCTCCTCAATAAGTGATGATTGTTCATTTTCCCTTTAATGAATATCATGGTGGATGTTATGATGGAAAATATATTTATATATTTCATATATTATATTTATTATGTCATTAATCTTCTGTATTTATTTTATAACACATGTCTTTTTTACTTTCCATTTGGTGTAAATATGATAATTTCGTTTGAGGAAGTGTGGACTACTGCCCCCCAAAAGCGATGTCGTTTATTCACATAGGACCTGAAATGTATTAAGGATGGATTTATTTAACTTATATGATATATATATATATATGATTTAATAATTTTACTGTAATGATTTTATATATACATGTATACACATATGTTCTATACCTTCTTCTTTTCAATACAAAAATAAAAAATGAAACAACGTTCATTCATACGTATGGCTTACCATCTCCATGAATGGTGTATTCCATTTTGTAATTATATATTATATAGATTATTATAATACACATATACTGACTTTAAAATATATTTATATAATGTTTTAAATTCTGAAATCATTATGTAAGTGTAAGTAACAATGATATAACAAATTGAAACACATTTGAAGAACAGAGCGGATATTTCCCAAAGTGAAACCATAATATAGGATTGCCAAAATTTTCTTTTCATGATTACTACCGTAGATACAATTTTCCCATTTTTATATAATTCAATTGGTATTACATTTATAATTAATTTTTTTATTCTAAGTAATTAACTATTAAAAAACATTTCCCTTTTCCTTTAAAAAATAAAACCTTCATTTGTATGTTGTATGGAATATCGCCTCCATCGATTAAAGAATTATTTTTTCAAAAAATACATCACTTAATTGGTTAGAAGGGTGAAATTTAATAATAAATTTGACAAATATAACAAAAATTTTATCATTAATAATATTAAAATTTGTTTAATTCCCCTCATATTCATTAATAAATGAAAAAATTATTCGTGTGATGTGAAAAAAACCTCATCCATGAAGTAATTTATCTTGTTTTTCATCTACTTTATTTATTATTTATCAAAAATTTATAAAAATATTACTCACAAACTTCAATTTATCAAACCAATAAAAGTTTTCCTATTTAATATTAATATAATACAAAAATAACAGAATTTCATCTTCAAAATCACTAATTAATTATTGAAGATTCATATTTGGGTCAGTCTAACCACCTAACAGAGTAATGATATATAATAATATTCTAATTTAATATGAGAAATTAATTATTCATAATATATAAATGAAAAATAAAATAAAAACATTTTTGTGGTAACATTTATTTTAATCTCATTAGTTATGATACCAACTTCCATTCATGGTAAATTACAGAAACATGATAGTCATTGATTTCATCTTCAATGATATTAAAAAAACTCTCATATAATGAAAATATAAAAATTATAAATAATTATGAAATAACAATTCCAATACCTTATATTCTTTGGTAATGATTAACTTTGGGTGAATATTGAATTACAACACCGCTATTATAAAACTAATTCGAAATGATCAAGATTAGTCACACTAGATTAAAAAATAAATAATAAATAAGTAATATGCTTGTAGAAAATAATTATAAAAAAATTTTATAAATGGATATAGATGTTAATAAGTTTTTAAAATAGTAGATTAATATTTCTATTTTTATATATAATATTCAAGCACTTTAATGGATGTTAGGGATTAATGAAGGAGTTTTATACCACAATATTCATCAATAGAGACATATTTCATATTATACATCACATTTTCTTTCATATGGATTATCTAATACCCATTTAATATTTTATATCATGATACTCTCATTAATCATGGTATTTAAAGTTTCATCTTAAATTCTATCCTTCAAGGGGTTTTTATTCATATGTTTTCAAAGTCTTAAGTATTATTTGTCTCTTTTTTCAATTTCATGAGGCATGTTTGATGATTCACACCATATTATATTTTATATAGTGTATTCATGTCCCTATTTCCATAAATTATAATTATTATATTTTATTTCACTTCATTTTAATTGCATGGTATCCCTCTCATTTAATTTTTTTTATTTCTTTACCATTTCCATAATGGTTTTTGCATCTCAATTTTGATTCATTGAGATATGTTCCATATTCACAAATTTTTTCCCTATTGTTTTGTATATATTGTTTATGTATTTACTTTTAAATACCCTAAACTATTTTATAATGGGGAACTAATCTTTTTTAATATAAGTTACCAATTATTTTATCTAATCATCCACTATTTTTTGGTTTTATAATTCATTATAATGAATTTCCTCTATAAATACACTATATTTTCTTCTTTTGATTGAAGAGTGTTCACATAGATGTAAGGTATGAATTTGTATTGGAAATTATTAGCTTAATCATTTTACCCCTTCTCTACATGTGTTAATTTTTGGTATTTTTACAAATAAATCTATTACATATATTAATTATAAAGATATTAAAAATTAATATACTTGGTATTCTGATATAGAAGTTTATTAGTTACTTTGGAAAGTTTATTATTTATTATTTAGCCATCCAAATCCATTATTTGGATGGATTATGTTAACTTATTAACAGAAAAATTATTTAAATTCTTTATGTTTTTATATCAATATGGATGTTTATTTATTACTATGGAAAGCTGATTTTTTATTGAATTGATATTCATATCCTTTACCTGGGGAATAAATAAGACATAAAGAAGTAATAGGTGAGAAATTGTATTGAATGGCCCCTCAATGCATCAGTCAGTTTCAAGAGATAAACATTTTTTATTAGATTTATTTCTAACCAATGAAATCATGAGGCTATAGTTTAACCCATGATATTAAGAATGATATCTTTTGTGTTTCCTTGATGGAAAGAAAGATATTTTTGACGACTTAATGATAACATTAAACATTCAATCACCATGAAAATAGTTATTGTTATCCTTGTGACTGGTATGTTATTATATCGTCTGTGTATTTTTTACAAGCATATGTGTTCTTCTATATAGAATCATTTAACTCCTATTTATTCTTACCAAATTATTAATTCCATGATGGCTACTGATATTCATTATCCCATACTGATCATTTGTACCCACCCATCTTATGTTTGCATTTCCCCAGTTTATGATGGAAAGAGTTATTCATGAAATATATAAAATATTAGTATGCGTGATGAAGTTTTTGGTATATTATGATGACACTATTTTAAATAATAAATTCTTGATAAAATAGTGAAAATGGTCATATGATGGGAGATACATGGGATTTTTTATTTAATGGGTTGTACTAATTATCTAAATCTATAAACCAAAAAGTTAATGGGAATGTATCTAATGAAATATTTTTTTAATCTGTGTAAATATTGGATGGTTATATTAAATAATATATAGTTTCTATCAATTAATTCTGTGTTTTCAAAACTAGATCTTGGAGTGTATGTTTGGGGTGTAATATTATTCATATCAAATATATATTTTCATTATTATATTTATTTGATTAAAATAAAATACATATAACAAAATTTTACGGTTGCATTTTAAATTATAAATCAGTCTTATTGGTTATTCAGCCACACTAGTGGAACTTCCATCAATTCCTTAGTATTGATAACAAAAACAATTATTTCCATATATATTTCATAATTCAGTTAACTCTATTTTTACCCACTTATTATAAGGATCAATTTTAATAGTTAAAAAATCTTAAATTATTTCTTTTGATTGGGTGTTTCATGTTAAGAAAGTTATTCAATGCATTATTTTTTAAAGTAAAACAATATAATTTAAAATATTTGGGTTTTACATTCTCCTCCCATTAAAATAATTGTATCCTCGCAATATTAATTTTTACACTCTAATAAAACTATTTTAGGGGTTATAAAATATTGTAATAACTCATGATATATTTAAAAATTAGGTTTTTACATTAATATATTTGGTACGGGTATGAAACACATGTTTTCCCTTCATCATGTTAACTGATTTCCTTGGTTTTCCTTGATAACTTATTTATCAATACTCTCATTTTCCACACACAAAGAATTATCTAGTTCTGTTTAAATAATTCCCTAGATGTTTCTTCCCATATTTCTAGCATGTATAAAATTCGATATTTATTCCTTCATTATGTTTGTCATGTGAACTTCCATGAGACTACACCCTTCTCTTCTTTGTTTTTCGTGGAAAATCAAATATGTTTTTATCATTAATCATAATTATTTCTATATTATTATGAATATCAAAAATATTTATCACTTAACATAATATCACAAGCCTAGTTCACTCATAAGTAACTAAATGTGAGGTATACATGGTTTTTTGATGTTAAATTTTGGGTTAATTCTACCTTAGATTCGGTCAATGTTTATATTTTTGACTTCCCAATAAGGAAAATAATGATTCACTTACAATATCCAAAAATAATAATTCCAAGCATGATCTCCAAATTTTTGAATTGATATCCTCCAACATGGACTACAAAAAATTACCTCCTTGTATTCTAATCATGTTTATCCTAATATTAACTTGTATTTTTTCCTCTATCTCAGTTAGGTCCATTTTAGAAAGTATAATTCCTTATAATAATTCTTGTATTTCTTGGTTCTTGTACATGGTAACTCTTGGACATGTTCCATGGATTAAATTGGATATATGTTATTGGAAACCTAGGATTATATCCAGAGGTCATATGACTACTTCATTATTCTTATGGTTATAGATTTTTTGGATTATGTTAGAGCATGTGGTATTTCTAATATCACCTCCACTTTATTTCTTTACATATTAATATACTAAAAATGTTTTAACAATAACTGACTAGAATGAATTTGAACCCATTTTTGGTGGAATTATATATTTTACTATCAACCTATTTTGGTTAATGGTTGGTGACCAAGAAGATATCTGGGATGCAGGTTATGAACTTGGATCATGCCTCTTTGTTGTTACTTATCTGGGGCTAGGACATGGAATGGGGGTTATAGATTGAGAGCGTACTCGAAATACCTATAGAAGTTGTGTAATTTATTTAATTATTATTTTTATCTATATTTCCCTATTTTATGTATTAATTAGGGGTTTTTTGGACTGAATTATATATATATCATTATCATTATGCATGGCCAGATTTTTTGGGCACTTTTCTTATTTTTAGTTTGTTATTACCTTCATATATCATAAGGACCACATTGTTATTTTATAGCTTCTGGCCCACAGGGAAGTTCACTTAAGGCCATGTGGCCCTTGGTTTTGGTTACTTATAATTTAATAACTCTCAGTATATAACAAAGTTGTTTCAAAGGATCTTTTTCCACTTCCGTACTATTTGGGATGGTAGATAAGGGACTATGAATGTGTTATAACTCATAAAATATCTTATATATGGTAGTGGAAAACCCACTCATAATAGAATTACAATGTTTTCTAAGATGGAATTATTTTCTAGGATGTTTCATATTGTGGTTGATTATTAAATCACCTTGACTGACTACTATCATCTTTTCACTATTTACTGGTCTATTAGAGCTATCTCGGGTCTTAGTATGGAAATATAGGATGTGTGTTCATGCATCTTTTCAATCACATAAGATTTTAATTTTATTATCATCCATGGAATGTTTATTGATATTTCTTAATTGTGTGATATAATTCATTGTTACAGCTATGGTATGGGTTTGGATAAATAAAGTGTTAGAAAAAAACTAAGTGAAATTTTTCTATATATCTTGATGATGGAATTCTATAGAACCAACATGAATATAATTAAATAAATGAAATATCATTTAAAAAATATAATGAATTAACCTAAATAGAATCTTTAAATGTCAAGGAAATTTTATTTGCTTAACAAATACAAGTTTTCTTTGGGGATGTGAGTTAAATGATAATCTAATTGAGACTTCTGGAGTTGTTTTCTCCTTAACATGGGAATGGATGCTTGTATAATTGAATCATTATATTTTTTACTCTACCTTGGTGGGTTGACCATATCATATTATTCTTATGAGATACACCGAATAATATAGTATTAAATCATTAATAAATTAAATTTAAAGGTGTTTAACTTATATGGGATTCTAATTATAATTTATAGTGTGTCTCCCCTATAAATTTGGAATGGCTACCAATATAACTAAAAATCAGTTGAAATGAATTGACCATCATATGAATAATTTATATTTACATGAATTGGTAATTAACCCCTTGGTAAATATATTATTTTAAATGAGGTGTATATTTAAAGTGTTTACATCCACTCATATGGTGTTTTGTATAAGTTTATGGTGTCATCTTAACTAATTGATCACCTTAAAATGATAGAAGACCTTTTATGTGTTCAAAGACCATATTTATATGATGCGTATATTAAATAAAATTATAGTGACAACAAAAAGAGTGTTTATATCTATAGAATGTGGCATATATTTCATTAATTGATCCTAGTTGTGCAAACTTTTGAATAAGAAATGGTTGAATAGAAATTATGAGACTATTTTTCTAGAGTTCATTTTAGTGTTTCCTAAATAATATTCCAAGTAAAGTTTATAAAGTGTCTTACTATATAACTAGTAATTGAAATTTTATTTATATTATCCTTGATAATGTTTATATAAAATGTGAATTGATGAAATGGCTTAAATAAAATATTGTTTGTAATTTAGATAGAAAATAACCTAGTGTGGGAATTGGTTTTTAAAATTCATTTAAAAATGCCTTGGATATGATCTTGCATGTTAACCATGAGTCGCAGATGGTGTTTTACCTTTCTTTGGATATAGATGATAGATAGGAAAGTATAGTGACCTTTTATAGTTCCCCTAGTTTTTGTGTAGACTTCTTCTACTAAGTGAATAGTTAGCCCCGTTTTTAGTCGTACCCAGAGAAATATGATACATCAATGGACGATTACAATGAGTCTGGGAATGGGGATTTATCTTAGTATGTTATAGGTATTGTGTGGTAATCTTAGTTTATAGAGTAATACACCAAGTACAAGGGTTTTCAAAAAGTAATTCAATCCTTTTTTTGAGATCTCTTCATCATTGATTCTTCTGTTTCATGGAACTGAAAATCCAATTATGTGGTTATCCATTTAGATAGAAATGTTAGTGTTTTTTATGTGATGTAAAACTCAATAACCCATTAACTAGGTAAATATTACCATTGGATAATACAACCCCTTGATGATCATTTGGTAAAGCTATCACATACCTTGAATGTGTGGTGTTTTCAGGGGTATTAATCAATTGAAATGGGAGTTCTTGTTGAGTTAGTGTAATAACAAGGTAGTTTGGGTTTCTATATGCAAGGAATATTTAATTAAGTGATGGAATAATGAGCCTAGTGTGGTTATGTTTTAAGGTTTTGAATTCATAGGGGTTTTGATTGATAAAATATCATAACACATTGAGTTTTGTTAGCTCAGTAATTCTTAGAAAATGTTTCATGAGTTCTTGAAGTCTATATTTGTGAGTCACTTCTAGAATAGGGTGACCTAGGCATGTTGGGAAATTTGAGTTATCCCAGTTCTTAGGATGTATTTTCAAAATATCTAATGTTTTAATAATATCGGTCTGAGTTCGTATACTAACTATAATCTCTAGTACTAAGGAAACACATGATCATGGAAAGGGAATATTTTTCATAAGGTGTCTATGAGAAAACCTTATTTTTCTATAATTTTAAGCACTGGAAATAAATATATGTGGCGGGAGGTACGACTCAAAATATTCAAGGAAGGAAACCTCACTATGATAAATATTCATTCATATTCCATGATCTAGTTTTTCTTTGGAACATTTCATAAGTATGTTGTCCATGTCAAGAACCTGTGTTTGATGGTGGATGGAGTGTGTTCCATTGGAATCAGTTTTATATTTCGCGTGAAGTGACACATATTTCTCTCCTAAGGTGGGTAATAGAATTATGAACTTCGGATGCATCCCTTGTGTGAGGTAGATCTATTATATAGAATTTCAATCATGGGAATAACATTGTGGTGGAATGATGCTAGTGAATAGGTGGAATCGAAATCAAATATATTACTTATTTAATTTAATATTTGGGTTCAAATGTGATTTTAGTTTTGGTTGAACATCTTATATAGGATCAAAATAGCTTAGGTTGACCCAAGTTAAATCAGTTCTCATGTGGTTTTGACTCCCATGTCGAAGCATAATGATAGTTTTGGGGTTATTGGAAACCAACCATGAGTTTTTTGTGATAATCAGTCAACCTACTACTAGTGAATCTCAATTATTAAAGGTTCAATTGAAATATCTCTAGTTATTGAAGTTAAACATGAATTTTTCTTAAATTAAAAAATTGTAAAATAAAAGTTTCATATGTTACTAAAGGGTGAAATGAAAATTATTATGCCACTAAAGGGTAACTAAATGATTTATTAAGTTTATGAAATGATACATGAGGATTTATTATGTTACTAAAGGGTAACTTGATGTTGAAAAATTAGATAAAGGGTAAGTTAATTTGAGATTCTGATCATGGGGTTTCACCGTGGGTTAGGAAAAAACATTACGGAGCATTCATAGATGAAAATGGGTGACTATGGGGGTAATTTCATCATGGTTAGGTTGTGAAAATGGATCCTCATGGGCATCCAAGAGTTTGTAAAAACAAATGGCTAGATGTTGTTTTTTTCATTCCCTTATTTAATTAGAAATTTTTTGTTATAAGTTATATCAAGAACATACGATTAAGGGTATTAGGATTTGTTCATGGGTTAACCAGGATTTTTAAGGAGGATTGGGCATGTTCAATTTGTTCTGGGACAATGAAGATACATATATTTGGATAAATAATAGGAAGATGAGATATAGTATTTTTTTTATGGTAATCTCATTTCTGTTGATTTTTTGTGAACTGGTACTTTTCTAAGTGAGTTATCGAACCACTAAGAATGTTTTTTGATTTGAAATTCCGATGGAAGGAGTCTCCAAAGTTCAAATTATCCTTTAGAGCTAAGATATTGGGTGGAGAGAACCATGGTTTCTTGATAAATGGGGAAATGAAGTAGGTTTCTTAGGTCAAACAAGAGCTTTAGAGAGTTATATTAGTTTTTAAAGGGGGTAACAAGCATCATCTCAGGTTTATGTCTTGTGTTTGGTGTGGTGCTTTGGGATCATGATGGACGATTTAAAATAAATGGTGTAATTTGAAAAAAGGTTTTCAAATAATTGATGTAAAGATTTTTTTAGATGTATACAGGGATTCTTTGGGATCATAATTTTCAAGATGGAGATATTATAAGATCTTAGGTGCATATTAGTTAAAAAAATACTGTGAATTTTTAATTTTCATTTCGGTGGATGGTTCACTTTTTAAACAAATATTTGGAAATTAATTTTGATAATTAAATCATTTTAATGTGTTATTATTAGAAGTGGTTTAAGGCCAAATATGTACCTCATGAGCCTAAATAAATCTATAGAGACTCAAGATTAAAATTATTAATTGTGGGAAACAATCACAGGGAACACGGTTCCTTCTAATCTTTCACCCCAATTGTTCGACCTGTTTTATATGTGATCATGACTAGTAAAACCATATGGTTTGAGAATGGTTTTTCAAATATTGAATATAAACCATGAATCCACATAAAAAGTGGGAAATTAAAATCTTCCCTTTAAGAACATTATTAATTTTAACCCCTATATTCATTCAAATTTCTCTGTAGCATATCTTATCACATTTCTAATTCCCCTTCTTCCTCCAATGAATTGATATTCTCTGTCCACGATCAGGATAAAGTGTTTTCTGTGGAGATGGAAATACTAAGGTAAGTTTATGACTATGTGGACATCATTTACTTATTTCTTCCACTATTAATCTTTCTCAAACCAATTCTGCCTAATATTCTCTTTTTTTAGGGTTTATGTCTTATTCTCCATTTTCTTCTATTCCATCTTGAATCAAAGGTTGATTCCATATGATTCAAGCATCCTATTCTTAAATTGGGTGGTCAATATTCTTTATAAATAAATATTTTCATTTATAAAATGTGTCATTGTGATTCATTCCAATAATTCTAATTGTTTCCTCTAATATATTTATATCCTTTTATTTTTCACCTAAATTTCAATATAAATGTTGTATGGTCCTCCTTGACACTAATGGTGGTTAACTACCTCAACTTAGACAACCCCTTAGGGTGTGTTCATGTTAACACCTTTAAAAATACTACATTTTATAAATCTAAAACACCTCATAAGGTATGTATGGATTGAGACATAACAGAGTTACAGTTTCTTTTTACTAAGTAATGAAACCACCCTCTTACGGTGTCCTTGTCATCTCAATTAATATAATGGAAATTTTAGTTAAATTTTATATTATCATGAATAAATGTTATATCAAATTTAAATCCTTTTCATATACCTCAAAATAAAATATAATACTTTAATTTTAAAATTTTATGTATTCTTTATATGAAAACATAGGATACAGCTTCAATTTTGTGGTTTATTTTCAAAAAAATATGAATTTTATTACTTTAATTACACCTCTAAATTAATCCATGAATTCCATGAATTCCCTTTCTATAATTACATAGAACTTATGAATTATTTTTTTACACCATATAATATAAAAATTAAAGTAATAGTGATGGTAAACATATAATATCCTTTTTAAAAGATATTATTTGAGGAAATTATACATAGAAAATAAAGTCTTATAATTACGGTAAGTTGTTATAATATTAATAAATGGTCATGAGACCGAATTAACTACTTGATAAATATGTTATTATTATTTATAAACTTGATATTGTTAATATAATGAGAATGGTTATACCTATAGTTATTCGTATCAAGGGTATGAATTGTATTCTAGTTTTAAGTGACAAGTGTAAACCCTGTGGATGCCACCCGATTCATTGATGTGAATGTTAATGGAAATTTTCATCTTAGATCTATTAAATGTCTTACATTTTTGAATTAAATGGTATGATTCCGATGATTCACCTCAAAACTATGGAAATTATAATTCTCTATATGATCTCCCATGATTCATCGTGTTGTCCTTATATTATTATTACCTCAAACAATATATTTTGGATTCAAATCCACTATATCCTTAGATTACCTTGTGATTTACCCACAGAATCATGTAAATCCCTTATGGAAAGTGTAATTCCTTGGAAAACACCTTGTGTTATATTAGTTAATATAGGTGTTATTATGGGATTCATTTCATAGCTCCACCTGGATATATGTTCTTAAATTTATGGTCTTATATTCATTGGTCCAATGATAGGTCATTATTCCTATGGTAAGAGGAAACATCCCTTTTTCTAATGATGGTGGTATTTCCTAGTTCACCTCTACTTTATAGTTTTTCTTATTTATATGTTTCACATTATTATGCATTATACTAAATAAATTGAATGTACTAAACATAATTGGTGGTGGCCTACTGAGTTTTATTTACACATTGTTTGCGTCGCATCTTGGTACTCTAACAGAACTCATGGCTGCAAGTTCAAACATTGGATTTTTCTTATTTTCTATTACTTATTTGGGGTTAGAACTAGGGATGGGAGCTATAGACTAAGAATGTACATGAAATTCCTACAGGAGTTGAGTATTTATTTATTGATTTATTTATTTATTTATCTATCTTCCCCTGTTGTGTGTATTATCTGCTATTATTTTGGACTTCCCTATACATATAAAATTATCTTCTTGCATGGTTAGATTTTATTAGAACTTTCTAGGTCTTCAGTTTATTATTATCTTTATGCATTCCATTTTATTTATTTTTCTACTATTTTTTTTAAAGCTTAGTAGTGTATTGGCTTTCCATCACACCATCATTAGACCCTCATTTTAAGTTGATATCATATGGAATGTAATGAGGCATACTATAGACCAGTGTACCTCACGATTAGTTACTTATGAGTAAACTATGATATGTAAATCATGCTCTAGATCATATCCTATTTGGTTACTCATTGGGGAAATCTCAACATTGTATATATAATCCATTTTTGACTTAATTACTTTCGGTATAATCAATTATTAAGACTAAAAGTATTTAACATGAGTGAGGAACAAATAACACCATAAGATAATTATTGTATGATAATTTGTAATTTCTTGTAAAGAGAATAATATAATCCAAATAATATCCCTCAAGAGATTCAAGCTAGGTGTTTTTTCATAGGCCCACTCGACATGATTTGGAGTGAAGATTCAGTTGGTACTCAACTGGCCATTTTCTCAGTGATTCCTCCAAGGTTCATCTATTCCATTGATCTATCTACTTTCTAGTATCTAGGGATGGATTTAATTTATCAGAGAACCATAAAATTTATACATTACCAAAACATTAGGATTTTATTCAATACTTATACTTATCATTTATAAACATCACTAGGATTTTTACTATAGTTATCTTATCTTAATCCCTAAGCTATAATATATTACCTCAACTAACTAAAAGTGTTATATATAAGTTTAAAATTATTATAAACCATAATTTATAAAAAATTGATGATATTTATGATTCTTAAATTATCCTCAAGAGATAATATACAAATATATATAGTTATCTAAACCCTACTCTAATACCTATAGTTATACTTTGTACCTATATTCATAGATATAGTGTGAATCAAACATAAAATACATACTATATCTAATATCAAATAGAGTGCATGGATGAAACCATCCCACAATTAAAATATTTAATGAAAACATTTCATTACATACATTACAAAGATATTTTAGGGTAAAAGTTTTAGAGGAATATAAAAAAAACAACAACTTACAAATTCCATTTTCTTACCATCAAATGGAAATTTTTCCCACTAAACAATTGAAACTAATTAATCTATAATATGTCTCCAATATCTATAATAAATTCTCCACATATACTAATTTCCTATAGATATATCATTTTTAATAATTTTCATTATATCATGGGGAAATGGAAATATAAAAAGGGTGTGATCAAAAACTCATTAATGTAAAACATATCATAAAATATATTATTCCATGAATAATTTCAAAGGAATAAACAATAGGAAAATAAATCCATATAACTGAACACTGGTTCGGGAAATAAATCCATGTATAACATAGTGATATAAACAACCACATAGATAAAAATAATTGAATTCATGGTAATGGAATGCAAAAATTACAAACATTTTTTACTATAAAGACCCCATCGAAGAAATCATTCATACCATCAAGGATACATCCAAGACATCATTCTTTTTTTTAACGTCGCAAGCAATACATCATTACTAAATTGGGTTCGAAAAAAATACTTGAACCTTTTATCTCATTTGACTTATAGATGCATCAATAGACTCTATAATATTAATACCCACTCATCGCATATTTAATTCCGATAATATATCCATTATAAAGATATTAATTTCAATAAAATAAATACCCATCATTCTTTATTAATCAATAAACATTGATATCTGAATAACAAGTATACCTATTTTCAATATTTCCTTAATAAATAAATGTAATAGCATTATAATTAAGAATTCTTAAAAGTAACATTTTCTATAAAAACAGGTGTATGGCTAAGTTAATAATTTTACAAGTAAGTCAATTTATAGAATCTACGTGAACACCCATTAATTAAAGAAAGTTAAAAATTTTTGTTCATAAAAGAAATATATTAGAAGAAAATTTATTCCTTTTGAAAGTGGATGGTTAGGAAAGACAAAGACAATGTTGGATCACTCCTATAATAAGAATAATATTATATATTATATCTTAATAAATAACGGTTAAGGAATAATTTGAAAAAAAAATAAATGACCATGCATAATATATATCAAAGTACATTGATATAGATGAAAAAAGTTCTAGCGTCAGGAAAATCACACTGGAAATAAGATACATTGGCGACCATTTTTTAAAAAAATTAATTTTTTATAAATATTTTATAAAACCAATAGAGTAAGAATTAATTTTTTAAAAACATTAAAATTTAGATAGGAAGATTAATATATAAGGAAAAAATGGTTTAAATATGTTTCCACATGTAAATCATTAAAGTATACGTCTTATATATTTTGATGAAAATGGACAACAAAGAAAATGTTAAAAACTTATTTAAATATTTATAATGAATTTAAAATTAGTATAAAATCACCTTAATAAATTATATTTTCATATACAAGGACATTTTAAAAATCATTCAATTAATATGTAAAAGAAAAAAAACATAGGTTCATGGCTGAGAAGAAGGGATAAGGACAGGTTCACTTATAGGAAGCACTTCGAGTAAAGTATGAGTCAGTAGGAATCAAAATATTGAGTGGAAATTTAGAACTTCATGAATATCAAAAAAAATGATTATGTGTTTTATAAATAATTAAAATTACCCAGATGGATATAATTCAGAAACAAATTTAGTTTTAAAAATTTATTTGAAACGAAACTCATACAGATTGAGTTACATTTTAATCAAAAATCATTTAAAAGAATGGAATTGAAATTGAACTTAAAATAACATGAATAAAAGATAATTTAGTATATAATATCTCATAAATTAATTTTTTACACCATATAATAAACATGGTGTGAAAAATCAAACATGTGTCATGGATTTTAAAATGAGACGAAGAAACTCTTACCTAAATTCATTACTTCTACTAAAGAATGTGAATATACTAAAGAAAAAAATAACATTCATAATAAAATATTTTAGAAACATATTCATATCAATGAACTTTTATTATGTTCATTTATTATTATTTTTTACATGTGTGTTGCTTAGTTTTAATCTGTTTCAATATCGAGTGAGTAATCATGATCATTTTGAACATGTTTTGAAATAGTGATTTTTTTTCATTATTTTCCCAAACATCATAATTCCCAGATCATATAAGGTACAATAATTGATATTTTATAGTTATTTATAATATTATAAGTTCATTTTATGGGTTTTTTATGATCCTTAAATATTAAATAACTGATGATCATATTTTTTTATTTTTCATGGAAGAATGGTGGTATCTTTAATAATGAGTTAAAAATTGATGTTATCATTCAATAAAATATAATATTTTTTGTATTATTCATATTATATATTATAATTAATTATTTTCTCATCGTCATCCATGATATTATTTTACGTAATTGTTTGAGTAGGTGGTTAAACTAACCCAAACATGAACATGCCATAAATAATGGATTATTATGGTTTTGAAAGTCAATTTTTTGGGAATAATGTCATTATTAAAAAATTATAATTATATAATTTAGATAATTTTAAGGTGTTTGATATAAAATTTAATATTATTTAATAAATATAATATAAAATAGATGTAAATTATATACTTTACTTCATATAGATGATATCCCACACAATGTATGGTTAACTTTTTCATTTCTTAGATAATGAAAGATAGAGAAATTGATTATAATTTTTATCCTAATAATAACTATTCTTTTATATATTAAAATTTTATTTTTTTAATTTTACCCATACTTGAATATAAGAGTGGTGTTAGTGAAAAATAGAGGTAGTCACTTATTGGAAACAGAAGTCCACACAATGCATAAATAGTGGTTTCATTTTTCTTAACGAAAGAGGGGAAATGTGGTTAATAGTTTTTTCTTAGAATAATGAAATTTAGTATAAAAATTTATAATTTAACTATATTTTAATCAGAAAATTATATTTGGGAATTTTATAAGGAAATGAAATTAAGTTAAGAAAAAAGTACTCACATTGATGACTTGGGATTTCCCTTGGAAAACTCTTTGGAAATGGTGGTCTTACGCTAATATCATAAGACTAGAGGCTTAAAGATAATGAATAAGATAAAAACGGAATTGAATAAATAATATTTTAAAACTAAACCAATTATTTGGTGTGTTCATGAAGGGGTAGAGATAAGCCCTTTTTAAAAGTGGTGAGAATGACGATTTAGTAACTTTTTAAAATTAATATAAAGAGAGAATGTGTTTCACATGTCAAGAAGACTACAAAATGAATAATTATTGAGTGGATGATTATATAATTTCAATAATACATTGTAATTTTATTTTTTAAAAAAAATTAAGTGAATTTTATGTCCTTTACTCTTAGAATTTTCACTTTTACGGTTTTTTGTTTTAGCTTGGAAACATGTTATTACCTATGTTAGTCATTTTTTATGCCCAAAAATAGAATTTACCTTATTAGATAAGTTTTAACTACTTATTAAAATAGTAAATTCATTTTAACATATAAAATTTATAATTTTAAGATAAATTAACTTTAATATTACTCATGTAACCCGGAAAAATAAATTTTTTATAAAAAGTGTGTTTTTAACTTAAAATATATGTGTTGGATACAATTATCAATTAATTTCGTTTTAAGAATAAAAATTGGTTTATTATAAAAAATATTATATGGATTTAATATCAATATAAATCCAATTCATTTAAAAATAATACTTCATTTATAAAATTCAAAAAATAGTTCCTTTTATTGGAATGTATTACTAAAATTTGTAAAATTTTAAACAATGGTATTATAAATTAATAATTGTATATAAAATGTAAATTTTCACTTCTTGAAAAATAAATTCATAAATTTAATTGTTTATGAATCATATTGGTCATTCTTATAGAATGAAAAGGTTATAAAATTTACATTTTTCTTAAATACTGTATTTTTCATTTTTCACCTAAATATCAATTATTTTTAAAAAAATATAATAAACAAATTCACACTAATATTGAAATGATAAATATAATATAATATTTTATTTCTTCAAATTAAAATTACAATTATAGATAAATTAAATTCCAATAAAAAATAAAAATATAATGAAAAATAGTTTTTATATGAAAATATTTTTTTATAAAAACATTAACAATTCTTATTCCTGTTTTCTATCAATTACTAATAAAATATGAATAGATATATTATTCATATAAATAATATATTTTATCTATATTATATTTTTCTTCTTAAATCATAAAATATAAAATAATGACTCTAAAATATTACTTTTTAATAATAAATCAATATTATAAGTTATTTGGCTACACTCATTGAATATTCATCAATTCCTTGGTATTAACAAATAAATTTATTTATATCTATAAATATATTTATTAATTAATTTTCCACAATTTTTTCCACCAATTATATGGAAACATTATAACAGATATATAATGTATCCTAGTTTGTTGTTTGGAATTGGTTGTGATGTAAGCTATTGAACATATTATGGTTTAAAGGAAAATATATAATTTAAAATGTCAATGTTTTATAGCTATCATCCTCATATAAATTTCCATTTATTCTCTAACCTTTAATAAAATAAATTCCATATTTTATTTTGATTTATAAACATTTTTTACTAAATATAACTCATAACCCTGAGTCACAAATCTGACTAACATATAATAAATTATGTCATAAATCATTAATATAAAGCATATCAGTGTTTCAGAATTCATATATAGCTAAACAAATTCTACTTCCATTTATATTAAATGATCCAACATTTCCTAAATTAATAGTTCCAACAGGTCTTCCCTTTATATTATTATACTATTTTATATTTCATATCATATAACAAGAACACCTACTATATAAGATCTAGGTGATAATTTATTTATTATTTTTAAAGGAATTTTTACAAAAAAAAAATTCGATCAGTATTGTTTCCATAAACAAATTTCCAAACCACTTTGAGTGATTTTTTGGACTTTTTCCATAATTTATATTACATTCTATCAGGTAATGTTATTTCTTTCCAAAAGGATTAAATCATTTCTTAATGTAAAATATATTATATTGTATAGTATAGTTTATTCTTTGTCTTTCATATAAATATATTCATATTCTATTAATGTAGTTAACTGCATTATTTCAAAAGTTAAAAAATAAAATATTATCCATTGATGTAATTTCATCCCTCATTTGAACAGTACGCCTCAAATCTCTTTTTCTAGATTCCAATGTCTTCTCCTCTTAGATATTTTTTTTGATTCACCAATATAATATAACATAACCAATAAAACCACAGTACTAACATTTATTAAATGGAAAAATTATGTTTTTTAACCTTTCCATATATCTCTAGATTTTTTAAAAATCCCATGATTGTTTATAAGTTCATGTTAGTTGAGAAGTTTTTCTCTTCAACTACTTCCCTATATTCTTCATGCTTACAAACATCACCACTGATATTACACCATCAAAATAAGTAATGGATATTCAAATACTTTTTGTTATTTTAAAACTCATAATTTCATCAAATTCTCTCATTCCCCGCTTATCCCTTTCATTCAAAGTGTCATATGAAAAATTGATCAACAGAATTTTTTTATTTGAACTATCATCTTTGATTTCTACTACAATCATATTTCTCAAAGATAAATCATATTTATCAAGGATAAATCATATTTATCAAGAGTTTTAATATTCTTAATTTTCTTCAAGACATATTGGTTAATATCATCTATAATGTTCTACAATTCTAAAAACTTAAACCTATAATTCATAGTTCTTTAAATTTCATATGATTTTTTTAACAGACTTACCCAACATTCTCAAGATGATCAACTTCATTTTCAAGATAATAAACATAAGATGAATACTCCTTTATTGGACCTTAAATATTTTTATTCTACTTTATTTTTAAATAATGATCATTTATATCACCTCCCAACTACACAGATAGATCAATGACTCTTTATTATTTTAACCATCTTATTTAACATTAATGTTAATTTTAATAATATATTTCATCATAGAAACTTCCACATATGAAATACATTCAGTTTTTATACCTTCCAACAAATCATTCCATGCATCTTATTCTTCCATTATAAGAATCACATTCCTCTAAAACTTATTTCCACTAAAATTTACAAAACCAAATTTAATCCTTCATGAAAACTTCTTCTTCTATTCTGTGGATAAATTATACTCATCACCATCATTATCAACTTATTTATAAATATTCGATCAGCGTATCCAAACATTCCAAAATAGAAATAATATAAAGGAGGATTGCCTTCAGATATACCCTAGAAACTATTAAACTTCCTTTTAAATATTGATAGTAAATAATCACTTATCTATTCTTAATTTTCCTGATCTTAAAATTTATAAATTTTTCATTGAATGAAATCACTTCATATGAATGTTATAATGATATTTTTTGTGTTTCTTGTAACTTATTAGAATGACCCAGGTATTTATAGAATAATACTTTTTTGATTTATTTTAATATATATTAATAAGATATTATATTTACATTAAATGGGTTGTTTCTTCCGATAGTGTACTCAACACTCAATTAAGGGTTTCTTTAAAATCATATGTTGAATACAACTTTGAGTTACATAGAAAAATAATATATTAATATTATAATTTTAAATGGTAGTTTACGTCTAGCCATTTTAATAGTGTAAATGAATATAACTAACTAAAATATGATAATACATGTATGTTAAATATATTTACATTCATCAAATAAATTTTAGAGGTTTAAAATTTGAGTGAATCTGGTTTTAATCATGAAATACACTAATATTATTTAAAAGGTGGCTTTACCATCTTTTTATAGGGAACCCTTTTTAAATATAATGTTCTTAAATTTTATATATTCTATTTGACAAAATAATATTCTTATATAGAAGTGGGACGTCAAAATTTACTTTGGATGTATTTCTGGTTATTTTCTGACAAACATATTTTTCTTAATGAATAATTAAAAATATAGTATTTTAAGTCCAAACTGCCTTTTCATCAAATATATTTATATAGTTATATAGTAATTTTATTAGGTTATAAAGTATAATAGGATAAATTTTTTATCATTTAATACAGTTTTGGTCAATATATGTAATTTCAAAATTAAATTAGACATAAACCCTTGTCAATCTTTTGACAGTTATTACTTCTTAAAAAACCGTTTTTGGTTTTGACAATGAGAATTAATTTTGAAATAATCTCTGAAAATTCTATGTTTTGAATTTGGAAATTTTTATTTTATAGTTTTTAATCATAATGTCCAAATTGTGAGAATATGATCCTTTATTTTGGACATTATGAATAGTAACATCAGTAATTATTTTATTTACCATGGTTAAAGTGTAAATCCAGTAAATAAGAGAAAAAATAATATTAAAATAATATTAAAATACCTTAACACATGACTTAATCCTATTGGATGATATTTTTCTAACCATGGGCATCCCTGGGTTGATTTGGGGACCCCATGGAACCACTTGGATGTGAAAATGACATTTTATAAGAATTAATTTAAAGTAAAGAAAAATATAACATAAACATGTATCTTTTATTAAAAACATTATATGGGGTTATATAAGTTATATATTCAACTATAAATATTAATTGTAAATCTAAATATATTTCCTATATCATTATATTTTATTTATAATTTTTATACATTAAATAAATAAACTTAGTTATGATACAATGATGATGCAGTGATTGCTTCATTAATAAAGGATTCGAATAAATGATAATGTAAATGTTAAAATAAAATTAAGTTGGTTATATTGATGTCAAACATGATTTTTCTGGAAGATATTGACATATTAGTATTGATTTAATTTCTTTGGTTCGAAGTAACCAAGATGTTATGAATTTGTAAAAAAAATCAAGTATGTGTAGTGTCCAAAATTCACATAATACATAACATAAAATATAAAATAGTTTATTAAATGACATTATATTCCTAAAAAACTAAGATTCGTAAAAATGATTCTTATATGTCTAAAATTTTATTAATTACTCTTTCATTGGACATGTTTCATGTTTTGGTAACTATTTTGATTCTCGAAATGTTAAATGCTTGAAAAAATGGAATGAGTAAAAATGGGTTATATTAAAAAGATAAGGATTAAAAAATATCCAAAACCTATTTAATTATTATTTTATGGTTTTATTTTGAATTATATTAATCTTATATTCTAACTAACTGAATTTGGATTCATATTTAATCGAAATAGAATTTATAATATATTAATATTTCTAGACTTTTTAAAATTTCCCATACTCCCTATTATAAAAAGCCACTGCCTCTACCCATTTAATCACACATATCAAGACCATTGGCTCATCCAACTTCTACCAAAATAAGCTAAAAATATCCCTCCCTTCCTCTAAGATTCCTTGACTTGGGCAGATGGTAATTCAAGAAATTATTTGTCTCAAATCAATGGGATTTACACATTTTAAGAGGTAGCATCTTCTCTAAAGTTCCTTTCCATTATTATACTTATTCACACTCTATTGTATTCATATTATTTTATTAAATAACAACACCAATAAAATAAATCTACTTGTTTTGTTTTATGAGTAAAATTCAAACTACACTTACACACACCTGCATCTAATGGATATTAACATATTGTTTCTATGGAGGGAGATCTAATGCCTCACGAAATGATGATTGTTTAATTTTCCCCTATCACATATCATAGTGGCCATTATAATGGAACTACATTATATATGATATATTTTATAATTATATTGTGTCTATAATTATGTATTTTTCAGTTACATAATACCTCTATGCTTTCCATAACGTGTAAATATGATAATTTCATTTGCAAAAATTTGGACTATCGCCCCCTCAAAGTGATATGACTCATCCATGCCATACATGTAACCTATAAAGGATGGAGTTAAATAAATTTTTTAATGTAAAAAAAGTATGATATTATACTAGAATTATAATATACATATGTATTGTTTAGTTTTCCTTCCTTTAAATATGAAAAAGAAATGAAAGTAGAATCTATGTGTATATACGGCTTACCGTCTCCATGAACGATGCATTTCATTTCATATCTCCAAATTTTTTGGACTATTCTAAATACATATATAATGGATATAAATATATATATTCTGGATATATATGATATTTAAATCATGAATATTATTCTTTAGATAATGTACTTTTGAGCACATGGACCATTTATAAATATATCAAGTTCATTTTCAACTCATGTACCAAATTTTGACAAAATGACTAATATACCAGGATGGGTATTCTAAATGTAACTCCTTATGTAGTGGTGAAAAATAAAATGTAAGTATGTTATGGATTACACAAGTTACATTTAGTATTTATGATCTCTATGTGTTATTCATAAATCTAATGATTTAATGAAGTATGTTAACGAGATTATGATTTTTGATTGAAAAGTGTGGTTTCTTTTATTTGTATCTATTGATGGACTAATGTTTTCTTCCCTTATTTTATAGCCATTACTGAGATTTTTATTCACATACCATGTTTTAAATGTTTTTCACAGGGTATAAATAAAGGTAAGAGAAATGAAGAATTCAAGAATATTTTTATCAAGAAAATAATTCTTCTTTTTATTGGATAATGTAAAAGTGTCTAATTTGTAATATTTTGAGATGTATTTGTAATAGTATTGTATAATTCTCTAAAACACTGAACTTTTAAAGATACTCAATGGGAATTCGTGAATTAACTCTAGATTATGTAATGTTTAAGGCTAGGTAATTATAGGTGGTATCAAAGATTGTTTTAGATAAATTTAGAGGTTAGGGTGTTATCTGGGTTTAAGTAAAGCATCCTATATAACCAAGAGGGTTATTATCATATGGAAACTTATGGAGGGTTATGGTAAAATATGTTTCTTAGATTAAAACCAAATCAATAGAGATATAATGAGGTTGATAGATAAGAGTAATATAAAAGTTTTTATGTTATCTTTACCCTATAGAGGATTATTTTTTTAATAATAATATTTCGTTTCATGTTTATGTGTTGATTATTTATATCATATTAAGGATCATTTTTCAAGATATAAAGAAATATATCTTGTACAACATTTTTATTCTTCCTTGAAGTTATTATCAACACTCTTATGGAAAAATCATGTTCTAATTATTTGGACATCTTCTTATGTATTCAAATCACCTGCAAGAAATTGTTTGAGTTATCCAACACCTACACATATAAAAACAATTTTATGGGTCATAGTATCTTTTTCATATGATTTCAAGATCTCAAAATTTCAAATCCTATCAGAATGTGAAATTACAAAAGTGGAGAAAACGTTTACTTTTTAATAGTATTACAACATTCCAAAAGAGAAAGGGTATTTCTTGAATACCATGATATCTGGATTCAAGGTATGATTTATATTCTTATACATAAATAATAAATCATCATTGTATTGATGTTTATTAATAATGAGGATATTTGATCTGTAAGAATGATGTATTAAGTAATAAGGTGGAAATACATAGTAAATAGTTTATGAAGAGCACTGAATGAGTAATAAGTCTACATATAATGGATTTAAGAGTTATGATAGATTATAGGATGATGAAATGTTTGAAATTATTAATTCTCTTTTGATAATGGGATTAATTTGGAAATATTTTTCTAATATATATAACCCTGATGTTTGATATGTGAAAATATTATTCAAGGAATGATTACCTTTTCTTGTGTGCAAATAGTGGATTACCATGGGGGTTCATATGATCTTTTTTAAGTGATTAATGGTTATTACATTTTGGGATGAAAAATAAAGGGTATTAGATGACCTTTTAGGATAAAGAAATTTATAGTATTCTTTTAGGTAATTATCTTATTTTTGAAAATGTTATAAGAATGATATGGTTTTTGAAAAAGGAAAAAATGTAAGATGGGTGAAAACCCTCCCATATGGAAAGGCTGTAGGAATTGAACCCATAATCGAAGGGAAACAAGGGTGCATCACCTACCACTGGCTTATGTGAAGTACCTAGTTAGTATGACCTAGTTTTCTTAGTTAAATGATTTTATGGATCAAGAATAATTTGATTTTAGAAATTAATTTTTATCAAATGGTTATCTTTAGTATAGAAAATTGATTTTATGGTTATGTGATAAATGTAATTTGGGAAGATGTTATCCCTTTTGGGAACACTATATGCCTAAGGAAAATAGAATATTGTTGGATATAATTTGTGGAGTAATGGTAAAAATATTAGTTTTGAACAATCTATGTTTTATTGTGGAAATATGGCTATATGGGTTATTTAAGGAAATTATTAACCTACCAAATAGAATCTGTGATTAGGTTAATTACTTCTTAGTATGATACTTTAAGAGTAGTTGATGTTATTTAGAGATAAATGACAGGATTTATTATAGAACGCAATGTGGTCAAATCCTTATGAATTTTTAAATTCAATCATAGTAGGATTATTTTGAAGATTTTTATGGAAAATTGGTTATTTAATGGTCTTTATTAAACATTGTGTATTGTTTGTTGAATTTTGGAGATTAAGAGTAGTATTTATTTTTTAAAAGGATATTCTTTTTTGGGGGTTATTTGATCTTCTACTAACCATTTTGGTTTTGGATAATGTCTAAAAATAGGGGAAATATATAGTTTATCTTTTTTCGATTATGATATAATCTAGATGTTGATTCCAGTGCTTCAGTTGTGACTAAGTCATCTTGAATACTCATTTTTTGGAGAAAATATGGGTCTCTGGTAGATATTTATAATAGGATTAAACTCAACATAAAAATTAAGTATGCTTTCTTATGTTATTATTCAATCTCATAAATAAATTCCACATATTTATGAAAAAGGATATTAAAACAAAATTTGTTTAGTTTTCCTATTGTGAAATCAAGACTATTTAACCTATCATAATTTTGTGGTTTTCTTGTGGATAACATTCTTCTGATGATGTTTTCCAATCACTCTCTATCAGAACCTTATTTATAGTTTTCTCTTCCATATCCATATTATCCTACATCTAATCCTAGTATGGGTTATCTTGGTGACCTTTTTTACTTCTCTTTCTTTCTTTTAATGTTATAGTTTTATTCACTCTTTTTCATATGTGCGATTTTCAATGACGTTTTCGAGACCAATTTTAATATTGAGAGGATGCAATTTCCAAAATGAGAAATTTCTTTTAATATTTATTAATAATATATTATTTTTATACTAAAGGGTATGATTTTTCTTATAGAGTACTCAACACAAAACAATATGTTTCTTTTAAATCTTATGTTGCACACAACTTTGAGTTATACTGAAAATTAATATAATATTATTATTATTTTAAATGGTAGTTAACGCCAAACCATTGAATTGGAAGAAATGAAAAAAAAAACTAAATACAATATGATTGTACAAGTTTTTTAAATATCATTACATTTATCTAATAAATTTTAGAGTCTTCAAATAAGAATGAATATGATTTTAAGCTTGAAATACTCTAATATTTTATTAAATGTTGTTTTACTGCCTTATTATGTCGAACCATTTTTAAAACTAGTTTTTTTCACATTTATATATTATAATTTAAAAAATATACTTCTTCTATATAATATGAACATCAAAATTTACTTTGGATAATTTTTTGATAAATATTATTTTTTTAATAAATAGTGAAAAGTACCGTATTTATATCAAAACTACATTTTCATTTAATTTATTTATATAGTTAGATTTTAATTTTAATTTTTTTGAAAGTGTTATAAGATTATATTTTTATCGGTTAGTCCAATTTTGTTCATGGGAAGTAATTTAACTTTTAAATTGGACGTAAACACATGTCAATCTTTTGATAGTTATTACTTCTTAAAAACCCATTTGTTTTCTTTTAACAACGTGAATAAATTTTAATTTAATTACGAAAACTTATGTGTATTGATTTTGAAAAGATTAATTCTATATTTTAAATTATAAGGTTCAAATTTTTGGAATAGATACCTTTTGTTTTTGGACATTATGAATAGTAACTTGAGTAATTATTTTTTTACCATGGTTAAATGGTAAATCTAGTAAAGAAGGGTAAAAATGATATTATAATAGTATTAAACGACCCTAACACATGTCCTAATCCTATTGGATGATATATATCTGACCATGGCCATCCTTGGGTAGATTTGGGGACACCATAGAGCCACTTGAGTGTGAAAATGTCATTTTATAAGAATTAATTAAAACTAAAGAAAAATATAACATAAACATCTATCTTTTATTAAAAAACATCATATGGGGTTATATAAGTTATATATTAGACTATAAATAGTAATTATAAATATAAAAATTCTTTTATCATGATATTTTATTTATAATTTTTATGCATTAAATAATTAAATTTAATTATGATACAATGATGATTCATTGATTGCTTCATTAATAAAGGATTCAAATAATTGATATTATAATTGTTAAAATAAATTTAAATTTGTTATTTTGATGTCATCCATGAATTTTTTGGATGATATTGACATGTTAGGTTTTATTTAATTCCTTTCGTTAAATGTAATGAGGTTTTTATTAATTTGTAAAAAAGACATGTATGAATAGTGTCCAAAATGGACATTATTCATAATATAAAATATAAAATAGTTTATTAAATAATTTTAAATTCATAAAAATATAAGATTCATCTAAATGTTTATGGTAATTCTACACTTTTATTAATGAATCTTTTATTGGACTTTTTCATGTTTTGGTAACTATATTGATTCTCAAAGTCTTAAATTCTTGATAAAACGGTAAGAGTAAAAAAGTGTTAAAACAAAACGATAAGGATCAAAAAATATACAAAACCAGAATAACTGATGTTGGATGATTTTATTTAGAATTATATTTCTCTTATCATATAAATACCTGAATTTTGAAAAAAAAAATTAATGTAAATAAAATTTATAATAAATTAATATTTCTAGACATTTTTAAAGTTCCCCTTCTTCCTCTTATAAAAGGCCACCACCTCTACCCATTTAATCACACATATAAAACCCCTTATCTCATCAAAATTCATCCCAAATAATATCCCAATATCCCTTCCTTCCTCCTAGAAGCCTTACCTTGGTCATAAGACCTGCTTGAATGGCCCGAAGGCCATTATTTTTTATTAATTTTTTATAACCCCCTTTCAAGGGATGAGGGGGTACCCTTACAAGGCTCATAGGCTCATAGATTACATGGCCTGTAGGCTCAGGAGATTACATGACCCAAAGGTCTTAGAGAATTCAACCAGACTATCTACAAGGAACAGCCCCTCCCCAATATCTACATATTGATAGTAGCTCTCCACCTTTGCATGACCGTCAGGCTAGGATTCCCGTGCAAGCACAGGATGGTACCGATGACATATCCATACCCTCTCATTCTGACAATCCATTTGGCTCTGCTCTGGTGAGTGCACCTGCTCTGAATCCTTATCTGGGGATGCTCCTTTTTTTTAGTGTGTCTGGGTCCTGCATTCATGTGGCCCGAAGGCCTTGGGGTGGCTCGAAGGCCTTAAGGTGTCTTGAAGGCCTTGAGAATCAGCTGGCTCGATGGCCTTGGGTGTCCCGAAAGCCTTACAAGACCCGAGGACCAAACTGGTGGCCCGAAGGCCCAAATGGATGAATAGTTCAAGCTACTACAGTACCGAAGAGTGTCTGCTACAGTACTTATACAGTACTCGCTACATTAACCTGGAAATATTCCTCCACCCGGATTTCATCTCGGGTCTCTTGGATGCACCTAGCGAGTCCTCACCAACTGGGCTGAGGTATTGTCTTCTCTAAAGTTCATTTCCATTATTATAATGATGAACTCTGTTTTCCATTATTATTCATCGATTAACTAAAATCACTATTATCCTCAATATAAATGTATTTTTTATGAGAATTGTTCAAACTACACTTACACACACCTTCATCTGGTGGATATGAACATATTGTTTTTATCGACGTCGAACTATTGCCTCACAAAATGATGATTGTTCAATTTTCCAATACCACCTATTTTTTCCCCTTATGATGGAAATATATTTATATGTGATATATATTATATTTATATTGTCTCTATAATTATTTACTTTTCATTTACTATATACCATTTTTCTTTTCACTGTTTGTAAAAACGATAATTTCATTTGAGGAAGTGCGGACTACCGCCCCCTCAAAGTGATTTGACTCGTTCATTCCATACATGTAACATATAAAGAATGGAATTAGTAAACTTATGTAACATATATAAAATATTTAGTTATACTGTAATTATAATATACCTATGTATCATTTAGTTTTCATAACATTAAATATGTAAAAGAAATGAAAGTAGAATCCATGTGTACGTAGGGATTACCGTCTCCATGAACAGTGCATTTAATTTCATATCTCCAAATGTTATTAACTATTATAAATACATATAAAATGGATCTAAATACCTATTTAATAGATATATATGATATTTAAATCATGAATATTGTTCTTTAAATAATGTAATTTTGACCACATGGACAATTTGTAATTATATCCAGTTCATTTTCGAACCAAGTTCTGATTATCGACAGAACGACTTATATGAACTTAAATAACATTGTAATTTTTATAACATGACGATAATTAATATAAATTGAATAATAATATTGAAAAATTTTGTTGAATCAAGTATATATTAACCTTTTTTTATTATTCAAGAATAGAAAGAATGAAAGAGACAAGTCGGGTTCAAGGTAAGGGAACTTTTCACCCTCCTCTTCTAGTCAAATACATTTTTTATGATATGTATTTTAATTTCCATTTTCTTATGTTGGGATATGTTCTTATATATAATTATTGCTTCCAATTTTATGTCCATGTGATGATAGAACACTTTCTCCCTCATCAACTCATTTTTTAAATGTTATGTAACACTGTTAGGCTGCTGAATTTTCATAAGGGAACTTTTTAACCCAATTTCCATTCATTGGGTTAAACATGTACTTCTTTTTTATGTCATGATATGATTATGTGAGAAATAACTATTGATATAATATATTATATTTATGTTTTATTTATGTTTACTTATAGTGAATAAATATAATCTGTCTATTTTATTTACAAAATGATATTTGTAAGGGGAATCATATCAATCTACTTTTATTGATGCATATTTTGATTTATACACACCTTTATTTTATATGGTGTATAAATCCCTTTGACTTTTAATTTCATTCAACAGGAATCTTTTTTCTACTAATAATTTTACTAAATGACAAAATTAATGTTTCTTTTTAACGTACAGGACGATAATGACCTTTTCGTCGCCGCGAGCATTATTTGATAGTTGTATTCCTTAAAAAGTAATAACATTTTGAAAAGGAAAATAAATACCATATACCCTTTTTACATATTTTTTATAGAAAACGGTTTTGATAAATCATTGATTATATCAATATATGCAAATTATATATTGTGATTTTAATTTGGAAATGTTATTTTTCCTTTATTCTTTTTTTATGTGTTATTATTATGTTATGGTTCTTGGATATTTTTTACTTATACAGGTGGTTACATGATAAAACAAGGGCGGGTGATCCTGATAAAGCTCTCAAATGCATTGGGTAACCTGAAAGAGGTAAATGTAAATGTTTCTCCTAAGATATTTAGGGAATATATTGTGACGCGTATTCAAAATGTAACTTTATATGTGGTAGTGAAAGCTACAATGTAGGTATGTTATGGATGGCAGAAGATACCTTTATGATTTATGATTTCTATGTGTTATTTATAAATCTTATGATTTCATGAAGTATGTTAAAGAGATTATGTTTTATTATTGAAAAGTATGGTTTCTTTGATTTTTATGAATTCATGGACTAATGTTTTCTTTCCTTATATTAAATCCCTTACTTAGCTTCATATTCTCATCCCAGTTTCTGAAATTTTTTCACAGGGTATAAGGATGGGTAAGAGAAATGAATAATTCATGTATATTTTTACCTAGAAAAGAATTCTTGTTTTTATTGGATAAAGTATAAGTGTCTAATTTTTAATTTTTGAGATATATTTGTAAATTTTATGGCCTAATTATCTAAAACTATAAAACTAAAAATTTCCTCAATGTGAATTCTTAACTTAACTCAACATTATGTAACATTTAAGGTTGTGGCCTTATACTTGTAATCAACTATTTACTATGTACGTAATCAATAGATAATTTACCATGACCCATTTATTTGAGTTATGATCCCTTTGTATTATATATAGGATGTAATATTCTAATAATATTTTCACTATGTTAAAATATTTTATTTCCTAACTAGGGCCTCAAATAGTACCAACAACATTATTATCATGGTTAAATAAATCATCTATGATTTCATTGGAATTAATCCTATGATCATCAAACTTGTTTTGTAAAATTTATATCGTTTCCATCTTCGATTTGGAGTCACCATCAATGATATTAGCAAGTTTATCACAGATACCTTTTATTTTTTAGAATTATATCAACTTCATATAAAACGGAATATATATTTCTCCTGATATATAATGAAGAGACTTATAATCATTGTTAAATAATTCTTTAATGGATTCCATCATCAATATTCCTTTGAGATCACTTACATGTATACCATGAAATATGGGGAAAAACATCCAACCTAAGAGATATAAGGTGATATCATATCCTAATTTTTCAAATACGATAATTGTATCTATAAAATAATGGATCTCATTTGGGATTAAAAATTTCATCCATGATAATATAAAACTCTTTATAGATTTAATAAATAACCGATGGATCAAATACCTCTGTTTTATCGCGGACCTACTATACACCATAATAGGGGGCTAAATTAGGGTGATAAAAATTGTTTTTTTCTTAAGATAAAATAGGAACTTTTTATTACATTACAAAAAGGAAACATGAATATGATTATTCATCTTAATCAAATACATATACTTAAGGATCATGAGCATAAGGTTTTTTCTAGGATCGCTAATAAAATACTACTCATATAAACACATAGCAATAAAATGATGATATTAATATTAACCATGACCTCACCATTATGTGATTTTAACTCTAGGAATATCTCACTACTCATCCAAGGTCAATAGCCTCATCTTCATTTCTAAAAACTAATTTCAATCGTGTTGAAAAATAGAGTCAACACACAAGGTGATCTTACAAATATTTTAGATGAATATAAGTAACACTAAACAACAATGGTTTTCTTCCATGATGCTTCAATTCATCACTTTCAGATCTTTCAAAATAATCACAACATGTTCTTATTTTAGACTATAACTTCAATAATATTACATCTTGATCATACTCCTATAATTATTAAACTTTACAAATTTTCCATATTTTTTTCTATGTGGTTACATCTATCTTTCATAGTATAATTCTTATTATCCATAATAGTATGAATTTTAAATATTAAATTTTAAATTTTAAAATATAATTACTATCTAAATAATTCAGCTTTAACCTGAACCTTTAAATAATTTGGCTAACAGGTCATCTCTGTGTAATTATAATTTTATGATTTTAATGTTTAAGAAACTTTCAAAGATTTATGAAATTCCTACATAAAATATATAGTATAGTTCTTCAAAAACCTACTTTTACGATGAAATATTACCTTTGCGACATGATTTGATGATTTTAAATTAAATATTTTTTAATTAAAATGTCATTTGTGGTGTAAAATAATTATTCCTAGTGAAACATAATAGAATCAACAAACTCACTATAAAGTAACAAAAATATATGGTGTGGACATATAAAATACACAATCACCTAAATTTCATTTGATCTGTTAAATCTAATCCTTATATGGGGTAATCATATTCTATAATCTAGTCACCTATAGGCATTAAAAAATCAACCATATTTATAAACTTCCTTTTTTCTAAAACAATAAAACGATTCCATGTAATAATATAATTATGAGGTTTGGAGTAACTCAACACAATCATACTACAACATGGTCTAGCATTGTGGTATAGGAATCACTAAATAAACAGCATAAATAAAATTATCCAGGACATCAACTATATATTTATCCTACATTGTGATGATATAATATATTTCATCCCATTATATAAACACTCTTTACTTCATGGGGATGGAACTTTGGTATGGCCCTGAGCTCTGTGATGTGAAACATGTCTTTAAGCAATTCGAATACCTTTTTTTCAAGATATCTATATTCATCAGACCATTATTTCTATGTTCTATATAGAACATTACAAGACTTTTAAAAATATTTCAATATTATACTTGAAAATGTACAAAGATTGATTATAAAAATAATCAAAAAAATACATTCCTTTAGGTTCCAAAATTTCCATTTATGAGTTTGAGAAATGCATTTTAAAAAATTATGAACATATATAATTCTCTGAACATACTTCCTTGAAATCTCTATAGATTAATAAATCATTAGATATAGTACTATAAATAAAAATATCATACTAATAAAAAATTGTAACCATAAAAGAAACATAACATAATATTAAAAATTAATGACGTGAAACTAAAAAATAAAAAATACTTGAATATTAATGAATAATAATAACAAATGAAATAAATTTTAATAATTTTTTAAAATTATTTGATAGAAATAATTTTATTATTCATGAGGGTAAAGGTTATCTGATGTGAATCAAGACTCAAGCTAAGGGGTTCTTTTCTGAATCTCATTTATTTTCATGTGATATTAGTCTATTTCCAATATTATCTTATGAATATTATATTAAAATAATATAACATATTATATTCTATTTCCATATTATTTGTGTATTAATTTTCCCTTTACTATTCAAATTAATGATTCTTTTATACCTTATCATGCTTACAAGGGATCTCTCATATTATTTATCATTAACATTATCCTTATGTGTTTATATTACCTATTTACTTTTTAATTATTTTAACTTATAAATAAATACCTCAAAATGAATTTTAATAAAAATTATTTTTTTGAGAATTTTATTATTTACAATAATAAAAGTTATAATCACTACTAAAAAATAGTCATTTAATAGCGCTAAAAAATTATTTTATTGATGATAGAGAAGTGCAAACTACGTAGTGGTATTAAAATCCATAGGCTTTTATCAGTTCTAAAAATAAATGATGAAGGGTTCCTTTATTAATGCTAAAAAATAACTGATAAAGGGGTCTTGTATCAAGGCTTGTACAAGCACTGATAAAGGGGAATGATGCATTTTGCTTTAACAGCACATTGTAGACCTAGTGTTGCCATCACCAAAAACACCATGAAATCAAAAAAAATCAAGTACCAATACATAATTTAAATGAAATAAAATTTACAACACCAATACTATAAAAATAAAATACAATAGACATTTCAAAAAGTGATTTATATAATTACAAAAGTACAAATTATTACATACATTAAAAACATCAATGTTCCTTTTTCCATGGATCCTAACCCTTTATCGAGAAAAATAAAACACCTATATAAAATACAAATTATGATGATATTAATACTATAAAGAAGTAAATTAATTTAACATGTTATATTTAATCTAAACTAGGATTCATAAAAAGTTCATAGTACATCATATTGAGTTGTGGTTGATTCTTGCACGTCACACCATTTCTTGTTCATATTCAATAATTATCTCAATGAAGATTAACTAACTAATTATTTGATAAAAATGATAAGAAAATTAATTAATTAGTAGTATGTATATGATGAGAAAACAATCAAGTTTCTTTTTCTCGTTTTTCATGATGTTATGAATGTTTTAAACTAAAATGTAACTTATATATTCAAAAGATGAACTTCGAGTCATACTAGTCATATTATTAATTATATTGAGGTTTTTATAATTTCTACACACCCCAAATGACTTATTGAAAATTCTCCTAAAGTATCAAAACGGTCTAAAAGTGTTTTCTAAGTTTTGGAAATGTCACTTTCATTTTTTTTAAATATCATTTTAAATAGGAAACGTGCACAATGGGTTATACCAGTCACATCATGCATTAGTTTGACATGATATTTATTAAAATACATCACAAATGACTTATAAATAATTTTTTAAAATTATTAATACAATCCAATCTTGTTTTCTAAATTTTTAGGGAGTGAAACTTTTTGAACTAAAATGTCATTTTTAAATTGATAACAGACACATTGAGTCATACAGGGTACATCGTGAATCAAATTAATGTGAATCTGATTACTGAAAATATAAAATTACTTATGGATCATTTTCCAAAATTATAAAAACAATATAAATGTGTTTACTTGGTTTTGAGTATGTCAGTTTACGTTTTTACTAAAATAAATGTCATTTTCAAAAAAAAGATGCACTTTGACTCATACTAGTCACATTGTGAATCGGATAGAGTTGAGGATAATTAATAAACATCCAAAATGACATATAGATCATTTTAATAAACTATAAAAACAATATTAATGTGTTTTATCAATTTTTATTATGAAACGTGTCTTTTTTACTAAAATGTCATTTTAAATTAGAAACTCGCACTTTGAGTCATATCAGTCACATAATGTGTTGGTTTGAAGTGAGATTGATAACTATGTGTCAAATATTAATTATAAATATTTTTCCAAAATTATCACGATAATATGATTTCATTTTCATATTTTTTAGTGAGTGACAGTTTTTTAATTAAAATGTCAATTTTAAACTAATAACAAACACTTTGATTCATACCGGACACATCGTGTGTCAAATTGAGGTTTGGATGATTCTTACACATTAAAAATGACTTATGGATAATTTTAATAATATATCCAAAAAACATGAATTCTTTTGCTTGGTTTTGAGTAGTTTTGTTCTTCTTTTTACTAAAATTGATGTCAATTTTGAATAAAAATAAGTACTTTGAGTCATTCCAGTCACACCATGCTTCTGATTGAGTTGAAACTAATTACTAAACCTACAAAATTACTTATAGATAATTTTCTAAAGTATCTTAACAATTTGAATTTTTTTATCAATTTTGAGATCATCACCTATATTTTTTACTGAAATGTCATTTTAAACTAGAAACACCCACTTTGAGTCATACCGATCACATCATATATAAGTTTTATGTGAGAATGATTCCTACACATTACAAAAGAGTTATGAATCACTAACAAAAAATTTCAAGATAATCCCATAATTTTTTCTTGGTTTTTAGTGAGTGAAACTTTTTGTACTAAAATGTCATTTTTAAACTAATTACATACACTTTGAGTCATACAAGACACATCTTGTATCTGATTGAGGTGAGGTTGATTCGCGCACATCACAAATGACATATGGAAATTTTTTCTAAAGTATCAAAACAATGTGAATGTTTTTATTTATTTTTTGTTTTTTAGCTTTCTTTTTAATGAAAATTAATGTCAATTTTAAATAAAAAGACACAATTTTAGTCATAGTGAACACAATTTTCTTCGGATTGAGGTGTATATAATTCATACATGTCTCAAATGATCCATAAATTTTTTTTATTCTCTCATTAGGTGTGAATATTCTGTTTTTCTCCCATTTTTAGTCCAATATTTATATCTCTGATCTATTTTGTAACAAATAAAATAATCTTACAACTATTATAGAATAATTTGTCTTGAAAAAAAAATAATGTAAACACAAACAAAGGATTTGAGAAGTTTATTATGTGTACTCTATTGAAAACATCATAAAATCTTTATCTCCATCTTCATACTCTTTTCTCAAATGATTATAATGCGTCCATTTTAGATTTATTTCCATTCTATTAGGTTCATAAAATATTAATTCAGCTCAACAAAGAAATACACATAAGATATTTGTTATTATTGTTGAATGTTACAGATATTTATGATCAGGAAAATCCAAAATTTATTTATTTCAAAGAATTTTAGTTTTCTTTAAAGAAGATGGGTAATTAAATTTAAAAAAATATTTACTCCATTATGGTAGGTGCTATCCTCTGAATTCATTCAAAGGTGTAAGTTATAGAAATATAACTTCCTCATTAGCTCCTCTCCTAAACATTTGTCATTGAATTTTTTATTTGACACACATTATCCATCACTTGTGGACATAAACCTAATATGCTTGAAATTATCTAGGTAGTAGTTGTACATGGGATGACTACTGCACGAATTAGTACAAGAAACAAAAAATAAATGGGTGATAAGTCTCAAGAAACAAATTAAAACAATTGTTGTTCAGAATACGAGGTTGATGAGAATGATAGTTATACTTTATTGTGTACTATAATGGGTGTATTTCCTACCATTTGTGATAATTTCACCATTAGACCAATTTATTAACTTTTGACATATTTAATGTTATATTTGGGGGGGTACACACATTTTTTATGTGATTCGGGGGGTTTAGGTGGATATATTCTATTTTATATGATTCTTTTGGGACTTTATGAGTTATATACTTATCAGAGAAATCCACTTTTAATACATTAAATCCTTTAACTATAACTAGTCCTGCCTCTATTAAAATAATTCATAAAGGTTTTCTTAAATCCCCAAAATAAATGAAAATATAATATAGTCAATTAAGTAATAATAAGAAACAAAAATATGATAAATAAGAATAGTAAACTCTCATTCAATAAAATATAATATATAAAAGTTTATTGCTAAATCATTTTAATAAATAAAGATTTATTTCATATAAATGGTTGGTAATCAAATATTTCCTGGGGTGGAACCAATACATGTAGACCTAAAATGATGAATAACAAAAAAAATATAATAATTATTCCAGTATATATAGAATTTGATAACCTCCATTTTATTTTTTAGAACAAGTGATGTATAAACATATTGAATTATTAAATTTAATATGAATGGTATATCAAATATTTGAAAAAATATAAATATAATAATTTCTATTTAAAATCCACATGGAATGAGGAAAATAATTTAAGTACAAGAATATAACTAATAATGATAATGGTTTTAAACATCTAATAATTCTCTATTGATAAATTTATTCAAGAATTATGTCTAGAAAGGTTGCAAAAACGAATTATTTTCAAGAAAAAAAGAGTAGTATTTATAAAAAAATAATTTTCATGGCTAATATGGGTTTTATGGTTATTTTGAGCACGTAGTATAAAATATTAATCCTAATGAGATAAATATTAGTAATCATGTAAGATACAAAGGTTTTGAGTAAAATTGGAGATGACCCACTCTTACAAAAAAATTGTTTTGAATATAGATGATTCATCATATGTAAAAGTAGATAATGAATTTAAATCATTGAATTAACTCTATTGAACATGTGGAAAATTAAATGGTTTTATGAAGGATTTTCTAAAGTTTTGAAAAACATAGATTAATTTGAAGAGATAATTAGAAATGTATTATATGAAAAATAATTTAATGTATGATGAATTTAAAATTGATGTTACACAAAAGGATTTACAAAAGAAATTTCCATTCATATTTTGTATTGGATATTCATATCACATGATAGTTAAATCCTTTTATCATAATAAATATTCTTTTATCAAACTATAATATGAGAAGTAATAGTTTGGTAATGAATAGAATATAGTTACAATATTTTAGGGAGGTCCCCCCAAGTGTAGTTTCCTTCTCCTTATGGTGGTGAGTTAGTAAATTATTGATCCATCATATAATGGTTATTGAGGGACTCAAGAATTACAAATTTTAGAATGTTCAATATATGATCATGCTCATGTAGTTTGGGATACCCCTATTGGGAATTCTTCTTGCATATTCTCTATTTGGTGGTTATTGACATTTGATTAAACTAGTGATCTTCAAATGTGAGCTCTCACTGAACATAATCAAAAAAATTAATCGGAATGTCTAGATGAGTTATTGTAATGTTAAAAGGAATATGGGTATTACATGAAGTGGTCATTTAAATGGGACATTGACCACCTATTGAAATGGGGATATTCCCATGATGTTGTTTTCATTCTTTATCAAGACATACCAATAATACTCCAAAATGAAAGTAGGAATATATTCCTACCCCAATATTTCATGGAGATACTCTAGTGGAAGGGGATCAAATATATGAGTGTGACCATAGGGATATAATAAAGGTAAAGAAAGAATGATGATAAAAAATGAAAATAGATACTTCCAAACAAGAAAGAACTGAGTGAGTATGGGGAGAAAATACATTGTATTGAATCTTTGAATTGTCTGAGAGAAATTAAAGAATATCTACAAAGATAAAATTTATTCGATCCTTAGATCTTTTCGACCCATGAATCATTTGATCTTTGGATTCAAGCCTTAGAATTGTTTGAGCATTGATTTGAACATGGAATCAACGACCAAGAGCACTAGTAACATGTTTCTTCAATAGATTTCTTCAGATATCATTACTGGTTTGTGACTGATTAGTGTTTTTAAATAGTTCATGACACTTTTATCAGCACTTCCAAAAAACACTGATAAAGATCACTTTTATCAGTGCTAAACTAATAATGTCTTATAAAATTCATCTCTATCGATGCTTTTTCCATCCTGGTAAAGTGTTTATAACAATTATTAATAAAAAGTAAATATTTATATATTTATATATATATAATAAATATATATAAATATAAATATTGGAAATGTATTAATTCTTTTAATATATTTACTCTAATTCTATAATTATTAAAATATATAAATATTTACTTATAACTATACATAAATACTTCTTGAAAATATAATATTTATATATTAATAGATTTAAATCATTATATAAATTTATATAATCATATATATATATATATATATAATAAATATATTTATTATTTAAATAAATTTATTATAAATTTTATAATTATTAAAATATATATAATTATTTATTTATAATTAAATAAACTCTTTTTAAATAAATTATTTATTAATTTATTATTATAAATATATAATTGTATAAATATAGTAAATATACATTTATAAATATATTTTTTTAGTACTATTTTTTTACAAATATATTTCTAACATTACTATTGAGTACTTAATCTTAAGTGTATGCATGCTAAATATTAGTGAAATTGAATAATTAAAACAGAGTACGCTTAAACAATATTCAAAAAAAAATATTTGTTTTATTCTTTAAATATAAATTATTAAAAAATATGGTTATATACGAAATAAAGAAGAATACATATTAAAATATTAAAACATAGTAAATATACATATATATATACAACAAATGATAGAAATTGATTATACTCCTAAAAAAATAAAAACATAAATCATAAATCATATTAAAAATCAATTATTAACTAACTATAATATATTTAAAAATAAATAAATAAAATGTACCGATTAAAGATATTATATTCAAAATTAATTATGTTTTAATGAGATTCTGAAATGGATACTAAAATTTTAATGAATTGCATAGATATTAGGAGTATCTGTTTTTATATAAGATATTTTTAGTTACATAAATATTTCATTGTGTGTGTTGTATATAAAAATTCATTAATTATATATATGTGATATCAATATAACACTTATTTGATCTATGTTAAATTGAAAAATAAAAGGACATTCAATTATGTCCATTACTCGATGCAATTAGTAAGTACTTTTAATTCATATTAATTTTTAATTATAAACCATTATTCACTAAATATATAACTATTTAATGTAAATAATTAATATTTTTTATTATATAGATCATATTCATATGCATTCATATATATTTATTTATTTAAGATATACTATTTATTCACACTAAGAATTATTTAAATAATAATAAATTTAATATTTTTATCACTTTATATATTTTATATTTTTATTTGTTTAATTTAGATTTTACATATATCTATATATTTAATATATTCTATTTATTCATATTTATAATTTTTATACAGTATAATCAATTTTTTCATTTGTATCAATAATTATTTCATTAATTAAAATTTTAATACTTTTTAATAAACTCATTAAAAGATTTTATTTATTTAATTATTTCATTTTATTTGGACCTTTATCAATGTTACAAAGAAAACACTAATAAAGGGTACTATATATTATGGCTAAAAATCATTGATAAAGGGTACCTTTTATAGGCTCTAAAAAAGCACTGATAAATGGTACCAATAATCAGCACTCAAAAAGTGCTGATAAGAGGTACCCTTTAACAGATCTTATTTTAGCACTCAGAATGGGAACTTTTATCACTGCATTTTTCTAGAGCTTTTGAAGGAATTTTTTGTAGAATTGAATACCCCCCACCCCCACCCCCCATTCCATAACAAAATAACAATAAATCCATACCAAGAAAGAATTAAAAAATTCCCAAAATGTCAATTGGAATACATTTCTCTAAATCCAAAAGTCTAGAAAATATATTTGAAGAATATATTATCCATACAAAGAACTATATTTTAATAACATCATCAACTAAAAGGAAAAAATCTGAAAAAAAAACAAAATCACATAGATAGAACAAACCAACCCATAACTAACACGGAACAAGCACAAAACCCCAAACCAAACCAATAGAAAACCCATGTTAAAATAGAAACCAACAAACAATGACCTAAGATCTCGAACCCACCATAAAGATACTTGAATTCCAATTGAACATGACACATTTATCCTCCTATTGTTTGAAAACATATTCCAACAAAATTGTACACACCTCATACCCACTAAGTATTGTAAATTAGGTTTCTTGGGCATCATCACAATATCCTCAATCCATGATTTCCCATCACACTTCTCACCATCAACTAATATCCATCATTCCCACCCCTATAATCTATTATTGATTATGTCATCTCACTTCATAAGATAATTACCTAGGAAGAAACATCAATAGCCAATGAAAAAATAAACACTATAAACAAGAATCAATAAATTAAATATAAAATAAACAAAAACACTACAGAGAATCAATCAAACTAAAACAACTCATCTTTGATGATTTATATTCTCAAGTCATTAAACCCAATTTATTAAGAACATATCCCATATTGGCTATAAATTATTGTGTGAACAAATCCAAAATAACCACACCATATACAAATAATTCCAATAGAGAGAACTAGATGAAACATATAGTCTTCAATGAATAAGATAACAGACTAATCGAATCCATAAATTTAAAAAAATAACAACAAGTGGAATCCCAAATAAATACACCCTAAAAATAATTGAAATGAACACCTCATTAATAATGAGGGAAGACCAACCGAGATACCCAACCACCTAATTCAAAATAACCTAGACCCAAAATGAATATAAGTGGAAACCTATAATAACATATGTGATTTTATTTTTGGTCGATACCATCTCTAAACCGTCGGCCTCTCTAAAACCTATCCACAGGGAATCATGATGATTTTTTTTCCCCCGGGAATCATCACCTATAAATGAATTAGTCAAAGTTCAAAAAAAATCACAAACCCTTACAACAAAAATTATAAAATTTCTGTATAATAGTTATGATAATTGAGGTGAATCCAATAAAAATAGAGGATTAACCCTAGCATAATTAATCTTTCCTGATTTCTTATAAAACAATTTTATAGTGAAATTTTTTTAAGAAAATATATTTAAAAAACTGAATGTAAATTTTCCCTGAATATATATTCCTCATAAATAAGATATTTCTCATCTATTTATAAAAATATATATATTAGGATTTATGTTTCTATCATTATCCCCATTTGACAACAACATACACAGAATATCTAAGAGATGGTACAAAACACCATAACTAATCCTTGATAATTTTGTGGTAAAACTCCTATCATCAACCCTGGATTTTGATTATTATCTTTAGGATACTATTTAGAAAATAAATCTTCTTCTTATTCATCAATATGATCATACTCCATCTTGATGAATCATGCATCCACTATTCCCCTGATAAAGTGGTATTTTATATCTTTTTCCTTTGATCAATAATGGAGAACTAATATCCTTAAAATATGTATAACACTTTGATTATCACATCCGATTAGTAAGGGAACTGTAATCTTTACTCAAAAATCCTCTCATTGTCACTTGATCCCCATGTGTTGAATCATTTTTTAGTTAGTAGTATCATATTATTATTTCCTTTTTATTAGTATATTATAATTTTTATTGTTTCTATTCCATTTAATACACTATTCTTCTTAGAAAACCATTCCACCAACCATATACATTCATTCCAAAATAATTCCATCAAAATCAATATTATCATAACCAAAAAATCAAGATTTCCAATACAATTGTATTTAAATAGAAGAGAATATAGTTATTTTTATGTATGTTAGAATCTATTTATTTATTATGAAATGTGATTTCTTTGGAACTATTTTATACCATGGAAATCGTATAAAAACATACAAAACATAAACTCAAAAGTCTCAAATATATCAAAAACCTAATAATATTTTTGAACTCATTTTGATTGAACTCCTTTCCACATTCATAAAAATCTTTGTCAAAATTAAAATTGTGGTAGAAACTATCCATGCATCCTATATTCCAATATTCTTAAGTGACCCTAAAGTATATTTCTCTTGATAAATAAATGTAATACCCTTCTATTGAGATCTAAAAAGTCCCATGAAGTAACTCATTTCTCCCAACATTGAGATCTAAAATATCATCTTCATTCGAATGTAAAAAATTATTGAAAACATATTCTTCAGTTAGAGTAGTTATTTAATCATTTACATAGATTATAAATTTGTGAGATACCTTCTCAAATTCTTTAAAACATAGGTTTAGGTCCACTCTTCCATTCATAAATCATAGTGAATTAAAATATGTTTCAAACATCAAATAGTATTCTCTCAGATATTTTTTTAATCCATAATTACATATCTTTATCTTTCAAAAATATATCCCATAATCTCTTTGTTAATATCCTTTTAGTTCTCAATATACACCATATATTTATTTTCTCCATTTAGAACTAATAATATCACGTCTATCAGTAATATTTTGTATCTCCATTGTATACTAAAAGAAAGAAAATTCATTATAGTCTTGAAATAATAAACTAGAAATATTGTATTGTTGAAGTAAATTAATATCACATTAAAATAAATTTTTCATATGTTCTTTAACAAATGTCTTATCACATAACCATTCTTATCTAAATTGTGATATAGCACCCACTTTATTCCTATAAGATTATTTAATTTTATCTTTTGAACCAACTTCATAATTTTATTATTTTTAGCCAAATATAATCCCACATTATTTTCTTGAATCCACAATTGATTCTTCAAATAATTACATTCACTCCTAATTAAAATTTATAAATTAGAGAGGTATAAGAATCGTTAATAAAATGCCTCCAAGATTGTACCATTTTTTCACGATCACCAGTGATTTTCTCGACCAACATTTTTTCGTTAATCATGGATCAATTGAATTCATTCATTATTAATCACTGGATATGGATAAATATATATCCTCTTTATAACCCTAGCACACGACTTCTACATTTACATTATTATTTTATTATTGTTCAGTTAATTATTCATCATCTTCATTAACTCTATTAAGTGGATCTTATTGTCTACACTAATTTGATAAGTTCACAAACACATTCACATTAGTTGAATAAACATTGATTTTATATTTATTTATATAATCGTGATATAATTTTATATTTGGTTGATATATATAAGGAATATGTAAGACACCTAAATACAAGTATATTATTACCCTAAAATAAGTCAATGTGTTTGATATATTTATCAACACACAATAACAAACATAAATGAAACCAATATATGTTTAGAAAATTAAATTCCTAGCCATTGAATTAGTGGGAATGAATAAGATTACCCAATTTAATAATTATATGAATATATAAAATTATAGATACATTTAATATTGGTGAAATTCAACTCGTTTACCTAAATTGACTAATAAGATGATTTATTGGTCATAAAAGTATTTTTTTTTTAAAAATTACTTTTTTAGGATATTCATTTCTATTTCATGAAACCTATAATTAATGATAAATTATGTTTGGTATTGATAATTATCTAAAACTAATTTATTAGTTATATAATATGAAATAATAATAATATGTAATATTTGAAAATATAATTCTCCATTAAAAACGGTTTTCATTATATTTTATGATTTTATTCAAAAATTGATTTTATAAATTTTATAATTTAAAATTAATAAAAATTAAGATAATTTTTTAATTCCCCATTTTAAAAAGACTAAGAATAAATTTATTACCTTCTTCTACAATGTTTTTTTATTCAAAAAATATTGTTTTCACAAAAAATGAAGTTTTTATGATTTTATCATAATATAAGAATGATCTATAAGATTAAAAAATCATTTAAGTGATAAAATATGAATATATGGAATAAATTAATTAATTTTAAAATATTTTTTAATCTAATAAATACAATTTAAAACAGAATTATAATTAATTAAAATTCTACTTTATTAATGACCCAAACTATTATAAATAAAATTTCCCATGCATTTTTTTTAAATGTCTTATTATATAATATGGTTATAAAAAATGCATGCACTAATTTTGTTTTATTATTCTCATTGGATTTGAATACTGGTACATATCATTACCATTATTAATAATGTTGTCAAAAAGTGATCACATGAATTGTATAAATATAGGGTTTTAATAAATCGAATTGTTAGAGACAAAGGATGTGATGATCTCAACTAGTAGGATTTTACATTATACATCAAATATATCATCGCTTATGAAGGAGATATCATTTTTGGGATTTTCCAATGGCCAAACCCATGCTTATATCCAACAACGTAATCTTGATATAAAACTTTTACAAGAGAAGATCAACCTCATTAGGATCACGACCCATACCATGTTCATTGAACCGCCCCATGAAAGTACCACTATTTCACTCTTTTATCTTTGAGCATATTATGGTGTATTAAAGGGATATGAATCAATACCCTAGATATATAATATGCACATTATTTTTTATATAATAATGAACATATTTCTATCCAATTATTTCTACATTGTAAATGATTTTTATTTTGATACAATAAATCAAAAAATGTATTTTTGGTTAATATTAAAATTCAATTAATGAATTTATAGATAAATGTATTTTTTGAAATTAATAAAATTTAAATAAAATATTATTATTAAATAATTTTTATCAAATTTAAATGATCATATAATTTTTATGAAGTCAATTGTAATTTTTATAATGGTCCAAAATATGTTTTTATAAATAAACCAATCATTATCAATAAATGTCAGTTTTTATTTTAAAAATGAAAATTAGTATATTTATAAAATTATTTATATAAAATTATTATAATTTTTGGAATCAATACTGAAAAATTTTCCAATTCTGAATTTTTCATAATTTTCTGATACAGTTTAATTTTCAAGTAAAATTAGAAATCGTAAAAATATAATTTGCATTTTATAAAATCACAAACACCAAAAACTGATATAATAATTAATTTAAATGATATCATTGACCGAATATATGTTTTAAATCAAAAATAATGTTATTTTTAGTTTATTTGATTTATTTTTTAAATCTATTATAAAACCTCCAAGACTTATGACGTATTTTAAGATTTTAAAATCATTTCATTAAGAGTGTGACTCACCTCCAAATCAACATGGGTAATATTTTAACAATTTCTTCCCTTGGATTTATAAAATAATTTATAACACTCCCATTTGGAAAACAAACATGGGAAAATCAACGGTTTGGTTTGAGGTTTTGTATATTTTTTTATATAGAGTCCAAAACCTAAATAATAAATAAATCTCCCTCCTTTCCTATATAAAAAACTTCAATATCCCATTTATATTCAAAAAACATTATTATATCACATAAAAACTCTTCCCTACACTCCATAGAGTCCTCCCAAGGAACCCTTATGCTTTCAAGAAGCCCCTCTCGAGCCTTTGTAGTCACACACTCAAATAAGGGATCATCCACCCTCCTCTTTTATCAAGGACTCCTTTTATGTAATGCCTTTTACATTCATTTTATTATGATGAGATATGTTATTCCATATTCCCGTTATTATCCATTTTATGTGAAATTTATTATATCTTCATTTTAATCTCATTAAACCTCCCATTATCATTTATTTACACCTGTTACCTTGCTGATATTTTGTAAGGATTATTTTCTCTATTCATGATTCTTCATTAACATGTGAATTCTATTTCCAAATTTATAATGTTGGGATATGATTTTACATGGACCTGTTACTTACCATTTTATTTCAAAATAATGAGGGACCCCTTTTTCTCCCATAATTCATTTTTATAAATTCTTATGTAATGTCGTTATGCAGCCGAAATTTCACCAAGATTTCCATGCCATGAAAGTTGTGTAGTAAATACCATACGCATTATTCTATCAGGGGTATTCACCATTATGTATATATACTTATTTATTTGTGACTTACATTTATTAAATCTATATTCCTTGATAATGGAATAAATTTATGATGATGAATGAATCCATTCCGTATGATCTATGTTGGATACTTAAGCATGAGAATGAAATAATAATGATGGGTGCACCCAAATAATGCTCCAATGCATTTGGTAAGGTTTAGTATCATGATATTTCATGTTGGGATAGGTGTATACCTAATTCCTTTATGTGAATTTGTCCACCATTAATTCTTAGTGGTTTTTCCTTGACTAATGTTCATGACTTAGTGTTTTATGTTGTTGCCACATTTACCATATTATGATTATCATGTTATATCATGCCTTAATATTCAAGTTTATTTTATTCATAATTTATATGAATATTTTATAATATGTATCACTTATTCCATGTTTATTCCGTTTCTAGGATTTATAGCTCAATCTGTTCTTATGTAATGTACCTGATTCTCAAAAGAAAATGTACTTATTCATAATTTTGGCTGTACTAAGTGTACTTTTATGTAATAAAACATGAATTAATGTTTAATGAAGAATTGGTTTTTATAATTGGTAACTTAAGAAATGTTTAGTTATTTTTCATATTAGGATTAGAGAAATCTAGAAAAATTCTTATGGATAAGACTAAGTATAAGATAACAGCCCAAAATTTTGTAAAGTATAGAGTAAGTGTTTTATCTAGAAAATATATCTATATCTATATAGAACAAGTGGACATGGTTTTGGCACAGATTTAATTAGTAGTAACAACTATAACAGGGTGTTCCGGTCCTCAATTAGGATAACTTTGTACATGAAAATGGTTTGGACTATGCACATATTTTCACACTCTCAGGGGATATACATTGTTAAATCCAAAAGCTCATTAGGAACCACAATTAAGGGAACAAAAAAATCCCATAGGAATATATGTCATGAAATATATCATGCATAACCTAGATTGAAGCCTATAAGCTCGTAAGTTATGGAGGTAAATTAAATTTATAAGTTATCCCTTTAATTTCATTCGATTACCCTTAAGGTTTTTAATTGTTTCAAATACTCATCCCTAATTTCCCATTTATTCTAGCCAATGACCGAAAATAATAGAAATTCGGTAAATAATGAATGTGAATGGAAATGTGATGACTGCACTAATGAGATACATCATCTGATGGGAGAAGGAATCGAAATATTTGTTGTGAAGACCCTTAAATTTCAAGGAAATTTTTTTCTTAATTTTATTTGGAATTTTACAAGAACGTAGTTTCTGACGGCACCTGATTCTGAGGCCCGGTGTGCCTGGAATCATTTTCCAAAAATTGGCTTGGGTACGTTCAGTGAACGAACTAGCGGGTTTTTCTAACTTTTGAACCGGTGCTCAAAATCAAATTCTAAGGGCACCGATGGAATCGTAGCGCCAGTTTTTTCTTAGAATCTCCTCTTCCTGAGTTGCGTTTTCTCGGGTGTGGGTTTTAATTTTTTGGGCTTTAAGTTAAGAAATAAAATAATGTGGTACGACAAACTTTATTTTATTTCACTTCAAGCTGCTTAAAGCTGCTTAAGCTAAGTTGAAGCGGGTAGGGTGGAACCCAAAATATCCTACCCTCTTGGTAGGATATTTGTGAGGTGGGGCCCGCATGAGCCCCACTGTTTCTTTTCCGCTAAGTAATGCACCCGCGAAAACCCCTTTTAAATGAAAGTCAACTGACACGTTTTCTAAATTCATTAAGCCCCTATTAATTGGGCGGTTAGTTCATTGAAATTAATTCTATGAATTAATTGTTCGTTACTTATCTTTTTTTTTCAAATTCTTTAGTGGATAATAAAATAAGATGAGGACTTATTTTATTATGGGGTTGTTGTGTTAATCCTTTAGAGAATCTCTAAAGATCTTCATCCTCCTTCGCTAAGAACGTGAAGAACGCGAAGAACGCGAAAAACGCGAAGAACACCGAGCCCTCGGAGATCGACGACGCGATGCCGAGTACCGAGACGCCGACGCTTCTTTCGTGACGTTCTTTCCCCGCGACAATCTTCGATCGGCATCTTGAGCTTATCTACACGACGCCGAGTACCGCGTGACAGTGATGCCCTTCCACGACGTGACGATCCTTTTCTTCCGCGATGGTCAATTCTGTGACGAACTCGCGTCCGACGACGATGTTGAGGTAGGGGTCGTTTTGAAAATGTTAATACCCATGTTTGTCTTCCTCCAAGGCAAGAATGCGGACCAACCAATTAAAAAGTTGGTCCACGGATTATTATTGCAGTTCGAGGTTTATCAATTGCTGGGAATTATGGTCTTGTTTCAAACTGCTAACGCGGTGGGTGCTGACAAACGAACAAGTCCGAACCAACCGCCCTTTTTGTTCTTGGTGTGCGGAACAGCGGACGACGACAAAACGGGCCGCAGAGACGATTTGTTGATTCCACAGTGAATAACGGGACCCAGGATGAGCTACAGTGCAGACAGAAAGGAAATTGGACCAGCGGAGCAACTCCGGTGGCCCGCGGACTCCACCGGCGGCACGGGTCGCCGGCGCGGCGGCGCCGGCGGCCTAAGGCGGTGGCTCCCGGGAGCACCGCCGGACGGACCCTCCGCAGCTGAAGCCGCGGCGGTAGTAGCGTGGTCCCGCGACCGCGCGGGACCGGAGAGTGGGACGCGGCAGCCCGGCCACGTCCACTGGCGAGGGCAGCCCCACGCGGGGCCGCGGCTTCTCTTCACGCGGGGGCAGTACGCCCCCCGCGGTTTCCCTTGCTGGGCCGCTCGGCCGAGCCGAGCCAAGCCGAACCGCCGGCCGGGTCACGCCCAGGCTGGGCCGGGCCGGGTCGCGCCCAACCGGATCAGACCCGAACCTGGATCAGGTCGACCCAGTTCGGGCCTACCCAGGGGGGTCGGGTCGGGTCGGTCCGGGCCCAGACCCCCCGTTTCCAGACCTTTTCGGTCTTTTGCTCATAACTTGAGCTACGGGCCTCCGAACGACGCGCTGTCAGTGGTGATATGATACTTGGATCGAGACGGGCATTTCGGTATATCACATTCAAGGTTTCGGAATACTTTGCATACATCTGGTTTGGTTCGTACACGAATCCAACCGGGCCCTCGGAGCGGAAACGCTCATATCTTGAGCTTCAGACGTCCGATTGACGTGTCGTCGACTTTGTTGAATTCCTCTAAGTGAGACGGATCTTTTGGCTTACTCCGCTCGAGTTTTGGATGCAGGTTGAGTATGGTAGGGTTGGTTTTTACTTAAAAACCAACCAGGCCCCTGGGATGAAAAGGCCAATAACTCTCAGACCGGGCGTCTGATTGACCCACTGTCTGTTGCGTTGAGTTCCTGTTGACGATACGGAACTTTTGGATACATCAACTCCAGACTTTGTGTCAGTTGATGTATCAGCCTCTCGGCTCGTGGAGCGGACCCTCCTGAACGAGCTTGCTGTGTGCGGGAACCCTAGAGCTGGCTACGACTGCGATGATGATGAAAATAGTATGGGAATCCTCCGTGTTTTCAGCAGTGACCACTACGGTACATCTTGGGATACATCAACTCCTGAATACATGTCAGTTGATGCATCGACCTCTTAGCTCGTGGAGTGGACCCTCCCGGAACGAGCATACTGTGTGCGGAAACCCTAGAGCCGATTGAGACTTGACGAATGCTGATGGAACGACTCGGTGTGTTATAGATAGCCCAGTGGGGAGCGCTTGGTTGTAGCGGCAGACCCACGGTGGAGGAGCGCTTGGTTGTAGTGGCAGACCCGCGGTACTCAATAGAAGGAGTACCTCTGGAGGCTATGAGGGGGAGCGCTTGGTTGTAGCGGCAGACCCACGACGGAGGTGCTCTTGGTTGTAGCGGCACGGGGGAGCGCTTGGTTGTAGCGGCAGACCCACGACGGAGGAGCACTTGGTTATAGCGGAACCGGGGAGCGCTTGGTTGTAGCGACAGACCCACGGCGGAAGAGCGCTTGGTAGTAGCAGCACGGGGGAGTGCTTGGTTGTAGCGGTAGACCCACGGCGGAGGAGCGCCTGGTTGTAGCGAAAAACCATGGTACTCAACAGAAGGAGTACCACTAGGGGATATAAGGGGGAGTGCTTGGTTGTAGCGGTAGAACCATGGTGGGAAGCGCTTGGTTGTAGCAGCAGTCCCACAGTACTCGATATGTGGAGTACTACAGCAGTCCAAGGTTAGAGGGAAGCGCTTGGTTGTAGCGGCATACCCACTGAACTTGATGGAGAAGGAGTTTCCCAATAGCTATGGTTTCAACTTCATGATCGATCCTGTGTGGGTCATTGTGGGGGTTAGTACCTATCAATCCTTTGTGGGTCTGGAGGCTTAGATGAATCAGTGGCAGTATCTGATCATCTCTATCATCATACGAAGAAGTACCTGTGTGAGCTGAATCCTGATTTTCTTTCCTTTGTGGGTTGTGTTGTGCTATCCTGTGTGGATTTGCGTTTTTCTTTCCTTTGTGGATTGTGTTGTGCTATCCTGTGTGGATTTACGTTTTGTTTTCCTGTGTGGACTGGGTTGTACATGGGTTCGGATGTTGGAGCCAAAAGAGAATTGATGACTTAGGTATATGTATGGGAATATACCTAAGTCGTGTCGGATGTTACTTCTTGATTGTATCTTTCCTTTGTGGTTTATCCTTTGTGGATTCTGGGAGACCTTCGGGGGTCTCGGGGTCCCTACTGAGTAGCTTATACTCACCCATGCACGGGTTATGCCCGCACTACGTTGTGTTGGTTGTAGATGACGAACAGCGCTGATCGTGTTTGAAGCTTGTGGAGTAGAACGGTACCTGGAGGTGGACCACTGGGCGAGACGTACTCGGAGTGGTCGGCTGGAACCGAGGAGCAGTGGAGGCTATCTGTACCCACCCATCAGGTGGTATTTTCAGTGGAAAGCTCGGAATTGCGGCTTCACTTTTCAGTTGCTAATTTTCCCTTTCTAGTTGTACTTTACTTTCAGTATGGGTTTGTATACTGGCCCACTTACTTTTCCGCACTTACTGTTGTACTAGTTTTTACTTAGTGTTTACTTCTGCTTACTTGCTCTGTGGTGTTTGTGGTTTACTTTACAAAGGCAATGCCTTCCCTTTTTTTGGGATTTACGCCTTGGTGCTAGTCGCTAGCCCCTGGCCTATGGAAGGCGGGCTTGGGGTAGTCACAGCACGGGCCCCGAGGACGGGTTGTGACAAATTGGTATCATAGGAGTTCGGTTCTACCGCAGAACCTTGGGACTCGGATCTTTTCTATGTGAAGCAATAGTGTTAAGCATATTGAGTGTGGTTATCAGTACAGGGAGCCCAGTATTGGTGCGGCGGCCGACGTATCCGTACACCAGGACCCTGACTTCTGATTTCTGACTTAATGCATGAAAACATTGATTGCATGTGTGTTTCAAGTTTTCTTTGTGATTACTTGTATCAGCTCACCAGGTATACTGTTCTGACCGTGGCGCACCTGTTTCTTTTTTAGGATGGCCCCACGACGGCAGCCAGCTAGGGTTCCGAGAGTTGAGCGTGATGACATCCCGCTGAGCGATGAGGCCTCGGTGCAGGTCCCTTTAACAGCAGAGGCAACGGCGGTACCTCTACCCACTGAGCCACCAATGCTTCTAGCCCCAGCCGCTGACGATGCACGTCACCTTAGTGCACTGCATGAGTTCCAGCACCAGTGACCGCCCAGGTTCTGCGGGGAGACGGACCCCCAGGCAGTCGAGGACTGGCTGGAGGCGGTTGTATGAGTTTTCCGATTAGTGAGGACACCATCAGACCTTATGGTGGTCCTTGCAGCGAGCCTCCTGCAAGTGTCAACAGGAAAAAGGTGGAGCTTGATGCTCCAGGTGCACGACGAGGCATCACTCCTTTGGATGAACTTTGAGAGCCTTTTTCGCTCAGAGTTCATCCCATCCACCCTCTGAGTGGTGCGCATCCAGGAGCTACTATAGCTGCGGCAGGGCAGCATGACAGTAGAACAGTACGCGGTGAGGTTTACTGATCTCTCGCGCTATTCCACAGACATGGTATGGGACCCATTCTTCAGGGCCCGAACCTTCGAGCAGGGGCTCAGGCGAGAGATCAGAGCTTCAGTTGTTTCTCACAGCATTCCGACACAAATAGTGGTGTTGGAGTGAGCCCTCTTAGTAGAGAGTTTCCTTGCTGAGCAGTCTCCAGCAGTCTGACCCACCACTAGCCGGCATGCGACAGAGTCTTCTGCAGTGGGCAGTAGACAGATGATGCATGGGTCCAAGAGGACTAGACCTACTGGTGGTCGACCGCGTGACACAGGATCGTTTGTGTGAGGCACCCGGGGTGGACAATGACTTACCATGAGCGGACAGTGTTACTCCTGCGGCGGGGTTGGTCGCATGGCTCGTGACTGTCCGACCCGCCATACGAGTGACCAGAAGATGAGCGAAGGACCTCCCAGGCAGAGGCAGAGGTTCGATCGAGGCGGATCGCGTGGAGCAGGAGACCGTGGCAGGGGAACTGGCCATGCAGCTGGAGGTGGGCGACGCTTCGAGGTGTTTCCACCACCACCACCAGGAGGTCCACCCCGACCGCAGGGAGCTGGTGGACATGGGATAGCTCAGCTTCAGGCAGTTGAGGCCTACGATCATGGAGATCCGAGAGCAGATGGACAGGAGCGGGACTAGCTCCAGACCTGGAGACTTTTTTTTATGCTGCTTCTAGCGTTGTTGATGTTTTTTTGTAGATGTTTTGTGTCTTTTTACTTTGAGCTGCAGTTATAAAAGACCCTTTTCTTTTGGCGTTTACCTTCCTTTCCTCTCTTTATGTTGTTACTAAGAGGTTCCGGTTTAAAAACCATTGACTTGACCCTCACTTTGAGATACCTACTGGAGGAGACCAAATGACCACACACTGATGCCGACAGTGTAACTCAACCCTTGGAGATGAGTGTAACAGTTGGATCTCTTGGTAGTAGCTTCGAGGCCTTACGACGTCATCCTTGGCATGGGTTAGTATCATCCATGATGGGATTGACTGTATTAGGAGAATAACATGGTTCATCCAGGGGATGAGACCATATTTCTCTTCTCGGCAAAGAATAAATCTCAGCAGCTCTTGTAGGACTAGAAAGGTCCAAGTCATCCATGAGCGGATGAGGACAGCTCAGAGCCGGAAAAAGTCTTGTGCTGACAGAAGGCGGAGGCTACTAGAGTTCGAGGATGGTTACCACGTCTTTTGGTGTGTCTCACCTCGACGTAGATTACAGAGTTTTGGCTGAGGCGGAAAGTCGTCTCTACACTTCATCGGACCATTCCAAGTCCTCAGCAGGTTTCGAGAGGTGTCTTATCTCCTGGCTCTACCACCTCAGTTGCACCGGGTGCACGATGTCTTCCACGTATCTCAGCTGAGGAGATACGTTCATGACCCGATGCACATCATTGACCATGGGGAGCTAGACGTTGATGATGGGGTGACTTTTGCGGAGGTCCTGGTGGAGATCGAGGATCGACAGGAGCGGGTCCTACGTGGATGGTCGATTCCTCTGGTGCGCATCAGATGGCAGCACGAGAACCTCCAGGAGAGCACTTGGGAGCGGGAGGCTCAGATGTGTGCTCAGTACCCACATTTGTTTCCCTAGTTTATGATGTATCTTTATGGGGACATAAATCCCAGAGGTGGGAGTGATGTGAAGACCCGTAAATTTCAAGGAAATTTTTTTCTTAATTTCCTTTAGAATTTTACAAGAACTCAGTTTCTGACGGCACCTGATTCTGAGGCCTGGTGTTCCCGGAATCATTTTCCGAAGTTTGGCTCGGGTACGTTTAGTGAACGAACGAGCGGGTTTTTCTAACTTTTGAACCGGTGCTCGAAATCAAATTCTGAGGGCACCGATGGAATCGCATCGCCAGTTTTTTCTTAGAAATGCCTCTTCCAGAGTTGTGTTTTCTCGGGTGTGGTTTTTAATTTTTTGGGATTTAAGTTAAGAAATAAAATAATGTGGTACGACAAACTTTACTTTATTTCATTTAAACCCGCATAAAGCTTCTTAACTTGAGTTGAAGCAGATAGGGTGGAACCCAAAATATCCTACCCTCTTGGTAGGATATTTGTGAGGTGGGGCCCGCACGAGCCCCACCGTTTATTTTCCGTTAAGTAACTCACCCGCGAAAACCCCTTTTAAATTAAAGTCAACTGACGCGTTTTCTAAATTCTTAACGCCCCTATTAATTGGGTGGTTAATTCATTGCAATTAATTCTATGAATTAATTTTTCGTTACTTATCTTTGTTTTTAAAATTCTTTAGTTGATAATAAAATAAGATGAGGACTTATTTTATTATGGGGTTGTTGTGTTAAACCTTTGGAGAATCTCTAAATATCTTCATCCTCTTTCGCGAAGAACGCGAAGAACACCGAGCCCTCGGAGATCGACGACGCGACGCCGAGTATCGCGATGCTGATTCTTCTTCCACGACGTTCTTTCCCCGCGACAATCTTCGATCGGCATCTTGAGTTTGTCTAAGCGACGCCGAGTACCACGCGACAGCGACGCCCTTCCGTGACGCGACGATCCTTTTCTTCCGCGACAGTCAATTCCGTGACGAACTCGCGTCCGACGATGACGTTGAGGTAGGGGTCGTTTTGAAAATGTTAAAACCCATGTTTGTTTTCCTCCAAGGCTAGAATGCGGACCAACCAGTTAACAAGTTGGTCTGTGGATTATTATTTCGGGTCGAGGTTTATCAATTGTTGGGAATTATGTCCTTATTTCAAACTGCTAATGCGGTGGGTACGGACCAATGAACAAGTCCGAACCCACCGCCCTTTTTGTTCTTGGTGTGCGGAATGGAGGACGACAACCAAACGGGCTGTAGAGATGATTTGTTGATTCTACAGTGAAGAACGGGACCCGGGATGAGCTACAGTGCAGACGGAAATGAAATCGGGCCAGCGGAGCAACTCTGGTGTCCTGCGGACTCCACCGACGGCCGGAGGCGGCGGTGCCCTGGCGCGCCGCCGGACGGACCCGCCGCGGCTGAAGCCGCCACGGCAGCAGCACGGTCCCGCGACCACACAGGACCGGAGGAGCAGGACGCGGCGGCCTGGCCACATCCGCTAGCGAGGTTGGCCCCACGCGGGGCCGCGGTTTCTCTTCACGCAGGGGCAGCATGCCCCCCGCGGTTTCCCTTACTCGCCTGCTCGACCGAGCCGAGCCAGGCTGACCCGCCGGCCGGGTCGTGCCCAGGCCGGGCCGGGCTGCCCTGGATGGGCCGGGTTGCGCCCAACCGGGTCGGACCTGGACCCCGGGTCAGGTCGACCCCGTTTGGGCCGACCCAGGGGGTCGGGCCGGGTCGGTCCGGGCCCAGACCCCCTGTTTCCAGACCTTTTCGGTCTTTTGCTCATCACATGAGCTACGGGCCTCCGAACGACGCGCCGTCAGTGGCGATGCAATCCTTGGATCGAGGTGGTCATTTAGGTATATCACACTCAAGGTTTAGTAATACATTGGGTTTGGTCGAGTTGGTTCTTACACCAAACCAACCGGGCCCTCTGGGCGGAAACGCTCATATCTTGCGCTTCGGATGTCTGATTGACGTGCTTTCAACTTTGTTGAATTACTCTAAGTGATATGGATCTTTTGGATTACTCCTCCCATGGTTTGGATGCAGGTGGAGTATGGTCGGGTTGGTTTTGACTTAAAAACCAACCACGCCCCTGGGACGAAAAAGCCAATAACTCTCAGACCGGGCGTCCGATTGGCGGGCCGTCTGTTGCGTTGAGTTCCTGTTGACGATACAAAACTTTTGGATACATCAACTCCATACTTTGTGTCAGTTTATATATCAGCCTCTCGGATCGTGGAGCGGACCCTCCCGAACGAGCCTGCTGTGTGCGGGAACCCTAGAGCTAGCTACGACTGCGACGATGATGAAAACAGTACGGGAATCTTCCGTGTTTCTAGAAGGGACCACTACGGTACATCTTGGGATACATCAACTCCGGACTACATTTCAGTTGATGCATCGACCTCTTAGCTCGTGGAGTGGACCCTCCTGGAATGATCATGCTGTGTGCAGAAACCCTAGAGCCGGTTGAGACTTGACGACTGCTGATCGAACGACTTGGTGTGTTATGGATAGCCTAGTGGGGAGTGCTTGGTTGTAGCGGCAGACCCACAGCGGAGGAGCACTTGGTTGTCGAGGCAGACCCGCAGTACTCAACATAAGGAGTACCTCTGGAGGCTATGAGGGGGAGCTCTTGGTTATAGCGGCAGACCCACGACGGAGGTGCGCTTGGTTGTAGCGGCACGGGGGAGCGCTTGGTTGTAACGGCATAACCACGACGGAGGAGCGCTTGGTTGTAGCGGCACGAGGGAGCGCTTGGTTGTAGCGGCAGACCAACGGCGGAGGAGCACTTGGTTGTAGCGGCACGGGGGAGCGCTTGGTTGTAGCGGCAGACCCACGGTGGAGAGCGCTTGGTTGTAGCGACAAACCATGGTACTCAACAGAAAGAGTACCACTAGGGGCCATGAGGGGGAGCGCTTGGCTATAGCGGCAGACCCATGGTGGAAAGCACTTGGTTGTAGCAGTAGGCCCACATTACTCGATAGGTGGAGTACTACAGCAGTCCAATGTTAGAGGGAAGCGCTTGGTTGTAGCGGTATACCCACTGAACTTGATGGAGAAGGATTTTCCCAATAGATATGGTTTCAAATTCATTATCGATCTTGTGTGGGTCATTGCGGGGGTTAGTACCTATCGATCCTTTGTGGGTCTGGTGGCTTAGATGAATCAGTGGCAGTATCTGATCATCCCTATCATCATACGAAGAAGTACCTGTGTGAGCTGAATCCTGATTTGCTTTCCTTTGTGGATTGTGTTGTGCTATCCTGTGTGGATTTTCGTTTTGATTTCCTTTTTGGATTGTGTTGTGCTATCCTGTTTGGATTTACGTTTTTCTTTCCTGTGTGGACTGGGTTGTACTTGGGTTCGGATGTTGGAGCTGAACGAGAATTGATGACTTAGGTATATGTATGGGAATATACCTAAGCCGTGTCGGATGTTACTTCGTGATTGTATCTTTCCTTCTTGGTTTATCCTTTGTGGATTCCGGGAGACCTTCGGGGGACTCGGGGTCCCAACTGAGTATCTTATACTCACCCCTGCACGGGCTATGCCCGCACTATGTTGTGTTGGTTGCAGACGACGGATAGCGCTGATCGTGGTTGAGGCTTGCATAGCAGGACGGTACCTAGAGGTGGACAACTGGGCGAGACGTACTCGCAGTGGTCGGCTGGACCCGAGGAGCAGTGGAGGCTATCTGTACCCACCCTTCAGGAGGGATTTCCAGTGGACAGCTCGGCATTGCGGCTTTACTTTTTAGTTGCTATTTTTTCCCTTCCAGTTGTACTTTACTTTCAGTTTGGGTTTGTATACTGGCCCACTTACTTTTCCGGACTTACTGTTGTACCAGTTTTTACTTAGTGTTTACTTCTGCCTGCTTTCTCTGTGGTGTTTGTGGTTTACTTTACAAAGGCAATGCCTTCCCTTTTTTTGGGATTTACACCTTGGTGCTAGTCACCAGCCCCTGGCCTATGGAAGCTGGGCTTGGGGTAGTCACTGCATGGGCCCCGAGTATGGGTCGTGACATTTGTCATGATAATATCTTAGTTAACTTAGGTTTTAAATAGAAACCGGAATCATGAAGAGTGGACAATACCTTCTAATAGAGAGAAATCCATAATCAAGATCTTTATGAAAAAGGCCTCCTACTTTCAATGGATCATCTAATCCATTAGTCACATAACAACGAATCAACCCCGTTGAGAAGATATTCTCTATCCTTAAATGTTTTGAATAAGAGAAGGTTCTACTAGCAGTTTATCATGTGGAGGGAGAAGATGACCAATGGTGGGAATTGATCAAAAAAATTGAAACCTGAGGAAAATATCGAAGAGATGGAGTAAAAGGAATTTTGGAAAACAAAATTGATAAATATTTTCCTTCGACTATATAACATAAAATAGAAATGGAAATACTCTACCTCAAGTAGAAAGATGAAAAATATATCAGGGTGTTTGGGGAAACCCTCACAAGATGTGAATAATACTCCTCCAGCTTTCTTTTTATCCCTGAATGCATGGTTGATTGCTTCTCTGGTTGGATAAAGAATAGTATACAAAAATCCCTCATGATCCATGACATTGATAGCTATAAAGAATTTATTTGTTGTTTCTTCAAAGTCAAAATGGATATCAATGAATCCAAATGGTTTTATGGCGATAAGAAGTAGAAATTGTAGTTTAATAATCATGGTCTGATGGAGAAATATAATGGTGTAATGAAATTTAAGCATCCGACTTTTCAAAGGTGCAGAATAAAGAACCCATGAAATTTTTTAAGGGGAGAAAAGAAATTATTTAGGTGTGGGATGGAATTACAAATAGATAATAATTGAAGGCAAGAGAAACCCTTTAATGCGATGGAGGAAAGTAATTATTTACTACACCCAGATTTCATTTTTCAATGATATGACTACAAGGAACCATGTCACTTTGAAAACTAATACCCTAAGATAAGGTTTCTCGGAGGCCATCAACAACATCCTAGCTATAAAGGGAAATATTTTTCTATATCTAATGCTGAATTGAATCCTAAAAAAAAGAATTGGTGATTGGTATGCTAGTTATTCATTCATGAATATAAAACATACTTTTTTATTTGGGTTCTATGCATTACTTAATATCGTGAATGTTTAGTAGAATTATTCAAACACAACCATAATGACTAGAAGTAGAGATGTCCGGGAAAATAGAAATTGGCGATATTATTTCATCCCATGTATATAACTCTTCCCCGGTCACAATTTGTGGGAGTAAATTCCCCATGAAAAATATCTTATTATCTTTTTTGTAATTTTATATAATTATTGGCATGGATTGGATTTCCCAAAATAGGGACAACATAAATTTCCTTGAGAAGGAAATCACTCTTTGAATGGAGAATCGAACCCTGATTTAGTATAAGTGAAAGGAGAAGGATGAATACTATTTAGAATTGTCTTATCAATAATGGATATTATTTTTCTATGAGAAATCATATCTAGATCAAATTATTTATTCTAACAAAATATTCATCCTCGAAGGCATGCCTATTTTTAGGATGTATGATGATGTGTTACCTGAGGAATTTCATGTAATTCCTACTTGTCGAGAGGTTTAATTTTCAATCAATCTTATACCTGGAGTCTTTCCAATATTCAAGAATCTATATAGGATGGTTATTTTAGAACTTGAGGAGATAAAGAAAAAACTACATGAGAATACAAATAAAGGGATTATATTTCCAAGTGATTCACCATGGTGTGCACCAATCCTCTTTGTTAAAAAGAAGGATCAGTCAATGAACCTTGGAATTGATTATCATGAGCTCAATAAGATCATGATAAATAACAAGTACCCTCTAACACAAATTTATGACTTGTTAAATCAACTACATTGAGCACAATACTTCTCCAACATGGCTCTTTGGTTGATATATTATCAAGTAAGGTTGAAGAAGGTAGATATCCCCAAGACCGCTTTTCCTACAAGGTATGCACACTAGAAAGTCATAGTGATTCCCTTGGGACTCACTAATGCTCCAGTAATATTTATTTATTTGATGAATATAATATTTATAGATTACCTCAAAAAATATGGTTGTTTTTATAAATGATATCCTAATATACTCTAAAATCAAGGGGAAAAATGAATAGAAATTCAAAATTATGATAAAGACCATATGAAACGAGAATATTTATGAAAATTACAGAAAGTGTGAGTTTTGGTTGAAGAAAGTGTCATTCATGGATAGTATTATCAAAACAGGTGGTATTTCATTGGATCCTTCAAATATAAATAATTTCATAGATGGCCAAGTCCAACATCTGTGACAGATGTCTATAGTTTCCTTAGGATAGATGGATATTATAACCGATTTTTGAGAAATTTATCATGATTGGAAAACCATCTTACCAAGATAACTGAGAAGGGAGTAATTTTATCTAGGAATGAGTAATGTGAAGAACACTTCAACCAATTAAAAATGAGGCTTATCACTACCCCTATACTCACATTACCCACTGGTGTATAACTTTGAATCGTATTTAGAGCTACTTTGAAGAAGGTATTGGGAGTTTTGTTGATTAAAAATGAAAAAATCATAGTCTATGCTTCAAGGTGGTTGAAAGTTAATGAATAGAACTATCCAATTCCTGATATTGAGTTGGATTTTGTGATATTCACATTAAAAATATGGTTGTATTATCTCTTGGGAGAAAATATTGAAATATATACGGTCACAGAATTCTCAAATATATATTCACACAGAGAGAGTTGAATATGTTCAAATGAATATGGTTATAGCTAATCATAGGCTATGAATACTCAATTAAATATCATCCTAGGAATGAAAAAAAGTGGCTGATGATCTAAGTAGAAAGGATCATGAAATTTTATCATTAATGAGTATAAAGAAGGATACAACATTCTTATCATTAAAGAGGATGGACCTATGGATTATAAAGGAAAGAACATAATAAAAACTTTCACAAAATATTTATCAACCATCTCTTCTTAAAAGGATAAAGTATGCTAAAAAATATGTTGTCTGAGTTCAGATGAAAGTTAAAACTATAAGTAAAATCCTGGTATTTTAATGTTTATGAAGAAAGAATTGTGAGATTTGGGTCAGTTCTATGTTTTTCATAAAATCCTAATCTAAAGAAGAAACTATTGAATGATGCACATAGTTCAATTTTCATCATTCACCTAGGAAGTAAAAAGATGTATCAAGATCTTCAAGATCACTATTGGTGGCACAACCTGAAGAAGGATATCGATGAATACACATCAAAGTGATCGAGGTACCAGAAAGTGAAAGATGGAAGTCTAAATTTTAAGGGTATGATCCAACCATTACCCATACCAACATGTAAGTGGGTGAAAATCACCATGGAATTGGTCACTAGACTTCGGAAGACATCCAATGGAAACAATTTTATCTGGGTTGTTGTGGATCATCTTACAAAGACTAAACACTTCATCACAATTCAAGAGGATTTCTCACTAGATCAACTTTCACATATATAAATCAAAGAAGTGATGAGTTTATATGGAGAAACACTATCAATCATGTCTAATCGAGAACCAAGATTCACCTCAATGTTTTTGGAAAATTTTCTATCATTCTCTAAACATTGAGATTAACATAAGTATAACATACCACACAGAAAATTATGGACAATCTAAACAGACTATCCAAACACTTGAGAACATGTTGAGAACATGCTCAATTGACTTTAAAGAAGTATGGGACAAATAAATTCCTCTGGTCAATTTCTCTTACAACAGCAGTTTCCACTCAAGCATCCAAATGGACCCCTATAAAGCCCTTTATGGGAATAGGTGTGAAACACCTGCATGTAGGGTTGATGTTAGGGAATTAAAACTACTAGGTCATAAGATGGTTGGGGAAATGGTAGAAAAGGATAAAACCATTCGGTAGTATATCAAAAATTCTCAGAGTTGAGAAAAGTGCTTTGTTGAAAATCATCGGTGAGACCTTGAATTTGATTTTTGAGACATGTTACTCCTCCATATATCTTCATGGAATAAATTCATGAGGTTTTAGAATATGGAAAATCTTATTCCAAGGTACATGAACCCATTTGAGATCCTTGATCACATCAGAGTGGTGCCCTATCGATTAGAACTCCCACCAAACCTATCTAAAGTACATGATGTATTCCATGTATACGTCTTATGAAAGTATATGTCATACCTATCATATGTACTCAATATAGAAGTGGTACCATTGGATAATGACCTTTCCTGTGAGGAGAATATGGTAAAGATCTTAGATTGAATTGAAAATATTATACCAATTATGGAAATTCCTATATTTAATGTGTTGTGGAGAAACCAAATATTTGAATAATAAATATGGGAACCAGAGGAAGTGATGAAGCATAGTTACCATCATCTATGTTAGTGTGGTAAAATAAAATTTCAAGAGTGAAATTTCTTAAGGGAGAGATTTTAAAGACCAAAAATATAATAAAAAAAATTCTCTTTCATTTTAATTAAATTTATTATTATATAAAATGATTATATAAAACACATGAAATTATTTTGTCTTATTATAACCATTTGATTTAAAATATAGTTATGTATAATTACCAGTTATAATATATTTATTGAACAGTTATCACATGATTAGTATAAATATATGGTTTTCATAAATCCAATTGTCACAGAAAAAGGAAGTGACGACCTCAAGTATTAGGATCATACCCTATGAAGCCCATTTATCAGAGCTTCTAAGGGAGATAGAAAATTGGAGCTTTTCCCTTGACTAATACCAAGATTATATCCAATAACATAAGCATGATAAAATCTTTTATGACAAATTTTCAAGCTCATCGAGATCATTCCCTAATCCATATTCATTAAACATCCCCATCACAGTCCCACCATCGCAAACCTTACAAATAGGGAGTATGTTGGTGTATTAAATGGATATGTACCAAGACCCTAGAAATAAGAATATGTACGAAATTTATTATATAATAATTAATATATTTTTATTTTATTATTTTTACTTTTTAAGTGATCTTTGTTTTGATAAAATAAATCACAAATTATATTTTTGGATAAAATTAAAATTCAATTAATATATTTTTGAATTAATGGATTTCTAGAAATAAATAAAATTTTAATAAAATATTATTATTAAATATGTTTTATAAAATATTAATGATCATATAATCTTTATATAAGTCAAATGTAAATTTTATAAGGGTTCCAAAAATGGTATTGTCAAAAAACCTATAATTTTTAATAAATGACTTTTTTTATTTTCAAAATAAAAATTCACTTATTTATAAAATTATTTAGATAAAATGATTATTATTTTTGTAGTTAGGATGTAAAAATTATCCAATGGTAAATTTTTCATTATTTTCTAAAAGAACTAAATTTTTGTGTCAAAATTAAATATTCTATAAACATACTTTGTTTTTTATAACATCAAAATGACAAACAAAAGTGATGTAATAAGTAATTTAAATTGGATACACGACCAAATATGTGTTTTCAGTTTAATATAATTTAATTTTAGGTTTATTTGATATATTTTTTAAAGTTGTTATGATACTTCCAAGACATAATATATCTATGATTTTAAAATCACTTCTTTACGAGTCACCTCCACATCACTAAGGATAATATTTTATTAATTTAGGGCCATTTACAAATAAAATAATTTAAAATACTCCAATTTTTTTTGAAACAGTGCTCAAAAAACATGATATTGTTTTTTGTTTTGGGTATTTTATTATATACATTCAAATACCTAAATAATAATGAAATCCCCCTCCTTTTCTATATAAACCTAGACAATCACTCATTTATATTCACTAAAACTACTTAGAGAACATATATACTCTTCTATACATTTCTTATAGTCCTCCCAATGTTCCCCAAGCTTTGAAGAAGCCCCACACAAGCCTTTGGGGACACACACTCAGGTAATAGATCCTCCTCTCTACTATTTTATCAATCACTCCATTAATGTTATGTATTTTAAATTTCATTTGATTATTATGGGATTTGATATTCTATATTACCCTTAATAAAAATTTTAGTTATAAATTGTGATATATTCCTTTCAATGTCATTAAGCCTTCCATGATCCCTTATGTACACTCATTACGATGCCAAAATTTTATAAGGATTATTTTCTTTATTCATCTTTAATTATGAAATTATTCTTTCTATTTCCTAATTTATATTGTTGGGATATTATTTTCAAATTCCCTATTACATGACATTTTATTTCCAAATAGTTACAGACCAATTTCACTATCATTAACCATTTTTATTAGTTGTTTAGTAACCTCGTTATGGTGCTAAAATTTCACTGTGATTTTCCATGCCAAAACAATTGTGTATTTAATACCATAACCATTATTCTAACAAGGGTATTAACCTTTATGAACATATAAATACTGATTGGGTACTTACATTATAATGACCCGTAATTTAAATACATTGTTATTACTTCATAATTGAAGAATGCTTATTACAATATATAACAAAACCATGGTAGGACCGTATAGGTATAGTGTCTTTAGAAACTGGGAAACATAAACAACTAGTTCATAAAACATCTACATTTTCTCCCATTTATTTCATTATATATAGAGTCCCTTTTGGCATATCCTACTTAATACCCTTCTTCCTAACCTGGGGAAAAGAAAACATACAAAAGGGTGAGCTCAAATGATCAATAAGGGTAAACAAAGGAAATATCCATCATATCATATTCTTACGAACATAACATTTTGAAAATCATAACCTGTAAAAGAGATCATAATATCATAACAGGGGATAAATAATTGTAGTAAATATAATCCCAATAATCATAACAGAAAACGTAAAACTTTGTGACATACACACATAATCATAGAAAATCATTTCATATCAGTCAAGACTCATTGCCAAGACTATCATAGTGGATAAAGTCAATTTCTGAACGGAGTTCACTTCTCTTTACAGTCCTGTATCATTGAACCAGATTAACTTTTCATTCCAGCCATGTCTATCTCAAGAGATATAAATCTTTACCCAATGCATTGGAGGGATATATTAGTCCCACCCATCTCATAATTATACCATTCTTATGTGTGCCACAAAATCATAAATCATATATCATTGCATAACCCATGTAAGAAAAATGGGATTCTTAAACATCATGAAATCATAACATAATCCATATAAGATAAAAGGACTTCATAAAAAAATAATTCCATCATAACATAATCAAATAAATGTAAAAATAGGTATAGAAAAATAACACTATATTATCTTAGATGGAAAAAAATTTGATAAAACACTTGAACTCCATTCTTGATGAAAAATATCCTTTCTACTTCAAAAACAGTTTTCCTTTCTTAACATGTCATAAAATTTTAAACTAAAAGAAGTTAATTAAAAATAAACTTGAAAACTTGTAAAGGAATCTTCATGTAAATAATGATCTATGAAATTATAAAAATCCATTCATGCTGTATAAGTTAAAAAACATTCTTCTCGTACTTTGGCTGGAAAAGTCAAAAATTATCTCGTACTAAAAACGGAAAAAGATTCCTTTAATATATTTTACTAAAAATTTACCAAAAGTAAAATTATATTTAAACAATTTTATGAGGATATAAATAATATTTCATATTGAGGATACATGGATGTGGATGATAAATATGCCCCAGTAAATTCTGAAGTATAAACAATCTCGGATAAAAATGAGATTGTGAGATTTTCCCTTACCTTAGGTCTAATATGCTTCGTACGTATTAGAACCTCCTATATAATTATTTAAATAATGTCATTGACTTATTACAGAATCATATTCATTTTTATGATATCATATATGGTCATATTCTTATCTTTTCATTAGTAATATTTCATTACTACTTGTTATTCGGGTGTTCATTGCTTTATGTTCTTATGCATGTTTTGTCGAATAAATTATTATTCCTATTTTTAGGTTATAGGTAACTAATTTAAAGAATTTAATTAGTGTAAAATATATCATATTTATTCATTCAATTTATTTATATAATCTTGGTTTGATTAAGATCATATAGAACGAATCACATCGCACCGTGGAGATGGTATGTCATACGTACGCATGAGCGACGATATCATTCCCATAATTATTGAATGGTATGGAAGTGAATGATAGAATGTCTCAAAATTAGTATCATGTAATAATAATCATATATAGTTATTCTGTACACTATTATACCTATCCAAGTAAGGTGGTAGTGGAAAACAGATTACACCACGACGTGGAGTCGCTATTCCGTATGTACGCGTGCGTGGTGATTTTATTTTCCGTAGGATGGATAGAATATGAAATAGGGTTGATTAATATTTATAATAACATATCAGTATATTAGTGATACTGATTTTATTAATTTATGATGAAACAAATAAATAATAATAAGTATAAGAAGAAATAAATTGGAAAGGATCGGTAAAGGATATTACCTCTTCTTTAACGCGCCTCTTCTTAACCTCCTATTAGGGAACTAAAGTTGGTCTTTGAATAATACCAGGACCTCTAGTATGTTTATAGGGAAGTGTATAAGGGATATTTTCAGGGGTTGGTAGAGCATGAAGGCTCAAAGTGGTGTGAGGAGGACAGGGAGGAGGTGCCCTTTTATAAGGGATGAGAGGGGCACCTTAGGAAATCGTAAAATATGATTTTATAATAAATTAATATTCAGTTTATAATAGCTCCAGAGTGACTTATTTGGAGTATAGTGTGGGTATGGGTCTAAATCCCTCAACAAATAGGTTTTAGACAAGTTTATTTTACAATTTTAACATATCATATAGATTTAACTCTAAGTTAAATAAATTAATTTTTATCGTGTCTTCTTGTATTCTTACACAATATGGTTAATAAACTTACTATAAACTTCCAATAGAACACCAATTGGTTCATTAATGTCATATATATTATTATATAAGACTTTTGGAGGAAATTTATATTTTTAGGAATAGAATAACAATTAATAATTTAATATATTGTTTTAAACTCTTTTATGTCAATTTTCACACTATTTGGTATTTTATTTTTGTTAAATTCATAACAGCATTATTACTTCAAACAAAATTCATCTAACTAATCCTAATATATTATATTAACATATAAAGTTAGTTTAAATCATAAAAATTCTCAAATTACATTTATTTGGGTATTTATAACATCAATTATGTTAATATTTCATTAATAAGGTAATTACTACATCATCATTATTACATAAATAACTTAAATTATATAATGTCTAAAAATTATAAATAAAATAAAATTATGTAGGAAATATGATTTTCTTTCTAATTAATATTTATAGTCGAATTTATCTAATGTATAACCAAATATTAAAAATGTTTTTGTTATTAAACTTTGGTTTTTACTCTTTTAACTCTTCTTTGAATTTAATAATAATAAATGTCTTAATCTAATCCAAGTGGACCTAAATGGTCATATTTTATTCCTAAGGTTTTTTTTGGTCGAATTACACTTATCCAATAGAATTAGTACATGAGTTGGGGCAATAATAATATCATTTTTACCCTTAATTACCCTATTTACTTTTAACCGTGGTAAATAAAAGTAAAAAAGTTACTATTCACCAAAAAATATTTTTATCTTATTGAACCACATATTACTTACTGATATCAACTGTGTCTCTCGGGTTTTTGAAATTCCACTCATAGAAGCGGTAAAATTAAGTTTTATGTAAATTTGCAAATTCTCCTAGGAGGTGTGTAAAAGAGGGTAAAAAGTTCAATGAAATTTTTATATATCTAAAATAATTATAAAATGACTCCAAATAATTACATTGAAATTATATAGGTATTATGTATCTATTTTGACCTAAAATAAATTTAAATAAAATAATTAAATAAATAAATAAAAATTCGGTTTTAAACTATAACTCAGTGTTTTTCACAATTCATCAAAAATTGAATGTTTTCAGAAAAATACCAAAAATTCACCCTAAGATAATTTCGATATTTTGAATCCAAAAATGAAGCCCATTTTGAAAGATAAAATTTTTAAAATTTCAAAAAGTGGGTATTACTATTCGTAACGGCTAGTTTATATAATATTTTAATAACATATCGCTGTTTAATGAAACTCGGTATTGTGTACAACGCAAGCTATCGAGGAAGGTTTCTCTTGCGTGTAATGCAAGACAAGACAGTGTTTTGTGTGGTGAAATATTCCTTTGGTGTTGTGTATAAGATAATACATAAAAACAAAAATATTTCTCATAAAATACCAGGGTGTTACATTCTGCCCCCCTTAAAAAGAATTTCGCCCTCAAAATTCGTCACTTCATAACAAACAAATGAGGATACCTATCCCTCATCATATCCTCAAGTTCCCATGTAGCTTATTCTAATTGTTAGTTCCTCCATAAAACATTACCAAGCGAGTGGTCTTGTTTTGTAGAAATTTTCCGCTACGATCCAGAATCTCTATTGGCTATTCATCATAAGAAAGATCTTGCTCTAGCGGTACAGCTTCTAAGCTTAGTACATGTGAAGGATCAGGTATGTACTCTCTCAGGAGAGATACATGGAACACATCATGAACTTGAGAGATATTCGGTGGAAGTGCCAATTGGTAAGCTACCTTCCAATCATGATCCAGTATTTCAAAAGGACCAATATACCTAGGGCTCATCTTGCCCTTCTTTCCAAATCTCATTAATATCTTCCAAAGAGATATTCATAAGAACACTTTATCACCAACTTCAAACACTAGGTCTCTTCTTCAGTTGTCGGCATAACTTTTTTGTCAACTCTGAGTAGATCTTATGTGTTGTTGAATAGATATTACCTTTTTTTCCATCTCATCAACAAGATTAGGTCCTAATAGCTTTGTTACCCCAACTTCATCCCAGCAAGTTGGAGTTCTGCATTTCATTCCATAGAGAGCTTGATAAGGATCCATCTGAATACTGTAGTGAAAGCTATTATTATAATAAAATTTCACCAAAGGAAGGTTTTGATCCCAAACACCTTTGAAATCCATAGATCAAGATCTCAACATGTCTTCTAGAGTTTGAATTTTACACTCAGACAGCCCGTCTGTCTGAGGATGATAAGTAGTACTGAAACACAACTATGTATCTAGAGTTTGCTGAAGACTTCACCAAAACTTTGAGGTAAAACTCGGATCCCGATCAGATATAATGGAAAGTGGTACTCCATGCAATCTTACCACTTCCTTCAAATATATCCTGGCAAGATGATCAAGAGAGAAATATTCTCTAATAGAAATGAAGTGTGTCGACTATGTAAGACGATCAACTATAACCTAGATAGCATTATTTCCTTTGGATATAATAGGAAGTCTAGTGACAAAGTACATAGTGATGTTTTCCAATTTTCATTCTGGTATTGGTAATGGTTGTAACATCCCCTTAGACTTCTATCTCTCATCTTTAACTTTCTTCCCAACCAAGCATCGAGAGACATATTCAGCAACATCTCTTTTCATGCCATCCCACCAGAAGTACTCCTTCAGGTCCCTATACATCTTCGTGCTTCCAGGGTGAATAGAGAATGAAGAACAATGAAATTCATACAATATTTCCATCCTTAATTATGGGATAGGAGGAACACAAACCCGATTCATGAACCTTATTATTTCATCACAATCAATGTGAACTTCAGGAACATTTCTCACCTTCTTTTGTAACTCTATATCTCCTTTCTGTGCCTCTTTAATATTCACACGAATAGATGGTTGAACATTCATTTGAGAAAGATAAGATTTTCCCCTTCCATTATAATTCCAAGATCCATTCATTGTAAATCCATAAATATTGGATCTTTTGTGATCCTCATCATGGATAAGCTATCATGGTCTTGTCGACTTAATGCGTCTGCTACCTTGTTTGCTTTCTCAGGGTGGTAATGAATTGAGCAGTCGTAATCCTTAATCAACTCCAACCATCTTCTTTGGTAAATATTCAGCTCCTTTTGTGTGAAAATATACTTTAAACTTTTATAATCTGTATAAATATCACACCTTTCACCATAAAGACAATGCCTCCAAATATTTAATGAAAATATTACCGCAGCTAATTCCAAATCATCAGTTGGGTAATTTTTCTCATGGATTTTCAACTGTCATGAGTCATAAGCTATCACCATATCGTTTTTCATGAGAACACACCCCAATCCCTTCATGTATGCATCACTGTAGATCACTATCCTTTCTCCACTACAAGGCATTGTGAGCACAGGTGCACTGGATAACCTTCTTTTAAACTCTTTTAAATTCTCTTCAAAATCCTCCATCCAAACGAACTTAACTCCTTTTCGAGTCGACCTAGTGAGTGAATTAGATAATTGTGAAAAATCTTTCAAAAAATGTAGATAATATCCAGACAAACCAAGAAAACTTCGAATCTCTGTTATTTTTGTTGGTCTCGACCATCTTTCGATAACCTCTGTTTTTGTTGGATCCACAGATATCCCCTCTTTTGAGATTATGTGACCCTAAAATGAAACTTTTTGAAGCCAAAATTAACACTTGGTAAATTTGTAATAAAGCTTCTCCTTTCTTAGGGTATTTTATACAATTATCAATTGATCTTCATGTTATTCATTCTCTTTGAATAGACACGAATATTGGCTATAAATACTACCACAAACTGATCAAGATAGTCTCTAAAGACTCTATTCATCAGATCCATGAAGATAGCAGGGGAATTAGTAAGACAAAATGGAATCACTATAAATTCATAGTGTCCATACCATGTACGTAAAGTCGACTTTGTTATATCCTCCTTTTTGACCCTTAATTGATGATACCCTCTGTAGTTGGTCAAATAAATCATCAATGCATGGGTGAGGGTATTTGTTCTTGATTGTGATCTTGTTAAGTTATCAATAATCAATGTAGAGTCTCATTGATCCATCTTTCTTCTTAACAAATAGAACAGGTGCTCCCTAAGGTGATGCACTAGGGTGTATGAATCCCTTATCAAGATTCTCTTGGAGTTTCTTCTTCAATTCCTGCAACTCAATTGGGGCCATTCTATAAGGTGTCTTTGAAATGGTCATAGCACCCGGTATGAGTTCAATTGAAAACTCAACTTCATAATTTGGAGGAAGACCTGGAAATTCCTCTGGAAATACATCATCAAACTCCCGTACAATGGGAATATTCTTAATCATGATCTTCTCTCCAACCATTTGAGATAAATAACCTTCATTTATTGGAATCAAGACCCATAAGATGGAAGAAATTTCCATTGGAAGGTTATATTCATCCTTGCTTTGATAGATGATCATAGATTGATCAGAAATATGAAATTTGACTTCCCTTCTTTGGAAATCAATATGAGCTCCATATAAGGAAAGCCAATACATGCCAAGAATCACATTAAATTCCCCTATAAGAAGGATCACAAGATTTCCAGGAAACACTTTCCCACAAACAACCATTGGAGAATAATTATAAACTTTTTATGCAACCGTTGTGCCATTGGGATTTTTCACATCTTACTCAACAACTAATTGTTAAGGTAGTACAACGATACCCTTAGAAAAGTCTTTAGAAATAAAGGAGTGGGTTGATCCAGAATCAAATAAAAAATTTGCTACTTTAGAGTGGATGGTATGTGTACCTTTCACCACTTCATTATCATACTCCACATCACTGATAGAAATTGCATTTTACTTTCCTTTGTCTTTGGCCTTAAGAGATTGTTTACATAGATCATCATCAAAAACCCTTGGATTAGAGAATTGATTAGCATAATTCCCCATTTCCTTGCACTTGAAACATTGAAGTGTAGGAGATGCATTCTGTGTAGCCTTTTCTTTGTTCACATCACTAGACATCTTTTTCCCATCATTGTGGCTTTCAAATGCCTGATGACCTTCTTTTCGATATTTGAAACATTTACTTGTCCCTTTAAGACAATTTCCTCCATGTTTCTTTCCACACTTTGATCATAAGCGAAAACTCATCTTCTTTTCAATGTGGTCTTTAGATTTCCCTTTGAATTCCATTTTCCTCTTCTTATTAAACCCATATGACTGATGGGTTACTCCAATCTCCATCTCAACCTTGAGAGCACATAGAATAATTTCCCCGTAGCTATTGAAGTCCCTTATGGCTAACGCCCTTCAAAGACTTGGTTTTAAGCCACTAAAGAATTGATCGATCTTACTCTCATGTTGGATAATAATTCAGGAAGCATACCTTGAAAGTCCTGTAAAATTTGCTTCGTAGGTACCAACAGAATCATCATGATTTTGATTTAGTTCAAGAAACTCCTTATCCATCTTTGTTCAAAGAATATGAGGGAAGTACTTATTGAAAAATATGTTCTCGAACTCATCCCATTCCATGGACTCAATTTCGTCTCTTTGCCTCGTATTCTTGATAAGATTCCACCGTTGATTAGCTTCACCTTCCAAAAGATATACTACTAAGATGACCTTATCATGTTCATAACATTGAAGAACTGAAAATATTTTTTCAGTGGTACTGATCCATTGTTCAGCAACTAATGGATTAGTAGACCAGCTAAATGAGGGTGGACGCTACCTCATGAAGGATTCAACAGAATGTTTCTCCTTCCTTTTCTCGTTTGGAAGTCCTACATGATTTATAGATTGAGAAAGTTGTGTGAGCATAGATACAAGATTTTTCATTCCATATCCCATAATGTTTGGTTTCTTAGGGGGACAATCATTGCATTTCCCGTCGCATTCAGCATTAACACGGTTCTTTCAGGTTCTAGACATTGACTAAAACCAATAAGCATAGTGTGAGAAACACTAATCATAATCAGAAAACCACATAATCAAGAATAAAATTTCACACCTAAGGTCTTATCATAGGTTATTCATGTCCATTTCTAAAACACTAATATTGTGTTCTATGCTTAGACATATCCTTAGGGTTCTTACTAAGGTTTTCACATCCTAGTTTCCAAAGGTTGACTATACCTTTCCTCTGATACCAACTATAACGACCTATAATTTACATACATTGTTATTTCTTCGGAATTGAATCATACTTATTACAATATATAATAAAACCATGATAGGACTGTATAGGTATAGTGTCTCTAGAAACTAGGAAACATAAACAACTGGTTCACAAAGCATCTACATTATCTCCCATTTATTTATCATATCTAGAGTCCCTTTCGGCATATCCTACACAATACCCTTCTTCCTAACCTAGGGAAAAGAAAACATACCAAAGGGTTATCTCAAATTCTCAGTAAGGGTAAACAAAAAAATATCAATTCTATCATATTCATAAGAACATAACATTTTTAAAATATTAACCTGCAAAAGAGATCATAATATCATAACATGGGATAAATCATAGTAGTGAATGTAATCCCAATAATCATAACATAAAACGTGAAACTTTGTGGACTACACACATAATCATAGAAAATAATTTCATATTATTCAAGACTCATTACCAAGACTATCATAGCAGACAAATTCCATTTCTAAACCGAGTTCACTCCTCGTTCCATTCTTGTATCACTGAACCGGATTAACTTGTTGTTCCATCCAGGTCTATCTCATGAGATATAAATCTTTACCCAATTAATTGGAGGGAGATATAGGTCCCACCCATCTCATAATTAAACCATTCTTATGTGTGACATAAAATCATAAATCATATATCATAGCATAACCCATGTAATAAAATGGGATTGTTAAACATCATGCCATCATAACATAATCATATAAGATAAAAGGACTTCATAAAAAAATAATTACATCATAACATAATCAAATCAATGTAAAAATATGTACACAAACAAAACCCTATATTATCATATATGGAAAATAATTTTGATAAAACACTTGAACTCCATTCTTGAGGAAAATATCCTTTCTACTTCAAAAACATTTTTCTTTCTTAACATGTCATACAATTTTAAACTGAAAGAAGTTAATTAAAAATAAACTTGAAAACATGTAAAGTAATATTCATGGAAATAATGTTCTGTGAAATCATAAAAATCCATTCATTCTATATAAGTTAAAAAAATATTCTTCTCATACTTTGGTTGGAAAATTCAAAAATTATCTCGTACTGAAAACGACAAAAGATTCCTTTCATATATTTTACTAGAAAATCACCAATTGGTAGAATTGGATTTAAAATATTGTAGGAGGATAGAAATAATATTTCATATTGATGAAACAAGCATGCGGATGATAAATATGCCCCAGTAAATTCTGAAGTATAAACAATCTTGGATAAAAATGAGATTGTGAGATTTTCCCTTAACTTATGTCGTATATGCTTCGTACGTATCCAAACCTCATGTATAATGATTTAAATAATGTCATTGACTTATTATAGAATCATATTGATTTTTATGATATCATATATGGTCATATTCGTATCTTATTATTAGTATTATTTCATTACTACTTGTTATTCGGATGTTCATTGGCTTATGTTCTTATGCATGTTTTGTCGAATAAATTTGTATTCATATTTTTAGGTTATAGATAACTAATTTAAATAATGGTATTAGTGTAATATATATCATATTTATTCATTCAATTCATTTATATAATCATGTTTTAATGAAGATCATGTAGAATGAATCACATCGTACCGTCGAGACGGTAAGTCGTACGTACGCACGAGCGATGATATCATTCCCATAATTATTGAATGGTATTCGAGTGAATGTTGGAATGTCTCAAAATTTTTATCATGTAATAATAATCATATATATTTATTCTTGACACCATGATAGCCATCCAAGTAAGGTGGTGGTGTAAAACAAATTACACCACGGCGTGGAGACGGTATTCCGTATGTACGCTCGCGCGGTCATTTCATTTTTCGTAGGATAGATAGAAGGTGAAATATGGTTGTTTAATATTTATAATAACATATAAGTATATTAGTGATTCTGATGTTATTAATTTATGATGAAACAAATAAATAATAAGAAGTAGAAGAAGAAATAAATTGGAAATGATCGGTAAAGGATATTACCTCTTCTTTGACGCACGTCTTCTTAACTTCCTCTAAGGGAACTAAAGTTGGTATTTGAAGAATACCAGGACCTCTATTGAGTTTCTAGGTAAGTGTATAAGATAAATTGTCAGTTTTTGGCTGAGCTTTAAGTCTCAAAGTGGTTTGAAGAGGAGAGGGAGTAGGTGCCCTTTTATAAGGGAGGAGAGGGGCACCTTAGGAAAACTTAAAATATTATTTTATAATAAATTCATATTCAGTTTATAATGGTTCAAAATTGACTTATTTAGAGGATAGGGTGGGTATGGTTTGAAATAATATCAACAAATCGGATTTAGAAAAGTTTATGTTACCATTTTAACCATATCATTTATATTTAACTCTAAGTTAAATAATTTAACTTTTACCTTGTCTTCTAGTATTTTTACACTATATGGTTAATAAACTTACTATAAACTTCCAATAGAACCCCAATTGGTTCATTAATGTCATATATATTATTATATAAGTTATTTTGACGAACCTAGGATTGTTAGGACTATAATAATAATTAATAATATATTATTTGTTATAAAAACTCTTTTATGTCAATTTTGACACTATTTGGTATTTTGTTTTTGTTAAACTCATAACAGAATTATTACTTAGAAAAGAATTCATATAAGTAACCCTAATATGTTATATTAACATATAAAATTATTTGAATTCATAAAAATTCTCAAATTACATTTATTTGGGTATTTATAACATTAATTATGTTAATATTTCATTAATAAGGTAATTACTGCATCATCACTATGTCATAAATAACATAAATTTTTTAATGTCTAAAAATTATAAATAAAACATAATTATGATGGAAATATTTTTATATTTTTAATTAATATTTATAGTCGAATTTATCTTATGTATAACCCTATATTAAAAAAAATTTGTTATTAAACTTTGATTTTAATTCTTTTAACTCTTCTTTGAATTAAATAATAATAAATGTCCTAATCTAATCCAAGTGGACATAAAGGGTAATATTTTATTCCTAAGTTTGTTTATGGTCGAATTACACTTATCTAATAGAATTAATACATGTGTTAGGGTAATAATAATATCATTTTTCCCCTTAATTACCCTATTTACTTTTAATCGTGGTAAATAAAAGTAAAAAGTTACTATTCACTGAAAATTATTTTTATCTTATTAAACCACATTTTAAATAATGATATCAACCATGTCTCTAGGATTTTTTAAATTCCACTCACAAAAGCGGTAAAATTTTGTTTTATGTAAATTTTCAAATTCTCTTAGGAGGTGGGTAAAAGACGGTAAAAAGTTCAATAAAATTTGTATATATCTAAAATTATTATAAAATGGATCCAATGAATTGCATTGAACTTATATAGGTATTATGTATCTATTTTGACCTAAAATAAATTTAAATAAAATAAATAATTATTTAAATAAATATTCGGTTTTAAACTATAACTCAGTGTTTTCACTATTCATCAAAAATTGAATGTTTTCAGAAAAATACCAAAATTTCAGCCTAAGCTAATTTTGATATTCCAAATCCAAAAATGATGTCCATTTTTAAAGATAAAATTTATAAAATTTCAAAAAAGTGTGTATTACAATTCATAATGGTTAGTTTATATAATATTTTAATAACATATCGATGTTTAGTGAAACTTGGTATTGCGTACAATACAAGCTATCGAGGAAGGTTTCTCTTGCGTGTAAGACAAGACAAGACAGTGTTGTGTGTATAGAAAGATTCCTTTGGTGTTGCGTATAGCATAATACATAAAAAAATATTTCTCATAAAATCTCAGGGTGTTTATGTATTAAATTTACATTCCTTGAACATGGAATAAATTATCATGATGAACGAATCCTTGTATTATGATCTATGTGGCACATTTAATGATGTGAATGAAATTATTATGATGGGTTAACCTAGATAACACTCAAATGTATTGGTTAATTTTTAGTATCATGATATGTCATGTTGGGATATGGGTGTACCTGATTCCTTTATGGAACATTTTTTACCATGAATTCTTGGTGGTTTTTCCTTGGCCTATGTTCATAATTCAGTGTTTTAAGTTGTTTCCCCATTTTCCATGTTATGATTATCATGCTATATGATGTATTATTGTTCATATTCCTTTTACTCCTCAGTGATATTCTTACTGTATAACATGTATCGATTACACCATGTTTATTCCCTTACTATGATTTATAACCCACCCCTTTCTTATCCATTTTCCTAGGTTATCCACCCATTTCTTATCCATTTCCCTAGGTTATCCCATGAAGATTTAAGTTCATTTGAATATTATGATCAGGTTAAGGAAGTGTTAAATAATGTTTTGTATCCCATTTTATAAGTAGTTATGTAATATACCTAATTCATAAAGACAATAGACTTATTGATTTTTTGGGTTGTATTATATGTACTTTTATATGAAAAAACATGAATTATTGTGTAATAAGGCGCTGGGTTATCGAAACATTAATTTATAAATGATTTTCATAATTTACATTGTATCAATTATTTTAAAGGTGGTACTTTGTTTTCTCTTCCCTTGAAGGCCTAGTAAATTTTATTTGTTTTATAATATAAATATTGTGGCATCTCCGACCCAAATATCCACTTGAACAGTGATAACAGGCCAGGTGTCACTGGCCTTAGGTACACCTCCCCGAACGCCAAAGGCTACTGACTAGTAGTGAGTGTGTAAATAGCTATAGTGGTCAGTATATACCCTATTGGAATAGATAATATACTAGTCTAGGAATAATATGATACCATGTAGAGGAAATAAATTACTCAAAAGACTCAAACCTGACCCACATAGTGGAAGTACAGTCAATATCAATAGATAATGGAAGTGAGAAATAAACAGAAGTAGCAGTTGAAAGTAAATAGAACAGCATGCCCACAATACACTTGTAGCCACTAAAAACAAATCAAGAAAACATATCATATCAGGTCATACAATATAATATAAAAGTTGCAGCCCATGGAAGACCATAGTAGCCATATATATAAGCATATTGAATCTAAAAAGGAAACAAAACAAAAGTAAAACTCCATCAAGGCATGACCTCATGGTCCATTCCAGTCTTTATTCCAAATAGCACTACGATCCATCTCTTAAAGATGATTCGTTAAGTCTATATGCATCATGGAGGCCCTGTAAAGGGTGTGGGATGAATCTCAGTTAGATACTACCCAGTGGTTCATACAAATTATTAGTGTTTATGCAGATATACAACAATAAGTAAAGTAAAAATTATGATGCAATAAGTAAAAACAACCTCCATTGGTGCTCCGAATCCACCAGTGAGTGTCACCTACTTTGGCCAATGCCAGAGTTCTAATAAGAAAAGAAATTCTATTTCCCATGGTAAAAGGTACCCCTATAGTCACAAAGTCCTAGTGAACCCTCAGGTTCCACCTCAATCATGTATCTATGCACAATGTTCCTCCTCACACCTTGTGTATCAAGGTACCAATGTCTTTAATGCACAACAAAACATTAGTATCCTGGTAACATGGACCCCTGCTCGAAATCTCACATTGGTACAAGGAACAACAACTAGAGGAATAGTAATTTATTTCCTCAAATAAATATTCAGTCCCACAGCCTCAATCACGGAGAGCCTCATCCCCCAACCTGATAGCCTCATTACTATTAAAAGAAAACTTATCTCCTTCGACGTGGATTTCTACGATAAGAAACCCCATCAACAAATACCTAAGATGCAACTATCAGAGGCCTCTACCTATATGAGGGGTCAAAACCACCTCATCATGGGGTCAACCAATGTGCACATGACTAAAGGGTAATATGGATCAAGGAGGATAAAGGGGAGTCTCACCCCCTATTGTGTGTGTGACCAAGAAGTAGAGAATAAAGGGAGAAAAAAATAAATGAGGAATTAAGGGAAAATGGTAATTTTTCTTTCTTTACTAGGTTGAACGATTTACCAAACTGTGTAGAAAATATGTGGAAGGCACTTTTTAGGGATTAAGGTCCAAATAGTTACCCCCACATAGTTTTAAAAACTGAGTGGAAACCATGTAAAACTCTCTAAAAATTCTACAGACAAGTATGAACCGTCTTGTTCCATGACTGGCACGGTTTACCTAAACAGTGCACCAACAAATGCATTCCAAAAACTAGGTCTACAAGTCTCCATGATCCTAAAACCCTTATAAAACCCAGAGGCACTCTTATAGGCTCCAAACCGACCCAAAAACTCCATTTAATCGCAAAAAAACTCTCATAATTTAGTTTTGATGAACAAAATATAAAGTAGCATCACCACTAGTTGAAAATAAATTCAAACTTGGTGGGGTTTTTGACCTATTCCAAAAACTTGGCTTGTTACAATCTCTCCATCTTAACACATATCATCCCCAAGCTATCAAACAAAAAATTGTGATTGTACCAAAGATACCCATTCTAATAAAACAACCCAGACTACCTTGGTCTCAAGGGTATAGGTCAATTTCCTCAAGGTGATCCTTACCTAGGAATTACCTAACTCGGTCTCAACTTGATCAAAAATAAAATCACACAAATATCCATTGACCTGTTTCTGAACCCATGGTCCTCCTCTGATGCATCATCACCCCATCGCATTATTAGGTACTCATGTTCCACTTCTGAAACCCAATCACATCCCACACAGCATCATTTCCCATCTCGAGCCCATGGCATAATGAGGTCCCCCATCTCATGGATGCTAAAAACAACCTGATGCCTCACACCTCAATCAAAACCCAACATCCTCAATGCCCTGATTTTGAAGTTACCTTAAGTAAGCTTAATCCCTTAGTTACCCTGATACCTAAGCACCTCAAAACATGCATATAACGATGCTCTTGATGTGAATCATCTCATATATATATAATCATGTGCTCGAGATGGTGCCCACCCACTTACCAGCATCTAGTTAGTCTATATACAACTTGTGCACCTTGTGCACTCAAAATGGACATGACTCAATAGGCCATGTCAAAACATACATGCATCGATAGTCCATTACAAACAATATTAAAAACAAACTATGTCCACACACGTAATGTACCAATGACCTTCATCATCTCTCCAATATTCTCATCCCCTAAAACCTCCATGGTGTGCACTTGTCCTGACATGTGGCTTCCTGAAGCCTGGCCTCCTGGTGGTGTTTCACCAATCACCAACAACTGACCCCATCGCTGGGTCCCACTGTCTCCACCACATCCTCTACATGCAGCTAAGCGCCGGCTACCCTCACCTAGTACCGATCCTGAACCTATCTTTGTAGCCTGTGCCTGCCTCAGTCCCTTCCATCTGGTTGTATGAGAAGTCTCCCTATAGAACCCCTAAACATGCCTGAACTGACCACAATCCCTACACTTCTTTGTAGACCTATCATACTGTGTTTGGACATGTCCTGGCTGCCAAATACAGTGGTAGTGTGGCGGTTTTTTGGGAACAACTTTTCCTTTTCCATAATCTCTGACCAATCTATGATCAATATGAAGATAAATGCTAGTATACCCCTATTAAGATCAATGCTCTAAAAAATAAGAAAATGGCACTAGATCCTTGAGAGAGGATCTTGCACATCATGTGTATAATTAATTTAATCTATTTCTATAGAAATTAAATACCTTGATCTTCGGAACATTCTTATTTGATGATGTTGATCTTCCTAAATGAACCTTCTGGATTGTCTCATTACACTTGTGAGGATCCAACCAAGAATCCCTCTAGCGGTGATCCACACATTCTCTGATGGCCTCCAATTGAAACCTCTTGTTCTCTGGGTGCAGGTGGGGATAAGGGAGTGACTTTCATGGGTCATTATTGATTTCATGTTCTTTGGTCTTAAATAATGTATCTCGTTCTTGAGAGGGGAGGGGAGAGGATTCGAGAGAGGGAAATAGTTTTGGCTTAAAAACTCTTCCACCACCATCAATTTTCTTCCTTGGACATAATGGAATAATAGATGTACCTACCTATTTAATGACCTGGGTTTTGGATTAAATATTTAATTGCATAATATAATTTAAATACATTAATACCATTATAGAAACCTCATTCTATATAATAACAACAACATCTCTATTATTCGTGGTGCGCCAACTTGTGCAAAATAGAATCATAAATAGAATCTCCTGCCCCATAATAATAACAGCATTTTTATTATTTCTTCATGTTCCAACTAGTTAAATAATTATTTACCATATTACAAATAATTATTTTACTATCAGATCAGTCTTGGTCTTCCAGAACTCCACTTCCATTTATTACACACCCAAATAAATAAATAATTTATTCTCTTAAATAAATATTTTATTTAAAAACTAGTAAATAAATATTTATTAAATTTTCTATAAAATAAATATATTTAATTTCATTTATGTGATTATTTTAACTTGAAAAAAAATTATTCCATGATATTGATAATAATATTTATTACATTAATTAAATTAAAATAAAATTTAATTGAGACAAGAAGAAACACTTTGTGTGTGAACCACTAGGATTCATTCTCTTTGTAATTAGGCAGGCTTGCCTAAATTCCAAGAGTATTGTCCAGAAATGTGTCAAGTCACATAAGAGAAAGAACATATAGTCACAATGATGGAATCCACATACGAATTATCACTGGGTAATATAATCTCTTTGTCTCAATATCTCATCAAGCATGTTTCATGACTATGTCATCAAACTATTTTCTAGATACATCTTTCATTGAATACCTGAAATAAAATTGTCGATATAACATAGCCATGGAATTTAGGGAAAAGGTTCTATTTCAATCAAAGGGATGAAATATCAACTTCCATAAATGGAATGGAAGAAATCCTTCCATGACTTATCAACTAATAACATGTCATCTGTGACATTCCCAACGTACCCTACTTCCTGCCAATATATGGTGTGAAAGGTTACATTATTATATCAAATTTTTTGAGTTGTGACATGCATTAATGATAATCGTAAATTATAAGGACCATTACACGTGCTCATAGATAGGAATATCCAATAACACCAAAACATGCAGAATACCTAATGGTGGTTTGTTATTATAATCTTCCATCTTGTAGATTACCACATGTGAACTTCCTGAGAAGAAGTATCATCTTCTTATGAGTACTCTCACTAGACGGTATGTATAATATGTTCCCCATCATAGTATTTCATCTAACCAGAGAAATATATTTAATAATATTGTCATAGCACTTCAAGGTTATCATAATAGTGGGGAACTGCTATGACCTTATTAATGGCACAAATATTCTAGGACATTATTTCATTGTTGTATTATAGAAAAATGAACAATATGTGATAATATTTTTAATATTTAAATACATTAAATGATCAGGTAATAAATGTACAAAAATTTGGTTCTAGGACACCAACTCCAACAAACTTCCAGTTGAACTATTGACAACTACCTATCAATTTCAGTCCATTGGACCTTACATGATGATCATGTTTCTACTGAGGCAATTCTTTAGTTAAGGATTCTTCCACATTTTATTATGTGGAAATACTTCTCACTGAAACATCACCTCTCTGGGAGAAATCCCTCAGAAGATTATACTTATGTAGTATGTTCTTCATCCGCTGATGTGACCATGGCTCTTTTTTTGAGCTAGCATTGCAGTATTATCACAATAAAGTGTGATGGGATCTTTACAGCTAGGAACCACATCTAAATCTTGGATGAAGCTTTGCATCCAAACTAATACCTTTTCTACCTTAGAAACTGTGATATACTCAGACTCTACGGTAGAATATATGACCACACCTTTCATTGATTTTCTCTAGATCACAACACCCCAATTCAATGTGAATATGTACCCCATTTTAGTCTTCATGTAATATTGATCAGTCTTGAAACTAGCATCTATATATCATATTATGACTAGTTCCTTATCTCCTCAATAAAACTATAACATATCATTAGTACACCTTAGATACTTAAGGATATTCTTGACAACTATCAAATTGTGGTCACCTGAATCATCTTGATATCTTCCTGCCACACCTAATGTGTATGTGACATCTAGCCTAGTACATAGCATAGAATATATGACTGACACAATTAATGATGTGTATGGAATCCTTTACATTCACTTTATTTCACCAGTCATCCAATGACGCATTTTCTTGGAATGATGAATGCCTTTTGACGCTAGAAATAGTCCCGTCTTGGATTGTTTCATACTAAATCTCTTCAGTATCTTGTCAATGTGTGTACATTGACTTAGGCCCTGCAATCTCTTGAGTATTTCATGATGTATCATGATCACAAGAGTATAGGTTGTCTTACCCCAAGTCCTTCATATAGAATCAATTATTCAACCATGCCCTAATAGACTGTAAGACTGATATTTTATTTCCAATAAGAAATATGGAATCACCATATAATATTTAGAAAATGAATGCACTCCCACTAAATCGTTTTTAGAAACAAGTCTCACATTGGTTCTTTAGAAAACCAAATTTCTTAATGGATTCATCAAAACAAATGTTCCCTAACCAAGAAGTTTTCTTTAATCCATAAATGGATTTTGGAAACTTTAATATCTTATTTTCATCCTTTGGAACCCCGAACACTTCAGGTTGTGTCACATTGATATATTATTAAAGGATCCCTTTAAGAAACGATATTTTGACATCCATTTTTCAAATATCATATCCATGGTAAGTAGTAATGTATAACAGAATTCTGATGGATTTTAGCATCGAAACTGGTGAAAATGTTTGGTCATAGTCAATGCTTTGACGTTGTTTAAACCCTTTTTCTACCAGTCGTGCCTTATAGGTACTAACTAGTCCTTCCATGACTAGTTTCTTCTTGAGTACCATTTTGTAACCAAAAACCTTTACAACAACTAGAGGATCTAAAAAATATAGACTTGGTTTTAGTGCATGAAATAAATTTCAGAATTCATGTCTTCTTTCCACTTGGAAACTTTTTTTCCACATACTACTTCATTGTAGATTAGAGGATCATTATTATCAAATAATGGTGATTCACCATCCTCAGTTACTATAAAACCATACAATTCTGGTTCTCTAACCTCTGTTGTACTCCTACATAGTACTTGTATCTCTGGAATAGATCTTTCTTCCATGGGGCTTTGTAGAATCTGCTCATGTACCAACTCTTGTGATCCTTTAGCCTCGAATTCATCAAATTCTATATCACTCACACTATCTAACTTAGATATGTGATCCATATCAAGTAATATGGAATTTCTTTCCACTATAAACCTTTTGTCTGAGAGGTCATATAGGTAATATCCCCTTTTTCTTGGGGTATCTAATAATGGTTCACCTTGTGCCTCGGGATGCAAGTTTGTTACGTGAAGAGGCCTTAACAAGTGATTCTCTTCCTCACACATGTAAATTTCACAACTTGGATTTTCTTCCACTCTAAATCTCATATGGAATACCATTTATCAATTTAGTTGGTACAAGGTTTAGTATGTGTGCCGCTATTTTTAATGAATATCCCCAAAAGTATAGTGGAATATTTTCATGACTAATCATTGATCTCACCATGTCCAAAAAGGTGTGGTTCCACATTTCACTTACACCATTCCACTGGGGTGTGAAAGGAGGAATGAGTTGGGATAGGATCTCAAACTCTTGTAAGTAATCAATGAAGTCTTGATTAAGATATTCACTACCATGGTCTAAGTAGAGTTTCTTAATATTATTACCAAGCTAGTTGTCAAATTTATTCTTGTATTTCTGGAACATATCAAAATAATCTGATGTATACATCATTAAGTAGATATATCCATATCTACTAAAATAGTTAGTAAAATTTATGAAGTATGAGTACCCGCCCCTTGATTTAACTAGAAATGGTCCACACACATCATTATGAATCAATTCAATACGTTCTTTGGATCTTTTACCTTTCCCACTAAATGGGGATTTAGTCATTCTTCCTCAAAAATGTGCATGACATACAGCAAGTGGTTTTAGTTAGAAAAAAATATAAATATCCATCTTGACATAACTTTGTCAAGTTTTAATCATTTACATGACCTAGCTGGTGATACCAAAGTTGGTGTGGTATGAGTCATGTGATGTAGTTTACTAATCGATTTCCATTGATTAGTTTGTGTAATCCAACATGTAAAGACTGTTATATAAATGCACCTTACCAAAACAAATGCAATCTATATAAAAAAAGAAACATTCATTTCCAAACATGAAAATAAATCCATCTATATCTAGTTTGGATTTATAAATAATGTTTTTTGTTATAAAAGTCACATAATAATAACATTTTAATAACAAGATCATCCATGTCAGCAACGTGAGGTAGTAGTCCTCGACAGATACAGCATCATGTCCAGCTCTATTGGTTGCTCATAGATCTACCTCCCATTGGTCAATTTTATTAAATATACATGGTTCTTGTATTTGGATACATATCTGAGCACCACCGACTGTATATAATACCCAATTTGTATAAATAGATAAATTTTACTCGGTATAAAATGAATATGAATCTTCCCCTTTCTTCTTTAGATGGATGTAGTTTTTCTTCTAGTGGCCCTTCTTGCCACATGTTAAACAGACATCTTCATGTTCCTTTCCATCCAGCATGATATTCCTTTTCTTGGAAGGTCATGAAGAATCTATGGGATTAAAGGACTTAACCTTCCCTTTTATTTTATTCACCATAAGAACAGAAGGTTTTTCGCACTTCTTGACTTTGTCTGCATAGAAATGTAGGATAAGAAGATCTGGTATAGATTTCTCAATGTTGTTAATATGGAAATTAACAACCAAACTAGAGAAGATTTGTGGGAGTGATGCAATAATGAGATCGGTACCTTGTTCTTCAGGGATTCTAAACCCTAGAACTTTGAGACGCTCAATGTTTCTAATAATATTGACTCCGTGAGGCCTATATGGGGAACCTTATCTAAGATTACTCTAAAACAGTGCCTTGGAGATCCCAAATCATTCTTATATTTATCTCTCATGATAAATACTTCAGAGGTACTATAACATTCTATAGGCATCCATATTTTCGTGAGACTTCATGTGTTCACTAGACATTGATGATAACATCAAACATTGAACGTCGACCGCATCATTCATATGTTTCTCTTAGACCAATAAATCTTCATCATTTTCCTATTAGGTAGGCAAATTAGGTAATAAGGACTCCATCATGTATGATTTCCATTCCTAGTATAGAATGACCCAAATGCATCTAAATCATTCTTGGAAATTAATACCGGTGAGGATGTTTTCTTTATCTAGTACTGATCGTAGGGATAGTTTGGTTGAAAATTTTTTCATTTTTATTCTAAAATTAAAAGAGAAGATAATTATTACCTTCTTGATTATATTTTATGAGAAATATTAAATTAATTTTATTAAATCTCCCATTATTTTATCAATCCCTAATAGCCCTCAACATTGAACCTAGGATGTCTAGTAACATGGACATTCGAGGGGAAAGGATCCATACTAACCTTCACATAACCACATAAATTGTAGGTCAATATATTTGAAGGTATTTAGGTATGTAGGTCTTTGATAACTGTCGGACTTCATCTCCATAATCTGTTGAGTGGACTCCCCAATCCTAAAATCCTGAATTGGATTTCCACAACACTTGCCTCCAATATTACACCAAGTCTAGTAAGTGATACTCTTCTAGATTTAATATGGTTAAGTCTACCAAAAAAAATTAATAATTCTTTATGTATAAAAGTAAGTTTCCCAAAAATTGTTGGTCAAACACATAGTTTTATTGAGTCTTTCCCTTAATCAAGTAACATAAGTCTTAGTCTGACATAATATTTTATTAAGGGATTTTTATCTCTTATGCATAAATGGTTATAATCATTATCACATGATTTTTAATATTAAGTGGAAACTAAGTAAGTGATTAACCATGTCTTGATAATATTTATGCATAAGATTGGTTTATTTTAGTTCCATCTTGCAAGATTTTTAAATTTATTAAGTATATGATCACGACAACACATTCATAATGATATACCATGAAACTGATAGAAATAAAATAAAGTAAATGGAATGATCTTGAGATTTTATAATGATTAGGTTATCTAGAGGATGATAAACTAACCTTGACCTAGGGGAGAAACACATTGAACCTTTTGGGTTCATTTTTACAGCATTCCACATGTCCACCTTTATATCTCCTAAGATCAAAATCATCTCATCTCTAGCTTGTACCACCTCCAATATCTTGAGAGCTCCATCCATTACATATAATTTTTAACCCACACAAAGGTGATGGGTAAAATGGTGTTTCCATGAAAGAAACCATGGGAATTTAGGCCCTATATATTGATGAAGAGAAATCGCATGTAGACCAATAATTTAATTTAAAATAAATTAAAAGGAAACCAATAATATTCAAAGGTGTGGTCTATATCATGATCATATACATATATGAAACAAATTATTCATATAATAATATTATAATTATATTCTTTAGTCATTATTTTTAATAAAAATCAAGCTTGATTCAATTAATTATTATCTTCAATTGGTCAATACTTTTATCTTAATCATTTTATGAATTTCCATAAGATTCTCATCAATAACCTTAGAGGTAACATGGTGAACACCCATTCGAATCTACATGATATGTAATTCCAAAAACTACACAAACATTAAAGATTTAATTATGTATAATTTTTTATTGTACATGGCATGTAGTTTAGACTACATGGAGTGTGTTGGCTTCACCATCTTATATGAAGTACACACCTAGGCACTTGGCGTGTGAGGTGTACATCAGAAATCATGGAGTACAGGGCGTGTCCAGTGGGACACACATCGTGTTGTATTTGGGTAACATGGTTATAGGTAAGCTTATCCATTTATGGGTGACACGGTTTGCCCCAATACCCAAAGGGACTACAAGACATATATGGTGTGCCACATAGAGTGTAATCTGGCGGACCATGCACCAGTCTATCTTGGTCAACATGCGGTGTAAAAATTAATTACACCATGTGTCATTAATGAACATGTATTGACTAACTTACTAATTAATCCTGATGCAATGAACACAACTATGTAGTGTGTAATCTAGATTACATTGTTTGTTTGGTGAAAAACATGATGTGAAAATCCGAATACACGGTGTGTACATTTGTGTCACCTGGATAGAATTTTTGGCACCTCCTGATGAGTTCCTCTCTTTAATTTTAATCAAAAAATTATTCATTTATATTAGATCAATGATAAGTGACTCAAAAAAAATAGATATCAAAATATACATTATAGTAATGATTGACCTTTAATTGACAAACTAAATTTTTATATCATAAATAATTGATGAATTATTTAAATAATTATAAATGGTGATTGACCACTCTGATACCACTTGTAGGATCTGAACATAGTATAAGTGTGGCGTTTGGGAGGGCCAAACTTTTCCTTTTTGGTGGTCGATGACCAATTAAAGATCAATACAATGATAAATGCCAGTATCCATAGATTAAGATCAATGATCTAGACAAAAGAAGAAAAGGTTGTCGGATCCAAGAGAGAGGATCTTGTACAACATGTTTATAATTAATTTAAAAAAATTCTGTAGAAATTAAAAACCTGGATCTTTAGTACTTTCTTTTTTTAGGGTATTTATTATCTGGAATGACCCTTCTAAATTGTCTCATTATGATTGTGAGGATCCTATGAAGAATCTCTCTAGTAGTGATACACACATTCTCTAATGGCCTCTGATTGACACCACTTATTCTTTGGGTACTTGCGTGGAGAAGTGAGTATCTTGCATAGGTCATTCATGATTGCTTGTTCTTTACTCTAGAAGAAAGGATCTCATTCTTGAGAGGGTACAGGAGAGAATTTGAGATATAGAATTTTTTTGCTCAATAATTCTTTCACCAGCAGCAATTTGGTTCACTAGGTGTAATGGTACAATAAACATACATGTGTATTTAATAACATGGGGTTTCAGTTAGAGTATTTAATTTCATAATAGTAATTAAATACATTCATAACCTTATAGAAAAGCCCTGGTATATAATAACAATAACAGCACTATTATTCGTGGTGTGAGAACTTGCGCAAAACAGAATAATAAATGAAATCACATTCCACATAATGATAATAGTGTTATTATTATTTAATCTTATTCCAACTACTTTAATAATTATTTACCGTTATGAAAATAATTATTTTTCTATCGAACCATCCCTGGTCTACTTTAACTTCACTTCTATTTATTGATCACCTGAATAAATAAATAATTTATTCTCTTAAATAAATATTTTTTTACAAACTAGTAAATAAATATTTATTAAATGTTTAGTAAAATAAAGAATATTTTATTTCATATATGTGATCATATTAACTTGGGAAAAATTATTCCATGATCTTGAGAATAATAATTATTCTAATAATTAAATTCAAATAGAATTTAATCGAGACCACAATAAACACTTAGTGTGTGACACTCTAGGATTCATTCTCATTGGAATTAGGTGCTCATTCCTAATGTCCAAGAGTACTATCTAGAAATGGGGTAAGGAACCCAAGATAAATAACATAATGATTCAATGACAACATAAACATATGAATTCTCATTATGATATAAAATCCCTTTGTCTCAATATCTTATCATGTGGGTTTCATGATAGTGTCATCAACCTATTTTCTTGATACATCTTTCTTTAACTACCTGAAATAAACCTGTTGATACACCATGGCCATGGAATTTAGGGAAACGGTTCTATTTCAATCAAGGGGATGAGATATCAAATTCCATAAATGGAATGGACAAATCCTTCCTCAAATTATCTATTAATAACATGTCATTCGTGACACACCTAATGTGCCCTACTTCCCGCCAACATATAGTGTGACGGTTTTCTTTAGTAAATCAAATTTTTTGATTCGTGACATGAATTAATGATAATATTAAAGTCTAAGGACCATTATACATGCTCACAGTTAGGAATATCTGATAACCCCAAAACATGCAGAATTACAACTAGCGGGTTTGTTCTTATAATCTACCATCTTGGAGATTACCAAGTGTGAACTTCATGGAAAGAAGTATCATTTTCTTACAAGTACTCACACCTAGAGATCTGTAAAATCTGTGTCCCATAAAAGTACTTCATCCAACCATTGAACTATATTTACGAATATTGTCCTAGAACTTCAAGGTTCTCATTATAGTGGGAAACTACAATGACCTTATTAATGAGAAAAATACTCTAAGAAATAATTACATTATAGTCATGTTGAATAATGAATGAAATGTAATAAGATTCTTAATATTTAAATACATTAAATATTCATCTAATCAATGTACAAATAGTGGGTTCTAGGACATTAATTCCAACAGTTCGGACATGTCCTGGCTTCCCATGATGAAATAAAACCAACATTGAGCTTCAACGAGGTGTTATGGGGGTTCCTTGGCCGGACCTCTCTATTGGAACTCATCCCAACCTTGTTTCCAGCCATATGATCCATCACTTGAATCCACTTCCCATCTTAAATGAGACCTATCTGTCAGGTTACCCTAGATAGGAGCACCTCATTCACCACCTCTGAGAATGATGACAACCTAAAGATTTTCACCTACACCTGTATGGTGTGTCATAGTCCATGTTCAACGCACCCCACCCTTGATGTGTCATCTCTTATTTTACCTATTTCAATGTGGGAAAACTAAATGAAAGTAGCTACATAGTCCATGATGGACATGTCACTCTACTAAAGGCTCAAGAACTTCCAAGATCCCTCTTCCATTAGAGTTTTAGGGAACAATTGATCCAAGAACATGACCTTGAAGTTCTTTTAGGCCAAACCCTTGTGTCTACAAGCCTAAAACTACACATCCCACCATCACTTCTCCAGTCCTCAGAGCATATACATCGCCAGCTTGACCCTCCACCCTAGAGGAATCTCTAGATAGTCAAAGATCATCTGCATGCTCTGTATCAAGTTCCCAGCTGTCTACGAACCACCCTCACCCTAAAAATATGACGGGTGACATGACTGGAATTCAAGAGTAAGATGGAACATAGAGGGATTTATTCTCTAAGAACCTCTATCAATCCCCTAAAAAACACATACCAGACTAGATCAGAGCTTCTCATCAAGCCATGGCCAAAATGATGTCAAGTTTGGCAGTTGTCATGCATGCACTAGATCCTGAACCTAATCTTATCCCTAATCTTGTACCTGTAGCTCAGGATTTGCTTACTCCTTAGGGTTCTGAACCTAATCATTATCTTGTGGCGCTTTTCCATCACCCACCTGACACTCCATCGAGCTGTCTAAGAGAAAACCATTGAATACCATAAAATGGTCAGATGACCCATATATATATATATAACAATATATTCAGCACAGATTGGGAATGTAGTAAAGAGGAATTATATTAAAAATACTCTCATTATCCCCTCTTACAACCATTCCCCATGGCATCCCAACCTCACGGACTCCTTACCCGTCCTTAATAGAGCCAAGTATCACAATATCTTCAGGCCACATCCAACCTGACAACCACCATTTCCTCAAAATGATAACCTATTCACCCAATCCAGGTGATCAAAATCACCTTAGTCATAGTACCTACCAACTTCTATAAGATTCAGGCCCATTCCTAATGCCACGAGAAATTTAACATAAATTTATAGAATGGAATATCACATTGCATAAAAGAAAGCAATTCTATTTAGCATTCCACCCTTTTCACATGGAAGTTGACATATCTACCATGTTATTATAACATCACAAGGTATACATGAATATATGAAATTTAAATACACTAAAAATGAGCCTATCAAAATCCAAAAAAAAACATGCCTTTCCTTACCATGCGAAGTTCCAATTATCTAATACCGCACCTAGTCAATGGTCACATATCACAACAAATAATCATCACAATTCAAGTGAGACACCAATGTGGAAATCATATAAAATATAATCTGAGCATAATAAAAATAGCATTACCCACATTATGTAACTAAATCCATACCTCATACATGGGGCTGAAGGAACCCAAGAATGATTAAGAAATCCAGTTTTGGAAACCAAATACCTCCAGTCTACCATAACCCCAAATAGTAATACCAAGAAAATTGGTAAAAGAGACTCCTTTGATACCACTTGTATCATCCTTGACCTAAATAACCTCTCAAACAGTGTTAACAGGTTGGTTACCACTAGCCTTAGGAGAACCTCCCCAAACGCCAAAGGCTTATGACTAGTAGTGAGGGTGTAAACTGTTTTAGTGGGGAGTCTATACCATCTGGGAATAGATAATATGCTAGTCTAAGAATAATAAGAAAACATGAGGTAGAAATAGATGACTCAGGATAATCAAACCAGGCCCGCAAAGTAGAATCATAGTCAATATCAATAAATATTTTAAGTGATAAATAAATAGAATCAATAGTGGAATGTAATCAAAATATCTTTCTAGAAAGATAATTTTATCTACTAAAAAAACCCATGAAAATAACTTATATTAGGTTATACAATAAAATATCCAAGTCTCTTCCCATGGAAGACCGCATTAACAATATATATAAGCATGAGGAAACTAAAAAACATACCAAACAAAAGTAAAACTCCAGCTAGGAAAGACCTCAAGGTCCATGTTAATATCTATTCCAAACAGCACACTGATCTAGCTACTAAAGATGATTTTTTACTAGTAATTAAATTCATAAAGTATAAACAAATACTAAAGGGCCTATGTAGGGTGTGAGATGAATCTTAGTAGGATAACACCCAATGGTGCATACATATTTTAAGTTTTTAAGTGGATATGAATCAATAAGTAAAGTAAACAGTATGATGCAATAAATAAACAAAACATCCACTGGTTATCAGTAGCCACCGGGGAGTGTCACCTACTTTGGAAAATGCTAGAATTCTCAGAAGAAAAGAGAGTCCTTTTTCCAGTTCCCAATGTACCCTTGTAGTCACAATGACCTGGTGAACACTCAAGTTCCACCTCAATCATATATCTTGGCACCATGTTCCTCCTAACACCTTGCGTCTCAATATACTAATGTCTCGAAGGCATGCCCAAACATTAGCATCCAGATCTCAAGGACTACTGGTTGAAAGTTCATGTCGGTCCAGGGAATGAAAACCATAGGAACAATGATATCTTTCCTCAAATAAATATTCATTCCCATAGCCTCATTTATAGAAATCCTAAAACACTAACCCAATAGCCTCATGTTTAACAATCAAAATCTCCTCACCTTCCACATGGATTTCTATGGAAAGCACACCCCAACCATAAATACCTTAGTATAAACTATCAATTTACTCTATCCAAATGAGTGGTCAAATCCACATTATCACAGAGTCAACCTACATGCACATGACTCAATAAAATCTTTGGACATCATGGGTTAGCACCCATAACCAAATAAAGGACCTAAGCCACACCATCTCTGGCACCTTGTGCCCTCACAGCCATGTCTCTCAAATCCTATGGCCATGACATCCAAGTATACTAGGTAATTACCAAGCTGATAGTCACACTGCCTCAAACCATCATTCATGATTCCCAATCTTGTGGTCAAATCTATTCAAGAAAATTCAGGCCAATCCCAACTTGTGATCAACATCAATCAATCCTGATGGACATAATAACCTAACCTCATCTCGAGCCACACCCGACCTAGCCCCTTGGGTCCCATATCATGCAATTCAAGAAATTATATATACACAATTTAAACAACACATTATAATCAAGAAATTCAATTCAATCAATTTAATTTCATAACACAAACTATCATCAATATTTAAATATGGAGGTCTTGAATGCCTCTAATTCATTTAACCAATCTAGATTATATTAAACAAATCAATTTAAATCAAAAAAATCAATTTAGACAATTTTGGAACCCCCATCAAAAATACCCCATTGTGAAAAGATCTATAACCCATCCTTTCTCAAATTAAAAAGTTATTGGGCATGTCCAAATGAATCACATAGATCACATGGTCATTTTGATATGAAGAAATAGGTATAATGTGGGCCTGCTCAAAATACACGAAAATGTCACATAGTTTATGCCACTAAAAATTCAAAAACTCAAAACAAGTTATGCACCACCTACCTTAGACTTGTAGATGTAGGCACGTCTAATATCAAATTCCAATTTAATGTATATCTATGAAAATAAGGGCTTCTATCCTAACCCCTAAAATTGTCTCGGATTGAAATAGTGGTTCGTAAGACGAAGGATCAAAGGAGATGATGTATGCATGGGTTTATCCTTACAAAGGTGATCCTATAGCTTCTAAAGGATCAAAGAAAGGATGACCAACAAAGAAGACGGATCAAGGAGGAGAAAGTGGCCACTCAACCACCCCCTATTATGTGTGCATCTAAGAAGGATATGAAGAAATAGAGAAAAAATAAATAAGGAATTATTGGGAAAATTGTAATTTTTTCATCTTTAATAGGCCTTATGGTTTACTCACAAAGTTTATTAAATAATGTGGAAGCCCCTTTATAGGGATGTAGGTCTTCATGGATACCCCACATGGTTTGACAAACCATGCAGAAACTGTACAAAGAACTCTGGAACATTTTTAGACGAGTTAGCACGGCCATGAACCAAGACTCACATGGTTTCCCTAATGTGTGCACCTGCAGTTTCTTCCCAAAAACTAGTTATTCTACCCTATGATTCTCCCAAAACCCTTTTTAACACCTGAGGCACTTTAATAGCATCTTAACTAACCCAAAAAAACAATTAAGCCCAACAGAACTCTCAAAATTTAGGTCTGATTAACAAAACAAAAGTAACATTGCCACTGGTGGAAAAAAATTAAAATCAGGTGGGAATTTTGACCCCCTCCAAAAACTTGTAACAAATAAATTTTAATCATAAAGATATACTTTTCTAGAAATTTTTTTATATGTGTTATATTCACTATTCTTAAAATTAATTTTTCACAACCATAGAAATTTTATTTCATAAAAATAAATAAAAAAATAAATAACAAAAATGTTCAAATTATGAAAAAGGGATAAATATTAATATTTTCCATTAAAATTGATTAAAAATTCTATAAATTAATATCCAAGGTAAAAGTAAATTTGGGTAAAAATATAGAAGTAAAATAAAATATTTAAAACAGTAGAATTTGTCTACCAAATGAGTGGTTTTGGTGGGTTTCTACCCAAAATCACTTTATCCTCTTCTTTTTTAAATTTTTGAGAATTTTAAAACATAATAGTAACATTAAATTAAGGTAAATGTTATTTCTAAACCCAAACTACCCATCCCTTCACTTATTAAAAGGTAATACATCAACCACATCAAGACTCGCCACTAAATTTATACTTGAAACTTTGAACAAGTTATCTTCTTAGAAACGTATCCAACATCCAAAATCATTTTGTCACCATTAATTATCATAGGGACATCATATCCAAGGATAATTAATAAGATAACAAAAGTACCTGACCTGGGTATTATTAACTACTCATATTTTGTTCACGATTATCTTCATTCAAAATTATTATTTCTATACTGGTATTATTATATTATTATCAGTTATATAAATTAATATTAATATATTAAGGGTATTATTATAACATATATGATTTTATTTTGAGGTTTTTTTCTATTTATTTTTTGTCTAGATTTTTCTCCTTCGGTTTCCTTTTTGTTTTATAAGAAAAATGGAATATTTGGGCTCAACCACATGTGGCACGCAGTTTGTGCATGGTCAGGGGAAACTGTGTGCCCCTGCCCAAGTAATCATGTGGTAGGTAGTGGTTTTGGGTAGTATATACCACAAATCTTGTGCACAATAAGTTAGGTCATGCAGGATAACTTTGTATAAGGTTTCACTTGGACAGTGAGGAGCGCACGCTTGTCGAACGGTTTGGAAAATCGTGCTGGAAAATCATGTGATTTTTTCAGGTCATTAATAATTTTTAAATTCCATTTGTGTCCTCTAAGTATTTAACACAAAATCCCCACTTTATCTCTCCATTTGATCTCTCTGGCCCTAAGTGCCTCACTATCTTCCCCTTGTCTCTCTTAGTCTCCCTTTCTTTGGTATTTTGGGGTAATTTGTTTAAGCATCCTTTAATTTAGTGGTTGTTTTTCTTGATTTCTCCTCTTTCCTAGTGTTTCTCCTCTTATTTCTTAGGGTTTTTTATATCCATTGGGTTGGGTTTCCTCTTTAGGGTTGGATTATTCTTAGGTTTCAATCTTTATATTTTTGGTTAAATCATTCCATATTATGGTCTTGTGGTGGTGCAATTGAAGTTTATCATAAATTTCAAAAATATTCTACACTTGAGGTAGGTGGTTACATGCTCTAACAGTTTTAGATGATTTGATATTTCTTGGTTAATTATATGCTCTTTATGATTTAATTGTGTGGTGTGAAATATATTTTGGAAGTGTTTGGGCATGTATATATGATGAAGGTGGATTTTACAATGTAAAATGGGTGTGTTTTGTGTATGTTTCATTGTTTGGTTTCTCAAAAAGGGTTTATGCCTCATGTAGAAGGTGCAGAATGGGATATTAATGGCACATGAGGTGAGAATGTATTGAAAATGAGTTTTAAAAAGCAATGGAATTTTATTTCATGATATATTCTTCATTGTGTGACTTTACTATGATTTGTGAGTTCTGTAAATAATGAGAATCATTTTTTAAAGTGAAATTCGTTTATGTGTATATCTGAAAAGGTCTTGGCCCATGTAAATGGTTAATTTTTTATGTGTTTTCTTGTAATGTTTCCAAATGGGTCTCATGGATTTCTTAAGTGGTGTGAATTGTGTTTTCAAATGATTTTTTTGTGCGTAAAATGGAAAGTGTTTTGTTTATAGAAAATGGGGTGTTTCATATCAAAGTTAGTGAAAACGGTTATTTTCTAATGTGTTTATAATGATTTTAATTTTTTTTTGAAAGTTATGAATTTCTTGACATGTGAAATGTGATTTTGATCACAAAGTGAATCCTGAGTACCTATGTGGGAAAACAAGAACTAGTACACTAGTGATTCAGAAGATGCAAGCCTAGATTCTTCTAGTGAATTAACTCTAGTGGACTTAGAACTGGAATGTCTTGGATTCACTTAACCAAATTGAAAATTATAGCTCTAGATATATTATAATGATTATCAGATACCACTAAGAACTTGGTATGTTCCCTCTCATTTGATCGTGAACAGCAATGTTGTTGTTTATTGTTGTTATAACATGTTTCACTAAGGTACAAGGTTACTAGACTTCCACAAGTGTTTTTTACCCTTAGGGATTCACCTACAGTGCTATCTTGGCAAATTCTCATGTCATGTGGTGTCTTCCATAAGTATACGTTGTACCTCGGTTATATTTTATTTTAAAACATGTTTGTTAGGAAATTGTTTTCCGTAAAATGTTTTATTAAAAAAATTTCAATGGATTTTTTATAAATGTGAAAGTTTATTTTTCGACTAATATTGTAGCATGGAATATTTTATTTTGGGTGGAATCCTATTGGGCTTTGGCTTACACCCTCTATACACCTTTGGGAGTTTGTCGACTTTTTTATGTATTACCCAAGGAAAGGAACGATGTCTCGAGGAAAAAATGGATCTGGTTGCTAGATTTCCACATCATGAATGTGGGGATAGTGGTAGACATAGGGTGATGTCTCTCTTGTTACATGGTGGAATGTTTTCCTTTGAATAATGGTAATTGAGACCTCCTATATTTATTATGAACCTTATAATTTTAGAATTTATTATTTGTTTTAAAAAAGCATGGTAGTCTAACTTTCTTGATATTATAATGGTTGAGATTTCTAGATGTGGATACCTACTTGGTTATCCTTATACAGTTTCCCTTCATGAATTGGTTTTGGTTTTATATTATCACATGGGTGACTGTCTCCCTCATCAATGGAGGTGTTTGTTGGTGTGTGTTTGTTAGTTGTTGAGGGAAGTTCTTGAGTTGGCCAATTTTTAATTTTCCATGTATGTCAGTTCCAGTTTGTTACTCTGGTTAATTATCATGGTTTGGAGACCCAAAATGGGTCTTGTTAATATTTTTTATAGAGTAAAAGTATTCTAGTTCATTTATTTTGGTGGGGAGTCCATTCAGACCTCCCGTGATAATAATCTAGTTTAGTTCCTGGTGTTGTCTTGGTAGTGGGTAGTCTCATTTGAAGTTATCTAATTTCATGTTCCTTCCATGAGTTAATGTTTCGGCTATAGTGAACCCAATGGATTTTTTTATGTGAGGTTGTGGAAGTATTTTTTGAGAAGTGATTTGGGATTTTTTTTAATTTCAAGTAAGAGGTATGGTCTCTATTCGGTAATGTCTGGGGTGTTCTTGTCATTAATGGTTGGATTATATGATTGTGAAAATTCCTTTTCTTTTGATGAATCAATTAGAGGGGTTGTGGATTTTTGGGGGTATAAGGCGTATGGTGGGGATTCCTTTTGGACTTCCCTATTTAAATCATTTGGATATATTTTCAATTTTGGTTGTTCTTTATTTCTCCACTTTTATGATGTTTTTTAGTAATTTCCTTGAGATATGGAGGAGTAATTGTTTCTACTTCCAAATCAAACCTTGGATGAATTTCATGGGGCAGAAAGTTTTCATGGTGGTGAGAATTGTCACATCCATGATTTTATTTTAGGGTATTTTTCTATTCATTTTTTATATATCTTTTTTCCCTTTGTTTTCCTTTGTGTTTTTTGAGAAAAATGGAATAGTTGGGCGCTACAGCAAGTGGCACATGGTTGATGCACAATTAGGGAAATTTGTGCACCCATACCTAGGTAATCTTGTGGTAAGTGGTAGTTTTTGGTACTATATACCACATGGCTTACACCTGGTAATTCAGGAAATGTGTTTTTACCATGTGGAAGGTGATTCTTGGATTGTGAGGGGCATAAAGTTGCCACACGTTTTGGTAAACCGTGCAGGAAAACTATTCTAATTTCTATGTCATTAAAAATTTTAAAATTTAATTTGTGTCCACCTGGTATTTTAACCCAAATCCCTCTTTATCACCCCATTTGATCAATCCAAGCATAGTGGCTTCCCTATATTCCTCTTATCTCCCTTGGGCTCCCTTAAATTGGTGTTTTTGGTGCAGATTATTCAAGAAACCTTCAAGTAAGTGGTTCCCCTTAATGATTTATCCTCTATTTTAGGGTTATTCCTCTTATTACATGGGTTTTATTATCCCCAGTGAGTTTGTTGACCTATTTAGGATTGGATCGTGATTTATAGGGTTTAATAATGATGTTTTTGGTTCAATATTTTCCTTTTAGATTCTTTTGGTGGTATGATTGAATTTTCACCAAAATTTGCAGAATCTTCAACACTTGATGTATGTGGTTTCATGCTCTTTCATTTTTCGATGATTTGATATGATTTATTGGCTAATTATATGTGCACTATGATTTAATTTTGTTGTCTATAATATATTTTTGGATGTTTTTCAGAATGTATATATGATGAAAGAGGACTTTCTAAAGTAAAATTGTTATGTTTTGTGTAAGTTTCGTTTTTTTTGTTTATTAAAAGGGTTTATTCCTATTGTGGAAGGTGTAGAATGTGATTTCAATGGTACTTCAAGAGAGAATGTATTTAAAATTAATTTTTTAAAAGAAATGGATTTTTATGGCATGAGGGATTCTTATTTGTGCCCCTTTACTATGATTTTTGAGTTTTTTAAATAATAAGAGGCATGTTTTAAAGTGAAATTGGTTTATTTGTATATTTTAAATGGGCTAGGCCCATGGAAATTGTTAAATTGATTGTGTGAATTTCTTGAAATGTGGAAAAATGGGTTTCACTGATTGTGAATGTGGTTCTAAATGTGTTTTAAAATGGTTATGGGGATTGTAAAAAGTTAACTGGTATTTTTATGGAAAATGGTGTGTTCTTCCTCATGGTTATTGAACACAGTTATTTTTTGATGTGTTTGTAATTCTTGGAATGTGTCTGTGAAAATGATGAATTATGTGAAATTTGAAAAGTAAAACTGAGCAAAAACAGAATACAAGGTAACTTGGTAGTAAATCTAGATCTAGTATGCTATCGATTCAAAAGTGGAAATCACATATTCTTCTTGTGACTTGACGCTAGTTGACTCGGAAGTAGAATGGCTTGGATTCACTCAGTAGGATTGACAATTACAACATTAACTAAATTATGATGATGATAAGAGACCACTAGGCCCTTCGGATGATCCCTCATAGTGTCCCATGCACAATAACATTTTTTGTAATGGTTTCTATACAATTTTTCACCGAGGTTTGTGGTTTCCAGAGTTTCACTTGTGTGAGTTACCCTTAGGGATTCACCCATTGTGATATATTATGAAATTATAAATTGATGTGGTGTCATATGTCCTTATATAGTAGACTATTTTTATATTTCATTTTGAAACATGTTTTTTTATAAATGGATTCCTTTAAAATTATTTCATAAAAATGTTTTAAAGGATTTTGTATAAATGTGAACGTTAATTTGTCTTCTAATTTTATAGCATGGAATATTTCATTTTGGGTGGAATCAAACTAGGATTTGGATCACACTGTGCATACACCTTTGGGTGTATATAGACTTTGTGATGTATTTCCAAGGTGAATGAAAGATTTCTGGAGGTAACTGTGGATATGGTTCCTATAATTCCACTTTATGTAGTTGGTGAGGGTATCATGATGGTGATGTCCTTCTTGTTACATGGTGGTTTTTGGGAGAGTTTAGTTTTCTTGTTTCCATAGTACTACTTTTGGGTTTTGTTTAAAGATATAAACATTGATTTTGAAAAATTCTCTGCCCTTTTTGATTATGTTATAAGTTATCATTTATTATTCCATTTTGTTGATTGATTATGGTTATACTAATGGGTGAAATCATTCACAAAGTATGTTGTTGATACCCATGCATTGGTTTTCAACCCATGGGGATCAGGAATTCCCTTTAGGCTATTCCATAGACCGAGTCGGGTTTTGGGTTGGAATTAATCCTAGCTTCGTTTGTGATGATTACCATTTCATATCCATGTATCCCATACATTAAGAAAAATGAAATTGTTATTTGTACAAATGTGCTAAATATATCCACTATATGAAATGAAATTCATTTTTCATAACAACCCATAATGGATGGTTCCTAGAATATTTTATGGTTGAAATATAATTTTTAAGAAATAATTAACTGTTTTTTATGAATTATAGAAAAAATTAATTATATAACTAACAAAATATTATCATTTAAGTTGAGTGAAATAAGAGGAAAATGATCTCTTCTTTTTAAGTATGGAATTTATATAAATTAGAATATTTTTCTAAATCCTTCCAATTATGATATATAATAATAATAAATAATAAATAGGATCATTATGATTCTATTATAATAATATTAAAAATAAAATATCTCATAACAATCCATTAAATGTGGGAGGATTATGTTTAGGTTGGTTTAACCACCTACTTGAAAAACTATACACTTTTTTGGGGATAAACATGAGAACATATTTAATGGTATGATATGATATAAATATATAAATAATTTTTTAAAAAAAATTAGGTTATATTATCTTTTAATAGATTAGTGAAGAAAACACCTTTCGATCATTAATAATTACTGAAACCTAGTCATCATCAATTTCATATTCTTGGTTTCTAACAAAAACTACCATGGAATGAAATTATAAATGAATAAACTATATGGGAATATATATTCAAGTACCTTATATGATCTAATAGGTGAAGGAATTTGGGAAAATAATGTTTAAAAATATGAATATTATGAATCTACTTTAAAGTGATAAATATTACTTACCCTCAATGTTGAAAATAGGTAAAAACTATATAATATATAAGTAGAATGATTATAAATGAATAGTAGAAATGGTTATATATTTGAATAATTTTCTTGGGTATGTATTTAATGAACTTGTTTTAATTATTTAGAACATTTGTTTCAATTTAAAAATGGATCTGGACCAGTGGAATTGTTTTTCAACACAAATTCCTCTATTTAATCCATGTCTGATATTATTCACCTAATTTCATTTATGAGATGTATATAATTCCTATTTGAGTTATCATATATTGAATGAAATTTTAATGATTATATTTTATGTTCAATTATAATCCATTTATATCAAGGTGTTTTTCAATATTTTATAAATAGGAGTGTTTTCCTGCTCCCAATTTTTATTCTTTGACACATGTTACATATTATTCACTATGTTTCCCTTGTATGGTGTTCTATTGATTTAATATACCATGAATTTCATATAATTTATTTACTTATAGTTCATGGTATATACTATGTATAATAAATTTATTTTATTAAAAAATTGAATCAAGTGTTACCCAATACATAAGATTTTTTTGGTAACTCAATTTGCATTCTTTGAGTTATGATCATTCTCTTGATATTATTTTATATAAGTTGGGTAAATTAGGACCTTTTATTGTATTTTGTTTTATTAATTCCATTTTTTCTAGATATATCCATTCCTTCCACATAAAATATTTGACAAACATTCCACACTTCTTGGGATTTGTATCCCATAAGTAATATTGGGAACTGAAATATCTTTCTTTGAAATATAAAGTTTTACCTCAAATATTGTTCTTCCATTCCAAAATTATCCCCCGTGATAATTTATTATATTTCTTTTTATAGTATTTTTTTAAATAATGTTTAATACAAATATAGTTTTATTACATTATTTATAATACGAGTTTTGAAAAAATGTATTTTACAAAATATTAAAAATATTTTTTCCTTTCACATTAATTTATTTTTTCTTCATATCTACATTTCTCTAAGACAAACCTTATACATTTTCAATAATATATTATAGCATATTATTTTTAATAGTAATTATTTTTAAAGAGTTTTCACTTCACCTTTGGAAAAATAATTTTGGATGTAACCAGAAACTTCCACTTTGGTGATAATGTTAAAAATATTTTATAAAATCTCTTTTAAGTTTCACATCCATTTACCTTTTAATTATCAAATCTTTTTACACTATTGTGATTTCTATTTCATTATATAGAGTCTAATATATATTTATCCTTTTGTTTAATAAACACAAAATACCAAACTATCCAATTCATGATCCATTTTTAGATAGTATCATTCCAGCATTCATTTTGAAGGTTGGTTTCCATCAATTTCAACGTCCTTATAGGTTATGTTTTTTAGACTATGCTTATCTTCTATTGAATCAATACAACTTATTCTTATTGATGTATTATGATAATGTTATTTTATTATTGAATTTCATTGATACTCATTTCATTATATGGTTTTATCTTCACATTTTCCATAATTCAGATTGGATAATTTCATATAAAAAGTATGTTATACTATTTACATTGGTTAAAATATTGGATTTCTATATATTTTTATTAAAATATTTATTATTATTATCAGTTTTATTGTATATTGTTTAACTATACACCTTATTCCACCAGATGGATTGTGATCATGTTATACCTTTAAAGACATGGATATAAGTATTGGGGTTTTGTATATTATTATAAAATTGTGTATGATTATTTGAAAAGTTTATTATGAATTGTTTATATATTTTTTCACATACTGAATGAATTTGACACGAAATAGTGATAGGTGTGGATCAAAAATATATATATTATCAATTCATCAACTGTTCTTATGAGAAAAACATGTTTGGTTATTTGGTTTATTTTGGCCCAATTCAGTAAGATATCTTGTTATAGGTCTCAGTAATTAGTAAATTTCATGTAACAAGGCCTTGAAAGCTTGTTTTTTATTTCCATAATTATTAATTTCATCATTAAGAGATTTGTATTATTTATACCCATGTTTTCATTTTTTTCATGGGTATAGATTTCTCCCCATTTTAGTTGAACATGGAATTATTCATAGTATTTATTCATCCCATGTTATGTTTAACATGCTTATTGTAAAGACTCGGAAATTCCATGTAATTTTTTTTAATTATATGGAAATTTTACAAGTCGGAAAAAATTAAAATTGTGTGATTCATAGGCCTAGTGTTCCTGAGATGAATTTCTAAACTTTTTTCAGGTACTTTTAGTAAACATGTTTTCGGCTTTTTGTAACTATTGAACAGGTGCTTGAAATTGAAATCTGAGGACACTGTTGAGCTCACAGCACCGGTATTCACTTAAGGAGACCTTCACCTTGACCGTAGTAGGTTGAGGATGAAATTTAGTTTTTGTGCTTTTTGTGGGAGAAAATAAAATAAAATAAATTTATTTTATTTTTAAAATTCAATCCTCCAAAGTTGATTTTGGTGGTGGGGACCACCCGAGACTTGAACTCCCACTTTAATGAGGGGATGATTCATGGTTTATCTTCCCATTAATTGTGCCAACTCCAATTAATTAATTTTTCCAACCTTATATTAAATTAATAAAATTAATTTAATATGATGTCTCATGATTATCTTTAGTTTGGGGAAATTGTTGGAAAAGGGAGAATTGGGGAGAGCTTTGCAGAACATTTCTCCTTCGACGAATATTTCTCCAATGAAGAAATCAATTGAAGGAACCCTAATGAGGAACTTCTTCAATGATGATGAACCAAAATCTATCCATTCCTCTTCTCACCGACGTCAACAAGTTTTCGAGATAGGGATTTTTGTTTTTGTATACCCTTTACTACGTTCTTAAAATCCTTCTTGAATTAAGAACACCTATGCCAATTGTAATCGTTCTAACATGGAGAGTGCAGGCCGAACGAACACAGCCCAACCTCTCTACAACCTTTGGGGTTTATGATGGTTATGAATTGATGGAAATAACCTGAGACGAGTACAGGAGTCATTGGAACAAAGAACGGGCCATTGGGGCATGCCCTGTGACCCGAGGAAGGTCGCCGAAAACTCGTGCTGGCGATCGGCACCGGTGGGGTTAGAGAGCGGCAGCCGACACATTGGCTAGCTATGACGGCAGCGGCGGCGTGACCGCGCCGCCGGAGAAGGGTCACTGCTCATTGGCCGCGACGGAGCAAGGACGGAGGCAGGCACTCGGTTAGCCGCGTGATGGGGGCGGTGGCACGCGTCTGCACCACCGAGTGTGCAGGAGTCATGGCATGAGGCCGTTGTGGTGAGGGGGGGTTGGCTCGCTATCGGCCATAGGTCAGGGAGGGGCGCGTGACCATTCCGTGCAAGTGGGCTGGTCGTCCGGCCAGCCGGGGAACCGAGCGGGACCCCGGGTCTCGCGTGCCAGTTGTCGTAGCCACGTGGTGCCAGCCGATCAGCTACCCAACCTGAACGGCTAGGCCATTCGGTGGAACCTAGGAAGCACCTCCCCTTGGGTGGCTGCTAGGGCAGACCCCACCGTGGGACCACCTAGCCGCGGGCCAGCGAGCCGCACCACTTGCGGCCCAGCGCGGGCTACCCGATGTGGGCCTCCCAGTGGGCTAGGCCGCACTAAAGGGTGGGTCAGGCTGGACCCTACAGGCTAGATCGGACTTAGGACTGGACTCGGGTTGGGCCAGGTCGGGTCGGGCAGGTTCGGTCCGACCGCGTCGGACTGGACCCGGACCAACTGCTACCCCTTTCCACTCTTTCATCCATAACTTGAGCTACATGAATCCATTTGAAGAACCTTCTATGGAGCTAAAAACCTTGTGTTGAGATGGTGATTATGGTATATCCCAGTTGAGTTTTAGGTAATGTTGGGGTACGGCGTTGTTGGATCGAACACGAATCCAACCGGGCCCTCGAGACTAAAAGGCCAATAACTTACAGATCGGGCATCCGATTGATTCAACGTCTGTTTCTTTGAGACCCATATCACATGGAGGTCCTTTGGTATACTTCTTCATGGGCCTCAGTGGTAGTTTTAGTATCGACCTATGGCTTGAGGAGCGGATTCTCCCAGAATCAAGTGAGCAAGTATAAGAACCTTGTAGCTGGCTGTAATATGAGAATGGGATCCTATATGGGTCTATGTTTTGGGATCCTACATGGGTCTATGTTCCAGTATCCCTATTGGATCCACTCTAGGAATCCATGTGGGACTACTTTAGAATCCTATGTGGGTCTGTTGTACTAAAATACTATGTGGGTCTGATGATCTAGGATCTTACTTGGGTCTGATGATTTAGGATCCTATGTGGGTATGCCTTTTAACAGAGTAAGATGATTCAGCAGTTACATATAATAATCTTTACTTTCATACCAATGTTATACCTAGTGTAAGATGAGTCCTTACCTTCATGGTAATACCTTTGTGGAATTATTGTGTGTGGCGTACCTTTGTGGTCCTTACCTTCGTGGTGATACCTTCATGGTATTCTTCTGTGTGGCATAACTTTTTGGTACTTACCATCATGTTATTCTTCTGTGTGGAATTAAATTTGTGTTACATACCCATGTGGTGTTACCTTTGTGGTATTATTTCCAACGTGGAACATTTTTACTTTGTCTAAGATTTGGGCCATGTGTTTCCTCATGAATGAGATGTATATACTTGATTACTTAGGTATAGGTATGGGAATAAACCTAAGTAGGGTTGTAAGATGTTATCATGCTTTGTGGTTTATCCTTTTTGGGTTTTGTGAGACCTTAGAAGATCTCAAGGTCCCTACTTAGTATCTTTATACTCACCCCTGCATGGGCTACACCCGCACCTTGTTGTGTTTGGTGTAGACGGCAGATAGCGTTGACTGAGGACGAGAGTACCAGGACGGGAGGTAGCTTGGAGGTGGACCTTAGACGTGGAATACCGTTGAGACAACCATTCAATATCTGTACCTACCCCACAGGTAGGGTCTTTGGCAGGTGTTTATAGAAGTTGTTTCAGTTTACTTGTACTATCTAGTTTTCTTGTACTTTCCAATTGGGCTTGTATTCTGGCCCCTTTTTACCAAATGTACACACTCTTTTTACTATACAGTTTACTTGTGTTGGTATCTTATTATGTTCTTGGTTGTTTGTGTTACAGGATATAAATTCAATGCCTTCTCATTTTTAGGGAATACGCATTTTGGTGCTAGTCACCATCCACAGGACTATAGAGGGTGGGCTTGGGGATATCACAGCACGGGCCCCAGGGGACTGGTCATGACAAACTAGTATTAGAGGAGTTGGTTCTACCATAGAACATTGGAATCTGATCTATTTAACAGCAATAGTGTTATGTGTAGTGAGTGTGGTTATCAGTTTAGAGAATCTAGTGTTTGTGTGGAGGTCGACGTATCCATGCACCAGAACCCTGACTTTTGATTTCTGACTTTGTACACGAAAACGCTGATTGCGTGTGTTTTTTAATTAGTTTTATTTGTGATCTCTTTGAGTCAGCTCACCAGGTATAACTTATTGATTTTGGCGCACCTATTTCTTTAAAGGTTTCCTCCAGGTAGACAGCCAGCTAGGATTCCAGGAAGAGTACATGATGACAGCCCACTGAGCAACGAGGCCTTAGTGCAGGGCCCTTTATCAGTAGAGGCACCAGTGGCACCATTACCTGTTAGACCACTAATTCCACCAGCCCCAATAGTATAGGTTTCACGCTTCTGGAGCATGTTTCATGAGTTCCATCACCAAAGGCCACCCAGGTTTAGGGGTGAGATGGATCCACAGGGGTTTGAGGATTGGTTGAAGGTCATAGTGAGAGTCTTCCAATAGGTAGGGACACCATCTGATCTCATGTTGATCCTTTCCACCAGTCTTCTACATGAAGTAGCAGGAAGATGGTGGAGCTTAATGATCTAGGCTCAAGACAAGGTGACACTTCTCTGGGCAGAATTTGAGAGCCTGTTTCAGGCAGAGTTTGTCCCAGTGACCCTTCATGCAGTGCGCATTATGGAGATTCTTCATCTACAGCAGGGTAGCATGACTGTGGCTCAGTACTCAACGAGGTTCACTGACCTCTCATGCTACTCCACCGATATGGTGCGGTACCCATTCTTCAAGGCCCAGACTTTCGAGCAGGGACTCTGGTGGGAGATCAGGAGTTCAATGATTTCTCTTAGTATCCCGATAGAGGCAGGGGTGTTAGAGCAAGCCCTCTTAGTGGAGAGTTTTCTTGATGAGCAGTCTCCAGCAGCGAGAACCACCGCCAGGTGGCATGTAGAAAAGTCTTCTACAGCTGGTAGCAGAAAGATGTCACTGAGTTCCAAGAGGACCAGACCTACAGGTGGATGAACGCAGGATTCAGTGTCATTTGGGTGGGGAACCAGAGACAGATCTAGTCATGTGAGAAGCAGACAGTGTTACGCATGCGGTGGGCAGGGTCAAATGGCTCGTGACTACCCGAGCCTCCATACGGATAATCAGCAGATGGTTGAAGGACCTCCCAGGTAGAGATAGAGGTTCAATTGAGGAGGTACACAGGGAGTAGGTGGATGTGGTAGAGGAGTTGGTCATGTAGCTAGCAGTGGGCAAAAATTCGAGATGTTACCACCACTACCACCAGGAGGTCCACCCCGACCAAGTGGAGTAGGTGGACATGGGCGAGCTCAGCTCTAGGAACCGGATTCCTACTACCATGGAACTCAGGAGATGATATGAGGTATGATCTATGTCTACTACACCTTTTCTGTAGTACTAATAGACACAGGTTCTGGTCATTATTTTATTGCCACTGCCCTCGTTCGGAGCTCGGAGATTTCGGTGGAGTTGTTAGCTCAATCCTTATGGATAGAGACTCCTACATGAGAGGATTCGATGATTGAACACTGACGCTGATAGTGTGAGCATGCTCTAGGAGGTGAGATCTTTAGCTGAGATCTCCTAGTAGCGGCATTGAGGCCTTGGGACATCATCTTGGGTATGAACCAGTTATCTATAGTCCATCAGACTGACTGTATTAGGCCCAAAGTGCATTTTTTCTGCACTGATTGGTCTAGGTTTACCTTCACTGGAGAGAAGGGAGCTTTTGCAGCACCGGATGGACTTACCTGGAGGACAGTTCATCTAATCACTCATCAGTTGCCTAGCCTTACCCTTGGAGCAGTTGATGTGGGGAGTCTGAGCTATCTTTTAGTGGTGGACTAGTATGTGTATGTCTTCCCGGATGTTGTTTTGGGTCTACCTCGTCGTAGAAAGATGGACTTTTACATTGACTTGTACCTCAGGATGGCACCGATATCTACACCATCATATCGGATTGCTCCTGTGGAGCTTCATGAACTGCGGATATAGCTAGAGGACTTCCTGGGGAAGGGATTCATCCAGCCTAGTGTTTCTCCTTGGGCAGCCCCAATTTTGTTTTCCAATAAGTCGGAAGGGAGTGGAGACTTTGTGTTGACTATCTGCGCCTGAACCAGGTGACCATGAAGAACAAGTACCCACTCTCGAGGATTGACAACCTCTTTGATCAGCTGAAGGGAGAATGGTGGTTCTCGAAGATATACCTCATATTAGGCTATCACCGTCTCAGAGTACGAGACGAGTATGTGTAGAAGACGGCTTTCATATGACGGTACAACCCGTACGAGTTTTTGTTTATGCCATTCAGTGTTACCAACACTCCAGAAGTGTTCATGGGACTCATGAACAGAATATTTCAGTTATACCTTGATCGCTTTGTACTATTTTTTATTGACGACATTCTAATTTACTCAGATACTGAGGAGGAGAATGCTTATCATTTGAAGATAGTTATAAATACTCTCTGAGAGCACTAGATTTATGGTAATCTCTCGAAGTTCTAATTTTGGATCCGAGAGGTTTACTTTGTACGACATTCCATCTCACAGACTTGAGTTGCGGTGGATCCAGCAAAGATTGAGGCGGTACTTTCTTGGAATCCACCATAGAGTGTGACGGTGGTATAGAGTTTCTTGGGTTGGGTCAGATACTACTAGAGGTTTGGGCCATATTTCTCAAGAGTTTCATCACCTTTATCAGCATTGATGAAGAAGGGGCCACCCTTATGTGGTCGTAGAAATGCCATCAGATTTTTTATGAGCTGAGGAAGAGGCTAACTAGTGCCCCCATCTTGAGGCTTCCGGAGGAGGGTTTTGGGTATGTAGTCTACTATGATGCATCAGGGACCAGGCTCGGATGTGTCCTGATGTAGGAGCGAGTATTTATCGCATATGGTTCTCGATAGCTGAGAAACCATGAGCAAAACTATGCTACCCATGACCTGGATATTGAAGTAGTGGTCTTCACCTTGAAGATGTGGTGACATTTCATGATGGAAAAACATTTTACAGTCTACTCGGATCACAATAGTCTCAATTATATCTACTCCCAGAAGGTCCTGAACCTGAGATGGTGATGTTGTCTTATGTTGATCTAGGACTATGACTTCAAGATAGTTTACACTCCTAGGAATGGGAACATTGTATCAGATGAAATAAGTAGGAGATCTGGTATATAGTTGCTAGGTGAGGTGACGTAGTAGCTGGACTCTTTACAGATATCCTTTGTGGATTGAGATGGATCAACTTTTCTTTAGTCTCTTATAGTCACTCCCCCACATCTTCAGTGAGTCGGGGAGGCGTAGCATGGGGACACTGACTGCGAGGCTCAACACGCACAGATATCTACGGGATATGCACCTGATGGATTTTTTTAAGGTGGGGAGCACGTTATCCTTTTCGGAGGACGTACCACAATACCAATGTCACTTTGGGAGGAAGTGTTAATGGATTTCCACACATCCCCTCTAGCGGTACAACCAGAAGTGGAGAAAATGTACCATGATCTCCGACGACAACACTGGTGGTCAGGAATAAAGAAAGCAGTAGTAGAGTTTTTCTATCGGTGCCTCACTTATCAGTAAGTGAAGGTAGAGCATTAGGTACTAGTAGGCTTGGTTCAGACTTTAGAGGTCCCGGAGTGGAAGTGGGATGGGATATCCATAGACTTTGTGATAGTACTTCCACGTACATACAGGGGTCATGATTCTCTCTGGGTGATCATCGACCAACCCACCATGTCGACCCACTTCTTACCGATCAGAGATCATGATTCAGTAGATAGATTGGGATGCCTCTATGTGCTAGAGATTGTGAGACTACATAGAGTACCCTCAACGATTGTCTCCGATCATGATGCTTGTTTCACTTCTTGGCTAGGGAAGGGGTTGAAAGAGGCTTTTGGGACATAGCATTGGTTGAGCACCACCTTCCATCCTTAGACGGATGGCCAGACTGAGCGGACCATTCAGACCCTCAAGGACATGTTGCGTGTTTGTTTCCTCGACTTCGATCATAGTTGGGAGGATCAATTCCCCTTGGTGGAGTTTTCTTACAACAACAGCTATCACTCCACCATTTTGATGGCACCTTTCGAGGCATTGTACAGCCAACCATGCAGATTACCTTTATGCTGGACTAACCCAGGGGAGTCTGCACTCATTGGACCAGATATGGTATGGGTTACCACAGGGAAGGTGCAGATCATCGAGGAGCGGATGAAGACTGCATAGAGCAGGCAGAAGTCTTATGCCGACAGGAGATGGATACCTCTAAAGTTTGACGATGGTGATCATGTCTTTCTACGGGTCTCGCCTCAACGAGGTTTGCGAATATTTGGTCAGGGCAACAAGTTATCTCCAAGGTTCATCGGACCTTTTTAGTTCCTCAGTAGAGTTGGAGAAGTTTCTTACCACTTACCTCTTCCAACTCAACTACATCGGGTGCACGTCGTCTTCCACATATCCCTGCTGAGGAGATACATGCATGATACTTCACACATCATTGACTGTGGAAAGCTTGACATCGACGATGGGGCGACATTTATGGAGGTTCCAGTGGATATTGATGATCGATTGTAGTGGGTCCATTGTGGGAAATAAAAACCTTTGGTGCGTGTACATTGGATGAAAAGGAGCCTCTAAGAGAGAACATGGGAGCTAGAGGTTCAAATTCATGCTCCGTACCCCCACTTTTTTTCCTAGTTTTTGTAATGTGGATTTTGGGGACGTAAACCCCTGAGGTGGGGAGAATGTAAAGACCCGGAAATTCAATGTTAATTTTTTATAATTATATCAGAATTTTACGAGTCCGTGAAGATTGATGGAATGTGATTCCAAGGCCTGGTGTGCCTGGGATGAATTTCTGGAAAAAAAAATTGGGTATGTTTAGTAAACGTGCGAGCTTGTTTTTATAACTTCTGAACTGGTGCTCAGAATTGAAATTTGAGGACACCTTTGAGCTCGTAGCGCTGGTATTCGCTTACGGAGACCTTCACCTCAACTGCAGTAGGTTAAGGGTGAAAGTTAGTTTTTGTGATTTTTGTGGGAGAAAATAAAATAAATTAACTTTCTTTTATTTTTGAAATTCAATCCTCCCAATTTGATTTCGGTGGTGGGGACCACCCGAGCCTTGAACTCCCTCTTTAATGAGGGAGGTGACTCTTGGGTTCTATTCCCATTAATTGTGCCAACTCCAATTAATTAATTGTGCCAACCTTAAATTAAATTAATAAACATAATATACTTGGATGGATCAGGATTTATTGAGATTGGGGAAATTGTTGGCAAAGGGAGAATTGGGGAGATCTTTGGAGAAAATTTCTCCTTCGACGAATATTTCTCCAATGAAGAACTCTGTTGAAGGAACCCCAATGTGGAACATCTTCAACGATGATGAACCTACGTCCATCCTTTCCTCTTCTCAGCAAAGTCAATAAGCAATCAAGGTAGGTATTGTTGTTTTTTTATACCCCAAACCCAGTTATTGACATCTTTCTTAAATTAAGAACACCTATGCCAATTTTTGTCATTCTAACGCAGAGAGTGAGGGCCAAACAAATGTGGCCCGACCACTTCACAACCTTTATGGTTTATGATGGTCTTGAATCGATGGCGATGACCCAAGATGACTATGGGAGTCTTCGGAATGAAGAACGGGCCACAGGGGCGTGCCTAGTGGCTTGAGGAACGTCGCCGGTAACCTGTGCCGGTGACAGGCACCAGTGGGGTTCAAGAGTGGAAGTCAGAACTCCGTCTGGCGGTGACAGTGGAGGTGGCGCAACCGCATAGCCAGAGAAGGGTTGCAGCCTATTGGTAGCGATGGAGCAAGGACGACAGTCGGCACTCGGTTGGCCACGTGATGGGGGTGGTGGTGCGCATCTGCACCGCCAGGCGGGCAGGAGCTGCGGTACGAGGTTGCGGTGGTGAAAGAGGGCTATCGGCATACAGCCGACCCCCAGCAGGGGTGCAACGCATGACCGTGCCACGTGGGTGGGCTAGTCGGGGAGCCAAGTGGGGCCCTAGGTCCCGTGTGCCAGTTTTCGGTGCCACGTGGCGTCGGCCGGTTGGCAACCCAACCCGAATGGCTGGGCCGTTTGAGGGAACCTCCCCTTGGGTGGCGGCAAGGGCAGACCCCACTGCAGGGCCACCCAATCACGGCCCAGCGCGGGCCAGTGGGCTACCCAGTCTGGCCCGCACCATGGGGCGCACAGTGCAAGCTGCCCAGCAGACCACCCATCGCGGGCCGCACTATAGACCACACCGGTGGGCTGAACTAGGCCCAGGGTTGGACCTGGGTCGGCCCAGGCTGGGTCGCACCGGGTCGGTCCTACTGGGTCGGAAAGGACTCGGACCAGCTTCGACCCCTTTCTACTCTTTCGTCCATAACTTGAGCTATGAATGTCCGTTGGACGAACCATCTATAGTGACAAAACCCTTGGATCAAGATGGTCTTTATGGTCTACCCCACTTGAGTTTTAGATAAATTTGGGGTACGGATGGGTTGGACCAAACATGAATCCAATCGGGCCCTCGAGACTAAAAGGCTAATAATATACAGACTGGGCGCCTGATTGAGGAACTGTCTGTTGCGTTGAGAACCCTATCACGTGGAGGTCCTTTGGGATACTTCTTCGTGGGACTTTTTGGAAGTTGTAGTATCGATCTATGGCTAGAGGTGTGGATTCTCCCAGAATCAAGAGAACTTAGTGTGGGAACCCTGTAGTTGGCTGTAACATGAGAAAGGGATCATATGTGGGTTTGTGTTTTGGGATCCTACGTGGGTATGTGTTATAGTATCACTCTTGCATCTGCTCTAGGAATCCATGTGGGACTACTCTAGGATCCTATGTGGGTCTTCTGGACTAGGATCCTATGTGAGTCTAATGATATGGGATCCTATGTGGGTCTGATGATCAAGGATCCTACGTGGGTTTGATGATTTAGGATCCTATGTGAGTCTGCCTCTTAACAGTGTAAGATGATTCAGTAGTTACATCTAATCATATTTACTACCATACCTATGCTATACCTGGTGTGAGCTAAGTCCTTAAATTTTTGGTAATACCTTTTTGGTATTCTTCTGTGTGGCATACCATTGTGGTACTTACCTTTATGGTGATACCTTCATGGTATTCTTCTGTGTGGTGTACCTTTGAGGTACTAACCTTCGTCGTGATACCTTTGTGGTATTCTTCTATGTGTCATTACCTTTTTGGTACTTACCCATGTTGTGTTACCTTCGTGGTATTCTTTTCTACGTGGAACAGTTGTACTTTGGCTATGAGTTGGACCTATGTGTTTCTTCATGAATAAGATGGGTATTCTTGATAACTTAGGTATGTGTATGAGAATATACCTAAGTAGGATTTTCAGATGTTATCATGATTTATTGTTTATCCTTTGTGTCTTTTGTGAGACGTTCGAGGGTCTTGGGGTCCCTACTAATTATCGTTATACTCACCCTTGCACAGGCTATGCCCATACCTTGTTGTGTTTCGTGGAGACGATGGACAGTGCTAACTGAGGATGAGAGTACCAGGACTGAAGGTAGCTCAGAGGTGGAACATAGATGAGGCGTATCGTTGATACAATTGTTCAAGAGTTATACTTACCCTTCAGGTAGGGTCCTTGGTGGGTGTTTACAATAGTTGTTTCAGTTTACTTGTACTTTCCAGTTTTCTTGTACTTTCCAGTTGGGCTGGTATTTTGGACCCTTTTTACTTACTTTACACACTCTTTTTACTATACAATTTACTTGTTTTCATATCTTTTTGTGTTCTTGGTTATGTGTGTTACAGGATATAAAGGCAATGCCATCCCGGTTTTAAGGAATATGCTTTTCAGTGCTAGTGTCCAGCCCCTGGCCTATGGAAGGCAGGCTTGGGGTAGTCACAGCACGGGCCCCATGGATAGGTCATGACACTTATATTTTTAACTGATTCAATTATATATTTATGTTACATAGAGATTGATATAACATCTTATTATGTTTCCATTTTCAAATGTCATGAAGAAAATTAGTACATGATACATGTTTATAAGGATACTATGTGTTGAAGAATTTATAAGAGAAATTGAATATTAATTATGGATTAAGTCATTCCATATATAATGGAAAAAATTATATGTTTGATAAAAATAACATGGGATATGTTATTTATTATTTTATATTAATTATCTGAAGAAATACACATGAAAATATACATGGAATATAAGAGATGCAACAATCACTTTGATTTTTTAGTTGGGGATGGTTATATAACAAATTTTATAGCTGGTGTCAATGTAAATATGTAATATATATGTTTAGGGAACCGAATATGGGATTGGGGGTCCGAGGAATCACATTAAATCCCTTCAACTCTTCTATTATCAAAATTTCTCATATTTGAACCCTTAATATTGATGCCCTCAGGGTTACTAAATATCCATAGATACTTAAAACTTATGGAATAATTATAATACATATAATAAAGTAAAATATCATAGTTTGGATGATATAAATATCATTTTTTATTGAAAAAAATTTCCCATTCACTTTACTAAAAAAATTACATGTACCATGTTCCACCAAAATGGTTCACCACATATCCATTATAATTTAAATATTCCTTACATCCACTCAATGTTTTGTGGATTATATGATGCAATACACTCATGTTTTATCCCATGATTCTATGAATAATCCTCAAATTTATTTCTATTAATTTATTCCCCATCATCTAAATTAAACCACTTCTATGAGTATTCACATTCTTCTCTGCATTTCTCGTAAAAATCCTAAACTACTTTGATGTTTGAATGTTTTTCCTCAAGATTATAATAAAATTAATCCATGTAAACTCCTTAATTAATAAGATAAAATATTTATCACCACCCATCGATTTATTCCTCATTAATCCAAAAATATTCAAATAGAAATGTTCTAAGTGATGAATCACATGGATCTCAAAGCTTTATGAAAAGAATTTAAAATAGTTCCCTTTTAACAAATAGTAAATTCCCATTTATTATATCTATTTATAATATACACTTCAAAAAAAAATTTCTCACTGAGTAAACTTTTTCACGATCCTTTGGAAAATGTGACCAATCCATTTGTACCACACCTATTTTTTATCTTTACTCCTTAATTAGAATACACAATTTTGAATCCAACGCTTGAAATAGGATATTTGTTTTCCACTATAATCAATTCATAACACATCACCCTTCAATATAATCATCAACAAACAATATTTTTTAAAATATAACATCATTTTATTTATAAAATTATAGATTATCACTTAGAATTTTGTGTTTTAATCCATAAAAAATAGAGTACTTTTGGATTTAAACTTATTTTCAGCAACTTCTATTAAACTAAATCCTTTTATTTTAAGTGATTTATCATTTTATAATATTAATATCACTTATATACACCTTTTAAATCCTCTAATATATCTCTTATAATTGGTTATATAAAATGAATACCCATTTTCAAGTATCCCTGAATTATTATTTTGATGTTATTTCAATAAAACATCCATCAGGAGAGATATCTCATATACTATTTATTTTTTAATTTACAATATTCATGTATTAGTCCTACTCATTTGTGATAGTAAATATTAAATTATTCCATATTAAACTAACCTCAATGTCACGTATTCCATAGTATTCATTCAATGATTAAAACTGATTCATTATTTGAACACCTAAATTCTTAGTTCTTTTAGGAACATGTTTTATCTGAGTGGGTGAACTCCCCCTCAATCAATTCCTTCTAACAATTAAATAATTATCAGAATATCATTTATTAAAAAAAATTATTTTACATATTTCAATAGTCACCAAAAAATAAGATATCCAAATAAAAAATCACCTAGAAATAAATCTTCTCTATTCATACTTGGACACATTGATTCCACCGTATTTCAAACTACTAGTTTTAGATCAGTTTATGAAAGAATTTTTTTAACACACATGTTTCACTTTTTTTAGATTTCATTCCCAAATATTCATCCCTGACATTTCTAGAATATTTTTACTTCATTTCACCACATCAATATTTTTTATAATCTTGGATTTTACCTTATGTATAAACTTTATTCTTCTTCCATCTCTTTTCTTTAACATGATTTTTATTCTCTTTAATATTGTGATATTTTTAATATATAGTGTGGGTTTTCTTATGATTTAAATGATCACAAATACTATTTGTGTTTTCACTAGTCATTACACGACTCATTAAACATTTAATGGCTTCATACATTGATTTTTTTGAATTGAACTTGATCTTCAACAACCAATCTCAATCCAAAAACATCATTTGATGATTTTCAAAAAATTCATTTTATTTTTATTTAATTTTTTTGATATTGATTTATCTAACCTCTTCTACTTAGAAATTAAGATATTAAATGTCTACACTTTTAACACTAGAGTTTACTCCATTTATCCTTAGGACTTATTGAGGAGACCAAACTAGACATGAACATAATATATTATAATTCCTTTACATGAAAATTACATCTCGTTAATACTCACAAAACCCCAAAACAAAAAAAAACATATTTTGTGTTTTTTGAGATAGGATCAATAAAAAACTTATTACAATTTTTTATCAACATTTCATTTGAAATATCTATCCAATACTTCCTTCTACCCATAATATTGCACCCAATTTCATGGAAAAAATAAGATACAAATAAGCGAAGAGCTCTGAGGCTCAATAATGAAAAACCTATCAAGGATTCATAACGTGTTAGAGTATAAATGTATAAAAATAGAATAATAGAAATATATGATTAAAAGAACATGTAAAAATAATATTTTCCTATACTTCTTGGTACTTGGATATCTAATATAAAATGAAATGACATATACAATGACATATGAGTAAATAATCATGATATAATAATCAAGAGACATGAATCATAACATAATCATATAACATAGTAATGAACAATGATAATAAGAATATGAGTTAGTAAAATTTTGAATATATACTGACCATATTTATTTCCATACACCTTCTTTTGGATATTTATTAACCTCAATTTTGGTAGGCCATAATCTTGTCAACATAACATATCTAGAATTATGACTATGAAAAAAGAATTTTCTTCATGAGATAAAACCATAAATTAATGTTTTAGAGGGTGATATAAGACACCAAAATAAAAAAAATGATAACACTTATGCATTTCCTCCACACATAATCATTCATATATCAAATCATGAAGATCGTATGTAATGAAAATTGGTTTTATAACATTTCTAAATGGTATCACCTAAAAATTTCTTTAGAGTTGGATCGATTATCATTAATCACTCAAAATGAGTATTTAAAAATTTTATTTAGAGGTTTATTTATAACATATGAATTTATATTATTTGTATCCTTTTAATATTAAAGATTAAAATATAAATAAAAACATGAAAAAGAGTTTTTATAAAACAATCCTTAACATTGTCATAAAAAGACGAAATTATAAGCCACTTTCAATCCTATTTAGAATAAGGAACAATTAATACCATTATAAAATAATATTTTAAAATAATTCCCAAAAATGTTCCCTTGAATGGAAATAATGGTTAAGTTAATAAAATTATAGTTGAGGGTAACATATGTGATCATTAAAGTAAAACATTTTTGATATTAATCAAAATAACTTTATGGAACCCCACACAAGTAAACGACTAATAATTATTCATTTAAACATAGGTAAGGAGAATATAATAATAAATAATATATATTTATACTTCAATTAAATAAAAGAGAATATTTTTTGGAATAAATAATATGGATATATAGGATAACAGGCTTACTGGAAATAATAACAATTATTCTTAAAAATGTTATAATTTAATGAAAAAAAATCATCATCGAAGTATCTATAAATTTTAAAAAAAAAATCCCTAGAGATAAAGATAAAGTAATATATAAAAAAATCTTAGTATAGATGAACCCATTAATGGAATAATTATGTTCATGAAAAAACATTATAAATTAAATAAAATATATTTGATTTGTCAATATACCTTACCTTTAATCTCGACTTCCATGAATGTGAATTAGACTCCTATATGTTGGGACCAAGTTGGATAAAGGTTGTTTATGGATGTAAAAAAATAATTTGTTTAACATTTTTGTTTTATTTTTTATCAAATAATATAAATAAATTCCCTTTTTAAATATAGACAATCAGACTAACAATCTTATTCAGTAAATTTGACTCATAATGCTTAAGAAATTCAATTGTAAAGATAAGATGTTCATAGGACTCACTATTAGTCTAAAATGGAAGAAATATCATAATTTTGTGCTTCTTAAGATTCTACATAGCTCTGATAAATATCAAACAATGGTTTTCTATTTTTTATTTCACAAAAATTCATAATTATTTTTTAACACTTGTGATGTAATTTTGAAGAAAGAAAGGGGGAGAAAAGGTATTGTCAATCATATTCAATCCAATCATATATAGGTTTGGTGGGAAATAAATAAATTTTCTGAGAAAAATGGGAAGTTTCAATAATTTCCATTATAAGTCATACAATAATAAAGGTAATATTCAATGAAATCAAAGTCATGAATAAAATCATGTTTACAAGAAAAAGATTCTGGAAGAAGGAAGTTGTGGATGCTTTTTAGTCTCAGATCATCAGAGTGAAATCTTCTAACTCAAATTTATTTAAAGGATATGAAGGTTTTCTCAATCTTAATGAGTGAAACTGATTTTTCTTGTTTTTATTTAGACCAAAATATATAATATTTAAATAATAAAAAAATGAACTTGATGAGTATCGTAATCAAAGAAGACAAGAAGTTTCTAAAGTTGGAGATTCCGATACCAGTCCACCAAATTCAGTACGTTATTGTAATAATCTGATATAGGATTGTTTTCATTGAGATTTGTTTGTGAACAATTAAAATGATAATAAGTTTTTGCGATCTGATATAAAAATAAATTCATACACTGGTCAATAATGTAATCAACCATTCATCAAGTTGAATTGTTTTGTTTCTATTATTTCTATCAAGTATGTCAACAACAAAATAATAATTTCCTTATCAAGTAGATCAAAATAAATAAGGTATCTAATGTGTTGATTCAAAATCCATTGAACTGGAAGTAACACCAATAACAGGATCATATGCAGGGTCATCAATCTAAAGAAAATAAGAATAAAAATCTTTCTTAAAGAGTTTGAAAAAAAATCAATAGTATTGTCAAGGGGAGTTTTAATTCTGAATAATATGTTTGATTTTGTTTTCATCATTTGTACAATGAAACCTAATGAGATAAGATATGTTTTATATGTTTCAATTTTAGTATAGAGAACTACATTGAAAAATATATTATCTTCATTATCGTAGGAAATCGGAGTGGGGAAATTAGTCTTTCAATTGGTACAGAGAAACATAATGAGATATCTTAGATTATGATTTATTTATTAGTAATTCAAGAAAATTGGGGCGAAAAAATATATTCATCATAATGAAGAATTCATAATTTGAAATTAGAGTCAGAATAATAGGGAATTTTATTAGGAACACTGAATTTATATAAAGTTGAAAGAATATACGAGAAAATTTGAGAAGAGTTTAGAAGAATTGATGAAGTCATAAATTCATTTGAATTTCAATGAAAATTGAAATTTTGGGGAATTTTTCTGAGGGGTAAAATTTTTTATATTCCCAACCAAACCATATTTGGGTCACCTAAAAACGGAAAAAGTACATTATACTTTTATATGACACAAGAATTGTTCATGAAAATTATAGTGAAGCTGGAGTACAGAACAATTTCTTGGAGAGGAGAATTTTCCAAATTTATATTCCTTGTAGAATTTTATTGTTCATAATAATCAATGATAAGAGACAATATATTATTTAAATTTTTATTATAGTGGGATCAAAAATCATATTGGAAACATCACATTGAGATTTTCAGACTCAAATAGAAGTGGTTCAGTATTGTTTCATCAGTATTCTAACAAAAGAATATTTTCCATATTTGGAAATCAGAGAGGAAAATGGGAGTGGTAAATCCAAATGAGTGTCATTATGATGTATTATAAGTTCTTACCATCTTTTGGGTAAGAAAGTTAAGAATTTATTTAAAAGATCATATTTTTGAAAATTGGTCAAGAAGCACCATAACATGTTTGTTACAAAACATATCTTACGTCATTTTTTTCTTCTTTAAGGACATGCACTGTTTTATTGATCATTGTGCTACATAAGTTTAATGGAAAATCCTAATCTTTTTTCCCTCACAAAAAAAGAGTTTTTTCAAGTGGATTTTGTAGTATTTTATCATTTTCAAACCATACCTTAAACGTAGTAACTTTTATTGAGAAGTGTAAATTTTAAATTATTATGTTCCTATGGATGTGTGTTTGAATTTTTCTCAATGGGGAAATAAATCCTTAATATGAGGTAAATCTTGTTTGAAAATTAAGGAAGCATAAAAGATAAATATATCATTGATTCGCCCCTCCCCTTTTCAGTTATATATAGATCCTAGTTGGACACTTATAAGTTGTATCAGAGCTAAAGGTTACCTTTAGTTATTCTTTACTAAAGTTTTAAAGAGATGTTTATGGAGAATTTGAATTGTGTCAAGAATAAATTTATTTCATTATTAGATGGAAATAAATATCATATCTGGAAAGATAGGATATTTAATGATCTTTTATCTATTAGGTATGATGTTCTTAAAGCTAAAGAGATAGATTTATCCTATTGATGATAAAGTTCCTATTATATATGTTAAAAAGAATAATCTTGAGAATGATTTAAGGGCCATTAATTCATTACTTTCATCACTTTTGGAATGTGAGTTTTTAATATTGAAAGGTTTTTCTACTACCAAAGGTATATGGGATATTTTGAAAAACATAAACTAAGGAAATAAAAAGGTGAAAAGGGTAAAATTATAAATCATGAAGCTGAAATATGAAGATATGAAGATGCATAAGTATGAATCATTTGGGGACATCTTTACTATGGTAAATAAAATTATCAGTGCTATCATATTTCGTAGTGAAATTTTGTAAGATTATATAGTTGTTGTAAATATCTTAAGAATTATTCCTGAAAACTTTGATTCCAAAGTGTCTTCATTAGAAGATATATATCTTGAAACTCTATCTCTAGATTATCTTCATAGTACTCTCATTACTTATGAAATTAAAAGTGGGAAATTATAAAGGAATAAAAAAAGTTGATAGTGAAATACCATTCAAATCCACTAAGAAATAAAAGTTTAATGTGGTTTAGGAGGAAGATTATGTTACTTAATTTGAATATAAAAATGAGGTATATAAAATTATTGATGAAAATTTATCCTAATTCCCTAAAAATTTGATAAGTGGTATAGGAAAATAAAAATGGAAACTTCACTTGAATTTTTTTAAGGAGGTGTTTTCGTAAACTTTATGACTAATATTCCTCAAAAAAATAAATAATAGGATAATTATGAAGAAGAAAGAATTCCAAGAAGGTCATGGAAGAGAGAGGAAGATAAGAATAAATCTTTTTAAATAGAGAAGGATATAAAATTATCCAAAATCCAAAAGGACAACTTTCTTATCTACATATGATGAAGAAGAAGACAGTAAAGTTGAATCTCAGAAATCTACTAAGAATTTTGGTGAAAATAATTTTATATCAACATTTAGTAATGAATTATTTGGAATTAGGAGTTATGAAGAATAATAAATAAAATTATAATATCATTTTAAATTATAATTTAAATAATTCTTGATGAATATTGGGATTCATGAAAAAGAATTCTGGAAGCTGAAAAATGAAAATTCCTCAAAAAAATCAAGAATCTTTTTTTGATGAGAAATTCAAGCTGATGGAAGAGATTGATTATTTAAGGAAATATCTTGAGAAATAAAGTAATCTTAAGTAAAATGTTGAAGTGAATCTCAAGAAAAAATATATAGAGTTGTAACTTTTACAAAGAATGCTTTATAAAGATGAACATAGTGATATAAGTTTGGAAAAAAGAATCTTTGAAGTTAGTGAATGATCTGGAAAGGATAAACATGGAAAGTATCAAATGTTACCATTAAAAGTTAATAAGGTAGCTAGAAATGTTTCTAAAATGAATAAAGTTGGGAAATTTTTGTATGTGGCCAATTCCAAGATTGTTGAGAAGCTAGAAGTTTGTACACATTATGAGTCTAAAAAGTTTATATTAATTCTGGTTCTAAAAAGGATGAAATTAAAACTATGATGACAAATAAGATTTTGGATGAAAATAAAACTTGTGGTGGTCAACAATGTTTTGATTATAAAAATGAGAAAGTTTATGAAAAATATGTTCACAACTCCGGTCAGTAAGGAATTTACAGAGGAAAAATATACTTTCTATGGGTACTACTAGTATTGTGGTGGATTCAGACATATGGAAAATTTGTGTGGGTTTCATCAATAATATTACAAATATTCCAAAAGTTATAGAAAGAAAATTTTGATTGGGAGTTAATACCCTCAATGGAAGAAGTCTAAGAAGGTTGTTATGGAGAAACCTGAGAAGGTTGGAAGAATAATTTAAAATTGATTCCAACCTATAGAAACTATTTTTTAAAAATATTAAAAACCTAGAAACCATGCAAAAGAATTTCTTGTTCTGTTACTATCAAAACAAAAGTTTATTAATTCTTATAAGATGAATATGAATAAAGATAAATGTAAAGAAAAGACTCTTAAAATAGAAACAATTATGAATGCGAAAAGGGAAAAATGTCCTTGGATTCTTGATAGTGGGTGTTCTTTTCATATGAAAGGAGATTTAAAGTTAATGAAGAATATGAAATACTTCAAGGAAGTAATATTGATATTATTAATATCTAAGAATTAAATATATTGTATCATCCATCAATGGGAAATAAAACATGAATTCTATGATATATTTTAATTTTAATGGGCTAAAACACATCCTACTAAGTATTTCACAACTATGTGACGAAGGAGTAAAATTATTTTTTAGAAAATATGGGTTTTTTATAAAGATAAAGGAAGGTGGAAAGATTGTTACAAGAGGAAATAAAACAAAATAAAATTTATTTCAAGTTGGTGAAATACAAAATTCTTATTACTTGGTCATGGTAGAGGATAATAAGTTATGGAATAAAAAGCTAGTACACATGTGTCAAAGAAACATGATCAATCTATAAATGCAATAAAGTGTCCATGGAATTACTGATTCTCCATGAAAAAATATATTGGTGTTACACTATTTTTCAAAAATAAAGATTAAAAATTATATGGATAATAAAGTTGATATTTGTTCAAAACGACCTTTAGGACTCATTCATTTCAATATTTGTGGTCCAATGAGATGAAAATAAACCAATGGTGATAAGTAATTAATTTATTCCATTGATTACATTACTAACACTAATTGTGTTATTTATTTGAAACATAAGTAAGATTCTTTGAAAATGTATAAAATTTTCATCATGAGAGCTGAGAAAGAATGTGAGTATTAAATAAATAAGTTTATAAAAAATAATGGTGGACAATAAAAAATTAAGGATTCAAAAATTATCTTGAGAAGCATAATATTGTGCATGAGTACAATACACCTTACACTCCTCAACAAAATGGTGTTTCTGAAATGGAGAAAGATCGTAACGAGGTACTGCTTTAGAGTCTGTCTAGATCCAATAATGATATGATGATTATTTTCTTCTTTTTTTAACAAAAATCTTAATAATTATGTAACACTTTTGAGAAAATATTGATGAAAGAAAGGGGGAAAAGGTTTTATCAAATGTATTCCGAACAATTTTATTTAGGTTTGGTTGGAAATAAATAACATTACAGGGAACAATAGTAATTTAATATATATTCCATTATATGTTAGATGATCATAATTATGATGTTAACAAGAAATCAAATTCACAAATGAATTTATGATTTAAACCAAAAAAATCAAAGAAGAATGTTTATAAAGATTTATGGTCTCATATAATTGGTGTGAAATCATCAGACTTGGGTTTTTTTAAAGGATGAAAAGGTTTTCTTGATTGTAATGAGAGAAACTAAAGGTGGTAGTTTTTAGTTAGGCCGAAATCCAAAAGATTAAAATTTATTTAGAAATAAGTTGATGAGTATCATAATCAGAGAATAGAAGAAGTTTCAGATGTATGGGGTTCTAATACTAGTCCTCTTAATTCAATATGTCATTATAATCATTAGAGTAAGAATTTTTTTCATTGGGTGTTGATGGGACCAATGAAAAGGAAAATAAGTAATTTTTTTCTAGCATGATACAAAAATAAATTCAGTTAATGATCAACAATGTAGTCAACCATTCATTAGGTTTAATGGTTTTTTTTCTTTAAGGTATCACGTTTATCAAGAATGGAAGAATAATTTCCTTAACAAGTGGGTCAAAAGAAATAAGTTCTCTGATGTGTTAAGTCAAGATCAATTGGACTATAAGTTACACCAATAACATGATCTGATACAGGATCATTAGTTTTTAGAAAAGGAGAAGAAGATTTTTTGAAGAGGTTGAATAAGATTCAAAAACATTGTCAAGGGGGCCTTGGCATTCAAATAAATATTTTCTTTTTTTATCATTTGGAATAAATCTTCATAATAATAAGAAATATGTTTACATTTTTTACTTTTTGAAGTAATAATTGTGCATCTGTCACATTTCCATGAAGTATTTGAGGAATTTTAATACCATTCAAAAAATTGAAAGCTATTTATATAGATAAATTATAAATAGCATACATGAAGGGTAGAGATTTTGTTTAAGAGGAAATATCTTGGTCCCTTTTTGCACTCATCTTAGAGTTTCATAGTAAGAATTTCATCACTTCCTTTTCCAAAAAAATATGTCTTGCACACTAACCAGCTAGGTCAGGGCTCAACTATGGGCCCATGTGGGACCAGAGTTAACCACAACCAATGTGTGTTTTTAAGCATCATTGAGTGTGAAACCATAAAGGACAACCTGCCTCTAGAGATCAGGTCAATACACAGTTATGGGTATGGGAATAATTGGAAGTTTCTAGGGAATACTAGAAAAATAGAAAAAACAATGAGAGCGATTGAGTGAATCCTTAAAACCCACTCAATCGAACCATTGGGCACAATCCCATCCACATCTTAAATCCCAAAGAAACAAAATAGTGAACCCGATGTGAATTCCTTTAGCTATGTCATCCATTTCATAGGTCAAAAAGTATACATTTTCTAGTTCCCATCAGGATAGTTTGTTTTGTGGTCATTCCATAAAAAATTGATGAACCCAACATGTTTCTTTAACCATACTGAACCTTATTTAAAAATAAGGGACTGCCTATTTATCCTTTAACTTTGAAAGTTATTGATTAAATATGTAATCTTATATAATATGATGCACTGATAATATTTCTTGTTTCATTCTTTAGGACTTCCATATTCCATTCAATAAAAATGACATCATCAAATGTTTTAACAAATTCTGAGATCATTGGAAAAGTTTCTTTATTCCTAAGGCCCCAATGTACATTGTCACAAAAACACCACTTCCAGTGTCAGTTAGTGAACATCCTGGTCTAGTAATACAACATTAACATCTCCATCCTAACTTTGGAGTCATGCAATTAAATCTTTCAGAAGATGAGGTCCCACAAGATGTCTTAATTATAATATTCCACAGGAGAAAAATTGGACCCTTTTCCACAATCATCCACTTTGGGAGCCTATCCCTATAGCACAATAATGCATACCTTATCTTCCTCGGGGATGTGGAAGAGGATATTTAGCAAGACATCTCAATCAATCAGGATCTACCTTGGAAGGATACCATCAATTTTTATCTTCAACATCAACATATTACCATGATTTCACAAGGATATGTAGAGGGAGTTATGTCTACACCAACTATCCAAGTTGGGGTACCTAGCAGAAGATCCCTCCATATGTATCCAAAAAATGAAGCTCTAGATTAGTTTTGTATCCCAGTTATTTACAATATATCAGAGGCCCACCAGTGTATCCTAATAGTGGCCCAAAATAAATCCCAAATCAGCATGTTTTGGGAGCCTCTAACTTTGTCATAGCTGGCCTTGGTGACTATGGAGTCCCAAGGATCACCCCAACCTATAGGGATAGGGTAATATTTATAATATCTTACCTTGGGATCTTCTTCATCATGCGAACTAAACCCTCAAATAATACCATGGGAAAAGACCCCTCAAATGGTTATTTGGTCACTGACCCCTCAAATGGTACCAAGGGAACTGACCTATCTAACATTATTATGGGAATTAACCCGTGAAACGATATTCTCTCTCAAGGAAGAGAACCATCCAACTTAGGTATCCATCAATATGATATCAATCAGATATTGATAATCCCAATAAGATCTATATGGGAACATTCCTAAATATTATAATCATAATCTCCAGGGTTCATCTGATTCATATTAGGTTTACCTACCTTCTACCGCTCACACATGAAAGGAAAGGCTCGATGGTATCTTTCAAGCATCTATAGAAGGTGTTACCAACCATGTTGGTATTTCATAGGGTAATAGCATTGAGTCATATGGATAGTGGAAGTAGTGGATATAGTGTCTGGGGTCCACACCATAACTCACTTCATAATCCACTCTCCCTACCACTAATATAGGAAAGGGTTTCTTCATGGTTCCTCCCATCCATCCCCTTTAGGATGATAACACAATTTTTTTTAGAAGAATAGATCACTCAACTCCAACTAGATAATATGGGTCTCTGGGAGATAGTTGTGGTAATAATATTTATATCTCTACCTTAGGATGATGTACCCATGTTTCCTTATAGAATTTTTCCTTGTATTGAATTGCCCCAACCCACAGGGCTGGGGGAATTTCATATTTTTCATCCCCTCATTGGGAGAAATTTGAACATTTTTTCACCTCACCCCATACCATAGGGATGGGGGAATGTTTTTATTTCCATGACCCATATCTCATAGTTCAAGGGGAATTTCAATATTTTCCACCTCTTCGTCAGGGATATTCTAGAAACCATCTACCCTTAAATATTTCCACTAAACCTCCAAGAGATTTGGGATATTTTAATCTATGGGAAGAATCTATACCATCAAATACCCCCAATGATTTTGAACCTAACCCCAATCTAATAAGGACCAGGTATCTATACCCTGAGATCCAAACTCAACCATGAACCTACATCAATAGAGGTATAGATAATATGTGAGATAAGAATCATGCTTTCCCATCACATGAAGATATACCGTGAAAAGTGTATTTCTTCCAATCAAGACATGTTCCTAAATATTTCAAATATGTCATGGAAAATGGTTTGATAGAGATCACAATGATGATAAACCTGATTCAGGAAATTATGGTAGATTATGAAAACCATTTCCCCTATCATCTATGTCTCAGGAATACGATAGAGGGTTGATTTTTCTTTAAAGACTGGTTTTAGGTACGGATAAACTAGGGGATGTTGGAACCACTGACACCTAAATCCCATATCTGGTCATCAAAAAATATGAATAGTATACACAATTTATGCATCAGATCATGATCCACATACCACCCAAGGATAAGTGTCTATATTTCAAATCAAGATTGAATAAATCATATTCCATCCAAAAGAACATGTCCCCATATGTTTTGATTATTCCATGGAAAATGGTTTGATTTAACTTCTAACAATAAGGAAGAATAATGAGCTATGGTTGACAGGTCATCACAATCATTTCCCCTACCATAGACATCTCAGTCATGAAATAGAGAGCTTATTTGTCTTAAAATATTGGTTGGAGGGGTAGGTAAGTGCATTCTTTATTGAGTTGAAAGATCCTCAAAATCATGCAATATGCATAAGTGTTGTTCAAGCTCCTTCAACAGAGCCACTCTCCTGATAGGTTATTCACTCATCCTTACCGTAAGATGTTAAACTACATGGGAATTGTCCTTACCACAAGACATTAAAATGTACACTCATTGTTCTTACTGCAAGATGTTAAACTACATATATGTCATCTTTACCACAAGATATTAAACTGTATAACCATTTTAATTACCAAAATATGTTAAACAACTTGGATCTCATCCTCACTTCATGACAATAAGTATATAGGCCCATTTATAACTAAATACATCTTTATTATCACTCTTAATGAGATATGTAGGTACACATAAATACTATATCTTGGTCTAGAAAATACATTATATAGAATACTTCTATCTTATCCTCCATTGACTTTGTATACTGAAGGTAACCCTTGTCATTATAATTTAACACATCGGTCATAGCTCATGAGGGATTATAAATTTTAGTAAAGGTGTTCCCACACAAAACATGGCATGGAAGATTATGATAGGATCATCATGGTCTTAAATGCAAGACCATAAAAGGCATACCATGAATCCTTATAGAAAGATGTTAAAATTCACTATAGATATCACTTCCTAATGATATTAAACTGTATACATTTTCCAAAACTTTGTACAGGTTGATTCTTATACTAATGAGATATGAATGGATGCCTAGATCCTATATCCCAAACCAGTCACTTATATTTACATCCTTACCGCAATATGTTAAATTTTATCAATGATGTCCTTTATACATGATATTAAACTGCATGGGTTTTATATAACTTTTTACGGCATGATTCTCATCATAATGAAATATGTAGGGATGCCTGGATCCTATATCCAAGACTAGTCACCTATATTCATGTCCATAACACATGATGACAAACTACATAGAACAGGTCCAGGTCCCAATCCAATAAACTGTGTGGCATTTCAATTTCTGGAAGACATCATCAGCATTAGGGGGGAATTGCAGTTTCTAGAAACACTACTGATGCAGTACAGTCTCTATACCAACTATATAACAAAACCGAAAATACCACATTGTCACATTATAAGGGTGTTCTATGACATGTAACCTCCCCAAATGATTCGATCTATGTGTGAATGACACCTTGTAAAAATTTGGAAAGCTACAGACCATAGAGAGCATACACATATCCCTGGTCCCTTTGGGAAAGTTTATAAGCATATTCTTATAGTAGGAATCCATGAGACACATATCCCTACCCCTATGCATGAAGTACATTGGCATATTCCAATGGAAAAAAGAGGACAATATTAGACATATATACCCACTTCAATCAAATTCATCGACCAACATATCCTGACAACTAAGAGAAAATATGAATATATTCATATACATACTCTATTGAAGAGCTAGTGCTTTGTGACAACATAAAGGAGCTATGCCAGCATATTTTGGTTAATATTCAGGGAAAAACATATATTATTATCCCTACAGTCTGACAAACTCAACACTTTGATCATTGTGAACAAGTGGTTACTTCAGGGAAATCTTATTTTCATGCTCCTATCATGGTAAATTATTATCATATCCCAGTATAGGATGAGGCAAAGGACCGAAATCATATTTCCTTACCAATTGGGTCTCACCATGTGAGATTAAGACATACAATAGGATAGGCTCATATACATATCACAGAAGTCTGGAGTCATATTGCAGAGGCCTAGGATCAGGCTCATATCCCTGTTTTGGATAGGTGTCACCAAGTGAGAGGGGAATAAGCCTCAGGAAAAACTCATATTCCTTTCTAAGAAGTTGAGTAGAACAACCCAAAGGTGATAATTAATTAATGACACAAGTCTTGGTATAGGATTATATTTCTATTAGTTAGTATACTTGGAATATTCCATTAGATTATAGAATCCAGACACATATTCCTACTTCTTCCAATTAATGGCTACACCATCACCCTTCCAAGGAAATAAAGAAGGAACCATAAATTCCTTCTCCCATTCTAGAGGACCATCATCATATTCGGATGGGGAATGCATATCCAAACCAGTCTCATATTCCCACTCTAACCGAGTCTCACCACATGAGAGAAACACATTCCTTGGGACAAGCGCATACTTATTTTGAAAAATACCAGCGGAGGCTTGGGATTGAGCATATATCCCCATTCTAGTTGAGTCTCACCAAGTGACAGCAGAACACACCATTGAAAAAACTTAGATCCCTATTAGAAAATCCCATTGGTATACTCCAATATCTTTCTAGAATTGGGAACATATTCCCTCAGAACCAAATGGTTATCAATGGATTCCAGAAACTGTCATACAATAGGATCATATCCCTGGACAATTTAAAAAGGCATGTCATCATATTCTGACCACAATGCAGATTGAGGCCCTATTTCACAATCTTCCCAATGCCATTGTACTTTATGTTTATCAAGACACATTACCAACACCATAAGGGGCCATCAACTCTTCCATCAAAGAAGAATATTTGAATTACCATGATAGTCATACTTATAGTAGTGTGGAGATGGATCGCAGGAACCTTACTCCAGAAATCTTTCATGGACAACCTCCCCATGGTCATTTCTACCATAGATAATAAAAACATCAAATTTTTCAAAAACCTATCTATAGATAGGTTCTCAAAAAAATCATGCATCATCATGTAGAAATATTCTCACAATAATGGGGTTAACCGTATATATTTCCCCACTAAACATCATCAGCTCTTCACCATGGTTAGCAGGCGACCAAGAGAGGTATCCTTTGTGGTTTGACCTAGGAAAATTCATATAGCTCCGATGAAGAAGATGTTAACATGAATACATGGAGAGTTTTAGATGAAAGAAGCTTCCCAAACCTGGCCAAACCTATTTCTATTTCCAATCATGATATCCCAAATGAGTCAAAAAGAAAATAAAATATTTTTCCTAACTACAAGAAGATAAACTGTACATATTTTATCCTAACCACATTATGTTAAACAATATGGATTTCATCCTAACCACATGATGATAAACTATACATATTTCATCCTAACTGCATGATGTTAGATTGTATGGATTTCATCCATACAACATGATGATAAACTATATAGATTTTTTTCTTAACACATGATGATAAAGTGTATGGATTTCATCCTAACCATATGATGTTAAACTGAATGAATTTATTCTAAACCACGTCACTTTAAGTTGTATGGAGTTCATCCTAACCACATGATGTTAAACTATACAAAGTTCATATTATCCACATGATGTAAAACTAAATGAAGGTTTCCTAGCAGTGTGATGTTAAACTACATGGTAACCCACATTTATACCACCTAAAGATAAACTACATGGTCCCATGAAAGACATATTTATGCACATTGGATGATCCACACTATTTATTTGTCCCGTTAAACTTCATGGTTCCTCAAGAACTATATGTGTCTTGATTACTTCCATCACAAGATATGTAGTGAAGCCTAAACCTTTAGTTTTATGCCCAACCACAATGATATTTCATATCAGGTTACTTTTATCAATACCACATGATTTAAAACTACACAGATCTATAATATTTTTTTTCTTTCATGTCGGGTTATCCACTTCCTTACTACAAGATGTTAAACTACACAACAAATTTCATCTCCACATGACATTAAACTGCATGAGTTTCCTAGAACAATGTATGGATTGATTCTAATTCCAATGAGATATGTAGGGATACCTCAATCATATATCTTCATCCAGCCACCACATGATATTAAATACCCCATCACTGCTCTTAATATCCACTACATGGTGAGAAACCCCCTTTTTGTTCCTAGTTTCACACACCAAGCATAACTCACATGGGATTAGGAGTTACAGAAAGGGATTCCCCCTAAGAACAAGGTGTAACAACTTTCTACAAGCTCATCTTGGTCTTGAATAAATGACCTTAAAAATATATACCATTTGACTATGTCATATAACTTTAAACCACACAGTTGATGTGCCTTGCATGACATAAAATAACACATTACTGTAGACCTCTCCAGAGAGGACCGGTGTGGTTGGAGTCAGTCTTCCACCACACCTTCATCCTCAATAACTATATGTGACATGTTATTTGACATCACAAGATACCTAGTGACACCGAACTCTTCAATCTCGGGTCTAGTCATGACAAATATAAAAATCTACCCTCTTTTTGTATAGACCATACTTTCATAAGAAGGTCATTATAAATAACTACATGGGGCTTGATTCTCATCTTTTTTAGGTGTGTAGCGACTCCCAGACATACACAATTAGTACTAACTGCAACATCTTCATTTTTCACTTCAATCCATCAACATCCTTGATGCATGACATAAAACTGCACGATCCCTCAAAAACTATTTGTGGCTTGATTCCTAATATCACAGGATACATAGTGACACATGCATATCTAATCTTGGGCCCTGAAAAAAAAAATCAACAAAAATAATTCCCACCACTCTATACAATCAAAACTGGAAAACAGAGTTTATCTCATACAAGAACTATGTGTGACTTAATTTTTTTTCCTTATATGAAAGATAGTGACACTCAGATTACACACTCTGACCCGAGTCAAAATATATAATTACAAAATTCCATCCTATTTTCATATGGGTTAGACCTTTGTAGGGAACTCTCTTTAGAACTACATGTGGTTTGATTGTTATTTCTATGAGATCTGTAGTGATTCATGAACTTCAATCCTTCATCCCAACCACAAAATTTTTGTTCCTTCATGTCAATTCATCTTGGTCCTCACCATATGATGTTAAACTACATAGTATTTCAAGAAGTACATGTGTATTGATTCATGTAATCAAAAGATATGTAGTGACGTCCGGATCTCTAATCCTAGGCCCAGAAGCAAAAAACAATAAGAAATGTACTGTCTAAATACATAGAAACCAAGTCGCCCAATATCATTTTTCCTATGAATGATCTAGATCTACGTATGGAGTTCTTTTCTACATGATATATCATGCAAAAATATTTTACATAGGTTCTCATGTATTTACCATATGATGTTAAACTGCATGGGAGTATGTCATTACCACACGATGATAAACTATACTTAAGTATGTCCTTACTGCATGATGTTAAACTACAAGGAAAATGTCCTTACCACATGATGTTAAACTCTACATAGAATTTCCCCATGACATAATGATAAAAAAATATAGGCCATCGCCCATTTTTTCATTCCCCATCAAGGAACCACGATATCCTTATCCTATTCATACATAGTATTAGGTTCTTCCACCATCATTTAAAATCCCCTTAATCCATGTACCATACATATATTAATGAGTACCTGAGGTTGCCTCAAGCATTTCATAGCCCTTGGAAAAGAAAATAGATCTCTCGGTTTAACCATGATATTGATGCATAAGGGATTAAGACTAACCAATAGAAGACAACTTGTCCAAATATAAAGTGATTAAAAATTCTTGTGAGAATGAAATCACCATGGCAGAATGCATCACCAAAGTATATTTTGTTTCATCGCCTATATGACTATCCCATATCATTACTCATGACCTAAAGAACTCCAGCCTTGATTTACAACATTTATATTACACTCTCATAAGGATGTCCGAGTTCTATTTACCCAAGGTATCCTAATTAGACTCTTGTGTAACATCCCCCATATTACGTCCATGTGTGTCACAACTTTAAACTTCCCACACTTTGGTCCAAGAAGAGATTACATAAACACAAGCCTATGATGGTCCAAATCACAAGACCATAAACTCTTAGCGAAGGAGACACAAAAAATTTTAGGTTGAAAGACTACAAAGGGTGAGATAATAAAAATTCAAGTCTTCTCTTACTAAACTCTCCATCACTACAGTTTATATAAAAATTAGGGTGTAAATAAATAAGACATAATTCTAATAGGGAATGCATTATAGAATTAGTAAAATCCAATCTATGCTCGCTCGTTACCCTAGTCCAAGAAAAAGTTATATAAATGATTTCTCACCCCTCCCCATCCTAAGAATATGTTCCCTATATGGTGACATAATTTTTAGGGTGCTCAAACCAATCCCATAACATACATTTCCATAAATCACAATACATGATTTAAAGTGTCTTGAATCATCGAAATAATTTCATAAACCTTGGAAAGGAAAAGAGAAATCTCTACTTGTCCATGATATTGATGAAAAATAGCTTAGTCCCACCAACTAGAGACATCTTAGATTGACATAAAGGAATTTCCAATCCCCGTGAGCCTAAAATCACCAAGGTATAACTCAACACCTTAATGTGATTTGAACCCCTCCTTGTATGATTTCCCCATATCATCCTCATGGCCTGAGAAACTTAGTCCGTGATTTAAAATACCCATACCAAACTATCCAAGAAGATTTGACATCCAAGACATTACGTCACCGTTTTTTGTACCCTTTTTCAAAGAAAGAATGTGACACTCCGTTCTCTAACCTTTGGTGGTCCCCACCACATGATTCAAAACCACAGGTCATGGATCTCAAGCTTCACATTAGGTGATAGATTTCCCTATGGTACCAGTTCCATTTATGGATATCTTTCTTTCCATACCCAACTTCAACGGTCATAAGCTTGATTCTTTGAAAATACTTTATAACCCTTTGAATGAAAAAGAGATCTCTCAATTTGACCATGTTATTGATGTGGAAGATATTAGACTCACCAACTTGATATATCTTGGCTAAATATAAAGGCCTTTCTAATCCTTGTGAGACTCCACATCACCATGGTGGAACCTAACATTTTAGAATGTTAAGGGACATACGCAGTATGTATCCCCTATCCTATATTAATAGACCCAATCTTCTAGGTTATGACTAACATCACCCATATTCCAACTGTCCAGTTGGACTAAGCTTCTCTTGTCTTTCACCCTCAACCATATTACCCCGTTAAATCTTCCATGACCCTTGAAAAAGAGTGGAGATCATATTTTCTTGTCCATTTTATTGATGCATGTGGTATTTAACCCACCAACTAAAGTCATCTCCTCCTTGTAGGAAAGGAACTCCAATCCTCATGAGACTTGGAAACTCCATAGAGGAACTCATCACCCTAGAGTGTTTTAAGTCATCCCTAGTTTACATACCACATATTCCATATCCATCAATCAGGTCCAAGCTATAAGACCCTATACTACATCACAAAAACGTTTTGAGATACCCAACCCTAAACTACATTATAAGGTCTAATCTATAAGACCTTAAACTACAGTACTATATTTGAGCTAGAATACTTTAAACTACATCACGACAACGGTTAGAGCTAAAATATCCTAAAATATAGCAAAAAATGTTCCTAGATAAAAGTTTCTAAACTATATAATAATAAAATCATATCTTTCAAGACATTAACATACCAAAATACACAATACCTTCCAAGATGAAAACCCGATAATGGAATCCTAATAAAAATTCAAGAATCTATTCACTATACATGAGATTTGTATAGAAAAAAAAATATTAAGCATTTATAAAATCAAATAGGCACAAAATCTTGTCAGGATGAAAAATTGTAAGAAGGAAACTTGATAAAAATCTAATTCCAGGCCCGCTAAGCCGTCCTCCTTATGAATATTAAGAAAAATATAGGGAAAAAGAAGTAAAAAGATACATATCCTATGGGGGAACTATAAGGAATTATTAAAAATCAAGGTATGTTCGCGAAGTACCATAACTTAGGTAGAAGTTAGATCCTTCGAGAAGGATACCATGTCTAAATTATCCTTATAAATTAGACAATCTCAATACTACTAGAGTAGGTACATCAATGAATAATTTCATGTCAGTGGGAATTCATGAACATTTCTAAAAGAGTAACCAATTGTAATTCAATCACTTAAATCCAAGTAATTATATATATTTGGTATTACACACAAAGGATGGGTATCCTGGATGATATGATAAATATCTCCACCTGAACAGGGATCTCAACTACGGATTTCAAAACAAAACATATATATTCCCCCTCCTACGTGTGAGATATATCTACATAAGGGAATTCGTCATAATGTTTTTTATCTATGAACATGTGTCCACTATGCATGAATTTGATCTACATAGTGTTTTATATTAGAACTATATATTTCTTGATTCCCATTCTCATGGGATACATCGCAACTTCCAAGTACCTTACTTTAGATCCAGCCACAGGTTCCTTATCACCCAATCCCTATACCATTTTATAATTCTTATACATTCCAATTTTAGGATATTCATGCTCCGCATCAATGATACTTCCTAAATTGGATTAAATTGAGCATTTCTTGCCATAAGTATCATCTTCATAAAACTTTATAGTTCCTTAGTCAACACTTGGGAAAAATCTTCTCATAAGGCTCAAGTATCAAAGTGCGTAAAATTTTCAGATGTAAGTCAATGTGATCTATGTTTACCTTAGAATCATATTATTTTCATTACAAACTAATCTCATTCTAAGAGAGAATTGTTTTGGCCCCCTTAATTTTGCAACTTTTACTTTATATTCAAACATTTTAGGAATGTGAAGACCATTCAAAATATTTATATTAATTTACATAGAGAACATGGAAATAGCATACATAAAGGCTTGGGATATGGTTTAAGGGGATATAACTTGGGCCCTTGTTAAACTAATCTTAGAATTTCATTATAAGAGTTGAAAACATTCCTTTTCCAATGAAATATGGACAGAAAAATAGCTAACTAGGACAGGGATTGACCATAGTCCCATGTGGGACCATGGTCGACCATGAAAAATGGAATCCAGTTGGGTAAGCTAGTGGGCTGAAGGAGGCATAGTGCCTGCAGGAATCGAGCGGGCCCATGTATGGGGCATATGAAGTAAAAGACAAATCCATGCGCAAAGCCAAAGCCATGTATACCATGTGTGAAAAGCCTGCAGAGTTCAAGACCAAGAGGATGTGATGTAGGTGGTATGGGTTTCGACAACATTGTTGGATCGATAAAGTCTTAGTCACTAAATGCCTCACATACTGGAGGGATGACGATGTGGGATTTTGATATGGGAAGGAGTGAATCAAATATAGATCATCTGATCATTCATCCTTCCAATCTCATTCTTCTGCTTTAATCTCATGCATCATGAACTCAAAATTTACTTGATATCACACTACATGAATTCAAATCAATCTTATACAGTGTGAGACCTACATCTCCAACTTCCTTCTCGACTATCACCTTCCTACAGCACTAGTTAGACATGTAAAGACACTAACATAACACCTCCACCATATATGGTACTTCATCAATACCTGAATGAGTCTTTGGAAACTATTATGGGCCTCCATGGAACCCAATCATGAACACTAGTGGCCTGCCGTAAGATCCCCCATTCGTTCTCGAAGCCTTCGCATGCTCATACATTGATCTTGTGGCCGAAGAGAAGACAATTGCTAGAGTTTTCATGAGAGATTTATTACTATGGTCCTTTTCTGAACCCTTATTTTTTATATAAAATAATTTTGATTTATTAGATCACATGTCATAGTAGAGGAAAACTTAGGGAATTATGATCACATGAAGCAGCTCACAGCCATGTGATTTTGGTTTGGAAAAACACCCACCACCTCAACTGTTGCACACAGGATCCTCCCCCTGAAAGGAGGAAGAATATTCGAGTCAAAATATATTATATATACCCTTATCCATTCAGGATAAATAAACATGCATTAGAGAGGACAATGAGAAGTGGAGAACAATAGCAGAAAACATAGAGGATTAGTCACCGACTTCGGAGTAATTATTCAGGTAATTGATGGATCCACCCCAAGTTCCATCGCAAGACTTCCTCACTTGATTCCTCTGGGATCATGTGACCATGTTATGAGTTAAAAATCATTCAAATATCTCTATTAGGTTAAATATTTAGTAAAATGATCACAATAATACATATTTTCATGCAGAAACTTATTATCATGTGTGTGAACTCATAATCACACACCCTCTTTACCGAGCAGACCTTAGGAGGTGCACATCCAAAAAGGACCCTTGGCTATAAAACATTCCTTTTTAACCATAATTAAGTTATTGTATGTGTTTGCAGAGCCTCTTTCATGGTCCTTTAGAGATCATGCAGTTCCATAATGGAATTTTGACCTCTATTATGCGGTGTGTGTATGAAGCTCAGATGATTTTCCCTTGGCCATGAATATGTGACAGATATTGCACCTTGATCCTTCAATTTATTTGTTATGGAACCCAGTGAAGGCCCTCAAACATGAGGTACACCCATTCCGATGCCCATGGGAATGCACCAGTAAACATGAAATCCCTCATGTGATGTTGAAAACCCTTAGTCTTGCGATGCTTGTACACAACACTAGGAATGGTTTCCTAAACATACAGTATCCATGAAGATCTTTGTTTATACATTCCTCAAAAACATACAGTGGGTTCCTTCACCTATCCATGTGAAGGCATTAATTAAACCCCCCATGCATAACCACATGGCCTATCACAAGACCTCATTTATACTCATTTGATCCCTTGAATGGGAAAACATCATGTGTTCCCAGTATACAGGGTTCCCCTCAAACATTTTAGTGGCCTTAACACACCTTATAGTCCATGAATAGGCCCTAAAATTTCCATGAAAACCTTAGAAGTTGCGATTGTGGAATGAACCCACTATCCATGCACTCCCCTTCCATGGAAATAGTATCCATGTGTATTTGAGGCTTGGTTCTTTTGATGTGTGTCTTTAACATCCGGGATGATGTGGTACCTTAAAAACATTTATAAAACTCTTCCACATGAATAGTTTAAGAACACATGATCTCAATACCTTTAATTAGTCTCATTATAACCTTAGAAGACCTTAGACAAGTCAAGTTGGTCACCAGAAAATCCTTGGATGATCCAGGTTGATCTCATGAAACCTAATTAACATTTCACCATTGTTACATGACAGTGCAAAGACAAGACAAAATTGATCAAGAAATAGCCCATTGACATGTCTGCATTGTCACGTGACTAGCCTAAGACAAATCTTATCGATCATATGAATAAACTCCAACTTGGTCATGAAAAGATATCCAAGACAATATATATTGATCATGGGAAGTAGTTATTCACATGTCGGTAATACCATTTGATTTCTCATTGAAATCTCATCATTGTTATATGATATTCTAGAGATGAGTCAAGTTGATCATGTGACAGTGCATAGTCATGTCTAATTTGATCATGTGCAAGACCCTAAACAAGTTTTACTTGGTTATGCGAAGAACCTTGGACATGTCCACTTCACACATGTGAGGGAATACAGTACAATTTAGTTTATCATATAAAAGATCCAAGATATGTCTACTTAGACCATGTGAATTTTCCTAGGGATGTCAGGAAGAAAACCATGGATGTGTCTTCCATAAACATATTAACATACCAAATTGGTTGGGTAGAAAATCAATACATGTCCAATAAGAATCCAATACTTGTCAGGCATATCACTTATGGCATGTTGGCTTTGACTGATAGACGCATTTGGACACATGAAGTGTGGACCCTCGCTAGAAACTGTCGGTTATTCCCACCCTTTTATAAGGGAAGTGTGCTTGATGGGCTAGGGTTACGCACTCATGAACCCCTACCAATGTCATTCTCTCAAGAAACCCTTTTATGGTTACCACCTCTCTGTAATCCTTTAGAGGATAAAGAATAAAGGTGTCAATGTTAATCATCAGTTTTTATGCCCTGATTACTGACATGATGTGATATGTCCCCAATAATAGGGAATCCTTAGTCTGTAATCTCGGATCAAATGTGCAAACATCCTAGAAAAGGTCCTTAAAATTCTTGAACCCTCGGAGATAACAATAATTTCCCGGAGCATGATCCTCCACCTTAACCCATCTGCAGGTTTGAGATGAATTTCACTAAGATAACTCTAACTCCCATCATATTCGGGATACATAGGATGCCTTCCTAAGGCCTGATATCCAACGGGAATCCACTTTAGTTTAATTCTCTTAATGTCCCATGTAGTCCCAACTAAGGGGACTAAATCCTCACATTGGTTTCACATTATTCCACTTCCCTTATTAGATAATAAGTGAGGTCATGCATGGGAATTATTTTAAGTATATGCCTCAATAATTCGCTCATGTACCTCAAAACCATCAGTGTGTTATGGGTGAAATGAACTACGATGTATCTACTTCCTGTTATAAAAATATGATATGTAGGATGCCTTACTAAGGCCAAATTTTCATACTATATACTCTATAATATGGGAAATCATACCCCTAAAATGGAAACTATAATGTGAAATCCCCATAAATATATGATCTCATTCAATGTGTCTAATCTACTACTATATCTTATTTCTCCCATCTAGTATGAGTCACTAGGGATTATAGATGAGCGATGATTATATTAAAATCATGTTGGTAATTCCCCTTGTGTGGGACCATCATTGGGATATAAGTAGGATTACATCTCATCTGCACTCAAAGTGCCATATTCCCAAAAATGGAATCGAGGGTAGTATCATATGCATAAGTCACACTTCAGGTCTCTATTGTCATATCTCTCATGAAACATATACCCATCAAACGAACTATATAGACATTGATTTATATTTTAAATATGATACCTAGGATTCCTCACCTAGGTATGATCCTGATATTCATGTCCTTACCGCATGACGTTAAACTGCATGGATGTGTCTAGTCATAAGACTTAAACTATGTCAAACAAACTACAAGGATTTTGAATAATTTCTTAACAGGATAAATAGGAAGCCTCATAAAGGTTAAATTCCATCTCCAAAACAGCAATCACATCCCATAGAATGAAATATACTCTATTGTGCTGAAACATGGCCATAACCTGAATCATCGTAAATAAATAAAAGAGTGATAGGGTTCTTGTTATTTGTACACCATTGTTCCTATCGATACATGTTCTTAATAAATGAATTGGAACATGGGTAACCCATCCTATAATGGGTTCTGGGAATGATTTAATGAACATATCTTAAATATATGATAGTGTCCCAGAATAGGAAACAATTCTCCCCAACATTGTGTGATGAGCCCGAACTCCCATCCTCTCGACTTGTGTGTGTTCCTAAGTGTTGTTGGCTGTGAACCCCCAAATGACCACATGCCTTTTAAAAGGAGTTAAGTACCCAGTTATGAATGTGGGAACCATTGTGATATTCTATGTAAGACTAAAAAAATTGAAAACTCAACACAAGCCATTGTGTGAAGCCTTAAACTCCCTAAAATTGAACTAAGGGGTACAATCTCATCCATGTGTTAAATATAGAAAAAATAGTCACTTTTGGTATATAGAAATGTATTGAAGAATCTATTGACATTGTTGTAATGGTAAATTAATATTGGAAGATTAATATTTCAATTGGTTTAGAGTAATGTAATGAGATTACTTGAGTTCATATTTGTTTATAAGTGATTCAAGAAAATCAGAGTGACTAAATATCTTCATCATAATGAAGAAATTTTATTGGAAAACTAGAATCAGAAATAGAAAGTTTCTTATTAAGAATACCAAAGCTATCTTAAGTTGAACTAATATTCAAGAATATTAGAGAAGAGTTGAGAAGAATTTATGAAGTCATAAATGCATTTGGAATTCAAGGGAAATGGAAATTTGGGGGAATTTTTCTGAGTGGAAAATTGTTCCAAAATCCAACCCAAACCATATTTGGATCACCTATAAAAGTAAAAAGTACTTTTTATTTTTATTTAGGACAAGTACAGTTCAAGAAAAGTAGGGAGAATGGGGATCACTAAAAAATTTCTTAGGTAGAAGAAGTTTTTGGATTAATATTCCTTGATGAAACTTGATAGATAGAAGAATAATGGAGAAGATACAAGATCTAATTTAGCTAGTTATCATGTTGGGATAGATAAATAGGATCAGAAAAATTGTATTTATATTTCAAGACTCAGATAGATGTGGGTTAGTATTATTTCAGCGGTATTCTGACAGATGCATATTTTCCATATTGAGAAATTAGATTGGAAATTCAGACTGGGAAATATGGATGGTAAATAGAAATTGGTGTTATAATGAAGTTTAGGAAGATCTTACCATATTATGGGTAAGAAATTTAAGAATTTTTTTGAAGGGTTGTATTTTTTAGTCTTGATCAAGAATCACCATAACAAGTTTGTTACGAAAATTATCTCACATCATTTCATGGTACTTGAAGCACATGCATTTTTTGTATTGATTATTGTGAAACACGAGGGTAAGGGAATATCCTACTCATTGTATTCCATAAAAAAGGATTGTTTTCTAGGGGATTTTGTGTTATTGGATAATTTAAAAACAATACCGAGGACATAAAAACTCTTGTTGAGTAGTGAACCATGTAAATTTATGTTTTCCCATGGATGTGTGTTTGAATTGTTTTCTTCAAGGAAATAAATATTTAATAGGAGGTTAATGTTGTTTCATATTTAAGGAAACATAAACGAAAAAATATTTTACTAATTCACCCCCACCCCATCTTAGTAAAATATAGATCCTAGAAGGACACTTACACTGTATAATAAACACAACCATCCTAATAAATTATCTATAAACCTTAATATTATTTATCACCTTTTTTATAATATTTTATATTTATTCAATTCCCAATTTTTACTTATTTTTAAATAAAATTAATTATTGGTGGTTAAGGTTTTTAATCATTCCTTGAATTTTTTATATAACAGTCCCAGTGGTCACTCCATGTTTATGAGTTCACACTCTATAGAATAGATATGTAACTATAAATAAAATTTATATAATAATTTATTAAACACAATTTTTATTCTATTAAACTTTGAGGCATAATTCATAAATATGACATTTAAAATTAGATTGTTTTGGTAACTTTTAACGAATAAGTGGTTGTTTACTAATATTTTGTTTAATCATAATGTTAAGATTACATATAAAAAAATATTTACATATTAATATCATGTATTACTATAAGTTAGGTTTATATAACTATCCATGATAAAAATATGTGGCATTGTTAATGTTTGTGGTTAAACTAACCCAAATAAGAATATGTTATAATTAATGGGATGGGTATCATTACGGAATAATTTTATTATAATATTATTTTTCTATAAGTTTGAGAATATCTTAAATTCATACTTATTAATTATTGTAACCAATTTTATTTTTTTTAATCATTCATGAATAATAATTATAACACTATTCCTATAGGTGGTAAAATTTACCCATATAGGTTCTTGTTAGAAGGAAGGAATGAATAAGAATATACTATTTTTTATGATAATATTAATTTTAAAAAATATTAATGACTAAAATGTCATTATAATATAATTATTAAAAATATTTAGTAAGTGGTAGAAGAATAAAAAATATAATAATGAAAAATATGATAAAATACTTATATAGGGTAATTTAATCTTTTCTAGGAAACCTTTTTGATTTAGAAACAATTTGGGGAATATCTTGGGACCATAAGCTCAATAATGTGGGAGGGGAATATTTTGTAAATAAATTAGTTTTATTAGAGGTTATAATATTAATTTCATAATATATTTTATGGGATGGTGTTATGATCCTCTATAAGTGAGGGGAGTGGAAATCTAGTAAATATTTAAAACATAATATAAAAAGAAAGTCAAATTTTGAGGCAAGTGGATCCAAATTTGGACAAAAAAAATAATATGTTATGTTAGGTTGATGCATTCCTCATACACTCATTTGAATATAATATTTTCAATGAATTTAGTTTATTACCCTTTATTTTACACTTTTACTATTTTTACCCTTTACCACAATGACTAGACTTTTCCTAAGTAATTTAATTTTTTGGGACTGAAAAAATAAATACACCATATAACTTAATTTTAACAAGATGATATCCAATATGAAATCCATTTTAATATAATAAACTTTAAAAAGTTATTTAAATTTATTCTAAATTAATAAATGTATAATACATTAAAAATAGTTTTTATAAAAACAATTGTTTTAGAAAAAAATTATTTTTCAATAAAATTATGTAGTTTACTAATTTTCATGGCACTAATTGGTTTATTATTAAAAAAATTAGTTTTATGTTGCTTTTAAAAGAATCCAAACCCAAATTCCACCTTATTAATGGTTGATTAAAAGAAAAGGACAAAAAAATTATTTGGATAAAATATTACTTTAGGTTTCAAAATGTCAACGATATGATTTTAATTTCAGCATAATATTTTTTAAAAATTAGTCATTAAATATATATTTAGTTGAGAAAAAATATTTATAAATATTTAAGTCATTATTACATCATGATAATACCATAAAATCTATGGTATTGGTAAAAATAGTATTTTCTCTATTCACCTAAAAATAATCCACTCTCGATAGCTCCAAAAATTCTCCCTAAGTTAATATTTATATGATTAATACAAAAATTATCTCATTTTTTTCAAATTAAAATTCTAAAATATAGGAATTTTACTTAAGTGGAAAGATAAAATATAATGAAAATCTATTTCTATATGAAAATAAATTTTATGAAATATCAAGTGTTATTAATCATATTTAATATCAATTAATAATTAGTGTTAATTTATTATTCATGTAAATATTTTATTTCATAATATTTTAAGCATAATATATTTATTTTCTTAAAACTGCAGAAAAGGAAATTTTTGATTAAAACATTTTTACACAAAAATTAATTTCTTCTTATTACTTTACTAGTAATAAATTTTGGATGGATGTAGATTTATTTTTTTATAGATATTATCATTATATTTCATTAAAATTATTTTTTAGTCAATATTTATTAAAAATTCATAATTCTTTTAAAAAAAGTTCTTTAAAAATATATGTCATTTATATTAAATAATATATACCAAATATAATTAAAATAAATTATTTATATTCTAAAAATTTAATTATACCAATCCATTGATATTAAAAAAATTACTTTTAATATTATTAATCTATAATATATTAATAATAATTTGTTATTCATAAATATATATATATATATATATATTATAATAAAATATCCAAATTAAATATTATCTTCTTGTTCTATTATTTCATTCACCAAATGTATTAATATTTATATTATATTGTAATATTTCATCTCAAAAAAATTAATTGAAGTTTGTTTTTGTTTTTTGTTGCATGTGAAATGAGCTATTCAATAAAGAAATTATTCAATGAATAACAATTATTAAAATCTATGGGTGTTTCATTCTACCCACTTAAAAAATTGAACCCCCGTAATTTTAATTATGATTCACCAATGAAAATATCAAAGGGTATTTATAATATATTCATGTCTTGAGATATAATTTCTAATGATATTTGAGACTTACAATTTTAGGTTAGACAATGAAATTATTATTTTTCATTATAATACCTATATATTGAGATTCTAAACTATATGGTCCAAATATGTCTCCTTAGCTATAAATAATTATTTTTGAGATTATATTTTCATTCCATTCACCACTTTATTTTATTGATATTGTATCCAACCAATTGTTAAAACTACAATATTTATAATTATATCCCACAAAATCATAAAATATATATCCTATAGTTCAATATCAAATTAAACATGTACCCTAACTTATGAATCTCTAGTATAAAATATAGATTATCTGTGGATATATGTCTATTATGTTCTCAATCCTAATCAAATTTTATTATATATTTACATCCACCATAATAGATTTTAAATAGTATGTGAATCACTAAATCATATCCTGCAGGAGTGTCACACAAGGTGTGTAGTTAGTCCCACTTGTTGTAAACCAATCAAAGGATGAGTTAATACCCAATAATTATTTTTATTTTTATTCCCCCTAGGTTAATGTAAGTCACTGACCTTAAACACTACATATCCTAGTGTCTTTTAACAATAATTCCCATTCAATGATCTTTTCATTTTAGAGATTTAGAGAATTATGTTAAATTCTTAAAAAGTAAACCCACACATTACAGGTGGACACTTATACTGAGTAAACATTTGTTTCATAATATAAAATCATTAAAATAAAATATGATTTCTCTTTTTGAATCATCATCAAAATTATCAACTTGATCTCAACCTTTTCTCTATTAACCCTTAAACACTTTGAATCTATTTTAAAAACTTAGGATGAGCACAAAATATTAGAAAGATATATAAAAATAAAGGAAACCATTAGTTCAGTAAATACATGAAAACTTATATAAAGTTTACCTTTATCTTCAAATTAATTTGAGAATATTAAATAAAACATTTTCACATGATAAAACAAACACATATTTTTCTCAAATAAAAACATTAAACCTAGAGAAAGAAATTAAAACACATTAAGGAAACTTAGAGAATCATATACGTAAAACACTTTCAAAATCATTTAAATTATAATAGATATATGGATTACTTCTAATTAATCTATTACATGTTTACCTGGCGCTATCTGAGCCACCCCATGTTATGTTGTAATCGGATTACCCGTTGATATTTTGGATACCTTATGTTAAGCTGTAAAGGGATTCCTTGGCTCTATCTAGGCCACCACATGTTAAGTTTTAAGGGGCTTACCTAATGCTATCTCAACCAACCTATTTATAAGTTATTTTTGGATCACCTATTGCCTATAATTCTTAAGTTTCATATCATTAATAAAACACTTTCATCATAAAACCCTTTGAAAGATTTTTTAATACCCAAGAAAAAACACTTTCATAAAAAATACTATTTTCTTTTAAAAATACCATTTTCAGTTCTAAAAATCCCAAAAATAATGGGGGAGGTTCCATTTTAAGAAAATGTAAAAGCATGCAAAGTAATCTAGAAACTAAATAATAGTCATGGTTTCAGGAAATTCAATATCGTCATGTGTGTTAATAATAGAACATTTTTTTCTTTTTTCCAAAATGTTCCACATATAACACATAAAAATAATCTTCTTTAAACTATTCTTCTTCTTAAAGAGAATCTCCAAGAGTGTCCGTTTCGAACCCTCCATACCCAGATACCCTCCACCCCACGAAGTGGTCAAATAAAGAAGCCCCAGTGGGGAAGAAGGCATTTCTATCAGATATGGTAGAGTTTCCCATGGGGTAAAATTCTGATCAACTATGGTTTGACACAACAATCCATTAACTAGGTTGGTTTCTTCCTTTTCCCTGCCTGATGAGACACCGGGTGACACAAAAAGGCGAGAGGAGCATGGGAGGAAAAAATTACACCAAGATCAGGATCCCAAGAATCGAACCCTATACCTCACTAAACATCATTGTTATGGTCCTTGACCTTTCACCACTATGCCTCCACTGAAGCAGTAAAAAAAAGTACACAGGGTTATTAGGCCCATAGGGTTACTAGGTATAAGCAGGGAATCACCAACCATCGAGTTCCTTTATGTATATCTCCAACCAGAGGGTTATGTTTAATAGAAAATTGTCTTTTGGTCTGGTTCCTAATATGGTATAGGGGTCTAAGAGTGATTTATTTAGGCATCTTAGGAATTTCCATAGTCAGGACTCAAACACGGAACCTAAGTGATAGACTCCATAAGCGCAACCAACTCACCCAAGTCCTATGGTATCTCCTTTTCAAAACTGTTTAATGAAATTAAAAAAATACATATAATTTCTTTAATAATCCATTTCTATCCATATAAATAAATAAGTAACATAATACCTAGAATATTGACATGGAGAAAAATCTTTTATATTTAAATACTTAAACATTCAAGGTATCTCATTACACGTTAAACATTTAAATAATAAACACCAAGAAAGAGTAACATTTAAAAAACATTAAATAACATTAAAATAATTAAATTAACTATATTATATGTCAAAAGGGGATGTATATAAACCTTATCAAAGAATTTGGTTGTATAACATCAAAATATGGCTTAATAAAAGGAGATTGAGATGATATCCCTTACCTTGAGTTTGAATCGTCACATAAAATATTTATTTTTATAAATAATAAATATTTTTTAATTTTTTAATTTATTTAGAGCCTTTTCTATGTTTATTATTCATTTTATATCACTTGTTACCATGATATAATAATTACTCAATTATTTATGTTCATATCAGACATTTTGGTGATATTTGATACATGAGTGCAAAACAACTTTGCTACGATATCTATAGTCAAAATTGGTCATTAGTAAGTCATATATAGAAAAATATTCCTGAAATAATAATGAATTTTTTACAATAATTACACTTTTTAATCTACCCATTAAATATGTAAATGAAAAATGAATTATGTGACAATCATGGAGACGGTAAGTCTTACGTACGCATGAGTAACATTTCATTTTATCAATAACCATTATGGAAATATTATTAATATCATTTTAAATTTCCATAATTATAATAATATAATATTAGTTCTTAATGTATAATTACATATATTATCCATATGATATAGTGATGAAAAACAAATCACATCACTTTGTGGAAGTGATGATTCACAGGTACGCACAAGCGATTCTCATTTTTCCATGGATGGAAATGTGAGAATTTAAATGATATATTATATTTTAATAATTATAAATACTTCAATAATATCATATATAAACTTTAATTTAATCTTTATAACTATTCTTGAGAGATTGTGATGGAAAAATAATTATATCGGTTAGTGAGGCGGTAATTCATCATACACACAAACGATAACTATTTTCTCATTTGATGGAAGTGGAGAATGATTTAGATTATGATATTAACATAATAACATCTAAGAATATTTAATATAATGTATTTATTATTTCATCATGGTTTAATAATATTTTTAGTAAGTGTAAGAAGAAATAAAATAGAAATACTTGATTAAAAACGATACCTCTTCCTCTGACCACATCCTTCCCTTAACACCTTAACAGCACTAAGGATGGTGGTATTACTAAAATAAGAGATCTATACTGTGGTTAGGGATTATATAAATTTATTTTTATATATATTGGCTGAAAAAATAGGTTTTGAAGTGTGATTAATAGAGAATAATCAGTTCCATTTTAGAAGTGAGGGGAGGGGCACTCTTAGAATTTCTCAAAATATTGAATTATTATAAATTAATTTTCTAATAAAAATAGATAAAAACTTATTTAGTCATAATATAGGATGATTATGGGTCAAAATAACTTCATCTAATGAAATTTATATATGTTTTTACTATTTTTAATCCTTATCTTTTAGCTTTAACCCTTATTTAACATATTTAACTCTTAGAGTGATAACATGTGTTTTTACTTTTTAAGGGTTAATATAGTTACTATAAAATTACAATTGAATCATAAAGGGATCATTGATAAAATTTTAAACCTTATTACAATAATTTGGAAATTTTTCCTATTTTTATGAATTTTAGATCATTTAACAATATATTATTTATTTTAAGAAATCATAAATTTCAATTTTGAAACTATTCATTACTTGACAATTTAAAAATATCATAGAAACATGATAAATTCAAAGAACCTTATTCTAAAAAAATAAATAATAAGATAAAGGAATCTATAAAATTAATTTTTAACTTTAATTATCTAAAACTACATTTATTTTAATATTTTGTATCATTTATTTGATATTTCCATTAATTAGACAAATATTACATCAGCAATGTGGAATCCTTTAAGGTGATTATTTATTTCCAAAAAATTAAAAACAAATCGTTGAATCTGATAGACTTTTATATTTCAAAATAATATTTATAGTCTAAAATATTTTCAAAATAAACCTACATAAAAAATGTTATAGTTATTAAAACATAAATATGAAATCATTGACCTTTCTTTAACATAAAATACTTTAAAGGGGTTGAAGTCCTCAAAATGGATCCAAGAGGTCATAAAATAATACCAATGATATTTTGGGAACATAATAACACATATAATAAAATTAGGGTAAGTTTTAGTGAAATTTTATAATATTAATAATATTATTTTTATCACAAATTACCTGATTTACCGTTAACAATGGTAATAAAAACTACTAAAGGTAATATTTATAATGTACAAAAATAAATGGGACCAATTTAAAAAATTTATACCTTATAATTATAAATATTTAATCTAGTTTTACAAATTTGAAATACGGAACTGTATAAGATTAATTTAAATTAAATCATGATAATGGAACAATAAAACGGGTTACTAAAGTGAAAACGCTAAAAATATTGAAATGTTTTTATATCCAAATTTGATGTTTAATTGGATAAATTGGATTAAATTGGATTAAATGATATAAAATTTATCTAATTATACTTTAATACTAATTAAAAATATAATTTTACATTATAAATTAATTTCATGAAAAATATGTTTCCAATTAAAATGTAGTAATATTTCAATATTCTTCAAAACATGAAACTTATTAGAAAAATAAAAAAACTCAAAAATAGAAAATTTTCATATTTCTATTTAAAATAAAAATATAATTTTTTTCAAATATAATTTATAAAAGTCTCAAAATATATTTAAAATAATTTTGTGATCAAAATACTGAAAAACTACCTTTTAAAAAACTCCTTTTATGTGTAAAATTGCATTTGTTCTTATATCATTTCTAGAAAACACATAATATGAATGTTAACAATTATATTGAATATATTACTTATATATTTTATTAATATAATTCAAAAATATTGTTGTTTTGGATTTATTGGTATAAAAAACACTTGTGGCATTTAAATACTTTTTCAAAAAACATTTCCTTTCATTTTTAAAGGGTTTTATTTTTTTATTTATAATTAATTGTCTAAAAAATAAATAATTATACATACATGTGTAAAAAATATTTTTTTAATTCTATTAATAATGTTCATTTCCATCTATTGTAGATGTTAGGTTATAATAGAAATATTTAAATAATAATATTTAGTAGTTTGTTTAAGTATGATGTGGTGTATAATGTACACTACTGAACATAGTGTTTATTTCTTAAAATATTTCGATGTCACATTATCCCCCCTTTAATAAATTTCATCCAAAAAATTCAAACTCAGTCTCAGTAACCATGGTTTATCTATCCATATTACCATTATTAAATTCCCATATCCAACTAATGATTAATAAAATGTCCACATGAAAAGAGAGAAAGTAAAGTATGAAGGTCATCTAAGATAACACATTTTAGGATTCCATGAATGAAAACATGGATATGGAAGAGAAAACAAACTATTAGGTTCTGATGGGGACTGATATAGGACATGTCCATGAGAAAGTTATCAATCACGAAACAATAAATCTTTGATAGGTTAAAAGGTCATCGATTTATCAATAAGAAAAGTAAATAGATAATGTTTTTGTTTTACGATCATTTTCATATAGTTGATGAATTATATTACTAATTGGACAAAAATAATAATAAAATATACTTTCTCGACAAGTTTAGTTTCATCCTTTAATCATTTTCCACCATAAACTCTTCTTTTTTCTCTAAAAGAATGTGTATTTAAGATGAATTTTTTATTCCTAAAGCACTGTAATCATAATCCAAAAAAGAATAACTATCTATTTATCATATCATTAGTAATTAATTGAAACCATAATGGTTAGGATAAGATAATTGAATTCTCTAAAAAGAATAAACCTTATATCATGAAAAACTATATAAATATAAAAACTTCAATAGAAATACTTAAACTTCAACCTAGGCTATTTGATAAATAATTTCGTTAAAAAATATTCAAAATAATACAAACTAAGATTGAATCCCAAAATTCAAAAGTATTTGGTCACATATTCTTCTAAGATAAATTTTAAAATTTATCTCTAAATAACATCAATCAAACTTAATGCCTCACATAGAAAAATTCTTAAATCACATAATCTGCAAGATATGATAACCATTTCCATAAATAACTCCAATAATCATATATTCATACAAAGTATAATTCAACCTATAGTCCTAAAATAAAATTCTATAGCATTTTATTTACCATAATCATGTAGGATTCCATAAATAGAAAATCATCCACTAAAATAACATTCATAGCTTAATCACAAAATCATTTTCCAATTCCAAGGTTATATATTCTAGAAAACATATTGTAACGTCCCGGATCAGGGTGCCACACAAGGGTTCTCCAAACCCGGTTGGTCACAGGACCTCAAGAGCATTTCCCCAAACTCTAGAGGCTACCGACTAGCAGTGAGGGCCTAGGTCTGATAGTGGTGAAATTATGCCCTCATTTGTGAAAGTGTGGAGAAATTGATAAAATATGACATACAAAAAGTGGAAGCTATAAACCATACTAAGATGAAATGGACAACGGTGCTGAAGTAAAGAAATGACCAACAGTCATATATATGATGATTCAATATGTCTATATGTCTCAGAAAGAAGATAAAATAGGTTACACTGCAATCTAAAAAATATGGTACAATGTACAAGTACAGAAAAACGAAGCAAAACAGTGCAGTAGGAACTCAGCGGCATCTCAAGCCTCAGCTCGGTTCTATGCTCTCCCACTCCTCTACAACAATCAAGTACCAGTATAGGGACTCTTTACCTTATCAACACCTATAGTAATATAATCTATTTGGTCCCAAGACATAACCCAAACAGGGTGAGAGAAATAAATCCCAGTAGGCAACCACCAAAGGCATGTGCCCAACTGTCATTGAATTTGTGCAACAGCAGTGTGCAATAATGAAATGCAGTAAACTAGGAAGTACTCAAAAGAAGCTACTCCTACCAGTTCCATTTTAATTTAATTATTATTTAATAATTCAATATATTTGAATAATAAGTTCATGAGACTCATCCTCAGCCGACAATATTCTATCCAGTTCCATAGAAAAAACCACAAGAATGTATCTAAGAAGTTGAAGGTAAAACAATACCAAGCATGTGCTTTAGCTTGGTAGGTATAACATGTAAAAATCACTGCAGTGAATATATAAAATAAAAAGAGTCCTCATACATGAAATCCTTACCATCAAGTAATCAAAATATAAATCCTTAGGTGATTTCCCACAGGCATAATGAATATTTCCCTTAAGAATATGCGATATTTCCCATAGGAACGGAAGCTATAGCCCACAGGCATAAGAAAATTTTCCCTCAGGCTAAAAAAACACTACCCTCAGGCTAAGAAAAACACCTCCCTCCGGATAAGAAAGTAACTAGGACGATCCCAAAACATAACCAAGCAATTATATATAAAATTCCTCTCAAGAAAACTCAAAACATTCTATAATCATGGCATACCCACGGTATCCTTGCCAAATGGATAAATAATGGAAATGCACCCTCGGGGTGGCCCTGGATCAAAGCAGCGATCCTAACAGTAGTTTATACATTTTCATTAAATTACCTGTGAAATTCTAGGAATTTAATCAATCAATTACTCAGCCATATGACACCCCAAACATGGGAACGTAGCACAATGGTACACAAAAACAACTTGACAGTTGGAAATAAACATCAGACCACCTACCTCGATCTCCCCTGATCGATATACATGAACGGTGCCTCCCGAAACAACCGAGAATATCATAGATCTGGGATAAACATTCACCCATTAAAAATCAAATAACTTCCCCTTAGGAAATAATTGGAATGAGAGGTTCAATAAGATAGAATATCTCACCTGTGTGGTTCAAACGAGATCGTCGGTGAAGGAATCGAAGTCCTGGTGTGTGGTCGGGAGCTCTTCTAAGATCTGGCCATCTCTCTCATGCTCCAAATTATTTCTATGCTTAATTTGTTTAAAGAGGAGGATAATGCATGTTTTAAGCGAAAAAACATAACTAAACAGTGTGTACTCTCAATTAAATGGCATGTACTTTTCATTTATTAACTGTTCCTCTGGAGGGAACTTTCCAATGCCTCACTGTTCATATGTGGACATGATTACACAATGTGTATTTCTGAGTACACGACATGTACTATCATTCCACTGGCAGCTACACCCACTGCCTTACTGTTCACCTGCCAACTGGTTACACAGCGTGTATATGCTCTGTACATGGTGTCTAGTTAGTTTTTACACCTTTCATCACCGAAAGACCAACACGCCCTGTGAACCTGTCCTACACAGCCAAAGTACGTGGCGTGTGGAAAAGTACACGGCGTATACCCACAAAATTTGGTATTTTCCCCCATTTTCCTTATTTTCTCAAAAACACTTAAGGAAAAAGAAAACGAAGAAACCCATACCTCAAGAATAAGAACTGGTTTCTTACAAACTTCCCCCTTGAATAAATTCGTCCCCGAATTGCCATTCCAAGGGTGGTGAAGATAAAGCTAAGAACAACTCTGGACATTGAGCACATACGTCGGTCTCCCACTCCCAGGTTTCATCTTGTACTCAGCCATACTACCATAGCACCCTTATGAGAGGAACTGACCGGCCTTGGAGAACCTTCGTGCTCCAATCAACAATATGAATCGGATGCTTCTCAAAGGATGCATCGACCTAAAGCTCAACATCCTCGGGCTGAAAGACGTGAGATGGGTCTGAGTGATAGTGGTGTAGTTGAGATACATAGAACATGTCGTGAATGAACCAGTACCTCTGTGGTAACTACAACTGATTGGAAACTATCCCAACTCTCTCCAGAATATCAAACGGCCCCACATACCTTGGTGAAAGTTTACCCTTTCTCATGATCTGCTTGTGTCCCAAGCTTGTTGAAACAAGTAAGAAAACATAATCCACGACCATGAACTCCAAGGGTCATCTGCGGTGATAACCATAAGATTTCTGAAAATAATATGCAGTAGTCATCCACTTCTATATCAAATGGATCTGCTCTGAAGTCTCCTGTATGAGACGTGGTCCCAGTAAAGCTACCTCACCCGCCTCCAACCAGCATAAGGGTGATCCGCATGGCCAACAATATAAATCCTCGTAAGGTTTCATCTCAATAGTTTTCTAAAAACTATTATTGTAGGAAAACTCGACCAAGGGTATGTGCTTCTCCCAAGAGCCCCCAATGTCCAGGCTGCATGCACGTAGCATGTCCTAAAGCACCGGTATCATATGCTCTGACTAGCCATCGGTCTGAGGGTGGTAAGTTGTGCTCAGAAGCACCTGTGTACCAAGTTCCCTCTATAAACTCTACCAGAAATTAGTCGTAAAACATGAATCCCTATCTGAAATGATATAACGAGGGACCCCATGAAGACGTACAACCTCTCGGATATACAACTACCCAAGATCGTCAACACCGAAGGTTTCTTTGATCGGAAAAAAGTGATCTACCTTCATAAGTCTATCCCAAACAACCCACATGGAATCAATGCCTTGAGGTGACCTCGGCAACCCAGTCACGAAGTCCATCGCGACATCATACCATTTCCACTAAAGAATGGATAACTGTTGTAAAATTCAGGATGGCCTCTGATGCTCCCCCTTCACCTACTGACATGTGGGAAATCTCGTAAAAAAACCAGCTACCTAACATTTCATACCCGGCCACAAATACTGACATCTCAAGTCACAGTACATTTTCGTAACTCTTGGATTCACTACCCAAGATGAATCATGAAACTCCAACATCAACACCTCACGTATATCACCTAGAACCCACACTTATCCATGGATACATAGTACCTCATCATCGCCTATCATCCAACCAGGAGGAGTGTCCTCACTGCCCACTGACTCCCATAGAACTAGGACTTCTGAATCGGATAGTTGTATCATCCTCACTCTATCCAAGAGGGTATAAGTCACCACTAATGATTAAGGATAGGCTCACCACTGACTATCGTGCACCTAAAAATGCATCTCAGAGAACAAAGCCATGAGATGCCACTCACCACTGGCCTCCTGCTCTACCTATATCTGATTCCTTTTGCTCAGTGCATAAGCAAGTGTGTTACCCTTACGAGGTGTATAGGCAAGATCAAAGTTGAAGGACTAAAGGAATTAAACCAACCTTCGCTATCTCAGATTTAGGTCACACCGGGTAAATATATATTTAAGACTTTTTTGGTCCGTAAACACCTCAAAATGTTCTCCCAAGAGATATTCTCTCCAATAGCGTAACACATGAACAACTACTGCAAACTCGAGATAATGTGTCAGGTAATTCCTATCATGTGGCCTCAACTACCGAGACTCATACGTAATTACTCGATCACCCTGCATCAACACTACTCCAATCCCAATACTTGATGCATCACAGTAAACTGTATAGCTATTCCCTTGCTCTAGAAGTATCATCACTGGTACTGATGTCAGCCTTTCCTTCATCTCTTGAAAGGTTGTCTCACAAGATTCTGACCAAATTAACTTCACACCCTTCTTAGTCAAACCCATAAACGGCGCTGCTAAGCAGGAGAAGTCATGTATAAAGCACTTGTAGTAACCATTCAGCCCCAAGAAACTCTGTATTTCAAACATGTTCTTAGGATACTCCTAGGAAATTACTGCTCTCACTTTATTTGGGTCCACTACAACTCCTGCCTCTAAGATAATATGACCCAGGGAGTGAATCTGGTCCATCCAAAAGTGGCACTTTGGGAGCTTAGCATATAACTGGTTCTTTCTCAGTTTACTCAATTAGATCTCAAGATGGGTGGCATGGTCATGTCGATAATGAGAGTACACCAAGATATCATCCATGAAGACTACCACAAAAGAATCCAGATATGGGTAGAACACACGATTTATTAGAGCCATGAAAACTGCTGGTGTGTTAGTGATTCTGAACGGCATGACCAAGTACTTGTATAGAACATATCTGATTCGAAAGGCTGTAAGTGGTATGTCCGATGGTCTATAGCGCAACTGATTCCATCTATATCTCAAGTCAATATTTGATAACACTCCTACTCCTCAAAGTTGATCAAAAATATCGTCAATCCTCAGCAAGGGATATCGGTTCTTAACTGTCAATTGGTTCAGCTTCCAATAATCCATGAAATGTCTGAGGGTATCATCCGCCTTATTTTTAAATAGAACTATCAAACCCCAAGATGAAGTACTTGGTCGGATGAAACCCTTTTCTTGCAACTCCTCTAACTGCCACTTGATCTCATGGAACTCTGTTGTAGCCATCCTATAAGGAGGAATGGACACCGGTGCCGCTCCTAGCACAATCTCAATAGAGAAATCCACCTCTCACTCTGGAGGTAGACCTGAAATGTCATCTAGGAAGATATCCCTGAAATGATCAACCAATCCAGGGAAATCCTTCTGACAAGTTCCCTAGTTATCCAGATATAAACTCACAATTTGGGTTGTCACACCACCTCGCCCATGATGCTCGGGTCCATCTCGGCTCGCGCTAACATATCATTCGCCCGTGTATAGAAACTTCCTGCCCTCTGGTGGCGTGAAACTCACCCTGTGAGGATAGCAATCCACAAAGGATCAAAAGGGTACCAACTTGTCCATATTGAGAATGAAATCTTAGCTCGTCGTCTCTAAGACATAGAGGTCCCATAGAATGTGACACACACCAACATCTAGGGGGAACTCCGTGCACTGATGCACACATGTCGTTCTAATCCACAACGGACTGTCTAGTGTCATGATATTAGAAGAAGAAGAAGAAACACAGAGCCCAAGGCACTTCACAACGGGCACAGATATAAAGCTATGTGTATCACCTGTATTGAAAAGTACTAAAAATAAAATAGAAGCAACTAGAATAGTACCTATGACAGTAGAAGGTTCGTTATCCTGCTCATGTTGGGTATATTGCAATGCATATGCTTGCCCAGTGTCGCGGCCATACGACATAGCCTAGATACCCTGAGCTGAACCGCTCTACTGTCTCTGAGATTATGGTGTCTGGCTACTACGGCCACAACCACCACCTCAGCCAAAACATCCAGATGTATTCCAATTCCCTAATTGGTAAGAGGCTGTTGGCTCTGCTCCAGCACATGGAGTCTGCACAAAACCCCTCTCACTAGCCACTGGGGGAAATGCCCCACAAAAACACTGTAGAGGACCCATTTGTCGCAAGCTCAGCACTCCATTGTGTCACATGGACACTGAGGTCTCTTATGCCCCTCTTTAACACACTGGTAACACATCACATGGTCACCCGAAGAAATATTCTGGCTAGTATTTCCACTATGAGAGAAATCCAATTGTCTCTTACTCTTGCTGGTAGAAATAGTACCATAAACTAGTGTCGAATCACCCTAGCATGCACCACTAGATTTCTGTAGGTTCTGCTTATTAATCAGTGCCAAGTTCATAATGGCATGCACTGTAGGCAACCCGAAAACCTTCACCAGTGCGCAGATGTCATATCGTAGACCGTCCTCAAAGTGTCTATCCCTCAACGTAAAATCACCCACTAGAACAGGTGAAAAATGTTATAGCTCGGTGAAGCAGGCAGAATATTCCATCACTAACATGGAGCCATGTAGTAGATTCATGAACTCTTGAGCTCAATCTTCCCTCCGCATATCCAGAAAAAAATTCATAGAATAATTCTTGAAAATCTTCCCACGCCATGTCTTGGTGATGCTCAGTTTGGGTGGTAACATCCCACCATCGATTGGAGGAATCACGCAGCATGTAAGTAGCGATCTTGACCCTCCTCCCTAGAGGCATCTCTAGATGCTCAAAAATTCTCTACATAGAACCCACCCAATACTACATAGCCTGTAGTCCTCCATCCCCTGAAAATGTAGGCGCATGCCGCTACTGGAATATACGTGTCAGATTTGCCATAGATGTGGCAGCTAGTGGTGATCCCAAGAAGGTTTGCATAAACTGCATGAAGCCTTCATGTGTCGTGAACCAGTCCGGGTCGGATGACGACCCGGCGCCTGACCTGGTCCACGACATGGCCCGAGGGGCGTTCCCGATCCCCACGAGCTGGAAACTAGTGTCGGGCATCAAAATAAACCAGTTGGGAATGATTTTGGCCCATAACAAAGATGAATAAACATAAACTAAACAAGCAGATAAATAAAGGAAAATAAACTGAACAATGTGGCAGCGGAGAAAGGAATAAACAAAAGAAATGTGACATACCTCAGGTGTCCATGTGGGTCACCACGGTATGACAACCACACTCGCTCCCAAGAGCGATCCAAGACTGTAACCTGCAACTGAAAAGTAAAATAGGCATGATCACCTAGATGCTCAGTAGGAAAGCCAAAATATAACCACGTCATATGCCTCTGATTTTTTTAAGAAATCCAAGTATGCCAGTTTGAAAATAAGATATAATAAAATAATTTTTCTCCTTTTCAAATTCACATAACGAGTTTGCATTTTCAGGTAAATCATTTTACTCCCACTACATTTTCAAAATAGGTTTCAAGCATGCATTAACATTTCAAAATGAAAAGAAACCAGTTTGGATTAAAATATGGTTTTCACAAACATGACATCGAGTATGAAAAAGATGAAAAGAAAGTTACATCGTTAGCATCATAACACAAATGAGAACCATGGGTAATCCCTATAGGCAGCTAGAACAAGTGGGAACCTAAAGACCTCGTACCTCAGTGAAACGTGGCTTAGAAAACCACGACCCTCAGAAAACGTGGCTTAGAAGGCCACGAACCTCAGAAAACGTGGCTTAGAAGACCATGACCCTCAGAAATTCATATGTTTAGTTAGTGTTGTTGCATCAATCCTGCTAGAAAAACCGGGACGAACCCCTTCCGTGTCATCTAGAGTACTAGTCCTGGTCACCCACCTAGAAACTCAGGTTTCCCATTGTGCTCTATTTCAAGTGGTGGTGAGTTTTTCTTTATCGTGAAAACATATATGAACATAACATTTTCTTTATCAAAAACTCATTCAACCTCTCACCACCGTTCTCCTTCCTTAAGTGCATTCCCCCTCTTTCACATCACACAATGCATAAACTTCAACATTAGGCACATCATAACACTTTCAACATACAAATAATTTTCTAAAACCAAGGGGGCGTGCCTCAAGAGAGGTTTTTCTTTTTCATAACACATTCTTAAGGTTCCAAACGGGCTTTATTACATAATGGGAATACTTTTTACAATTAACCAGCCAAAAAGGCCAAACACCTTTGGAAATACACATTACCAATTCAAAACCACTTAGGAAATCAATTTTTCAAGAAAAGGTCACTTAAGACCGATAGCATTTGAAATACACTTCAATTTTCAAAACAAATGCATAATCATTTCTAGCAACCGTAACCTGATTTCATATCATGTGTATATAGCGTAAATGTAAAACATATTTTTAAAACAAGAAAGCAATTATGAATCTCAAATTAAAGGCATAGGCATAGCGGACCTACCTCAAACATGTCATTATTTGTCGATGGCCACTCGAACCGACACTAGGCGCATACACGCACATGCATTTATACATATATATATATATATATATATATACGCACCCCTAGCTGCATTGCACATATTCCCCACACCATGAGGGAATATGTAAAAAGAGGGAATATATATATATATATGCCTTACCCTATTCATGTACGTGTAGGCGTTCCTGACACCCGCAACTTGAAACCATCATAGCGAGGTCCAACGCATTACACAAATAATTTAATAAAACCATTAAACACTTAAACAATCCATAAAGTGTAACACATCAAGGGTTTTCACCAATGACGTGCCACTTACATAACTCATAAAACTCATTGAAAATATTAAAAGAAAAGCACAAAATCAATTTATCCATTTCCAAAGGCCATATCAAATCATCACATAAACCGGAGCCAATTCCAAAACATGCATTCCATTGTTTAAACCATTTCCAAAACAAGTTTTTGACCATTCAAACAATTTAAATAAACCATTAAACAATTTATAAAACAACCCAAGGAAACACCTCACTACCTCACACCAAGAAAATATCCAAAATCCCCTTTTTAGAAACAAACGCACACTAAAAACAATATCCAAACATGTTTCACTATAGAACTCTGTTTAATAAATTATTAGCACAATTATTAAAAACACTTCAAAAAAACACACAACAACACTTGCATCAAGAACATATAGACATGCCAAACCCTTCAAAACATGTTTGTATCACAAACACAATTTATTTAACTATTTACACAATTTATAAAAGGATACCAAAAGCACAAAAAGACTTTAAACTAGTTGGAAAAATTAGGTGGCATAGTCAATGAACCAATGAGGGTTTCCAAAAAGACGCACTTCACTTTAAACTATGATGCTACAAAATAAAATCAACGCATGTTAAATTCTATAAAAAAACAGATTTTGCACCCAAGTAAATAATAGAAGATTATGTTAGACTAATCAAACAAGAAAATTAATGAATCAAATAAAGTTTATACATGGAACCACCCACCGAAATTTATCAAACTTAGTAAAAATTGATGCGAAGCTCCCTCCGCATGACAATCGCACCGCTACTGACACGCAAAGACCCTAAAAACTAGATGTAGAAATGAAGGCATAAAAAAGAGACCAACCACACCATAAAACCTTAACTGCAAAACTATCAACCGAAGAGATTCATCAATTGGAGAGGATTTCACCTGCGGCGAAGGTGCGGGGAGGCAACCAATCAAGATGGGAGGCCACCTGAGGTGTGTCGAGCCAGAAAACCGGTCGGGAAAATAAGGGCGGCGCGAATTCGGTGGTGCGAGGCAGGAGGTCAGTGTGGGTTCAATGCGACGCGGGTAGGAGGGAGGTGCGAGGAGATCTGGAAGAGGGGTGCAGATCCGGTGGTGCACGTCGCCGGAGGGGAGCACGGAATGGTCCAACGGGAAGAATAAGGGCTGACATAGGTTTGGGGGGGTTTCTGTGCGCGAACAAGGAGGGGAGGTTCACCGAAGGTCCGCCGCGCCGGAGGAAGGAGGGTCCGCCACACCGGAGGGTTTCAGGTGATGGGGGGAATCCACTGTGGCTTCGGCTGGAGGGGGAGAAAACAGCGGGTCGAGCGGGGGAATGAAACAGGTGGGGGAGGGGCTCTGTGCGCGATGCACAGGGAGGACGAACTGCAAGGAGAAGAGAAAAAAAACAAGAAACGAAAGGGAAAGAAAAAAAGAGAAGAAATAAATAAGATAGAAAATAAAATAAAACAAAATAAAACAAAATAAAACAAATAAAACATTAATAAATAATAATAATAATAAACTTAATAAGGATTTTAATAAACTCCAATAATAATAATAATAATAATAACTTAATAATAATCATTATAAACTAAACAATATTATTATTATTATTATTAATCATAATAAAAATTATAGTAAACTTAATATGATATTAACAAACTTAATAAACTTAAAAAAATTAATAGATAGTTAATCATAACAACTTAATTATAACAACCCTATATTAATAAACTTGGTGAACATAATAATAATAATAATAATTACCATAATTATAATTTTAAAAAAAACACATCATTAAAACTAATTTTATTTATTTGTCTTGAGGTAGGCCGCACGGTGACCCGGGAAAAGCCACATAGCTTTGAATACACCATGTCATGCACCAGGAGATGTCAAAGGCGAAGCATTCATTCATCAACAAAATGCAAAAATTTAAAATAGTCCTGGTCGCAGCTCGATAGAAAATTTCAAAATTTGATGAAATCATAAAATAATATTATATTAAATGTTTGGGTGTGACAATTCTCCCCACCACAAAAACTTTCTGCCCCCAGAAAGTCACCCAGCCAAACGAGGAATCAAACTCCAGTTTGAAATTGAATGAGGCCAACGAAATCACGAACTTGGTACGACTTTTCACCCTATCAGTCACACCCGACCAACTCTGAGGAAAACTGAAAATAGAAGAACCATCAGGAAACGAGGAGGGTTCTCCCCACCACAAGAACCCGACTAACACAACCGACATTGAGACTGTTAGCATGGGATAACTCTGGAACTGCTAACTTGAACCACGAGGGAACCGCCACATAGACCAAGCCTCGAAGGAGGCACAACAAGATTCATCGTGGGTCTCCCCACCATTTTAGAACTGACCAGCTTAAGCCAATTAGCAAAGACCAATACGAGAAACCCAGCACAAACCGGCCCATGAACTATCCGCATAAACTAGACCCCCACCACATGGGGTCATCGACGAAAGACCCCAAACCGAGTAACGGACCTAACCCCTATTCATTATTTCCCAAGACGAATATCTCCAAATCGAGCACATCCTAAAACAAGAACGGGTCACCAATGGATCTAGCCACATGAGAGAGATAATCATCTTGAGACTCATGGACATAAAGAGACAACTCCAAACCTCATATTTGAGGAGGCAGAACTACTAGAATTTCAAGATAACAAGATCTCCAAGCCTTTTTACAACCACAGTGGGGTATTCAAAGAAAAAAAACCACCATGAAAAAAAGAGTCCTTTGCACCTATTACATCAAAACAGAACCTTCAAAGACGAGGAAGCTTGAACCAAGAAATTTAAATTGTCCCTATTTTATCACTGGAGACAAAAGTTAGACCAATGTGACCCACACCCAATGATTCTTGACTGCGTGAAAGGCTTCGATCCGATACCTGTGGCTGGAGCTCTGATGTCTTGAAGCATCTATTGCCCCGCAGTCAGGAGGTAACATCCTCCGGTCGAGACTCTTTCTAACATTTCTGCTAGAGGAACCTCTCCAAGTTCCCCAAACAGCCACACCGACAGCAAGCCTTCGGAGGATGATGACAAGGCGACTTAAAGTACCCAAACCGGCCACACAAGAAGTGAACAAGAGAGTGGCCCGACTAATAGAAGATAGAATTGACAAGAAAACTTGTCTGAGATGGGTTCCTCCGGCTCGCTCTCACAGAATGGGGAACCATCCCAAACACCAAAGGGAACCTGTCCTTGAACAATAGAATAAGACCCCACACAAGAGAAACTTTAACTGATTCTGCGACATTATCTTTGGAGAAAAGGGAATCAACTTCTTGAGATTCCCAACATAGGCCTTCACTATTCGTTGGCATTGCTAGACACTCACGAGCCTTGTCGCTTCCATCACCTTCGCTTCCACAAATATAAACCATTTAATGAGAGTGGTCCTAAACACCTTCCAAGACATACCATCATGCAACGACGTTGCGATTATCTCCTCCACCAATCCCAAGTTGCACCTTCAAACGGACTTGAACCAACACAGACTCTCTTAGCTTTAGGAGTTCCCAATAACTTGAAAACACCAATGACTTCACCAATCTAGTTCATTACCTTCAATAAATCACGATCGCCACGGAATCTAGACAATGACGGAAAAGAATTCAATTCCACCGCCCTGCTAAGGGTCTAGGTAGAACCAACAACTAGAAGAGGCTCACTAGAAACTTCTGGGACTTTTCTGGGTAGCATACTCAAAAACAAGAAGCACAAATTCGAATCAAAACTCATCATAAATCGAAATTCCACACCTCAATCATGAAAGCAAGCTTAAATTCAAATCACTATTCCAACAACAATTCAGTATGTCAAAACCAAGAACCCACGAAAAATAATACTTAACATGAAAAGAGAACGCTAAATAATTGCTCACTCACTTTTCAAAACATTTAAAATAACCTTTTTTGAAAACCATTTTTTTTTCAGAAAACAAAACAACTTCAATATCCACCATTGGTATTCCTTGAAGTCACACACATACATATCCATGTGCTAGCTCAAGCACTCATCCACTCACATCACCAATTTCTCCACTTGCCACCTGTGCACCTCAATGTGTGTGATCACTCATATGAATAACAAGGGTCAATTCAAGACACTTCTCATTTTCAAAACAGATCATTCAGCATAAAGCACAAATTCCCAACCAATTTGAGAAAGTCACCTATCATTAAAGAAACACATTTCAAAATTCCAAAACGTTTTCCATTTCAAAAACCATTTTCCACTCCAATGACCATATTCTCTTTTGAAAACACCTTCACAAAAATCCATTTTCATTTTTGAGATCTACTCACACTGACCAAAACGAAGGTCAAACATAACTCACATCAAAATTTCCAAAAAATAAGGGACTAGTGGCTATGAAAACCCGGTAACATGGCTTAGCAGACCATGCTCTGAGCGGGCATCCACCACAGGAAGTATCTTGAACCGTGTACCCAGGTTGTACATGGGTCGCTACTCCATGCAGGCTTGTCGCGTAACACCGGATCACTTCCCTTGTCATCCCTCATCCACACAGACCAAGCAAAAGAAAAACTCAAATCCCATACTACCTCTGGAAACTCGAGTCTCGGGACGGGCAAGGGTTCATGACGTCCTTCCCGCACCTACCTCTCGAGTCTCAACACACATAATCACCAAGCAACTTGACACCCCAAATAACAAGGGCACCCTCTGATACCATTTTGTCACGAACCAGGCTGGGTCGGATGACGACCCGGCGCCCGACCCGGTCCGCGACATGGCCCGAGGGGAATTCCTGATCCCCATGGGCTGGAAACTAGTGCCAGGCATCAAAATAAACCAGTTGGGAATGATTTTGGCCCATAAAAAAGATGAATAAACATAAACTAAACAAGCAGATAAATAAAGGAAAATAAACTGAACAACGTGGCAGCGGAGAAAGGAATAAACAAAAGAAATGTGACATACCTCAGGTGTCCCCATGGGTCACCACGGTACGACAACCACACTCTCTCCCAAGAGCGATCCAATACTAAAACCTACAACTGAAAAGTAAAGTAGGCCTGAGCACCTAGATGCTCAGTAGGAAAGACAAAATATAACCACGTCCTATGCCTCCACCTTTATTAAGAAATCCAATTATGCCAGTTTGAAAATAAGATATAATAAAATAATGTTTCTCCTTTTCAAATTCAAGTAACGAGTTTGCATTTTTAGGTAAAGAATTTTACTCCCACTACATTTTCAAAATAGGTTTCAAGCATGCATTAACATTTCAAAATGAAAAGAAACCAGTTTGGATTAAAATATGGTTTTCACAAACATGACATCGAGTATGAAATAGCTGAAAAGAAAGTTACATCATTAGCAGCATGACACAAATGAGAACTATGGGTAATCCCTATTGGCAGCTAGAACAAGTGGGAACCTAAAGACCTCGTACCTCAGTGAAACGTGGCATAGAAGACCACGACACTCAGAAAACGTGACTTAGAAGGCCACGACCCTCAGAAAACGTGTCTTAGAAGACCACGACCCTCAGAAATTCATATGTTTAGTTAGTGTTGTTGCGTCAATACTACTAGAAAAACCCGGACGAACCCCTGCCATGTCATCTAGTGTACTAGTCCTGGTCACCCACCTAGATATATGAGTTTCCCATTGTGCTCTATTTCAAGTGGTGGTGAGTTTTTCTTTATCATGCAAACATATATGAACATAACATTTTCTTTATCAAAAACTCATTCAACCTCTCACCACAGTTCTCCTTCCTTAAGCGCATTCCCCCTCTTTCATGTCACACAATGCATAAACTTCAACGTTAGGCACATCATAACACTTTCAACATACAAATCATTTTCTAAAACCAAGGGGGCGTGCCTCAAGAGAGTTTTTTCTTTTTCATAAAACATTCTTAAGGTTCCAAATGGTCTTTATTACATAATGGGAATAATTTTTACAATTAACCGGCAAAAAAGGCCAAACACCTTTGGAAATACACATTACCAATTCAAAACCACTTAGGAAATCAATTTTTCAAGAAAAGGTCACTTAAGACCGATAGCATTTGAAATAAACTTCAATTTTCAAAACCAATGCATAATAATTTCTAGCAACCGTAACCTGATTTCATAGCATGTGTGTATAGTGTAAATGTAAAACATATTTTTAAAACAAGCAAGCAATTATGAATCTCAAATTAAAGGCATAGGCATAGAGGACCTACCTCAAACATGTTGTTATTTGTCAATGGCCACTCGAACCGACACTAGGCGCATACACGCACATGCATTTATACATATATATATACGCACCCCTAGCTGCATTGCACATATTCCCTGCTCCATGAGGGAATATGTACAAAGAGGGCATATATATATATATATATATATGCCATACCCTATGCATGTACGTGTAGGCGTTCCTGACACCCGCAACTTGAAACCATCGTAGCGAGGTCCAACGCACTACACAAATAATTTAATAAAACCATTAAACACTTAAACAATCCATAAAGTGTTTCAAATTAACACATCAAGGGTTTGCACCAACAACGCACCACTTACATAACTCATAAAACTCATTGAAAATATTAAAATAAAAGCACAAAATCAATTTAACCATTTCCAAAGGCCATATCAAATCTTCACATAAACCGGAGCCAATTCCAATACATGAATTCCATTGTTTAAACCATTTCCAAAACAAGTTTTTCACCATTCAAACAATTTAAATAAACCATTACACAATTTATAAAACAACCCAAGGAAACACCTCACTGCCTCACACCAAGAAAATACCCAAAATCCCCCTTTTAGAAACAAACGCACACTAAAAAAATATCCAAATATGTTTTGCTACAGAACTCTGTTTAATAAATTATTAGCAAAATTATTAAAAACACTTCAAAAAAACACACAACAACACTTTCATCAAGAACATATAGACATGCCAAACCCTTCAAAACATGTTTGTATCACTAACACAATTTATTTAACTATTTACACAATTTATAAAAGAATACCAAAAGCACAAAAAGACTTTAAACTAGTTGGACAACTTAGATGGCATAGTCAATGAACCAATGAGGGTTTCCAAAAAGATTCACTTCGCATTAAACTAACATGCTACAAAATAAAATCAACGCATGTTAAATTCTTTAAAAAAAACAGATTTCACACCCAATTAAATAATAGAAGATTATGTTAGACTATTCAAACAAGAAAATTAATGAATCAAATAAAGTTTATACATGGAACCACTCACTGAAATTTATCAAACTTAGCAAAAATTGATGTGAAGCTCTCGCCGCACGACAATCGCACCGCTACCGACACACAAAGACACTAAAAACCAGATTTTGAAACAAAGGCATAAAAAACAGACCAACCACACCATAAAACCTTAACTGCAAAACTATCAACCGAAGAGATTCATCAATTGGAGAGGATTTCACCTACGGAGAAGGTGTGGGGAGGCAGCCGATCAAGATGGGAGGCCACCTGAGGTGTGTCACGCCAGAAAACCGGTCGGAAAAAAAGGGCGTCGCAGATTTGGTGGTGTGAGGCAGGAGGGCAGTGTGGGTTCGAGGCGACGCGGGTAGGAGGGCGGTGCGAGGCGAGCTGGAAGAGGGGTGTGGATTCGGTGGTGCGTGTCGCCGGAGGGGAGCACGGAATGGTCTGACGGGAAGAATAAGGGCCGACCTAGGTTTTGGGGGGGTTGTTGTGCGTGAACAAGGAGGGGAGGTCCACCTCGCCGGAGGAAGGAGGGTCCGCTGCGCAGAAGGGTTTCAGGTGAGGGGGGCGTCCGCCACGGCTTCAGCTGGAGGGGGAGAAAACAGCGGGTCAAGGGGGGGGAAAGAAACAGGTGGGGGAGGGGCGCTGTGTGCAACGCACAGGGAGGACGAACTGCATGGAGAAGAGAAAAAAACAAGAAAAGAAATGGAAAGAAAAAAAAAAGAGAAGAAATAAATAAGATGGAAAATTAAATAAAATAAAATAAAATAAAATAAAATAAAACAAATAAAACTTTAATAAATAATAATAATAATATACTTAATAAGGATTTTAATAAACTCCAATAATAAAAATAATATTGATAACTTAATAATAATCATTATAAACTAAACAATAATATTATTATTATTATTAATCATAATAAAAATTATAGTAAACTTAATATGATATTAACACACTTAATATACTTAACAAAATTAATAGAAAGTTAATCATAATAACTTAATTTAAACAACCCTATATTAATAAACTTGGTGAACATAATAATAATAATAATAATAATAATAATTACCATAATTATAATTTAAAAAAAACACATCATTAAAACTCATTTTATTTATTTGTCTTGAGGAAGGCTGCACGGTGACCTGGGCAAAGTCGCGTAGCTTTGAATACGCCATGTCATGCACCAGTAGATGTCAAATGCGAAACATTCATTCATCAAAAAAATGCAAAAATTTAAAACTGTCATGGTCGTAGCTCGATAGAAAATTTAAAAATCTGATGAAATCATAAAATAATATTATCTTAAAAGTTCGGGTGTGACATCATGGAACTACACATCCATGCTTGTGTCCGGTATAACAACTTGTGCCGCATCTGGCTCTGCTGGAGGATCCTACAGTAGCCCATGTCCTACCGTCTCTAGATTATAATTGTTGCCGCTCTCTTGGTGAGCAACTCAAGGTCGTCTCGGTGGCATGAATCTACAAGGTAAAAACACACCTTAAATTAATATTATCAACGACTAAGAACTAAAAGTGTAAGGGGGGAACAAGGAAAATAAAACATTCAAGTTTTACCAAACCAGACTACACGGTGTGTATAATAACTACACGGCGTTTTCCCTCATGTCTTTCACATTGGCGTGTACTTCTACCAAAACTGGTCATGTAACACCCCAAACACACGGCGTGTTGTCCACACACACGGCGTGTACTTGAATTTTCTTCCCCTGTCCGTGTCCTTCTACACGAATTAGCCACACGACTCTCTTTTGAATGAGACTACATGGACTATACAAGATGATATTCACCAACTAGTGTTGTCCGTGACACGTCCGGGTACACAGCTCAAACTATATGGTGTGTTCCATATAGACACGGCATGTATGTCTTAGATTCCAACTACCTGTGTTGTTAGTGACACGGTTGGATACTTGGTTGACACTACATAGCGTGTACACAACACTGTTTCCCCAGCCACTTGGCCAAGTCCACATGGCCTCTCACCAGTCAAGACTACACGGCATGTCCCTCAGGTAGATGGTGTGTACTAGATGAGCTTTGTCGGACCGTGTTGTTTGAGACACGGCCGGATACAAGGCTCGCACTACAAAGCGTGTTCCAGCTAGACACGGTGTATACTTGAAGGATAACACTGACCCGTGTTGTTATTTACACGACTGGATTCCAAGATTACACTACACGGCATGTTTGAAAGTGACACAGCGTGTTCAAGTGAAGATTTCTCCATCCGTGTTATTAGTTACATGATGGACACAAAGTCAACACAACAAGGCGTGTTCCCTCTAGAGTTTTCCCAATCCCTGTGTTTCTGCCTACACGGCCTATGACATTATTAGAAACTACATGGCATGTACATATGGTACACGGCGAGTAATTAATTTTTTTTTATTTTCTTCCCTTACAGAATAGTACATTTCATGTAGTCAAAACTACACGGCATGTATTCTGGGTTTTTCTAGATAGTAATCCTTAGAAACTACTCTAGAGCCCATAAAAACACTGAAACCAACACCTAAGTTCCAAATTCTGATTCGTGAGGGCCCATACTCCCCGCGAATAAAATCTTGGCATCTTATATGTGTTATAAAAAAGTGAACAAGTTGATGATCCACTAAATTCCGACTGATGAGGGCCCATACACCTCAAAAACCAAAGTTTGGCATTCATTCAAAAAACCATACATAACAATACTCTACCAAATAGATGGTATTTTATCAAGGAATCTATCACAAAAGAATTCATTTTCTAGCACAATATTTATCACAACAACATGAAATTTCTAATTCACCTACATGGAATGGAAACTATACATGGCATGTGATTCTAACATGTGCCTAAAATATGCATGAGATGGTATACCCTCATCTCAACGGGTTGCAACCAAATAGAACCCAAGTATAAAAATATAATAGCACACCACAAGTGTGTCGCCCAATGGTGAAAATAAAATCAACTGTAATAATCATAAACAGAAAATCACAATTTAATTCGAGGTAATCTAGCCTTTACCTGTACACAGGGTAGCTACTCCCGAGCATAGTCATTACTAAACCCCTTAACAAACAATCTCTTTTGTCGTCACCAAATAATAAAATAACGTAGACAAAATAAACCTCTGATACCACTTTGTAACTTCCCGGATCTGGGTTCCACACAATGGGTTCCCCGAATCTGGTTGTTCACATGACATCAAGGGAATTTCCTCAAATGCAAGAGGTTGCTGACTAGCAGTGAGGGCCTAGGTCTGATAGTGGGGAAACTAGGCCCTCATATTTTAAAGTGTAGCACAGTGGAGAAAATACAGCATACTAAAATCAGAAGTTGTAAACATAACTACACGATGTGTACTCTCAAGTACACAGCGTGTACTTTTCATTTTTTAACTATTCCTTAGGCAGCCACTTTCCACCGCCTCAATATTCTTCTGTCGACATGATTACACGGCGTGTATTTCTAAGTACACGGCATGTACTATCATTCAACTAGCGGCTACTCCCACCGCATTATTTTTCATCTAGTGACTGATTACACGGAGTGTATATACTAATTACACAACGTGTAGTCAGTTTTTACACCTTTCATCATCGAAAGGCCTATACGCCCTATATACCCATCCCACATGGCCAAATTACACTGAGTGTACCCACAAAATGTGGGATTTTCCCCCATTTTCTTTATTTTATTAAAAACATTTAAGGAAAAAGGAAAAGAAGAAACTCATACCTCAAGAATAAGATTCGGGTTCATGCACATATGTTCCCAAAATCATATTATTCATCATAGATAAAATTATTTAAATAAAAATAAAAAATCAGACTAACCAGGAATTCAATTAGGCTAGTGGTAGGTGATGCACCCTTATCACACTTTGGTTGTGGGTCTATTTTCATGGACATATGGAAAATAATAGGTTTTCACCCATCCTACAAGTTTTCATTTTTTAAAAACTATATAATTATTAGAACATTCCCAATATATGAAAATATCCATAACATGTTTTAACCTTAATGTTTATATTGTACCTATCATTTTTAATCCCAAACAACCATTACCTCAACTTCAAAATTCATAAAATCTTTTATATCTTGATATTTGAAATTTCATCTCTGTATGATTGAATAAAACTATACCGAGAAGAAAGAACTATGTACCTTGATCATTTTTCCACCTGAATTCATTTTAGTTATGTTCATGTAGATAGAAGGTCCGTGTATTTCAGGAATGATTTAGATATTTTTCAAAATCCCTTGATTCCTTTGTTCAAATACACCTTGTATAACTTGGGTTCTATGGTTGTTGGTAGAGAAATATTTTTTGAAAAAATTTAGTATGACATATAATTTCCAAACATAAAATAAAACTTTATTTTTATAAAACATTCATACCAAATTTTTTTTGAAACCTTCAATCAAGGGTCCATTTAAAATACTGTAAGTATGTTCGGAAAGACTATACATTAAAACAAAATATAAATAAGACACCTGGGGGTATCCTTCATCAGAAGGTGTAGTAAAATCATAATATGCTTCAAAATTTTCTGATAAGGTAAAATATCTAAAAATTCCTTAATAATATTCAAATTTTTAAAAAAAATATGAGAATATTGAAAAAAATAGGATTTGATTAAAAAAATCTCATGTACCGTGGCGGTAATGAGGAATAAAGGAGGTTTTTGATATTTCATAAAATAAATTCAAGTGATTTGTATGTTATAAAAAGTTTTAAAATAATAAGGACATGACTTTGTAATAACTATCACAGGAAAGTCATCAGGAAAAGATGGGAATGTTTTTGAGATACTCCCCTTTCAATTTGTAACTAAACTTCCTCAATCTGAAAAATTTATATAGCAATAATTTAACTAAAAAAATTTACATAGAAACTTGAAATCTGTTTGACCCAAATTCATAATCCCTAATGTTTTCTAAACCATCCTTTGATAAGAACTATAATGCCAATTCCTTAAACAATACATATCGTAATGTTTTTTAACTAGAATGTATATTCATGTATCCTATGAGTTTGTAGTTTTAAAAAATTAGTAAAAACGATTACAAAGTGAACCCAAACATTAAAAGTGGACACTTATACTTAGTATCGATTTATTTCACAATATAATCTCTTTAAAATAAAAACAAGATTTGTCTTTATGAAAAATCTTCACAATTATCCTCTTGATATCATATTATCTATATTCCCCCTTAAAACCTATGAAATAAATTTTAAAAACTTATGATGAGAACAAAATATTAGCAAGTTATATAAAAATAAAGGAAACCATCATTTCTATAAAGTTAACATTTACATTTATCTTCAAAGTTCTTTGAGAATATGAAATAAAACATTTTCACTTGAAAAAAACACACATTTTGCTCAAATAAAACCAGTAAATCCTATAATAAAAAATTAAAACTACATTAGGTGATATGGAGAATCATATACATAAATACCTTTCCAAATCCATTCAAACCCCTTCTAATTGTAATAAACATATTTTTGACTTATAATTAAGATATTTCAGGCTTACCTGGTGTTTTTTGGTCCACCCCATGTTAATCTGTAATGGGATTCCTCGAAGCTATCTAGGCCACCTCATATTAGGACGTAATAGGCTTAGTTGGTGCTATCTTGGCCACCCCATTTATATGCTTTATTGGGATCACCCATTTTATTATTATAATATAACATGTCATTAGTAATATACTTTCAACATAAAACCCTATGAAAAACTCTTTTAATCCCATATATAAAACACTTTCCCATAAAAATACCCTTATCACATAAAAAATTTGTTTCAATAACAAAAATAAGTTAGAGGTTTTTTTATTTAATAAAACGTGTAAGATGTCAAAGGAATATATAAATTAAATAATAATCATGATGGTGGGAAACTCATTATCACTGTGTACATTAATAATAAAACATTCCTTTTATCCTTTGTCAAAACATTCCAAATAAAACATGTAAATCATTGTTTTTGAAAACCTTTTAATCAAATTAAAAACAGTAATTAAATTTCCTTCATAATAATTTTAAATTTATATAAATAAATTTGTAAAATAATATCAATAATATTGACAGGGATGAAAATATTTGATAATTAAATATTTAAACATTAAAGGTGTCTTATACGACTTTGAACATTTAAATAAAATGCCCCATGAAATAATAACATTAAAAAATTATATAACATGATAATAAAAAAATTAATGATATGATATTTCAAATGGGGTTGTTTATACACCACATAAAAGAAGGTGGGTGCATAAAATCAAAATATTCCCTAATGAAGGGAAATTAAGATGATGTCCCTAGCCTTGAGTCCAACTCGTGACTTAAAATATTTATATTCATGAATAATAAACATAGGTTTATTATTTAATTTATTGGGAAACTTTTAAAAGTTTATTATTCCTTTTATAACACTTATTTAAATGTTATAATAAATACTTAATTATTTAAGTTCACATCATACATTTTAATGATATTCAGTACATGAGTCCAAAATGACTTTGGTATTATGTATATAGTAAAAAGTGTCCATTTGTAAATAATCTCAAGAATAATATTAATTAATTAATAGTCACTTTTATACAAAAATTATACTTTTAAATCCATCCATTAAATATAGATATGAAAAATAAAATATGTTATAGTCATGGAGATAGTAAGTCATGTGTACGCATGAGTAACATTTCTATTTTCCAATGATCATTATAGAAGGAAGTTTGATTTAATTTTAACTTTAAATTATGATAATAATATAACATATTTCATATTATTTATTAAAATATAATTATATATGTTATCCATGTGATATGGGGATGAAAAACGAATCACATCACTTTATGGAGGTGATAGTTCACACATCTGTACGAATGATGATATCATTTTTTCTTACATGAAAAGGTAATAACATAAATGATATATTATATTTTCATAATTATAAATATTTCATGAATAACTTATATAAACTTTTATTACATTATTATAAATATTCCTGATATATTGTAGTGGAAAACGAATTATATCGATTCATGAAGCGGTAGTTCATCATACACACAAATGATTGTTCTTTTCCCATTTGCTGGAAGTGGAAATGAATTTAGGTGATGATACTAACAAGATAAAATATCAGTATATTTATGATACTTTAGTTATTATTCCATCATGGTTTAAAAATATCTTAAATAAGTGGAGGAAGAAATAAGATAGAAATAATTGATTAAAAACGATACCAATTCCTCGGACCACCCCCTTTCCTTAACACCTTAAGACCATTATGGATAGAGTTCATCCAAAAATAAGAGAACTAGAATGTGGGTAGGTATTTTAGTAATCTATTTGGATAGATATTGTAAAACCCAAATATTTTTTTAAGTGTGTTTAATATAGAATAAGAGGTATACTTTTATAAGAGAGGGTATGGGAACTCTTGAAATTTCTCAAAATATAAAATTAATATAAATTAATTTTATATTCCAAACATTTATAAAATTATTTATTTATAATATAGTATGATTATGGGTTGAAATTCCTTTATCTAATGAAAATTAGATAAGTTTTAACTATTTTTTAATCCTTATTATTTATCTTTAACCCTTATTTAATCTCTTAAACTCTTTCCATGATAACATGTGTTTTTACTCGTTAAGGGATAATATAGTTACTATAAAAATTAAAATGAACCACAAATGGATTATTGAAGAAATTTGAAACTTTATTATAATGATTTTTTATAACTTCATATTTTTATGAATTATATATCATTTTATAAAATATTATTTAATTTAAAATACCATTAATGTCAATTTTGACATTATTCCTTTGTTAGCTTTTTAAAATTTGGATAAAAACTAGATAAATTCAAAACAATTCTTCTAAAAAAACTAAAATGTCAAATACATATATAAAATTAATTTATTTCATTAATTATATCAAAGTATATTTATTTTAACATTCTTATTTTCATTTATTTGATATTTCCAATAATTAAACAACTATTACATCATCATTATGTATTCTTTTAAGTAAATTATTTGTTTACTAAAAATATAAAATAAATTTGCATGATTAAGGCAAAACTATAACTTTCAAAATACTAATTATAGTCTAATATATCACTAAATAACCCTATATAAAAAATTATAGTTATTAAAACATAATATTACATCTTTGAATTTTCCTTAAAATAAAATACTATAAAGGTATTAAAGTCATTGAAGTGGATTCAAGAGGTCATAAAATCAATACAAGGACTATTTTTTTCTAAAAATACTCATCCAATAAAATAAACACAATTTTTAGGCATATTTTCAAATATTTATTACATTATTTTTACCGTTAATTAACCAATTTAACCTTAAATGTGGTAATAAAGTATACTATAGTTACAATTTATATTGTAAAATAAATAAAAGGGTAAAATTTAATAAATTTGGATCTTATGGTTCCAAATTTTCAATCTAATTTTCCAAATGTAAGTGGCTAAAATTAATTTAAACTTAATCTTGATGACATAACAAAAAAATGATTTATTAAAGTGAAAATGTTCAAAAGGTTGAAATATTTTTATATCCAAATTCAATGTGAAATAGATTAAAATGATCTAAATTGGATTAAATGATGAAAATTGATATAATTATTCTTTAAAATCTATTAAAGTATAATATTACACTATAAAGTATTTATACGAAAAAACTATTTTCCATTAAAATGTAGTATTTTATAACTATTTATGAAAATATGAAACTTATCAAAAAATAAACCAAAGTAAATTTTGATATTACTATTTAAAAAAATGTTTATTTTTTAAAATATAATTTATGAAATAATCAAAAACAAGATTTAGAGCAAGTTCCCCATCAAAAGGAGGTGAAACTCTCTTTTTTTTAAAAAAATACATCTTTTAAATGTAAAATTATATTTGTTCTTGTATCTTTTTTAGAAAAAATATAAATTTTTTTTGAAACATTATATTTAATATTATACATGTATCATTAATATAATCCAACAATAGTTATTTGTTTATTTATTATTATAAAACACACTTGTGTAGGTTTAAATATTTTCCAGATAAATAGTTCCTTTTAATTTAAAAATGGTTTTATTTTCATTTATAATTAATTGGTCACCAAATAAATAATTATATATTCTTGTTTAAACTATATTTTCATAATTTAGTTAATATTATTCATTCCTTTCATTCTAATAGCTAGGTTATAATGGTATCATTTAAATAATAATATTTAGTTGTTAGTTTAAGATTGATGTCGGGTATCATATATGTTATAGAACATAATGTTTCCTTCTGAAAATCCTGGGATGTTACAGTGAATCTATGTCAAATCCAACATCAAATTTTTTATATCCAACATTTGTCATAACATCTCTAATCAAAACTCCCTTTTACACATAATCCTATATATAATTTCTTATGGAAATGTGAAATAAAATAAGGTATGACTTAGAACACTTAGTAAGGGGAAAATTATCAACGATTTATAAATTTTTAGATTATAAACATATGAGAAAACCATATTATAAGAGAAATATATTATTAAAATATCATGGTAAAATACGATCTTTCCATAATATATGATAGGACATGTAATCTCAAATAAACAAACACATAGAATAGAATAAGTGTTCAAAATCAGGAGAAAATAATCAAGATCCATGAAGTATAACACAAGAATCTAACATAGGAATGTGTCATGATCATAATCATAGGAAATAAAATAATTTTTAAAATAATTTAACCATAATTATATCTACACTTATTCTTATGAACATATCTTAACCTGAATTGTTTCCATGTGCAGTCTTTTGAACATATCTTTTCTGCAATTATGTCGATTCAAATAACATTTCCTCAAGAGATATAAACTGTTAGATAATTAATTAGATAGATATATAGTACCCCACCCATCACATAATGATGATCCTTATACATGTGTACAACAAAAAATTATCCATACATTAAATCATAAAGAATACATGAAAAGAAAATGGTTTCTATAACACATCTAAATGGTATCACATAAAATGGACATAAGAGTTTGATTGATTGATACCAAAAATACTATAACCCAAACATGATTTCATAGCATATAGATCCTTTATATATAAGGTAAAATATTTTAAAACCCCTGAAAAAAATTATTTTGTAAAATATTTCCTAACATTGTTGTAAAATGAAAAAAATTGGATCCCCATTAAAAATAATTTCCAAGCAGGTATCACTGAAAAAATGTAAAACACCATTTAAAAAGAAAATCTAAAAAATTGAACCTTGAATGGAATTAATTTTTTATAAAAAATATGTTATGTATAAGATAGAATGTGTGATTTTGAAGATAAAACCATTTTGTGATTAAAAAATAATTTTAATGAAACCCACATCATAAAAAGAGTAATAATGCTGAATTTTTAGAAGATTTTAATAGAAATATCATAAGAAATGATATAAATTTATATTTCGATATAAAAAAGTATAATATTGGAGGGAATAAATAGTATAGATATAGAGGAGAAAGGGATTATTGGAAAGGATGATAATCATTCTTAAAAAATGTTATACTTTTATAAGAAATAAATTCATTTTGGAAGGATATTTTAATTCAAAATTAATTTTTCGCAGATATGAATAAAAATTACCTTTTATTAAAATCATATGGTTTAATAAACCAATAATAAAATAAATAATTTCAAGAAGAAACATTATTACAAAAATAAAGGATATTTCATATATCAATATCCATTACATTTACTCTAGGATATAAAAAATTAATTAAACTATTATATAATTTATGTAATCATGTTAATAAATTATTTAAGAACATTATAAAATTTTATTACCTTTTGTAATAGTCTTTTGGATTCGTTTAGATTATATTTTTTAATTATTTTTTGTAAATATTGTTTATTTCTAGTTAAGGGAGTTCATCACTGCTTTTCTATATTGGTATAATTGTTCTAGTTTTCATTACAAGTTTATGAGTTATAAATCTCTATAATATCAATTATACTAGAAATAAAATTTCCATGTTCAATCTATGGAACTTCAAGGAATTTTTCATAAAGATGAAATTTAAAACGATATTATTTTGGTAACTTTTATCGAAAAAGAGGTTAGTTTTCAATATTATAAATACATTTCATTAAAATCATTCTCTAGTAAATAGTAATTAAAAATACACAACAGTTAAAAAACTATTTTTTTTATTTATTTTTTACTATTTTATTAACTAATATTTACCAAACACCATTAAAATTAATTATTTATATTCTAAAAATGAAATTTTATTAATACATTGATATTAAAATATTTCTTTAAATTTTTTAAAAAAAATATATAATAAAAATATGAGATGTATAATAATGTGTATATATATATATAATAAAATATCATAATTAAATATTATATTTTGTAATCATTATTTTACTCCCAAAATTTATTAATGTTTATCTTTTGTTGTAATATTTCATTACAATATAATATATTGAAGTTTGTTTTTGTTTTGTGTTTTTTAAGAAACAATATAATAAATATAGTAATTATTTAAAGAATAACACTTTGTAAAATATCAGGGTGTTACAGGACTCAAACTCCTTTGGAACTTGAGGGATCTTACCCAAATAAAGATTATTGATTTTTATAAGGAATTAAGGAAACTCATGATTCATCGTTTATACTATGTTTTTTACTTCTTAATCTCCATCACTATATAATTTTTCTTTATTCACATTTTAAATATATAACATATCACGATGATCACTCTGTGATGAATTTTTACAAGATCCATGAGAATTATTCATGTAGGTAAGATGCTCAAAAAATTTGTATCCCAATAAGTTTGACTTGTATAAAAAACATTATTTTTTACATTCATGAATATTGAATTAATCTATCTTGGGTCATCATTTTGGGTGTTGGACATCCTGGAAAGGTTGTTAAGATCTAGATTTTAATAACCTTGTTTTTCCATGATTTCCAAATAAAACCTTTGAAACAATAGGATCTCTCTAATTATTCTTGTCTTAGTATAATTTTTCAGAAGATATTTCATGGTAGAATGGTTAGAAAATATTCTAACATTTTACCCAATAAAATATTATCTAAACCTTTCATTGGTAAAACAATAACTAAAAATTCCTTCTAAGTTTTGTTGTAATTCCTTTTAGCATCATCTTGTACCCTACTAGAATAATTAACCATATATAACCTTATCTATTTTATTTTCACCAAAGCATCCCCTATAACAAGATCACCAAAATCTCACATAATCTCAAAGGTAACATCCAATGAAGTATAACGATGATTTGTGAATAAGTAAATTTATCTTTATGTGGGTTAAATGATTTTAATCTCTTCACATCAAAGAAAAAGGGTGCATCCTTAACCAGAAAATACAATAACGGTCATATGATTTTTTTAAAAACTTTAAAGAATCTATAGTAAAAACCGACATTCCTAAAAAAAACATCTTATCTTTTTACATTTTCCAAAGGGGTAAAATTTGAATCACCTCAATCATATCATTTATATCTTCTATATCTCTCTTAGAAACCTTGTGACCAAGAAAAATCCTCTTAGTTTCCATATATTCCCATATTTTTATTTTTTCTAATCCAAAAATAGTTTGGTCTCTTGAAACTATTATATAACTAAGCTCAGGTTCTCCAAATATATCTCAAATTTTCTCCCAAAAGAATTAAAAGACATCCATGAACATATCAATTATTCTCTCAATCAATTTTGAAAATATGGTCATCATGTATCTTCAAAATTTGGTTGATTTCCCACATAATCCAAAGAGAATTGTCTTGTTGGAAAAGATTTCAAAGTAGCATATGAATGTGGTTTTTTTATCTTTATAGGCTATAAGTATAAAGAAAATTACATCCCCCACCACTAAAAACCAATCTATTCAGAGTCTTTTTTTTTTCTCAGTTGTCTAGTCTAAAAAGGTTTATTCTTTCAATTAGATATGATAATTAAAATTACATTTATAATAATAAAAAGTACATGAATGGACAAGGGGATATCTAAAATAGGATAAATGAATTGTACTTATAAAAGCAAGATAATTTCCACCCTTATAATTTCTTTTATGTTTTGATTGATTCTCCATTAGACTTCAACTCATGGTTTATGATTAGTCTCTATAGGAATCCTATGTATAAAAAATAATGGGCCATTCCATTAAATATCAATAATGGTCTAGTTTTAAACATTTTCAATAAATCCAAAATCCATTATTCTTGAATTTTTCCTAGATAAGAATAGTTGGTAACCAACAGTGAATAATTGTCACACAGTAATAAAATTTAGCATTATCAGTAGTATAGATACATATTTTATCATTACATTACATTAGGGAAGCAATTATATCATAAAAATATATAAACTTTTATCATAGAAGAACCTTTGTGGTTAAATTGTTTTAAACAATATTTTTATTTGATTAAAAGTAACCTTTTTTTTTAAATAATGTTTTTGTTATCGATGAATCATATTCAAATTCATCGTATTGAGGTTTCCATAAATAACGTAGAAAGATCAGATCTGAAAAAAGGAGAAAAGTTTTTTTAGTATTCGAAAGAATTGGATTGGGAAGCACCATATGAAGATAATTGTATTCAAGTACATCAGTATTAAATTGAAAATAATTTAATTCAAAAGAATCGGAGAAATATTGAAGTTGCGGAAGAGTTTTGATAGATTAAAGTGATGTTGGGAGTCTATAAATTTTCATACTTTCTATAAAAATTTGATGATTATTTTTTTATTCATAATTCATAAATCATTAGTTAATTGGAGAACTTATGATACACTCTTCATTAAATGAAGATGGCGAAGAATATTTTTGACAATTCTATTCAGAGAAGAAAATTTTGCTGGGAATCATACTCAAAAATATCGTACTCATGAAAATAGGATTCAGGATGAGAAGTAAAGAAATAAGGTTCTAAGTATCATAATTAAAATAATAGTATTAGAGTGGAGGAGTAGAAAGAGATGTTTCCTATTGAAAAGGAATCATACTCAGGCACTGTAGCATCTGATCACTCATCATATTAGAATGAAAGAGATCATAATGAGATATGAAATAAAAAATAATACTCAAGAACTGAAACCTGCTATCTCTATTATACCAATTATAAAACTTTTCTATCCAGAATAATTGTACCCATATTGGTTGAATATGAATATAAAGAGTAAGGGATAATGAAAATCATATTCAAACCAATCAAAAAACTGTAATGGGATGAGAAATAAGTAGATCATAATGAGCTGATAAATAAAAATATCTTAATGATACAAGAAATAATCATATCATAATGAATCTGAGAAAGAAACAGATTATAATGAGCATAGATAGGTATGATGAATTAAAGTGGTCAAACTCAAATTTCAATTTTGTGTAAATCTTAGAGAAGTATAATAAGGATTGAAGAATTCAATTTTTATGTTTAAAATGTGAGATGTTTGAGGATATTTTGATATTTCACTATGTGGGGAAATTTTCCAAGTTTCCTACATTTGTTTCCTAAGCCTCCTATAAATAGTTCTCAGATCATTCATCCATTCGCAAATTTCTCACACACACAAAAGGTGGAGTGATGAATAATTAAAAAGTGAATGTTCTCATCTGATTGAAGAAGAATTGAATTGATCATTCTAGTAAATTTATTCATTTTTCAGATTGAGAGTGAGTTTATTATACTGAGAAAATCAGATCCAGAATTATCATATTTAGAGAATCGGATCCAGCATTATCATATTTAGGAATTTTTATAAACCATAATTATTTTGATAGAATCGAATCTAATAAATTTTTTTTGAGATAATCATATCTAGCGTCGTTTTGAAAAAATAATATCCAAAATCTAGCATCATTATATTGAGAAAAAATGGATCTATCCAAATCGAATAGAGGATTCAGACTGAGCAATTATAAAGAAGATTCAAAAAATTATTTATTCTTTTTTTTTATCAATTTTTTTTATAATAAAACATTTTAAACTTACATGAGTATTTATAATCATTCATATCAGGATATATAAGGTTTCTAATAGTAGTTGGTACAAGTTTTATTCACTTATTCTTAATAGTTTATTTCTATAGATCCATGGGAGTGTCTATGGAAAGGACATAGGTTCTCACACTGAGGAGGAACCTTATAAATCTTGTGTGACTTACTTGATTTCCTATTATTTCATGAATTATTATTTACAAAAAGTTGATAAGGGTATAAATCTTAAAAAGTTATAGGGGTTAAGTTTTGAATTGAATTAAAACTTATAAAAGTTAAAAACTGATTCAACCCCCCCCCCCCCCCCACACCCTTCTTAGTTGTTATTAAATCCATTGGAACTTCAATGGTATTAGTGGGAAGGTTTCCTTATTTGATCATTAAAATGGATAATATAAATTCTAAGAATAGTAGATTAATTCCTACATTTTATGGAAAAAATTATTATGGAGGGAAAAATAAAATGATTTCTTATCTTCTATCTCTTGGCCTAGAATTTTTTGATGCTGCTACTATTTGTTTTCCACCTTTTGATAAATATGATCCTATTATGTTTGCAGATAAGATAAATATATAAATTTATGGTATGTCTAGAAATTCTATTCTCGTGTACTTATTAGATAAATTTTAATAGAATTTTATTGGTCTCAAAACTTTAAATAATATATGGGACAATCTAGAATGTTTTTTAAAGAGAATACAAAAGTTAAGGAAGCAGAGCTATATATATTTTATAGTATGTATGAAGAACTAAGAATGATTGATGAAGAAACAATTGATGAATACTTCACCAGAAAAAATGAAATTCTTTGCAACATCACAGGATTCATGTATATCTTAGAAGATTCTATAATTGTGAAGAAACTTATAAGAAACTTTCCAAACATTTTTTATTATAAAATAATTCTTTAGAAGGAAAATATGATTTATCTCTTGATGAGTTGTAGAACATTCTTGTTGATTATGAAAAGATTAAATATCCAATTTTTAAAAGAATATGAAATTTGAAATGGATTTTGAAGCTATGAGAAAGATAAAAATCCAAGATGTTGAAGAAGATGATCCTTTTGAATTTGAAGATAAAGATGATGAAGATTTTAATTAAAAAAATAATGTATATTATATACAAGAACTATTAAAGAGGAAGATGAAAGCATGGAAGAAAACATCCTCTCAAATTTTTTGAGTGTCGTGAAATCAGACACTCTGCTATGAATTTCCCCAAGAAGAAAGTTAGAGAATATCAAGATGATTCCAATGGAAAACCTTGATGGAAGAACTGGAAAAAATGATAAAGAAGAAATGTTTTCCAATAGATACAAGAATAAGTTTACTAGAAACCAAAAAAATATGTTGGGTAAGAAAATTTAATCAGACTCAACTGGAAATAATTATCCTGAAGATGAAAATTCAGAACAATTAATAACCTTCATTGTAAAAGATGATAAAACAAATTATTCCTCAGAGAGTGAAGATGGTGGTGAATAATCTTGTAGATAGTATCATCTCATAATAAAAAAATTTAGGTGTATTTGGAAAAAATACTCAAGCAATAAATTAGAGTTATGAAGAAATATTTTCAAGAAGTTTCTGATGGATTAAAATATATTATCAAGTAGGGGGAAGAATACATATAGGATATTTTAAGTTAAAAACATAGAATTGTTGAAATAGAAAAGGTGATTGAAGATATTAGTAAGAATATAGAATATAAGGAAGAATAAGTTCACAAGTTTTAATAAAAACATCTTGACATAGAAAGTACCTTGAATAAGATGAATGAAAACATCAATACATTCTCAGAGGTAAAAGCTAAAACTTTTAAAATTGCTGAGAAGGATCAATATAAGAATCAGGTGAAATATTCTATTACCAAAAATAATGTTTCATTTGATTCTTTTAAAATTTTAGGTTTCAAAAATAATTTAGTAAATATTGGGTGAACAAATGATGTGAGAAACCTATCAAATATAAAAAAGTAGAAAATTCACTCAAAATTAAAGATGGTCTACGTCCTGAGTATGTTATAGCTTAAATAATTTTCCAACATCAGAAATGTTTCAATAGATAATGATTTTATTTGAATTGAAAATAAAGGTTTTATGGTTATTTATGGTGTTGTGGAAACTATACGAACATGGATTTTAATTTTTGGAACAACTTATCCATAAAAAGAAGAAGATTTTTGAAAATTTTAACAAATAGTGAATTTATAATGAGAAACTTTATTAACTAATAGAAAGTTGAAAAAGTGAATTCTCAAGATGTTAGAAACATTCAAACAAGAAATCAATTTAAATGGTTGGAAGAAGTTTGTTTAAGATGTGATAAATCTGGTAATCATGCCAAAATATGCATGACACTTCTTTCAAAACAAGTTTATTATTATAGAAAATAAATTAAATGTGAAAAGAATAAAGTTGAGGAAAGATATTTTGTTTTTGAAATAATTTTAAATGAAGGTAAAAGAATCAAAATATGGATTCTTGATAGTAGTTTCTCTTCATATATGAAATGTGATATAAATATATTGGAACATATTGAAAGTCATGATGGAGAACCAGTTACCTTTGGAAATGATTGTGCTTTAAAAATCAGAGGAATGAGAATGTCTAAGATTAAATCCAAAATTTTGAAATATAAGGAAGACTTATTTATTTATGGGATAAAACATAACTGAATTAGTGTAAGTTAAATTTTTAATGATGTAAACTAAATTTTTTTTAGAAAATATTTCTTTATAATAAAAAGTGTTAAAGATAGAAAAGTCATTACAAAAGGAGAAAGATCCAGTTGTAATATATTTCAAATAAGAGAATTAAATTACTCATGTTACTTGACTTTTGAAGATGAAAACCAATTGTGCATCGAAAAACATGTCCATCTTGGGTAGAAAAACATGAATAAACATTCTTAAGTTGATATTGTTCAGAATTTTCAAAAATTAAAAAAAAAGATGAAGATGTTTGTATTACTTTTGAGAAATGAAATATCAAAAAAAAAGTCATCTGAGAATTGAGATTCAATATAATATACCATTTGAGAATATTCATTCCGATTTATGTGGGTCGATGATACATCAATCAAAAAATTGAGATTTATACTTCATCACTTTTGTTAAGGATTTCAATCAGATTACAAACAATGTGTTTATGAAGCATAAGTAAGAGGCTATTGAAATGTTTAAATTCTTCAAAAAAAAAGAAGTTTCGAAACAAATGAGGGTTTCCATAAAGAATTTGAGAAAATATAATGCTACTGAATTCACAATAAAAACATTTGAAACTTATCTGAGAATTCATGATATCAAAAATTCAGTCAAGTTATCCTTATACTTCACAACAAAATGGATTAGAAGAAATAAAAAATAGATGCTTAGTGAAAATGGGATGAATTACGTTAGCTAAATACAAATTTTCTAAATTTTATTAGAGAGAAGATATTAGTACTGATGTACATGTTCAAAATAGATTCTTTTTGAAACCAGAAACTAACAAGAATCCTTATGAAATTTTGTATAAAAACCCATTATTGAAATACTTCAACATTTTTAGAAGCCCATATTTTCTCAAAATCAAAAATCTGGATCTGGGAAAGTCTGGTGAGAAAGCTGAAGAAGGAATTTTTATGGGTTATTTACCAAATATAAGAAGTTACGAAAGTTGGAAAAACATTTACAAACCTTAGTGGAATCATATGATATGAAGGTAATTGAAAATAAAATTTCCTTAATAAAAGTTGTTGAGAATATTGAGAAGGATAAACTAGATAATTCCAATAATGGTGATAGTAATTCAAAACATCCTTATAATGACACAGAAGAATCGTGTGATGAGGAAATTTCAGAAGGAAAAGAAACCTTTAAATATCATACATTACTAAAACATGTTGAAACCAAAAACATTATTGGGAATAAGAATTATCTGGTTTTGATAACAAGAAAGTTGAGATTAGATAATCTTACTTCACTTGTCTCAAAAGTTTAATCAGAATCAATTTCATAAGTTATTAAATGAAAATAATGGGTGGATACAACAAATGAAGAATTGGATTATATTTGAAAATAATGAAACATGGGAACTTGTTTCACAACTAACAAATAAAAATATTATCAAAACAAAGTGGGTTTGTAGAAACAAATTGAATGTTCATGGAGAGGTTTCAATAAACAAATCAAGGCTTGTTTGTAAAGTCTAATCATAGGTGAAAGGTTTTGATTTTGATAAAATCTTTCTCCCCTATTGTAAGGATAGAAACCATTAAAATGTTTCTTCTAATGGCCGGTCATCATAATTAAAAAATTTATCAGATGGATGTAAATTCATCTTTCTTAAACGATGAGATTGAGGAAGAAGTTTACATTAAACAAACTTGTGGGTTTCTACTTGATGAGGATGAAGACAAAGTTTTTAAATTTAATATAGCTTTGTATGGGATGAAATAAGTGATGCACTGGTATGCATAAGGCATTTCCACTTGGTCTAATATCAATAAAAATGGTTTTGTTGATGTTGTTTACATGATTTTCACAATGATAATGTATCTTGATAGGTTTTTCGGTCACCAAAGGATAAAGCATGTATTATTTTATTTTTGGAGATTCAGAAGGTAATTGGAGGCGTAAGGACCCTTTTCCCCATAATTATGCTGGAAGGGATTAATTCGGATCAACCACTTCACATAAAGGACATAAAATTGGGGAATTTCAAAGGCAAAGATGACCCGCACGGTTTCCACACTGTTTACCAAACCGTGCGGGCCATCCAGAAGAAAACTATGCGGTTCAAAGATTCAAGACAGAAGCTCTTGCATGGTTGGCCCACGGTTTACCAAACTGTGCTCCCAAATGGTTCTGTTTAAGGATTTGAGGCATTATCCCTTGAATGGTTGGCACATGGTTTACCATACCATTCTACCAAACCATTCATGCCAGTGTAGCTTTATTCTTATTTTCTTTACCACTTTCCAACAACTCCTTGACCCGGGATTTTCTTTGATGATTTCTTTTGGACAACTGGGAAAGTCCCTTTTTGACCTAGGACACCCTGAGGAGTAAAGGAGACCATGGGAGAAGAGGAGAAGGGATGATGGAGGGACACTAGTCCAGGAAGGAAGAGATACATTCGGGGGGAACTTTTTTTGTTCTTGTATGATTGTACTTTTGATTCCTTTTCATTCAGTTCTATTGTAATGAATTATTTGATTCATTTTAGTAAGTTTCTTACTCTTTTAATCATGAGTATCTAAACTTCCCCCCTTGTGTTGGGGCTGGGAAAAATGTGGGTTCTCTAGAACCATTTTCTCTGTTATTTTATTTGTTCATGATCTCTCACCTAATTCTCCCAACACTTCTATATTTTATTTCACTGGAAACATCCATATCAGACCAAAAATGGAGTTTCCAGAGATCTTTAGGAGAATTACGACAAGAACACCCATGACCATTGGATATCCTTGTAATTTTTAGAGGGTGGTTCCTATACTAAGAGTTAGTAGAAATCAATTTCCAAACCAAGGAATCGTTTTCTACCAACTTGATCGGAACTCACTGGACCAAGGGAGTTCTGACACATATGAAACCCAGAAATGTGGGTTATCATGAATAATACAACACAATAGAGAATAAGGTTTTAATGTCCCACAATAATTCCCAGCACTAGAACATTTTCATTATTATTCATTAAAATTTGGTTTTAAGTAATATTCAGTTTCAAGTTTAATCGATATTGAATTAGAAAATCTCTAGTAATTAGTTACCTTTTGAGGCCAGTACCAATGAACCGACCAAACCTGTTTAAATTCAGCATCTTCACCAAGTGACGTCAATTCAAGAAACATAAAATGCCAATTCGGTTTCCCTGTGGACCGACCCCATACTTGCTCACTATACTAGTACAAGTTAGGGAATTTAATTTGGTTGAAAACAATATTTCAGGTAAACGACCAGCCAATTTTTGGCGCCATTTCCAGGGAACATTATACGGTCATTTTTGTTAATTGAATTGGGATAATTTCATGAAAATAAAAATTACAAATTATCTACAAATTCTTTTCTTCATCTCATTTCTATTTTTCAACTATTTCTTTCCCTTTTACGTTGGGTTTTTTGTATGTGTGTGCAGGCCTGTAGTATATCAGTGGCTGATTCACTCGTTCCCAGATTGCTGAGTCATTGGAGTTACACCCGATAGACCCCGAAATCGAAAGGACATTATCTAGGAGACATCTTGCACTTATGGGTGATCACAACATAGATGATCCCTTGGCACATTAGGAGGAAGAATCGGGGGCTGTCCAAGCCATTGGGTAGCCATTTTTTATCAAAGGGAATCCACCAAGGGGTGGCGATGAAGAGCATCATCTGAATCCACTAGGGGTTTATATGGAGTACCTTCCAAGGAACCAACAACAGCCACCATCTCAATTTGTTTCGGTGTTTGGGTAGCCACCGTAGAGACAATACATTCAGCGGGAGAAACCCCCCTTTTTTCCTCAGAACCAGTAGGCTTATTACCCTCAAGGTCAATAATAGTTTATTCCCCAGGAACCTTAGGAGCCAATGCCACCGCCCCAGACTCTTATGGATTATGGACTACCCTCCATTCAGGGAGTAGACACCAGAATTGTCAGGCCACCATTGCAGGCCCAAAATTTTGAAATCAAGACAGCAATAATGCAGTTGATTCAGAATAACATTCAATTTGGTGGTTTTCCGAGTGAATACCCCAATGCTCACCTCTCCAAATTTTTGGAGATCTATGACACTTTATGGTACCATGGAATATCAGAGGATCCCATCCTCCTTAGACTATTTCCCTTCTCGTTAAGTTACAAGGAGAAGAACTGGATCAATGGATTTCCTCAGTGATCTATTCTAACCTGGGAGGCATTGGCTCAATCCTTTTTATCCAAATATTTTTCTCCTTCAAAGACGGTCACTTTAAGAAATGAAATTCATAATTTCCAGCAGCATGATTTGGAATCATTGTATGAGTCGTGGGAATGATTTAAGGAGATGTTTAGGAAGTTCCCACACCACGGACTGCCATTATGGATGCAAGTCCAGACTTTTTATAGTGGTCTCACTACTAACACAAAGTTCGTGGTGGATGCAGCTGCTGGAGGGACAGTCATGAGAAAGTCTCTTGAAGAGCTGTTTGAATTTTTAGAAGACATGTTCACCAATAGCTTTCAGTGGAATTCTGAAATAGGTACTCAGAAAAGGGGCGTGAATAATATGGATTCCACCACCATGATTCCGGATCAACTCGATGCCGTCTCAAAGAATATTGACGCTTTGAATCTAAAGAATTCATCTCATGTTCAAGATATCAGTTCACCAGCGTGTGGTGATTGTGGTGATAACCATACCATGTGCAAGTGCCCAAGGGATAATGTGGGAGCCTCAACCAGTGTGGTCAATTATGTTGTGCAGAATAGAGGACCCAACAGCTACCCTCACTACCAAAACTAGGGGTGACAGGAAAATCAAAATACAGGATGGGGCAACAACATCAAAATCCTCAGCCCCAACCACAAATACCACCTAGTTACGGGCAAAAACAGTTCCAAAATCAGTACCTGAGGCAGCAATATAGTAACCTATTCCAGCATGGCACATATTAGTAACAAGGGTATCAAAACCCTTGTCCTACCCAACCATTGAAACAGCCACCTCCCCCACAAGTCTCCCAACAAACTCAACAGGAACCTCCCTCAAGGATGGAGGAAATGACATCCAAATTCATAACAACCGCTGAGACACAATTTCAAAACCAGGAGGTGTCAATCCGACGCCTCCAAAACCATATTGGGTAGCTTTACAATCATTTGTTCCATAGATAGCCCGGTACACTACCGGGAAACACAGAGAAAAATCCACGGGAGGAGGAAAATGTTGTTACTCTATGCAGCGGGAAGGAGCTGATGCCAAAGGTCACTATGAGTCAGGATGCCCCAACATCAAATCAGTCCACGTCCTCGGGTGGAGAAGTTTTAGCCGAGGAATCTTCCCCAAGACATGAGAAGGATAAAGAACTGGAAGTACCACAGTATAAGGGTAAAGAAGTGATCAAATCATATGAGCCTCCCTTGCCATTTCCAGCAAGGATGAAACAAAGGAACATGGACCAACAATTTTCCAAATTCATGGAGATATTCTAGAAACTTCATATCAACATCCCCTTTGGTGAGGAATTAATTCAAATTCCCACCTACACAAAGTTCATGAAAGAAATTCTTTCAAACAAAAGGAAAATAGACGACTTGGGCATCATTCCCCTAACCAAGGAATTTTTGGCGGTTCTCCAACATACTCTTCCTCCTAAGCTCCAAGATCCAGGAATCTTTACTATCCCTTGTACAATCGGACCTTGTGAGTTTGGTAATGCCCATTGTGATTTGGGGGCGAGTGTTAATCTAATTACCTTTGGGGTATTCAATAAGTTTGGGCCTAAGGATATCAATCCAACCCAAGTGTAAATCTAATTAGCTGATCGTCCTATTAAATACCCTAGGGGGATATTGGAAGATGTATTGGTTAAAGTGGGGAAGTTGATTCTACCAGAAAATTTTATTATCATCAATATGGAAGAAGGCCAAGAGGAATCCCTAATTCTTGGAAGACCCTTTATGGCTACCGGAAAGGTCTTAATTGATGTGAAATAAGGCGAGATGATCTTCCGTGTTGGTGATGAGAAGGTTTCCTAAAACGTCCTGAAAGCGGTGAAACAAGTTTCGTTGATGGAGCAAGAGGATTGTTGTGCTTTGACAACAACAGTTGAGTGCTTTGGCCTAGATGAAGGCATTATTCAATCTTATTCTTTCCGCAAGGAATTTGTTCTGGAGGATGACCACCTTGAAGAAAATCGGGAGGAAGTAAGCTTTATTGAAGGCAAAGGCAGCCATTACTGGAAAAGGTAAATTGTTCTATATTTGTTAGAGCGAGCCGAGGTTGAACCTATCATACCGTTCATTCTCAAGGCTCACCTACTCGAGTTAAAACATATCCCTTCCCCGATGAAGTATGGTTACTTGGGAGAGGAACATACATTTCCAGTGATCCTAAACACATCACTCTAAAAAGATCAAGAAGAGGCTCTTTTGTAAGTCCTCTAAAGGAGAAAAAAGGCCATTGGTTGGACGGTTTCTAACCTTAAGGGTATAATCCCCACTATCTGCACTCACAAGGTACTTATGGAGGAAGGGGAAAAGGCATATCACCAACCACAATGGAGACTGAACCCCCCATGAAAGAAGTGGTCAAGAAGGAGGTGATCAAATTGCGTGATGCTGGTATTATATACCCCATCTCTGACAGCCTGTGTGTGAGTCCTCTCCAGGTGGTGCCGAAGAAGGGCGGCATCACGGTAGTGACCAATGAAAAGAACGACCTCATCCCAACCCAAACAGTCATGGGATGGTGGGTTTGTGTTGATTACCGGAAGTTAAATGATGCCACAAGGAAATATCATTTCCCTCTTTCACTCATGGATCAAATTCTTGAAAGATTGGCGGGGCATGAATTTTATTGTTTCTTAGATGGTTATTCAGGATATAACCAGATTTCTATCACTTTGGATGATCATAAAAAGAGCACCTTTACTTGTCTGTATAGAACATTTGCCTACCCCCTCATGTCATTCGAAATATGCAATGCTCCATCGACCTTTTAGAGGTGCATGCTATCCATCTTGCATGATATGGCGGAGTAGATTCTAGAGGTCTTCATGGACGACTTCTCGATATACGGGAAGTCATTTACCACTTGTTTGACAAATCTGGAGCTGGTGGTTGAGCGATGTGAGCACACAAATTTGGCTTTGAATTCGGAGAAATGTCATTTTATGGTAAAACATGGAATTGTGCTAGGTCATCGGATATCAATGCAAGGAATTCAGGTGGATCTGGATAAAATTGAAGTTATCCCGCAGTATCCCATTCCCACATCTGTCCGAGCGATTCAGAGCTTTTTGGGACATGCGGGTTTTTATTGAAGATTTGTCTAGGATTTTTCCAAGATTGCTCATCCTTTAACCTATCTATTTTCCAAAGATGCAATTTTTGAGTTTGATGATAAATACGTTGAATCCTTCCAAATTTTGAAGGAAAATTGGTTGTCACACCCATCGTGATTGCTCCAAATTGGGAGGATCAGTTTGAACTTATGTGCGATGAGAGCGATTATGCTGTGGGGGCAGTCCTTGGACAGCGGCTGGATTATATTTTCATACCGATCTATTATGCCAGTCGTGCATTAAATGAAGCACAGCTGAATTATACCACAACGGAGAAGGAAATTCTAGCTGTAGTTTTTTTATTTGATAGATTTAGCTCCTACTTGGTTCTTTTCAAAGTTGTAGTCTACACAAACCATGTCGCGTTGAAGTATTTGCTCAATAAGGAGGACGTGCAACCACAACTCATCTATTGGATGCTCCTTCTGCTGGAGTTTGACTTGGAAATTAAAGACAAAAATGGAAGTGAGAATGTGGTGGCTGATCATCTCTCCTGGATGGAGCTACTACACTTAGAGAGAGAAGAAGACTGGGAGATCAAGGAAGAATTTCCCAATTAGCAGTTATTTTCCGTTGGATTCCCACCTCACCCATGGTTCTCCAATCTTGCAAACTACTTAGAAACATGAGTTTTCCACCCGGACTTCTCATTTCAACAGAGGAAGTAGTTTTTGTCGGAGGTAAGGTGGTATTTATGGGAAGACCCCCTGCTTTTCTGCTCATGCGGTGATGGGATAATCCGTCGTTGCATCCAAGAGGATGAGATTCAAAGTATTTTAGAATTCTATCACTCTTCTCTGGAAGGAGGACATCAAAGGCCAGATCGAATAGTTTCCATGGTTTTACAATCAGGTTTCTTCTAGCTAACCATGCATAAGAACACATGTCATTTTGTCTCCTACTGTGATCGATGCCAGCGGATGGGAAATGTCGGTTGTCGTGCCAAGATGCCGCAACACCCGATACTTGAAGTTGAAATTTTTGATGTATAGGGAATTGAATTTATGGGTCTGTTTCCCCCATCCTTCGGGCACACGTACATTCTGGTATATTTTGACTATGTTTACAAGTGGGTAGAGGCAACAGCAATGACTCATAATACGGCTTAGGTCATTGTTATTATTCTCAAGAAAAATATTTTCAATCGGTTTGGGACCCCATGGGTGTTGATTAGCGACCGCAGCACTCATTTTGACAACACACTTAAGAGAAATGTGCTCTTAAAGTATGGAGTCAAGTACAACCAAGGGACTCCCTACCACCCGTAATACAGTGGTCAGGTAGAGGTTTCAAACTGTGAGCCAAAAGAAATATTGGATAAAATGGTCAGCGCATCAAGAAATGATTGGTCCAAGAAATTGGATGATGCGTTATGGGCCTACCGGACAACTTTCAAGGCACCCTTGGGCATGTTTCCTTTTCAATTAGTATATGGAAATCCCTGCCACTTAATAGTGGAGATGGATCACAAAGCCTATTGGGATATAAAGGACCTTAACTATGATCTCAAGGCTGCAGTGGAAAAGAGAAAATTCCAATTAACAGAGCTTGACGAGATTAGGCTGGAGGCCTATGAGAATGCGAAATTGTATAAGGAACAGACAGAGGCAGTCCATGAGCACATGATCTATTGAAAATCCTTATATCCAGGTGATAAAGTCTTACTTTTTAACTCTCATCTAAAGTATTTCCCAGGAAAGTTAAAGTCCCAATGGTCGGGACCCTTCACGGTGATTACTGTTTTCCACCACGGAGTGATGGATGTGGCTGGCACAGATGGGAAAACATTTACAGTTAATGGGCAGTGCCTGAAACCATACTATAGCATAGAAGACATGGTGGGAACATTTTCCATCATGCAATTGGGATAGCTCAAGGCCCAGGAAAGTCGAGCTCAAGACATAAAACATAGCACTGCCCGGGAGGTAACCCGGCATTTAGAAAAACTTTCTATTGAAATTATTTATTTGTTTGAGTGTTCTTAAGACTACATGATAGTGTGATTTTCTATTCTTGGTGTCCTTGTGTTTTTTTCTTTTCTTTTTCAACTGCTAGTACTACTTTTTCATGCTTCACTTGAATGGTTGTTTTTGCCAGCAGTCATTTCATCTGTTCCATGCCAGCCATTTTTCCATTCATCGAGCTCTCTCCCACCACCTGATTTTCACACGTACCATTATTCAGGGGATCTTTTCATTTTTTAACTTTTTCCATTTTTCTTTGTCCCTACCCTTTTCATGCTTATTTTCCCACCCTTCTATTTATTATTACCTTCACGGGGGACCGTGTTTGGATTTAAGTGTGGGGGAGGGCGCCCTTAATTGGCACCCTATTTTGATTTATTGATTGCCCAAGTACATAGGGTATCATATTTTCTTAGGTTAGTCTAAAGGGATATTATATATGTCATGTGTTTATACCAATTATCTAAAACAGAATTTTGGCAAAAATCTCTGAAAATGGCTCATATGTCTAGATTTTCAAACCTAGTTTGTGATGTGAATAAACTTTGTAATACTTGAAATGGAGTATTTAGCAAATCATTTAGAAAAACAGTCTATTTAAAGATGGTTTTTTTTATGGGGTAATTTGAATTGAGAAACCCCTTTAAATGGAAGTCGAATTATGCATAAGGAGAGATGAGGTTTTGGGAATTGTAGTTGCCGCACTAGTGGCTATTACGCAGTTTTAATTTCATGAACTCTTGACTTGCTCAAAACTTTTCATCATGTATTGACATGAGAATATTGGGAAAAAATTGATTCTAGTATCTCACACCACTACAAAGAAAAATAATATATTTTGAGATATGAAAAGTAATGACCAATAATTTTGATGGCCTTTCATCATGTTCCAAGAAATACAAGTCAATAAGGGTGTGTGACCTATAAAAGTGATAGCCCTCCAATTGGTGATGATGAAACCTGGGCTTAGCTAATCTGAGTGTATAATGAGATGAAAATGGAGGTAGGCACTCTATTTGAATGAATAAGGGAAGACTCACTTTTATGAAAAATTGATTTATGAATGAATGGCTAACTATTTTGGATTAAGTATACTTTTTTTGATAACTTCATAGACTTGGGAAGCCATGAAGTATGAATTCTGTAATTTTTAAAGGTAATTAGTTCAAAATTCATATTCACCTAAATGGTATAATCTGTGATATTTCTACCTGTCTCTTTGGTGACACCTTGGTTATGACTGTCTATGCTTTTGTTTGAGGACAAACAACCAATAAAGTGTGGGGGAGTTTGATGCACTGTTGTGCATAAGGCATTTCCACTTGGTCTAATATCTATAAAATAGTTTTGTGGATGGTTTTTACATGATTTTTAAGATGATAATGTATCTTGATAGGTTTTTCGGTCACCAAAGGATAAATCATGGATTCTTTGAAGTTTGGAGATTCAGAAGGGAATTGGAGGCGTAAAGACCCTTTTCCACCTAATTATGCTGGAAGGGAGTCATTGGAATCAACCACATGACATGAAGGGTGGAAAATTGAGGAATTTCAAAGGCAGAGATGACCCTCATGGTTGCCACATGGTTTACCAAACCGTGCGGGCCATCCAGAAGAAAACTGTGTGGTTCAAAGATTCAAGACAGAAGCTCTCGCATGGTTGGCCCATGGTTTACCAAACTGTGCACCCAAACGGTGCGGCTGAAGTATTTGAGACAGCAGCTCTTGCACCATTGGCGCATGGTTTACCAAACCATGTGCCCAAACCGTGCATGCCAGTGCAGCTTTCTTCTTTTTTCTTTACCACTTTCCAACAACTCCTTGACCCGGGATTTTCTATGATGCTTTCTTTTAGACAATTGGGAAAGTCCCTTTTTGACCTGGGAGACCCTGAGGAGTAAAGGAGACCAAGGGAAAAGAGGAGAAGGAATGATGGAGGGACAATAGGGAAGGAAGGAAGAGATATTTTCTGGGGGAACTTTTTTTGTTCTTGTATGATTGTACTTCTGATTCATTTTCTTTCAGTTCTATTGTAATTAATTCGTTGATTCATTTTAGTAAGTTTTTTACTCTTTCAATAATTAGTAGATAAAATTTCCCCCACATGTTGGGGCTGGGAAAAATGTGGGTTCACTAGAACCATTTTCTCTATTCTTGTATTTTTTTCATGATCTCTCACCTAAGTTTCCCAACACTTATATATTTTATTTCATTGGAAACATCCATATTGGACAAAGAATGGAGTTTCTAGGGATCTTTAGGAGAATTACGACAAGAATATCCATGACCATTGGATATCCTTTTCATTTCTAGAGGGTGGTTTCTACACTAAGAGTCAGTAGAAAGCAATTTCCATACCAAGGAATTGATTTCTACCGACATGATCAGAACTCACCTGACCAAGGGAGTTCTGACACATATGAAACCCAGAAATGTGGTTTTTTATGAACAATAAAACACAATAGGGAATAAGGTTTTAATTTCCCACATGAATTCCTAGCCCCGACACATTTTCATTATTATTCATTAAAATTTAGTTTTAAGTAATCTTCAATTTCAAGTTTAATCGGTAGTGAATTAGAAAAGCTCTAGTAATTAGTTACCATTTGAGGCCAGTACTAATGAACCAACCAAATGTGTTTAAATTCAGCATCTTAACCAAGTGACTTCAATTCAAGAAACATTAAATTCTAATTTTGTTTCATTATGGATGGACCCCGTACTTACTCACTATATTAGTATAAGTTAGGGAATTTAATTTGGCTAAAAACAATATTTCAGGTAAATTTCCAGCCAATAAGCTTTACATACATGGTATTCTAAACTTGAAAACTATTTGAGAATGTTAAAATTTCTATAGTAAAATTTTTAGAAACTTATATGTGAAATATGTTGACTCTGTATATATAATTGTAATTGTTTATATGGATGATATAATTTTTTATGGGGATAGTGAAGAAGTTTGTAAAACATTTATGGAAGAAATTAATAAGAATTTTTAAATGTCTATATTAGGATAATTAACTTTCTTCCTTATCTTAAAAGTTCAATAAAAGAAAAAAATACATTTTCTTATATCAAGAAAATTATTCCAGGAAATTGTAAAAAAAAATTGGCATGGTAGAATCTAAAAAAGTTTCAACTCCTATTCTAGTGATCACAATGTTTAGAAAAGATGAATCTGCAACAAGTGTGAATTAGAAAGACTTTTGGAAGATGATAGAAATTATTCTTACCTTATAACCTCAAGTTTTGATATTTTTTTGGGATATAACTTTGTGTTCCTGGTATCAATGTTATCCAAAATAATCGCTTATATTGGAAGCAAAAAAGAATTCTGAGATATGCCAAAGGAACAACTTCGTGTTGATTGTATTACAAAAGAAATAATTAAATTAAGTTTCATGGTTATACTAATTCCAATTGGGATGGATATTATAATGATATAAAATCAACCGCAAGGGGAAACATTTCTTGGGTGAATGTTCTATGAGTTGGTATAGTTAGAAACAATTTTCATTAACTTTGAGTACAGCTGAATGCAAATATATTGTATCTAATCATTCTTGTACTCAAATGTTTTTTATAGAAGTTCAGTTAGAAGACTTGAAAGTGAAAGTTTCTAAACCATTGAAGATCCTTTGTGACAATCATAGTGCAATTAATCTTTCTAAAAATCATTTTCAACATTTAAGATCAAAACACATTGGTATAAAAATTAACTTTATAAAAGAGAAAGTTGTTTTTGGAGATTTCTTACTAGAATACATTTCAATAAATTATCATATTATTGGTATCTTTACAAAAGAAATGTCAAAAGAAAGGTTTGGGAATTTGAGACTAAAACTTCATGTTCATCCTCCTCTCATATCTTCTTAATCCACATAAGAAAGTTCCCTACCCTTATTTATATCATGTTGAAAAAGGGGGAGAGAAAGTAACAACTTTGTAAGTTGTGCGATGTTTTTACTTATATTTATTTTATGAATCTGAAGTTGGGGTTATTATTTAATGGTAGAGAGAGAAAGAAATGTGAGATAAAATAAATTGAGAAATGAACGAATAAAAATAGAAAGTGTGAAAAGAAAAGTGAAGATAGTTTATCTTTATATGGATGCAAAACTTTTTTCCACAAAGGGATGAAATTCCTTTAAAAACATTACTTTATCCAATAGTTTGGTATCAGGACACTATTATTTGAGAAATTATATGTTTTGATAAAAGTAAAAAGTTTAGTTGAGAAAACATTCTGAGTTGGAAAAGTTGTTAAAAAGTGTAGTCAACAAATCCAAATAGGGAGATCAAAGAACTGTTATGGTTAAATTGTTTTAAACAAATTTTTTGAAATTGTTGATAGCTAACATTTTTTTGTAAAAGAATGTTTTTATTTTCAAAGAATCATATTAAAATTCATTATAATGTGGTTTCTATAAAAAATACTAAAAGATCAGTTCTAAGAAATAGGGATAAAGTTTTTTCCATATTCATATGAATCAGAGTGAGAAACACCAAAAGTAGAGAATTGTATTCAGTTCCATCAGCATGAAATTGATAATAATTGAATTCAGAAGAATCATAGAAAGAAAAAAGTTTTTTAGCATTTTTTAAAGTAGAAAGTGAATTCAAGTGTTGGAAAGATTTTATACTTTATAAACAAATGTGGCAATGATTTATTAACACATAATTCAGAAATTATAAGTTAATTAGAGAACTTATGATGGAATATTGGTGAAATAAAGGGGGAGTGAAAAATATTCAGGCCAACTGTATTTTAAGAAGAAAAGAGTGTGGGGAATCTCACTCAAAAATATCATACTCATGATAATTGTATTTGGGATAGGAAGTAAATAAATAAGTTGATGTTTATCGTAATCAGAATAATCATTTCTGAGTGGAAGAAAAGAAAGACATGATGTTGATTGAAAATGAATCATACTCCGGAATTATAGCATCTGATCATTCATTGTATGCATAAAAACCTTTTCATACCATAGATGATCATAATTAGGATCATAATAAAATAGATCATAATGAGATAAGAAAGATAAAAAAATCATAATCATGCGCTATAGAATCCAATCTCCATCGTACCAATTATAAAAATTTCATATCTAGAATAATCATACCAAGATTGGTCAAATCTGAATATGAAGAGGAACAGATACTAATAATCATATCTATTCTAATCAAAATATCATAATGGGTTGAGAAAGAAGCATATCATAATGAGCTGAGAATGAAATTGATCATAATGATAAAAGAAATAAATAGATTGTAATGAAGTTTTGAGAGAAACTGATTGTAATGAGATGATAATGTTTTGATGAATTGAATTGGTCAAACTCGAATTTCAATTTTGTTTAAATATCGTAGAAATCTAAGGATGTTTAAAGATGTCAAATTAATTGTTTTAAATGTGATAAATTTTCATAGATTTTGATATTTGAGGAAGAGGGTAAAGTTTCCATATTTCCCTCCATTGTTTTCTAAGCCGCCTATAAATACTTCCTCATATCATTTGTCTATTCGCAAATTTCACACACTCAAAAAAGGAGGATAATTGTAAAATTCAAATTTTAAATTTCAAATCTGATTGAAGAATAATTTAATTGAGAATTCTAGTAGAGTTTGAGTTTTTCAGATTGAGAGTGAGTTCAACATATTAAGAAAATCGGATCCCGAATTATTGTATTCAGAGAATCAGATCCAGCATTATTATATTTAGGAAATCAGATCTGGAATTATTTTTTTGAGACAATCGAATCAAGAATCATTTTTTTGAGAGAATTAGATCCAACATAATTATTTTGAGAAAATTGGATCCAGGATCCAACATTATAGTATTGAGAAAAAATCCAATCCATCCAAATCGGATTCAGTATTAGGACTGAGCCATTTTTGAGGAGATTCAACAATTTCTTTATACTTTTGTTTTTTTCAATTTTTTTTATAAGAAAAAATAGTAAACTAATTGGATTCAGTATTATAATTACTATCTAAAGATAGAAGGTGTCTAATGGGATTTGGTACAAGTTTAATTCACTTCTTCTTAATAGTGGATTTCTATAGACCCATGAGAGTGGCTATAAAAATGATGTAGGCTCCCTCACTAATTCCAAACCTTGTAAATCTTGTGTGATTTACTTTCATTTCTTTTATTTCATGCATTAAATTTTACTAAAAGTTGATAAGGATATAAATCTTAAAAGGTTATAGGGGTTAAGTATGGAAAAGAATTAAAACTTATAAAATTGAACTAGTGATTCAACCCCCCCCCCCCACCTTCTCATTTTTTATGTGATCCTTAAGAACTTTAATTACTCACTCATTACGTATACATATATCACACACATCGTTTTTCATTATTTTCATGGGAAATGAGAAAACTAAATAATGGGTGAGATCAGACACTTCGTAAGGGGTTATTTAAAGTAGAATCCAATGTGGAATTGACATGACATACATAATATAGAACAAATAATTTTATAGAAAAATTCTAGATAATTGAGTACAAACTTACCAAATCTATAACAAGTGGAATAAATAATCATAAGAACATGATTAATAAATATCATAATGATGAAATGAATAGTTTGTGACATCCTAACCATATTTTCAAGTCCTAGTTTCATGAAATAATAAATAAAGGGTAATGATACTCCCATTACCATATGCCAGTTTATATCATGATACAAGCCGGTACATTGAGGGGATATATAAATCTTGCCCATATCCTTACCTTAATATGTCCAATGCATTCATTCTATGAAATTAATGAATAAACTACACCATATATAATGTTCCCTATATAAAAAATTAGATCAATTAGGCTATGTAATAAATTATTATCTATAAAGTAATATATGTATATTGGTCACCAATATATCCTCAGTCAATTAAATAAGATATCTTTCTTAGTAGGCCCCCTTAAATCTATATTATGAAATAAATTGTTTACACACTATATAGAGTAATGATTAGATAGTATATTCAATATTATAAAAATAAAAACAAATTGTGTAAATTTTATTGAATATATCAATGAGTTAAATAATATGGATTTTTAAGAGAAATATAAATTCATGATTAATTAGTATGGAATGATAAAGAACATAATCACAATAGAGTAAAGAGGAGTGGGAGATACCACTTATGGTAATGTATGGTATTAGCTCTAAATAAACTATAGAGATAATAAGGAAATAATAATTAAAATATATTGGGTAAATTAGTGAAGTATAAATGTAAATAATTTTAGATCTGATGTATGAGATAGGATATATAACAAAGAAATAATTTACAAAAAAACTAATGAGATTTGAAAAAAAACATTTCATCAAGTACTCACTCTTTTCTAACACTCTTCTAAACTTCAAAATAATACAATTTTATTTTTTTAATTTATTTCATGAAAATATATTATCGGGTTATATAATTATTATTATTTTAATTAATTTATTCTATTTTATTATTCATTTAATTAATTACTTTTTCATCTTTTGACTGTTTTGAGGTTGTCCAATTCAAAGTTTCTAAACATGTGTGATAAAATAGTAATGGTATAAGGTCACTATAAGATAATTCCATTTTCTCTATAAGTTTCAAGATATATTTTTCATGTAACTCTATAAGTCATGGTGTTTGATATTTCAATATATAGTTATAATTCACAAAATCTTCCTCGATAATATTTTTTTAGAAAATTATGATTGTTTAAATTTAATAACATTAATAACATGTCTATTTTATCATTCCAGAATCATAAAAATTATATAGTTTTATTATTAATGTTATATTAATCATTAAAATAATTTTTTTATGAATATATATAAAATTAATAAGTAAAAATAAATAATCCTCATTCACTTAGGTAATATCAACTATGATGGTGGATTATATTTTCTTAAATTTGATTTAAATAAGGGGAAATATAATAAATGATTGAGTTTTTGAAAAACATTAAAGTATAATTAAACTAATATTAAAAAGTAATATTTAATGATTACTTATATTATAGAAGAGGAAATATTATAACTAAAATGAGTAGATATATGTTTTAAAACCCATATTTTGATAGTAATGACTTACAAAAAAGGGTTCAATGCGAGGAAATAGGTAAAATACCATCAATAATGGTTCAAAATAATTTTAATTACATGGAAATAAAATAATTAAATAAAAATAAGGGGTTATTTTAATGATTTTTAGTGTAAAATAAACATATATAATAATTGATGGAGAAACATAGGAACCCTTACATTTATTTTTGCACCATCCCTTTTGGATTATGTCCAAGGATTTCAGAGGAGGATCTTTCTTCTAGAATATGGAATTAGATATAGGGATAGGGGAGTGTAGATATGTATCTAGGTAGATATTTTGAAAATAAAATTATTTTGAGAGTTTGTATAAATTTTTGGAGGGGTTCTTATAAATTCAAGGGATTGTATTTTAAAATAAGGTTTTGATTATTTTTTTATTTAGGCCAAACACTGTGAATAATTTTTAATCTTAGAAGTTTAAATAGTCCAATACAATACCATTTAAATGGAATATAACTTATAAATATATGTTCCCTTAACATTTTAATACTTTAAAAACTAAAAGTCTTTATTGAAATATTTTATTCAATGTAACGACTCAAATCTAGATTTTATTAGATTAAATTATAACTTAAGTTATGAAATTTGATTTAAAGGATCAATAATTGAGTATATTATATTTAAATGAATTATTTTACACATTAAATATATTTCGATTATTATAAAAAAATTTATAATTTTTTGAGTCATTTTTATATCATGATGATATCATAAAATATACTATATACATTAAAATGTTGTTTTTTACTATTCACAAAAAAAACATCAATTTTTCAAAAAAATAAAGGTAAGTTCACCCTAAGATAATTTCAACATTATGATTCCATAAATGATATCAATTTTATCAAATTAAAATTCTAAATTTTAGAAATTTACCTTCTAAATAAAATTTTATAATATATAGAAAAACAATTTTAACTTGAACTAATACCGTTTATTTTTCTATAAGTAATTAAATTTGCTAATGTTATTATTCATTAATTATAAAATGTTTGAAAATTAATTATATTTACATTATAAACTTAATATTTATAGTATGAAATATATGTTTTCATCAAAATAAATTTCTAAATTTATTCAATTTTAATATTTACATTTTAACAAAAAAAAATTACTATTTTACTAAATAGGTTTAAAAACATTGTTAAAATGTATAGATTTTTTGTATTAAGATATTTAATTTTAGAAATAATTTAATATTATTATAATATTTATAATCAATTAATTTAATATCTATAAATATTAAAATCATAGTATTTTAATACTTTCAAATATTAGGTTACCATTTCCATGGTTAGTTACTATTTACAATGATCAATTACAATTCCAAAAGTCAAATTATTATTATACTCCCTATAAAAACATCATATTTATGTTATTATTCAATCGATTGATTTTTTTAAAAGTTACTTAAATTCTCTTTACAAAATGTTGATCTTGTTTCTTATAGTTTTTATAGGGTTGTTTGTGTCTATGAAAATTCTAGAAGACTATGATGCAACCAAATTTCAAATTATATTAATTTTATTTTTATGTTTTTAATGTCAAATTCTATTACTTTTAATTCTATATAGTGTATTAATAATTCATTTATATTTTTCATCATTATTTATCATAATCATTCTAGTAAAAGAAACGCTATAGTTTTGTTGGACCACAATGGTGAAATAAAACGACATGTGTAGTTATAAAGTATTTATAGTATTATCTCAAATATTTAAATCTAACTTATTTAACTAATTTCATCATTTATTTTTTAGGTAATCATCAATCCATAAAAAATGTGGTGATTTTTTCATCATTGCTTATGTAGGATCTTACACTGCCTCTTCCAAATTATGATTCCTCAAAATTACTATCACTAACTAACTTGATCGATTATATAACACTTTCTCTCTAATGTCAAGAATTTGGATAGGATTTTCCTTATAGTAAAATCTAGGAACTATCTATATTTCATTAGTTGTGATAACAATTTTTGTGTGTTTTATTTATATCATGAATAAAAAAATATGGAATTCATCATATATTTTAGAGATATTGGGTGTTATATCTAAATGATTATCTACAGTTCATATTCTCTCAAAAATTATCGAAGGCCCAATTTTCCTAGTAATTATCTTTCCAATAATACCATACCATATAACTCCCACCCTTGGTGATACATTTACAAAGCCAAATTCTCCATCCTAGAATTCCAAGTCCTATCATTGATTATCAGTATAACATTTTATCCTTATATAATAAATCATGATATGGTTTTGGATACGTAAAATATTCCTAGTCCCCCCCAGTTGATGTGGAATAATTATTTTGCATTCCCATAATTTATCCTAGAAATATGTAGAATTAAATATTAACCCAAAAAAAGATTTATATAGTACCAATTTAATACCATAGTAAAAGTTATTGGTTTATGTAAATTTCACCAGAGGAAGGTACTGGTCCTAGGTTTCTTGGAATTCAAGTGAGAAAGACCATAAAATTTCTATATTGATTAGATAGTCCTTTTAGATTTTTTATCCATCTGAGTTTGATATGTTATGCTAAAATGTAATTTAGTTCTCAAATCCTTTTTTTGACTCCTTTTAAACATTTATAATTAATAATTATTAGAATCATATGTTGTTAATAGAGGTGAAGTGTTATGTCTCATAAATTCATTAATATAAATTCGTGAAGGATTCTTTTGGGATAGATCATCCAATTTTTACAAAAAAAATTGTTTAATTTTTCAGTCAATTCATGATGACACATATTTCATCATTCCTCTTAAATTATTAAGAAGTCCATTGAAAAATACTATGGAAATTTTTTCCCAATTCCACATTGGTATAGGGAACAGTTTGGTGAAACCTTTTACAATTTTCGTCTCATATTTTACTTTACAACATATCAAATATATTAACACAAAGTTAATTATTTACATCTTCATGTTGTCCCTCCAGAAGTTTTATTGAAAATATCTATAAAATTGGTGTAAATGGTGTATAAACAATTACAAAGAAAACATTCTTCATTTCAAAATTATGTTATTCCCATAATGTCTTAAAAAATTTAGAAATTTCATCTAACTTAATAAAATCTGTCAAATTCTTATCATTTATAGCTTTAGATTTATTTTGCAATGCCTTTTAATATTTTTAAGACATCTTAATCTTATCTGGTAAATATGGTTGGAAATTATTTGAAAATGGATTGATGTTTCCACTTACTTAAAACATTTCATACCTAACTTTACCAAATCCATGAATATTGGAACCCTTCCTATCTTCATCATAGATTAAAGTATTTGATATTCCCAACTCAAGGAATCATTCACTGTGTTTCCCTTTCTAGGGTGGTAGTGTGTCGTACATTTATAGTTATTAACTTGTTATAAACATATCATTTTCCTCATGTTGAGCTCTTTCAATGTGAATATAAACTTAAAACTCTTATAATCTATATATATCTCACATATTCCACGATATAAAAAATGTAACTATATCTTAAGATAAAATAATTATAATTCCAACTCTATACCACATGTTTGATGATTTCATTCAGGGGTATTTAATTTCCATGATTCATGGGGAAAAATTATAATTTTTCATAAGGATAATCCATATACTTTATTCAATGTATCACCCATTATAATGAACCCTTCTTTCCGTAATGGTAAATTTAATTATATTTCATAGGTTAATCATTTATTTGCATCTTCATAAATTTTTTCACATCCCATCAAACATAATAATTTGACATTCTTATGTGTTAACATATTTATTAGTTAGCTAATTGGGAAAAATCATTTACTAATCATTGGTAGTAACCTGGAAAGCAAGGTAACTATGTATTTCAGTAAAATTCATTGGTGATCTCTATTATTCAACCACATTGGTCTTTTAAGGGTAAAACCATATTCAATTATTAGATACAATATGTCCAAGAATCTCTCTTGGAGTATTTAGTTTAATCTATAGATACTTATTATAATCTTAATATATCTTGGATTATATCAAGATATCATCAACAAGTACCATAATAAATTTATCAAGATAATCATTTAATACTAAATTCTTAAGATCCATAAAAATTTAGGGTACATTTATTAACCCAAAGGTACTATTAGGAACTCATAAGGCGCATATCTTATAAGAAATTACATATTTTTATATCATCGATTTTTATATTTAATTAATGATAACTATAATGAATATTGATCAATGAGAAGTATTTAGGTCCTTGATTTAGATCAAATAGACTATAAATATAAGGAAAAGGATACCAATTCTCAATATTAATGGCACTAATCAATGAAAAATCACATAGAACCAACCTTCTTCTTTACAAATAGAATGGATTCTCTATAATGTGATACAATATCATGTATGAATCTATTTTCAAAAAACTCTTATATTTGATTCACTAATTCCACCAAATTTAATGGATCTGTTCTATGGGGTAGATTAGATATGTGTTTCATGTTAAAATTGAGACCAATATAGAATTAAAAATCATGATCAGGTGGATTCCCTGGTAAATTACCAAAAAATAAATTAAATTGATCTAAAATAATCAATACATATTTGATTATTAGGAAATAATTCTATTTCTAGATATATTATTTTAACTTCTTCAACTCTAATAATTCTATTATCAAAAAAAACTATAGTTTCTTCCTCACAAGACTTCAATAATGAAGTCTCTCCTCTAAAAACAATACACTCTATGCCTACCTCGTGTATGTCAATATCTATTTCTTAGAAGATAATTATAGCATTATACTTTATGATCCAATCCATACAGTGAATTATATCAAATTCAACCATTATTATAACAATCAATTTTTTAACTAGATTACTTCCTTTCATTCTAATTGTGAGAATAAAATATATATTTATTTAAATAAGATTTACATTCATTATTTAAACTAAAAAATCCTTCCTCAATGCATCAATGTATGATTTAAAATTTATAGAAAACCTAAATGATATAAAAGAGTACTTAGATCTACAATAAAATAATTTATTATGTAAAATTGATTTTATAATAAAGTTACACGCTATAACATCATTGAGAACTTAAATATTTATATTAAATCATATGACCGTCCTCACTCCCTCAATTTTTTTAGGGAATATTCCCTTGATCCTTGGAGCACTAATTAGAATAGTGTCATATATCATTAAAATTGAAGCAATATACATTAATATAATATTTATTTTTTAACACTTATCAGATGTATAGCCTTTAACTATACACATTAAATAGGATCATTATCCCTTCAAATAGGCTTTAGGATCATTCTTCCTAGAATTATTTCAAGTTTTAAATTTAACCTATCCTTTATCCTTCTTCAACAAAGTTTTTCTTGTATAAAACTTAACAAACATCTCATTCTTGTGAATTATTTTGATAATATTGGGTATAGAGAACTCATTATCAGTATTGATAGGACTTTTCACTATCTCTTAATATGATGAAAATTGGTAATATACTACTTTTTTTCATTGAATTAGATTTATTCCATTGAAGAATAAATCAATATAGATTTCTGGTTTTCACATGTAACTCACAAGATAACTCACTTGTTATTAAGATTAAACCTCATACTCAGCAATAATAAATTATACCTTTTGTTGTAAATTCCCAAATTTTATTACTATATCATCCCATTACTCTTCAAGAAAATATTTCTCAAACATTAATTCCTTAAAATTGATCAATATTCTTTATGATACTTCATCCTTTTTAGTATTTTAAATTAATGATCCCCATTGATCAACATCTCCCTTTAGATGATATTAAAAATAATTATCATCTCTTTTTCTCTAAATCCCATGGAACTAAATATATTATCTATTTATTTAATACATTTCTCTATAATAAATAAATTAGTATTTCTATTTATGGATGAGGTTAATTACACATAAAGTGATCTAATGTTGTTACACCTTATAGAGTTGGAATATGTTGATCCATATAGGAAATGTTACCTTTTTATAACCTTATTCAACTACCATAATTTGGTGATAATTTTATGATCTCCAACACTATCTTGGTTTGTTTAATTGGAAAATTCTTACCCAGATTGTGTGAACTGATATAGTTTCTAATCATTATCTTTGGAACCATTTCTAAAAAATAACATATATTAATTATATTATGAAAAAACTATGAATTATGAACCATATTATATAATTCCTATTAATTGATTAAAAATTCATTTAAACTATTCCTTGATAGAAAAATTTCTAGAATTTCCTAATGTATTTTTGTAAAGTTTTTTATCAAATAAATTTCATCTAAATATATTTCTATAGGTTTCTATTAAACATGAATTAATACCAACTATAATAAACCTGAAGAAAAAAATGAATCTGATGGAAATTGATTGTTTAGAAGCTTCTAGAATCAAAACTTTAGTAGTCTCAGAAGAAAATAAACATATTAAATCATTAAATTACCTTGAGAACATAAATTACATCATAAAAATACATAATCTATTATTAAAACTCAATTTATTATCCATATATTAGAAATATCATGCTTAATTAAACAAAATAATGGGTGAACTCAAACACATAGTAAGGGATATAATATATCTAAATCCAATATGGAAAAATAATGACTTACGTATTATGGAAATAACATAAATTAAATTATATATTACTAAGTAAAAAACTTTCCATATACATAATAATTAAAATAGATAATCACATGGATAACATAGGTTATTTTCATAATGATGAATTACATAATTTTGGGAATCATAACCATACCATCAAGGTATTTTGCCAAGATATCATAAATAAATGGTAAGGATTATCAGATTACCCTATTCTAGTTTTTATCATGAGATCAACAAATGCATTAAGGGGCTATATAATTATTTTCCCACCCTTCACTTATTTAGATTAAAATATAATACATAATGTTCACAATGGAACAGCTTAAATAAACATGGATGAGAAATCAATAATTATCTATATCAACTTAACATGTATATGGATCATAAATATTTCCCCATTCAAGTAAATAAAAAAACATTTTAGGAAAACACCCTTCAATCTAGATTACGAAATATATTGTGTTCACAAAGTATGAATTATTGGGTAAACATTCAATTAAACATTATAAAAACATATAAACAATGGATAATTTCGACGATTTCCTTCATATAAGCAACATGAACATAGAGAAAAAAAATTCAAAATTAATAGATAGAGAGTCATTAGGAACATAATAACAATAAATCAAAGTGGAATGGGAGAATACATTTGCAACAATGTAAGGTATGAGCTTTAATCCAAAAAGATAGGTGACAAGAAAAGAAAATATAAAAGACAAATATAAAATTAGTAAGTTATACATTCAAAACAATTTATATCTCGAAGAGAAGACAATATAGACAATGAAGAATAAATTTACAATAAGTTGGGAGATTCCAAAGAGAAACCCTTTCCACGAGTCCCAACGCATCTTATATTCACTTTTAACCCCATGAATAATAAAATTATATTTATTACTTATTTTATTGGAAAAAATTCATGTTCACTTGTTTTTTATTATTTATTTTATTTCATTTATTATCATCTGTCATTAATTTAAAATTTTTCTTTTTTATTTGTTGGATGTTTTGAGGTTTTTTGATTCGTCATTCCAAAATAGCTTTAATGAAATGGTAAAAATTGAAAATAATTGTACAATGATTCTATTGAAACCCATGGACTTGAATTTTATTTGTTTCAATAAAGAACCGATATATAAAATAGATTATTAAAAGGGAATTCGAGGTTTTAGTGTAGTAAATGTGGTGATTGTTAAACTATTCGTAATTTCAAAGACATGTTCCAATTATACTAAGAGAAGTTAACATTGATTAAAATATTTAGAGAAGATAAGGTGGTTTTATTTTGAATCCAATTAGAATTTATAATTAACTTAAAAAAGGAAAGTAAGAGGATAAGTTGAAGAGATTTTATAAGAAGTTGAGTATTTAACAAAATATGAGAATTGTGGTTTAGTATTTGGTGTTGATCATTTTGCACTGGAACTTAGATGAATTTTATGAACTTTATTTAATATATTTTACTAAAAAGTATGGGCCAAAAAAATTAGATAAAGGAAATCCAAAGCCACTATCTAGGTGGGTAGGGTCAGCCTCTACCATCCATGGTTTCAGTAACATGAAGCATAGAGCCCATAGGGAGTGCACATAGTATTTCAGACATAGGGGGCAACCTAGCCCATAGGAGAGCACGTACATGGAGTTGGACAGTGGGCTTGTGTCGGGAGTTGTAACCTGTGTGAGTCCCATGTTATGTGCATTGTATTTCGGTGATAAACCTTGTCCTAGTATGAGGGGTTGTTGGAACACATATTATTATTATGGAGTTCCATGTGGATTGAAATATGGATGAGGGATTCCCCTTCGCCATATATTGTTCATTTGTTTAAATATATACTAATAGAATGAGAGCCATCCGATGAGATCTATCATGTCCACACAATCATCATTGATGGCATCTTGGACCTTTTTCCAAAGGTTTCCTTCATGAGTCAAATGTTTTCATGTCATGATATGGTTTATCCATTGATATTTAATAGAGATATAGTGGTTGATCTGAGCTGATTATATTCAAGGGTATGATCGAATGATATCATATTAATCATGAGATGGATTGAATGAATCTATTGAAGAAAGATAATATTGTAGATTTGTTCAATATTTATTTTACAAAGATGGGAATTATCATAGTTGTGGAGCACAAGATAAGACTTTATGCACAAAATAATCTTAGTGCTCATAATATTTGTGGTGGTGGAGTTAAGTTGGTGGAGTGTTCTCTAAAAATACCCCAAACCGATCCATTTTTAGGTATTAATAGAATTCATATCCAAGATATATCTTGAGACTGAAATAGAGATGATTAAGTTCTATTTATTCATGAAGGGGTTCTATGTCATTGGGTTGTGCATTTTTCTTCATGATCGCATGAAAAATAGTTTGGTTTCATGAACTTTTTCTTTAGCAATTCACATTTGGAGTTTTTATATGACGAAAAATTAAGGTTATTAGAAGGAATACTGGTTATCTCATATAATATTTATTATTTTGTGAAGAATAATGAAGTACATCGGAATTTTGTATTCTATTACATGAAGAAGTTTGAGATTCATGCATGAGATACGATGTAATCATGTTGAAATTTGAGATTAGTTTCGCGAAGAAGAATATTTTGAAATTATTATATGAAGGAAGCTCAAAATATGTTACATGATGCACACACTACAGGAAAAAGGGCTTTTTTCGACAGGCCTTTTGCGACGGGAATAAACCATGTTGCAAAAGGTCCATCCTAGAGGTTATTTGCAATGGGTGTAACGACCCGTCGCAAATAACCAACTATTTGCGACGGGATTTCGTCTCCCGTCGCAAAAAGTTTGCGCGGATAGTGCGCCAAACCGCACGAAGGTTATTTGCGATGTTGGGATCCCACCGTCGCAAATAGTTAAGTACTTGCGATGGGGCCCGTCGCAAATAACCGACAGTGGTTTATAGAGTTTTGTGACGAGACACCTTTTGCGACGGGCCCCGTCGCAAATAACCGGTGGCGGTTTAGCGCCTTTTGCGACAGGATGTCATCCCATCGCAAAAGGTGTGTCGGCAGGGACTATTTGCGACGGGTCCCGTCGTAAATAACTTTTTAACTGCTGACGGTAATTAATGCGGGCTAATGTATTTGCGACGAGTTCCGTCGCAAAAGATACAATTTGTGAAGGGTATCCTGTCGCAAATAATCTAACCTATATATACTCCCATCCGTTTTTCCTCTCATTGCTCTCAAATTTTAGATCTTCTTTCTCTCTAAACTCGGATTTTAGTGAGAGAATTTTTCAATGTTTATTTTTTTCTTGATGAAGAAGTTGTGAAGCTGTCTGCATCAATAGAAAATCAGTTTTAAAGGTATTTATGTTTTTTTAATTTATTATTTATTTCATTTTTTATAGTAATTTTTTATTGTTGACTAGTTGTAATTAAATTAAATTTAAATTGTTTTGTCATTAGTATTTATTTGTACTAATAAATTGAAATTTTTAGTTTTAATTTTTAATAATTAGTAGTAATTATTAATTATTAATGATAATTAGTAATGTATACAATTAATTTGTAGTAATTAATAATAATTGGTAATAAATATCAATAAATAGGAATAATTAGGAATAATTAGTAATAATTAGGAATAATTAGTGATATTTAAAAATAATTAGGAATAAATATTAATAAATAGTAATAATTAGTAATAATTAGGAATAATTATCAATAATTAAGAATAATTAGCAATAATTGGTAATAATTAGCAATAATTAGTAATAAATAGCAATAATTAATAATAATTAGTAATAAATTCGAATAATTAGTAATAAATTGTAATAATTAGTAATAAATACTAATAATTACTAATAATTACTAATAAATACTAATAATTAGCAATAAATACTAATAATTAGGAATAATTATCAATAACTAGAAATAATTAGCAATAATTTGAAATAAATAGCAATAATTAGCCATAATTAGCAATAATTAGGAATAATTAACAATAATTAGGAATATTTAGAAATAATTAGCAATAATTAGCAATAATTAGAAATAATTAGGAATAATTAGCAATAATTAGCAATAATTGCAATAAATAGCAATAATTAGTAATAAATAGCAATAAATAGTAAAAAATAGGAATAAATAGTAATAAATAGGAATAATTAGTAATAATTAGGAATAATTAATAATAATTAGGAATAATTAATAATAATTAGGAATAATTAATAATAATTAGAAATAAATTGTAATAGTTAGTAATAAATTGTAATAATTAGTAATAAATGCTAATAATTACTAATAATTACTAATAAATACTAATAATTAGCAATAATTAGCAATAATTAGGAATAATTTGAAACAATTAGCAATAAATAGAAATAAATAGCAATAATTAGCAATAATTTGGAATAATTAGAAATAATTAGCAATAAATAGAATCAAATAGCAATAATTAGCAATAAATAGCAATAATTAGAAATAACTAGAAATAAATATTAATGAAAAAAATAATTAGGAATAATTAGTAATAATTACGAATAATTATGAATAATTAAGAATAAATACTTATAATTAGTAATACTTACTAATAATTAGTAATAATTAGCAATAATTTGGAATAATTAGCAATAATTAGGAATAATTAGTAATAATTAGTACTAATTAGAAATAATTAGTAGTAATTAGAAATAATTAGCAATAATTAGCAATAATTAGTAATAAATTGTAATAATTAGTAATAAAATTTAATAATTAGTAATAAATTATAATAATTAGTAATAAATTGTAATAATTAGTAATAAATTTTAATAATTAGTAATAAATACTAATAATTAGTAATAACTACTAATAAATACAAATAATTAGCAATAAATACTAATAATTAGCAATAAATAGAAACAATTAGGAATAATTAGCAATAATTAGAAATATTTAGAAATATTTAGAAATAAATAGTAATAATTAGCAATAATTAGCAATAATTAGCAATAATTAGCAATAAATAGAAATAATTAGTAATAATTAGCAATAAATAGAAATAATTAAGAAATAAATAGCACTAATTAGTAATAATTAGGAATAATTAGCAATAATTAGCAATAATTAGCAATAATTAGTAATAAGTAGAAATAATTAGTAATAAATAGGAATAATTAGTAATAATTAGGAATAATTAGTAATAATTAGTTATAATTATTAATAATTAGGAATAATTAGTAATAAATATTAATAATTAGTAATAATTAGGAATATTTACTAATAATTAGGAATAAATACTAATAATTAGTAATATTTAGCAATAATTAGTAATATTTAGCAATAATTAGTAATATATAGCAATAATTAGTAATAATTAGCAATATTTAGTAATAATTAGCTATAATTAGTAATAATTACTAATAAATACTAATAATTAGTAATAATTACTTATAAATACTAATAATTAGGAATAATTAGCAATAATTAGCAATAATTAGCAATAATTAGCAATAATTAGCAATAAATTATAATAATTATGAATAATTAGGAATAATTAGAACTAATTATAAATAATTAGAAATAAATAGGAATAAATTATAATAATTAGTAATAAATTGTAATAATTAGTAATAATTAGTAATAAATAGTAATAAATGGTAATTATAATTATATCTAATTATTACTAATAAAAAAAATTATATTATCAGTATTTGAGAAAAAACAATATTAATATTATTAAAATAATAAAAAATTTATAAAATATTAAAATTATCTATATTTTCAACAAACTTTGCTATATTCTTAACATGTTCACATCTCAAAGGGTCTCCAATTTTCAGTTCATGCGCAATAAAAATTTTGTGTCATCCATGTCCAATGTAAACTCTATAATTATCCTTGCTTGGTTGATCACCTTGCAATTAGCTTGCAAGAGTACAACCCAAGTCATGCCCTTATCATCTATAAGAATTATCTCACAAGACCCTTTACATAGACCATTATTCCTTGAAAATTTAAGGGAAAGATATTGATCTCCCCTCAATTTTTTAAGGAAGAATGATCTATGTAAAGGGAGCGAGATGATTCTTAGAGATGAGAACGACATTACTTTGGTCATCCTATTGCAACACTACTTGAGAGGTTATCAACCATGAAAGGACAATTATCGACTTTACATTGGACATGTCTGACACAAAATTTTTATTGCGCGTGACCTGACAATTGGTGACCCTTTGAGATTTGAACATGTTAAGAATATTGCAAAGCCTGTTGTGAATATTGATAATTTTAATATTTTATAAAAAAAATTATTATTTTAATAATATTAATATTTTTTTTCATAAATATTGATAATATAATTTTATTGTTTAGTAATAATTGGTTATAATTATATGTATACTGGAAAAAATATTTCCACCTTCTTTCTTTAACTTAATGGAACATCTAATATTAAATTTTCTACATGAAGCTAAATGTGGAGTTCTAGTACAGTTTTGATGGATGTACCCATTCGACCGATGCATGCAGAAATTGAAGAAAAAAATACGTAACAGAGCATCAGTTGAAGGCTCAATTGTTGAAGCTTATTTGCAAGAGGAAATTACTTTTTTATGCTCTCACTATTTTGAATCTGAATATCCCTCAAAACAAAACCACATGGGATGGATCGAGGGAAATGTTAATGATGAAATGGAAAATCATTTATCAGTTTTTAATCAGCCAAATCTTGGATTCAGTGGAGTTCAAGAATGATGGATTTCAGACGATGAACATCACAGAGCTCATACATATGTTCTGCTCAACTGTGAAGAAATGACAACATTTGTACTTCGAGTGCCTCTACCAAGTATGAGGGGTTCCTATCCTCTGATAGGGCGGTTGTGGCCAGAAAAAGGTGGCTTTTGCATGATTTGGTTGGTCTCGGTGCCATCAGGAAGGAGGCCCCATCCCTGGGTGCTCTTTTCAGTTTGAGGGTTGCAGGTGCACAGAACGCTGCCAACCATCTGGGGAGTTGGATCCGGTGGTTACCTCCTAGGGATGGCCTTAAACTTAACACAGACGGCTCCTGTGGGATGGGTATAATGCGTGGAGGAGGGGTTGTGCGGGACGCCCGGGGGAGAGTAGTGCTTGCTTTTTCGATCTTCTATGGAAGTGGATCTCCAATTCGGGCAGAGGCTAATGCGGCCCTATCCGGCCTTATCCTCTGCAAGGAGAAAGGTATTCTCATCAGCGAGATAGAAACTGACTCCAAGATTGTCCATGATGCCTTAATGGGCAAAGGCACCATTCCCTGGTCCATATCCTACACCATGAGGAAATGCAAGCTCCAGCTCAATAACCAAGTGAGAGTCTCTCATACGTGCAGGGAGGGCAACAAAGTGGCTGACCATCTGGCCTCTCTTGCTTCTCCGAGATCCCCGGTTTGTTTCTTTTATAATGTGTCCCAGTTTAATTCAGAGGGGGAGGAATTTGTACGGGGTGATGCCCTTGGCCTACATTACTTTCGCCCCCCCTAGGTGGACCCTCTGCCCCCCCCCCCCCCTCTTTTATTTCTTTTTTTTCTTTCTTTTCTTTGTTGCCTTTGTTTCATTAATAAAAATCGTAACATTGGATGGATATTAAGAAACAAGTTCCACAAATTACAACAGCTGCACTTGAAGAACACAATCAAAAAAAAATTCTCAATGGATTCAAAACCTGGTAACATAAATTATTTATGGTTTAATATCAATTTAGTTTACAATTTATTATATTGATAATTGTTTTAAAAAATTTCAGGTGTCTCAACATATTGATAAAATTGATAAGAGACTATGTATATTGAGTAACCCACCATCCAAAATGGTTAAATCTTATAATCCATATGTGGTGAATGGTTTTCAATTTCATAAACATTTATATAGGGAATCAAAAAACAATGAGCAGTGGAGTTTGTTTGAGAGGGTTGCATCATAGAGAAACTGAAGTTAACTTTTAAGGCATTTTAGATGAAATTATTGATCTATGTGATCTTGGAAAAAATTACATAACGATGTTTAAATGTCGGTGGTTAAATACTGAGAGAGGCTTGTGTGTTCATCCGACTCATGGAATCATCGATATTAAATATAAATTTCTTCTTGCACTAAATGAACCATTATTACTAGCTCAATAAGCACATTAAGTTTATTACACAAAGTACTGTGCTACTGCAAGAGACCTGGGTGATTGGTGGATCATAATAAAAATGAAATCTCAGGAAAATCAATTTACTCAAACAGAATGTGGTTCCGCTGAAGTGAAAGAAATTGAAATTTTTCAAGAGACTACTCAAAATCGATCTTTTTCAAAAATAAACGTGAATATAGGTGGGTACACCCCCACAATTAAGGGTCCATGGTGACAAAGATTTTAATGATGTTACAAATGAAATTGAAATGACAAGGGATGATGAAAGTGAAACTCATATGGATATTGATGATGTCGAGGAGGAATATGAAGATATTGATGTCATCAGATATGAAGATGATGATGAAGGTGAACATTGGCATAGTTAAATGCTGGTTATTATGATAAATAATATATATATAATAGTTATTTTCAACTATCTGCTAACAAAAATCATTTTTTGTTTCAGATAGACTCTAATCTATTTCGTAAGTTAGAGGAGGCTGAGCTACCTTTGGATGATGGGGATGTGGGATAATCTGACCCTCAGCCTACTGGTGGTTTAGGATGTACATGAAGGGGGTGCGGTCTTACAGGACTGATGATTCCTAACCCAATCCTCGAGCGATGTCCACGTCTTGTCTTCGATCCACGCAAACGGAGGTATGGTAACCTGTATATTTTAGTTATACTTCATTAATTTATTTATATATATATACTAATTGTTTGAATATTTATTCCTTTTTCATAGTTTTTCTCATGTAGCTGTTGGAAAGGCGATTTTTATCTTGTGCAATTATTTTTCTCAGCCATGGACCACATGGGAATAGATTCCTGTTGATGTGCAGCTTGGCATGTAAAATCATTGGCTGGTATGTAAATAAATAATATTTATTTTGAAATTTATTTTATTAATAACTTGATATTATAAATTATTTGTAGGGTTTATTGTATCTCATCGAGGATAGAATGTGTGAAGTTATCCATGGAGAATGGGAGGTGGCTATGCGTGTGCGTTTACGACAGGTTTTACACAATTTGAGAAAGACGTCCATTAAGAAAGTAGGAGCGACAGTATTTGATGAGTCGTGTAGAGCCCACCGACTAGAGTACATTTCATCCCATATTTGGGATGGATTATGTACACACTGTTTAGGTGGTGGATTTTAGAGGAGTTCTTCATTGGGTCAACAGAACCAGGGGAGACAAGAGGTGACGCATCGAGCTGGTAGTCATACATTTAGTACGCATAGAGAGCATCTGGTAAGTATTTTTTTAAAATATTTTATATAAATTCAAATATAAATAGTTTATTTTATATTCATATAGGCATTCGAGCATCCCAATTTTACAGAGTATAATGTTTATTGGAGGATGTACAGTGATCCAGCCACCAGAGATATTAGAGGTGATCGTCAGCGTCAAATTGCGGTTAGTCTTATTTTTTTCAGTTTAACAATTAACAGCATATAATATTTTTACAATTTTAATTTCAAATTGTAATTGAAGGATTCATATGAGGTTGCGACTTCTCAGACATAGGCTGAGGGTCAGGATGAGGTGACTGATCAGACCAGTTCCCACCATTTCGACAAGGCGGCATGGATGCAGGCGACTCAGTATGGCTTTGAGAAGGGCTGAGTAGTCGGTATCAGCTCTCATGTGACTCCTGGTACATATTATGGTACTGCTGCGATATTGGCGTCCAGCTCAAGAAGAGCTCGTCGAGAGGCATCATCTTCTTGGATCACAGTATCAGGAGCAGTTCTGATCTCATAATGACCTTATGGAGAATTTGCAGAAGCAGCAAGAAGAGATGCGTCAGCAGAAACAGCTGTAGCAGCAGCACAAGGAGGAGATGCGTTGATGGCAACAGTATCATCACGAGAAGATGGAGTACATGCGCTGTCTGACTCGTAGTTTAGGGATGAAGTTTCCTACAACAGCTCCTTCAGCTCCTCCACCTCCTCTAGAAGATGACCCCCCCCCCCCAATGATTTTTTTATGTCAAAAACATTTGAATTAAAATTTGTTGTAATATGAGCTATTTATAGTTTCTGTCTTTTATATCGGTGCGATTATTGCATAATTTAATTTTTAATATTTTATGAATTTTTTTTTTGTGAATATTGATAATTTTAATAGTTATATTTTTTTATTATTTTAATAATATTAATATTATTGTTTCATTAATCATAATTTTATTAAATATATTTTTTCAGTATTATATTTTTTAATATTTTTTTATTTTACTACTACTACTACTACTAATAATAATAATAATATTTTTTTATTGTTTTTTTGTTTTTTTGTGAATATTGAGAATTATAATATTTTTTATAATTTCAATAATATTAAAACTAATTTTTCAATAATCATAATAATAGTTTTTGATTTTTTTTGAATATTGAGAATTTTAATATTTTAATATTTTTTTTATTTTAATAATATTAAAATTAATTTTTCAATAATCATAATTTTATTAAATTTATTTTTTAGAAAAATTATTTATTATTTGCGATGGGATCTATTGCGATGGGATCCCATAGAAAATAGTCTAAATTTTGTTTTCTTAAAAAAGGTATTTGCGACGGGATTAGGGGCCAGTCGCAAATACTATTTGCAATGGGCCAGTCGCAAATAGTCTATATAAATATTTTCAAAAAGCATCTGCGACGGGATTACGGGACCGTCGCAAAATATTATTGGTGACGGGCCCATCGCAAAAGAACTTATAAATAAATAAGTATATAATCAGAGACTTATTTGCGACGGTGAAGTTTCTCGTCGCAAAAAATATTATTTGTGACGGTGTTTTCTGCAACGGTCTATTTGCGACGGGGCCCCATCGCTAAAGCTTATTTGCGATGGAATCCCATCGCAAATACCTTGAATTCTAGTAGTGACATTAAATGCATAAATGAATGAATGAGATATAAAAAATAGTGTGTTTTTTTGAATTATCATTATTTCACATGCATAAATAATGTTTAATGAGATAGAAAATATTTGAGGTGGTATTTTGAACATAAAATGATAAGTCCATGCATTGTATCACACATGATTAAAGATTGATTAAAATAAATGAAATATATATTTCATGAATAGTGATCCATGAATTTAAGACTGAGCCGGGAAAAGTATTAGAAGAGTTCATCCCTAACTATTTATTTTATTCAGATCTGTTCAGATATTTTGAATATTATTGAACAACCAGTGGGTTTGGGAAATCATTAGAATAATGAATAATATTTGACTGAACATAGTTTCACTATGGAAACTAATCTTGTAAAGGTGGGCAGAATTATTAAGGAAGAATGATAAACCTAATAGGTGGCTATCAATGATACTTAAAGTTTTACATGATGAGGTCAGATCCAATAATCTCATATAGGAATATCAATTTATTTTCCTACAGTATATCAAGCCTTGAAGTCATAGTATGGGACCAGAGGGTCTAACTAGTTGTTGAAGAGGCCTGAGACTAGGGGGTCTAACCATTAAAGGATGGTTGGGGGTCAAACTAACTAAGGAAGAAGATTTGGATTATTATTGTTATAATTATAATCAACTATAGTGTTTATTACTAGGGTGTATAACAAGTTTCTTCATAAACTCCTATAATTGAAGATAATATTATAGTGGAGAATCAATTTTGGGGGGTCTAGCCAACATGGAAAGGAGTGGGACTTTGTATCGAACCTTTTAAATATCATGTGTTCTACTCTCTCTACAAATATTTATATAAAATGTGATATCATGATATATACTAACTAGATTAAAACATTTAAGAAGTTCAAGAGTTTAAATTCAAAGGAAAGAATTTTTAATAATTAAACCACTGATTCACTTCAATATAAGTGATCAATGAGGCTAGGGGATTTATAATTGGTATCAAATATGGTTATCTCTAAAGATCCATGCTTGATTTTAGGAATTCTATATTTAGGAAATTAATAACCTATCTTAGATAAACAAAAATGAAGTTATCTATGAGGATAAACATCTGGATATTTCTATAAAGACTCAGAAGGAAATAAAGAAAATATAGTAAATGAATATGAAGAATAATCATATAATAAATAAAAAATACATCACTAACTGAGGGTAATCAAATTGTTATATCATTCAATCATTCAGTTAATTATTCTTCTTCTAATGAAGTTTTCCCAAGATCTGATGATGATATATCACTTAGTAATCTTCTTTCTGAATTAAAAGAAATTCTAAATATAGTTCCCAGAGAATTTATAAATTATATTTTTGGAGGTTTCAATGGTATTTAGAAAGAAAAATTATAGCTATAATAAAATTCTAATACTCTATAACAGTCATTAGCTAAAAAGGTTCTAATATGAAAAACTACCAAAAAATGTTTCCGAGTAAAGGATGAAATAATATACCTTTAAAATGAATGATATGATGAAGTAACTTGATAATTTAAATCTATTATTTGTGATAAAGATAGCATTGAGATTATTTTTATAGAATATTTCCATGTAAAAAATTTTAAAGATTCAATGGATGTCAAATCTTCTCAACTAGAGGATAAATAAAAAACATTTGAGGATATTAACAATTATTTATAAGAATAAATAAACATTCATGAATTACAAATAAATAATCTGATCGAGACTTCAAAATTTATGTTGATATTTGTTGAAGATGATAACAACTCCCACAACATTAAGTGTTTAGAGATTGAGGTGATATTGAGGAATTGGAAATCACAATAGGATTAAACTTTCCAAATTAATAGAATAATATATTCTACCACACATTTTTGAATTTAGTATTATAACACCAAGAAGGAAATTAAATCATCCTCCAAAAAAATCAAACATCCTCAATGATGAAGTTATCCCATAACCCTGAAATTATCTAATATTCTGATGTTGTTTCAATTACTAAAACAGGTTTTTAAAAAAATTAGGAAATTATAAATGGTGAGAAATACTAATAAATATACCACATAAACGTTAGATGAGAAAGATGTAGGAAGATATGTTCCTTAATAAGTTTTCAAAAGAGTGTTTATTCCACTCTAAAACATAATTTTTAACAATCTATGAGGTCTTGACATTCTACGCCATAAAATAAGAGGATAAGATCCATAGGCTATTGTTAGAGTTGCTGGATTTATGGGCACAAGGCATTGGAATGTTGTCAAAACATGACAATTTATGAAAATAATAGAAGTCCATAATAATGGGGTAAATCTAATAAAAAGAGAAAAAAAATAAAAGTAAATAATATTTCTCCAATTAAACTAATTTAAAAGATAAATCTTTAAATTATGGTTAAATTAATGGTCTTAAGAAGCATGTTATATCTATACCTAATCAATCACAAAAGAAGACTATCATTTCTAACAATGTAGATGAAAAAAATAAATCTTAACCTATTTGGACCAAGAAACAAAATGATAGATACTATCATACATCAAAGGGTGAATGAAATATGTCAAGAAACTAACTACCCTTAGTGAAAAATAAGGCCCTATTTGAATAAATACAACAACAATTAGTGTCAATAAATAATACATGATAAGGTGAAAGATCAAATTTTAGTGGTTTTTTAGTGCTATTAAATGTATACTCACAAATCCAACTCTTTTTAGTATAATATTTCATTTATAGAAAATTGGCATTAATCATAGGTGATTCATGGTTGATGTATGAGAATATATTATTGAAAAATAATTTTTTAACCAAAAATACATCCATGATACTAATTCAAAACAGATATAAATGCATAAAAGAATATTGTTGTAGATATAAGTAATTTGGTACCAAATAAGATAAATGAATGATATTAATACTAGTATATATTCCCTATGTTTTAAATTGAATATTATACAACATAAAAATAGTGGAATTTCATGTGAAAATATGAGAGGAAAAATAATATCAGGAAAGAATGCCTATTTTTTGTCCATATCAATTGAAATTTTATAAACAATTCAAGTATATTGAAAAACTTTATATACCTAAATGAATGTAAGTGGACTTAAAAACTAGGTGAAAGTAAATGAGACTCAAAACATAAAGAAAATGATAAATAATTCATTCCATGCTGGTATTTAGTGAAAAAAATGGATCGGGTTGAGAAGAAGCTCTCATAAAGAATGCCACTCTTGAAGAATAAAAAGGTTCCCCAATATTCCCTTATATATATATATATATATCCTTCTGTACTAACATTAATGTAATTTAAGAAGTTATATGAATCCCATGAGGGGTATAATTGATGATATTAAGTAGTTAAATATTCACTACATAGTTAATGTAGTATTTCTGAATAGCTTTAATAAATTAGAATATGGGGTATGAAAATGACTCCCAAATCTATAATTTGAATTAATTTTATATTTATCATTAAATGTGATTTATATTGAACCAATAAAGGTGATATATATATTTTAGACCTAAAATATTTTATCATTTTGTTAAAGTGTGTGAAATATTTAGCATTTTATTGATAAATATGATCACTTGCATCACCTATAATGGGTCTTAAGAATGATTTCATTACATGGTAGTTTGTGTCCATCATATAAAACCTAGTAATATATCTCTTATTTTCTACACCATGTTATCCCATGTATACTTATACTTGATTAACTTAAAGCTCTTTACTAAGAAAACCATTTGTTATCATTCAACTTGAAATTTTTCATGAAACAATCATATATGGGTGGATAACATGTTCTAGGTAAAATTATGAGATGTGAATATCCCCATGTAACCTTTTAATTTTAGTTTCAATAAGTATGAGAATAAAAGGTTTAGAATTTACATATTGACTTAGTGAATTGGTAAGGGTATTGGAAACATATCCATATTTGTAGATTGGTGAACTCAACGGACTTGAGTTGTATTTGTTTACAATATGGGGTAATATGTAATGGATATTATAAGATGATAAGTAGATGTGTTTGTGTGTTTGTGTGTTAAATATGAAAATTATTCAAATTTTATTAATGTCAAAGGAATTTTTTCATTAAACTAGGAGAAGTGTATAATGTTTACAGTATTTAGAGTAGAGAAGATGGTTTGACAATAATATATTTTGGATTTTGTAATTAAATTCCAAAATGAAATAAATATTACAATTTTAAGAGATTTAATAAGAAATTAAGTATGAAATATGGGAATTATGGTTTGATATTTGGTGTTGGGTATTTTGGATTGGCATATAGGATAATTTTATACATTTTTTTAATAAAGTCTACTAAAAAATATGAGCCAACCTCTAAGTTGGCCAAATGAAACCCATGACCACTGCCTATATGTTTAGGGACAACCTCCAACCATACATGGTTATGGAAGGAGAGATTATAGATCTCATAGGCAGTGCACACGGTATTTCTACCATAGTGGGACACCTATCCAAAAGGAGATCACGTATATGGAGTGGAAAAGTGGGACTGCGTAGGAAGTTGTGGCTCATATGAAGCTTGTATGGTGTGTACTGTATCTAGATGATGACCCTTGATCCATGTATATTGGAAGAGGGAATGATCAGTATTATTAAGTATGGAAGGTATGATTGAATTTTAGATCTTGAATTCCCCTTCACTGTGTACTATTTATCCATTAAAATCTATAAATATAAAATGACTACTACCCAATGAGATATATCCTAGTTGTCTAATATTTATCGACAAAATCATAAACATTCTTCCAATGGATTTCTACATGTATTTAAAGTTCTACATGTCATGATTTTGTCGAGCTATTGAGATCAAAGGGAGATCCAATGATCGAACTGAGCTCTTCTTTTCCATGGGTACAATCTAATGAGGTCATGTTTTTCTTGAGATGACTTTCACAAAATAATTAAAGAAATATAGAAGTGGAGATTTTTTTGAGATTTATTTTTTATAGAAAATGATTCTCATAGTCACAGAGAATAAGATGAGAGCATGTATAAGAAGAAAATATTTGTTCATATCTGTTGAGTTTGTGGAGTTAATTCGGTGGAATATTCTCTATAAATACTATATACACTCCTATTTAAATGAATGAGTAAAACACATATCCAATAAAGATATTGAGAGTGAGATAGAGCTGATAAATCGCATTATATTCATTAATAGGTTCCATTCCACCATGTTGTATATTTTTCTTCATTATCACATGAAGAATAATTTTTTTGTGAACCTATGCTTCTGTAATTCACAATCAGAGTTGTTCTATGCAAAAAAAATGAGGTTGCATGAAATAATACTAGGTATCACATACAATATTTACACTCTTATAAAGAAGAAATTATAACATAGGAATAGTGTATTCTATTATGTGAAGATGATTGAGGTGCATGCATAAGAGATAAGGTATGTGTTAAGAAAGTTGAGTTGAGTTATGCGAGGATAAATCATGTGATATTATTATATGGAGGAAGTCAAAAATACGATATGTGATGCACATCCAATGCATAAATACATGAATTAGACATATAAATAATGTTTTTTTGGGGAAATACATGATTTTACTTTCATAAAGAAATATGAATGAGATAGAAAATATTTGAGGCATTATGTTTAACATAAAATGGTAAGATCTGGCATTATATCACACATGAATGAAGATTGACATAACTAAATGAAATATATTTTGTATGAATAGTGAGTAGTGAATTTGATATGGAGCTAGTAAGAGTATCAGAATAGTTCATACTTTAGTATTCAATGTATTGATATCAGTTCATATCAATTGAATATCACTAAATAATTAGTGAGTTCGGGATATCATTAGTAGAAGGAAGAATATTTTCTCGATCATTTTTTAAATGAGGAAACTACGCATATACAAGTAATTAGAATTATGGATAAAAACCTATATACATGTTCAGTGATTTTTAAAATTATTTGAAGTTGTATATGAGAAATTTGGATCGAACAAAATCATGGAGGAAGATCAAGTGATCATCATATATTGGATCACGCCTTGAATAAGGAGCATGTGGTCGTGGGGCATAACCAGTTGCTAAAGAGGCTCAAGACTGGGGGGTCTAACCCATAAATAATGGTTTAAGTGTCTAACCAACCGAGGTAAAAGATATGGAATGAAGTAGTTATAAATAGTTAAACTATAGTATTGAAAAATGGGGTGTATAACTAATTTCTTCTTAAAAAACTATAATTGATGATGAGATTATAATGGAGAATCCATGTTGAGGTGTCTAACCAACATTTAAATGAGTATATCTTTGTACCATATAATGTAAATACCATGTATTGTGCTCTCTCTTTTCATTTCTATATATGAGATGAGACTGTGAGATATCACCAAGTGGATCAAGAACTTTATCAAGTATAAGTGGTTGAATTCAAAGGAAAATAAATTTTAAAAATTAAACCATTTTTTAAAAGGTTGGGGCCGAAGCCTCAATTTATTATTTAAAGAAAAGACCTCTTTAGACTGGGTAGAGGGTGACTCATAACATTGCCCGAAGGCCCAAGGACAAGTGGCCTGAATACAAGGCTTGAAAGCCCTTTTTTTTGCCCAAAGGACCCATCGGTGAACAGTACTGCTACAGTACCCGAGCTGCTACAGTACCTGCTACAGTAACCGCCGCCGCTACAGTACCTGCTATAGTCCCTCCACCGCTACAGTGTCGTCGCTGCTACAGTTCCACGACTGCAACAGTACTTCTACAGTGCCCAACTACAGTAACCCGGAAATTCACCCTTGCCCGGATTTGATCCCGGGTCTTTTAGATGCCAAGCAGGAGCTTGTACCACTAGGGTACAAGCTCGTTGGCACTAAAATTTATCGATCATTTCTAGGTATATATAGATTTTATATGATCTATAAGTTTCAAGTGATATTTTTCATTTTATTTTATAATTGTAGGAGTTCAACAGTTCAATAGATAGTTTCAAATTAGATAATTGTCCTCAGTAATCATGTTTTATAAAATTGTGATTGTTTGATTTTAAAATCATTAGTAACATGATTATTTTATCATTCCAAATTAAAAAAATATATTATATAGTTATTAATGTCATATAAAATAATGAAAAAATATATATAAATAATAGATAAAAAAATTATAATTCAGGATAAATCATTTCCATTCTCTTAGGTAGAATAAAAATACCATGGATAAAGATTTTTTCATAAAAGAGTTTGGAAGAAAAGAATAAATAATAAATTTTTAAGTCTCTAAAAAAATGATTATATAATTGAAATAAGTTGTTGATGTTACTTTTAATGATTATTAATACTATAAAATGTGTAAGATGTGAATCAAAAAGAGAAGATATATCTTTTAAAACCCATATTTTTATATAGTAATTAATTTCGTAAAGGGTTTCGCTAAGAATAAATGAGTGAATTGTCTTAAAAAATGGAAACAATAATGTTAATAAAATTTAAATAAAATTATGGAATAAAAATAAGTAATTATATAAAATATTTTCCCATAAAAAAGAATCATTGATAAGAATGGTTGTAGAGACATCCGAACCCTAACCAGTATCTTTGCTTTACCTTTATTGTATTGAGTTTAAGGCCCTTGGAAGAGGGTAATTTGGCTAGATTAGAGCCTTAGTAATGTGCTTAGGGTACTATATAGGGGAATTTGGATGGAGTTTATTCAAAGGAAAACATTTTGGAAGTGAGTAGAAAGGGGTAGATGAGAGGTGTTTTATAATAAAGTACCAATTATTTTATTATTGGGGACAATGATGATGAACATTGTGGATTATTATTACTTTTTTAGTATATGATTAAAAATATATGTTTATTTGAAATTTTAACACTTTTCAACATGGAAGGATTTGGAAAATTATTTTATTCAATGAAAAGAATAAAAAAATGATTTTTATAATAATATAATATAACTTAGGTTTATAAAATAGATTTATAGGTTTGAAAATAAAAAATGTTTTTTTAAAATAAATTATATTAATAATTAAATAAAACTTAATTTATTAAAAATATTTTATAAATTTTACAGTCATATTTATATCATGAAGTTTTTGAAAAACTTATTGTATATGTTAGAAATGTATTTTTTACTAATCACTTAAAATTTAATTTTATTAATAAAAATACCAAAAATCACCCTAATATTATTATGAAATTATGATTCTAACAATTAATTCCATTTTATTAAATGAATATTTGAAATTTTATTATTTTATCATTTAAATAAAATCATGTAACACATGGAAGAACTGTTTTTACTAGAACAAATACAATTTATTTTGTTATCATTGAACACATTTCCTTATATCATTATTCATTATTTATTATATAATTAATAATTAAATATATATATATATTATAAACATGATATTTTTTATATATGATATATCCTTTAACCAAATTAAATTTTGAATTTTTGATAATTTTAATATTAAAATTATAATATATAAATTATTATTTTACTAAATATGTTAAAATAAACTGTATTGAAATATATTCTTATTTATGATTTAAGATATATATTTTATGAAATAATTTTATATGATTATAGTAGTTATTATTAATTATTTTAATAATTTTAATTATTATATTTTTGGCATTTTACTACTTTAAAAGATCATGTACCATTTCAATTGTCAGTTATTTTTTCCAATGGTCAATTACTCTTCCAATTGTAAAATAATTATTATAACCCATATATATAGCACCTATATACTTCATTATTTATTCAATAAAATTTTATCAAATTAACTTACATTTTCTTTAAAAAAAATTACCCAATTTCGAATAGTTTCTTTTCAATTTACAATGTTGTTTGCATCTGTGACAATTCATGGAGACTACAATGCACCAACATATCAAAATATAGTTATGATATTTACATGTGTATATTTTTTTACTATATTATTTTGTATATTATGGTGTGTATTTATACTATCTATATAATGTTTTTTTACTATTCATTGTTTTTCAAGTGAATATAACATAGTAGTTTTGTTGTATAATTTTGATGAAATAAAAGAACATATGTTGTAATGAAATATTTATTGTATAATATCAAGTATTAAAACTCAAATCCATTATCCATTTGAATTATCATAAAATAGAAACCCAATACTTTTTTACACTTCCTCTAAAACAAATAAACATATTCAAAACCAATGATTTATGATTCATAATCATAATTCATGTATGTAACACCCCAACCGTTATGATATAGGAATTTGATAAATTTAATATTAAATCTTGTTTATTTTGGAATGTATTATCAATAATAGGGGTTGGAGGGGCTCTATTATTATGTTTTGGTGAAATAAGCCATTGATAGAGGAATATTCTTATGAGAAGATTTCCCACTAGAACACTGGTGTATATCCAATGGAGTTATTGTGGCTTATCTAAAATAATTGTTCCACTAAATAACCTAGTGGATTTCTAGTGGGTGTCCTAGGTGTTTTTTAATACAAATTTATCATTTTAAAATTTATTAAAATATGTTTTAAATGGGGTTTATAGCACATTATTTCCTAGTAGTCTTGTTTCATGTCACTCTCTCATTTCCAATCTGTTCATTTTTTACAAGCTTGAATCTTCACCGATTATACTTAGATATTCTTTATTTGGGTTCTTAGGAGACTCTATAGGTATATCTAAACCCACTATAGTGATTTATTATAGTATCCATCATTATAAAATTATGTTTTTGTGTTTGACCCCTAATTGGGAGTTTTTATAGGTTTTCCAATTTTGATATTTTAAAGATAAATTAGCCACTGATATTCGATGAGTGGGACTTTATTAGTTTCAGGTAGGTGGTCCCTAACCAATCCTTCTATTTGAATTTAATTTCATATGATGTGTCATATGTGGTCTATCTAACCAAGAAATAATGACCTAAATTTAATTGAAATGGTTTCCCTTGACTCTAATCGAGTAGTATAAGGATGCTTAGGGTTACAAGAACCCTTTGGTTGTTATACTTTTATGTTTTAGCCACTGATACCCATGATAAGAACTTAAACTGAATGAGATATAATACATGAGGTCCCCTATAGGGTTTCCTTTTGTATAATTATAATACAATAGACCTATTGTGGTTCTATTTAGCCTTACTGGATATATGTGTGCTTTGAAGTTGAAATGGGCTAGTGAGTGGCTTGAATATGTGGAACATATGTGTTTTCCTAAAGCCTTTGTCTTGTTAAATTATCAATAGAGGAATTTTCCCTCCCGTATTTTTTAACAATGGTTTTTTTATTGGTCATGTGTAAGAGTTCCAACTTATTTTATATTGATGAGGTTGAATGATATTAAAAAAATAGAAGGAAATTTTTATATTATGTTGTTAAACTATTTTTATACCATATTTTGGATATTCATGTGGGATAATATTCCCTTTTGTAAATGGTAATTATTTTTTAGAAGTAATTCCCACTTATACCATGTTGGCTATGCTAATGTAAGATATTCTCATTATTATATTTGTTCATGTTTAGGAAACTATTGTTATGGTAATGGGAGAGAATTATTATGTTACCACGATGATAATGGAGAAGGGACACTACACCTGACTGAATGGCCCGAAGGCCAAAATTTTTATTGATTTTAGATAAACCCCTTATACATATACCCTCACCACTAGTTAGTAACCTCAGGGGCATGGGTGGTACACTTGAGAAATATGGAACTCAATACAGTCTCAGTGAAGGTGAAATAAATCAAGGAATATATAAAGTGGTATCGGATCAATTTTTTTCTTGTTTAACTCTTTGGGACTTGGTTAATTGAATATTAAATGTGGTCAGAGTCTAGGATAGATCTTATTCATGGGAATAGCTGACCCACATATTAGTAAAGTACAAAATATCGGGTAAAAGTTGTTTTTATTGGTGTTCTCCATTATAGTTGTGTTAATTTTTCTGAATATGAAGAATTTTAATGTTAATTTATGGTTTACTAGTTTTTAATCTTGGCCTAAGGTGGAAATAGGTATACATTCATGTAATATTTTTCTATATAGAATTATCATGAAATTTTTATTATTTTTTTCGTAATAGCACCTTTATTATGATAAAAGGTTTGGTTATTTAAAGTGTAAATAATAACTTATATAATATTTTCTTATCTAACTCAATGATGAAATTATACTTAACAGGGCCATGATTATGTTCTTATAATATTTTATTCATAAAATAAATCATATTTTTATTTGATTCTACCATGAAAATAGATTTTTTTTATAGGGGTAGTCAGAGTGCTTGAGATTATGACAAACCCCTAGTATACTAGGGCATGTGTATGGAACAAAAATACACAATTCATGTTACTACTTAGCAAATTTATCATATTCTAAATTATTATATATTTTTTCTTAATTTTTTTCATTTGGATTTGTAGTTTCATTTCACTATGATGACCATCTTTTGAGTTCTTAGAAGGTGAGGGTCGAGAATTCCCTATTATTTGTTGACCCAAATACCTTAGTTGTGCATATACCTCCTCTTGATCATCAAATCTATTCAAGTCTAATTTTTTATTTAATATTTTGGAATAGGAACTTTAAGAGTATATTTCTTTATATTTAATATAACTTTACAGTTTAATTTATAACATCCACCTCTATTTACTGGAGGGGTTGGGCCTCAAACTACTAATATGTTTATTGATTCTATATAGGATATCTTGATCATTTATAGAATCCAATTGAGAGGTGGTTGAATCTTTCATTATATATGCTCTGAGGACCAATGATGCACTGGTGGGGTATCCCTATCCAGGATAAGTTGTACATAATTCCTTCCTCTAAAAACCCTTATTATATCTTTTTAAATTATTTATATTCTAGGGAAATGATATTTGAAAAAAAAAATTGATGTTTGAGTTGATTCAATTTTCTTCTTAACAAGTAAGTGATAAAACCACTAGAATTTTTGGATTTTAAGATAGACTGAGACACTCTATTCTTCCTCAGGTGAATATCTTTTGACTTACTTATTTTTCTAAACCTATTAACTAGACCCTTATTATAGATATAAACCTAGATAGAGACAAACATTATAGGAATTAAATTTCTTATTCATGTTTTGGGAGTAGACCTTCAAGTAATTAGGAGAATCATTTCATTGATTCTTATCTGAGTGTTAATGGTAAGGTCATTTAGTGTCATGGATTTTCATCTTATCAGCATGGGAGGTCTCAACTTGTATATTATCAGTGTGGTAGTCCATATAATACATGACCATAATTCCACTAACCACTAGTGGGTTCCATTATTTTTTGAAGATGAGTAATTGATAGTGATTTTATCAGATACTTTTTAGGCTATTAGTGGAATTGGTCATGTCTAGGCTTAGGATATCTAGTGGGATTAAGTATGGTATATTAGGTTCAATGTTGGAGTTATATAGTCTAGTCAATTAGTGGAGGTGTATTTGGTTATCAGGATTAGTAAAGGAAACAAATTTGAGCTCTTTAGAGTGGTTAGGGGTTTGAAGGCTAGGGAAGAGGATTAAGGTTAAGTTAGCTTCGTGTAATTGAGTTAAAACCCATTAACCTTGATGAGGTGCCTTTAACTATAGAAGTTTTGATCATAGTTTTATCTTTCTTAGAATATTATTTGTTTAATATTGGTGTGTCACATTCATTTATCATTTATCATTATGATAGTGATATGGGTTTGACTATCATGTACCCTTATGGAGTGATATCTATCGACACACCCATAGAGGTGTGATCAAAGTGTATTAATCAGTGCTCTGAGTGTTCCCATGTGATTAGTGGGTATCATCATCTCTATGTATTTATCATATTTTACATACATATTTTTGATGTGATACTTGGTTTGGATTGGTTGTCTCATTATTGAGTTCACAATGAATACTATTATCATGGGGGTATTTTAAAATATTTTATATTTGCATTCATGCCCTTACTGGTGAGTACAATTTTCATGTAGACCATTTGAAACCTGACCCTTAGTAGTTGTTCATGCTTTTCACCCAAATTTCTAGTATTTTTTTAGATGGTGAAGATATAAACCATATTGGATATCTTCCTTTTGTTGACTAGTTGTTGGATGTATTTACTATGGAATTATTTGGTTTTCCACTTGAGATTGGGGTTAAGTTTATGATTGAGCATGTTCCATACAAGGAGTCTATATCCATTTGTCCATATAGGATGAACCTTAAAGATCTTTGATAGATAAAGTATTTAGAGGTAAAATATTTCACTCACATAAGAATATACCCTTAGGGTTACCCTACTTTATTTACTAAGAAGTTAGATATATCATTACACTTGTGTGTGTATTACCAAAAGTTAAACTAGTTAATGGTAATGAACCACTATCATCGTCTTCATATTGAAGAAATTATTAACTAGGTGAGAGGAGAAAAGATGTTATATATGGTCAAATTTAGTAAGATATATCATTTCACATGAGCCACATCCCAGTTGGTAAGGTATCCTTAAGTGCATCCACAAGACTCCGGTTCAAAACCATGTAGAGGCATATTTCCGAGTACTATAGCAGTACTATAGCAGGAACTGTAGTAGTACTTTAGAAGTACTGTAGTAGTACTATAGCAGTATTGTACATTGTGTGGTACTATAGTAGAACTGTACAATGTATAGGTAATGCAGCAGACTGTACACTGTACAGGTACTGTAGCAGAACTGTACATTGTGTGGTACTGTAGCAGGCACTGTAGCAGTTACTGTAGCAGGTATTGTACGGTGTTGTAGCAGCTGGAAATATTCACCTTAGGCCACCGGTTTGGGATTGGAGTCCTTAAGGCTTTCAGGCCACCCAGGAATTCGGGTCAGTAGGGCTTTTGGGCCACCTTTAAGGCCTTCGGGCCACCTCAAGGCCTTTGAGTCACTTGTTGTTGCCCCAGACACACTACAAAAAAGAAGCAGCCCCAAAAGAGGATTCATAGCATGTGCACTCACCAGATCAGAACCAAATGGATTTGTCAGAATGAGAGGGTATGGCTATTCCATCAAGGTCCATCATGTGATTGCATGGGAAGCCTAACTAGATGGCCATGTGAAGGTGGAGAGCTATTATCATGATGCAGATGCTGGTGAGGGGAAGTTCCTTATAGATAGTTTGTTTAAATTCCCTAAGACCTTCGGGTCATGTAATCTCCTAAGCCTACGGTCCATGTAATCTCTGAGCCTACGGGCCTTGTAAGGGTTCCACCTCATCCCTTGAAAGTGGGTTTATCAAAAATCAATAAAAATTAATGCCTTTGGGCCATTCGAGTAAGATATATCATCAACTACATGTGAGGCAATATAATATTCCTTATACAACTTTTAGGATAAGGACTTGTCTCTATGAGTAAATTATTATTTTGTTTTGTTTGATGAACTCACCATAATTTTTTAAGGAGAGGACCAATAGAGCATGTCATCCATATTTAGACCCTTTTGTGGTGGTTATTATCGATGATGTTTTGTCATAATCTTAGAAAATGGAGGACCATGTCTGAAATTTTGATATTATTCTAATTAAAATAAGATAGAATAAACTTTATAACAAAATTTGAAAGTGACTATTTTTTATAATTGAGATATGTTTATTAAATAATTTGATACTTAAGGCTTCTATATAAGTATACCCTAGAAAGGATGAGGTCATGGTTTCTTAGGAATAACCTGATAACATTTTTATGATTTGTAGCATAATAAATTCCTCATGATTTTACAAATGACTCATTTATGATTTCTCCTAACTGATATAATTGATGACTTATTTTCCAAAAAAAATTCAAAAGTTAATATTGTTGTATTATTATGAGAGGTCCTTCAATGATTTAAATATAATGTTTATGTTTAAAACAATTGTTTCCCAGGCTAATATGTGTAAGGAGAATAGTCTTTATTTTGATTCATTAAGCATAGGACTTAGAGTGGTATTGATGAATTATATATGTGTGGTTATCTATATTCTTGAATATTTTAGGCCATATGAGAAAAATTATTTGACTCGTGATTTGGAGTTGGAGGTTGAATTTTAGACTCTAAGATACTAGTGTAGTTATCTTTTAGACTATAGGTTCATTATATATACATACTATAAGTGCCTCAAAAATATCTTTTCATAGTGTGACATGAGACTTCATCATAGGATGTGGGTTGATTATCTTTAGTCCCTGAACATCAAGATGGAATATACCCCTAGGAAGGGGAACATTTTTTAAAATTTTCTATGTAGAAAGACTAAAATGTAGGTGGTGCAGGTGGCTAGTATTGAGTGAGAAATGATAATCCTTTTTCTAATTTGTGCCTTAGAATTCATAATTATGATGGTATATTACCTATAACAAATATGATTATTTCATCCTAACTCCAAGATATAGTAAAGGAGAGTCACTTATTAGACTCATATTTATTGGGGATAAGTTTTAATATATATAGCTAGTAGGTTAAACCTGATTGTTCCCTTGATTATGGTTATCTTATTTATGACCATTGTTGTGTGGTAGTTATTAGGATCATTTATAAATATCAGATATGATATTCACATGTCCTAATGTAGTAAATTTACCTAGGGATTACTAAGATGTGCCTTGATAATCACAAGCAGTACTGGTATCCTAGAATTAGGAGATATATAGTGGGTTTCGTTTCATGATACATGACTTATAAGTGTGTATGGATGAGTATAAGTGACCCAAATACATTCTCTATTCACTAACTATGTGTGATTGGAAGTGGGATCATGTGAACTTGGATTTCATGATAAGGTTTATGAGCAAATTCCAATGTAGTGATCTTGTATGGGATATCATTGACCTACAAAAGAAGGTAAATAATTTTGTACCAACCTGGGAGACAATATCCATTTATGATTTTTATAGGCTAAATGTCTATGATATTATGCATATTTACATGGGTTTCTCATTCTATAATAAAAAACTATTATTCCAATTTTATGTCACACTTCTAGATGGTTTTTTAGAAATTTTTAAATAAGCAGGTGCTCTTCAGCTCTCCCTACCATCCTCAGACTGATGGGAAGTCTAAGAATACTATAAAGATTTTGGAAGAAATTTTATGATATTATTTACTTGATTTCATAGGTTCATAATATATTCATCCCACCTTAACTGAATTAAACTATTACAATAGTTAATATAGATCTATTCAAATTGAACCTTTTGAGGCTTTGTATGGAAATTTATATTGATCACCACTATATTTTCATGGGATGAGAATTTAGTGGTTATCCGCTAAGACATATATAATATATATTTGACATATTAATATGATCAGGAAGAAGTTTTTGATAACTTAGAAAAGGAATATATTTTATACTAACTAGAGATAGGCTTCTCTTGAGTTCAAGGTAGGCGACTTTGTTTTCTTTTGAGTGTTGTCATGTTTTAGACACTATCCCATTAGAAGGTAAGGAATTTTGGTGCCCGCATATATGTGGTCGTACAAGGTTATCAAGAGGATTAGTGACATTGAATACTTTTTAGAACACCATGAGCATTTTTTCAATAAATTATGTATTTATTATATCTTAACTCTAGAGATATCATCCTAACCATTCTCTTGTCATCAATGTTGTGCATATCAAGTCAAATATAGATGTGTCGAATAAGAAATGATCGGTTTCTATTGTACATAGATGTGAGAAGAATATCTATGAGATGATATTCTCTATAGTATAGGTGTAGTGTAAGCATGGGATCTCAAGTAGTAAACATGGGAGCAAAATTATGATATGTCAATGCACCAGCTTGAGTTATTCAATAATGAGCCTTGGTGATGTCTGATAATTCATCTTATGGGAGATCTTCCCTATAGTGGGGAGGTTGTAAAACCCTATATTTTTTATGTATTATTTGGATCCATTTAATGTCATACCATGTGTATTTTTTTATGTTTTAGTAGTAAGAGGGGTCACTGGGGTTCTAGGACTATATTTTAGGGATATGGGCTCATGTGGGAGGAATCTTTTTATGATATTATTTCCAACTAGAAACCTGGTGGGTAGACACTAGTATTACTTCCTGATAGGTGGTCCCTAACCAATACCTATGGTGGACATTAATTTTATGCGATGTGTGATGTGTCGTCTCTATATTCAGGTGTGATTGAAATAAATTTAATTGAAATTGTTTCTCTTGAACATGACTGATTAAGGTAAGGATTTTTACATATAGGATGGACACTTTGGTTGTCATGCCTTGATGTGTTGGACATCGATGGTCATGATAATGATTTAATGTGAATGGGACCATGTACACGGGACTCACCTTAGGGTTTTTTTATATGAATTATAACATGATGAACCATGTATGGTTCCTTTTTATCTCTATATATATAGGAGTGGTTTGTAATTGGAAATGATCAGTGAGAAGCATGGTCATGTAGAATATATGATTTCCCCTGAAGCATTTAACTTGTTAAATTAGTCTTATGGTGATTGTTCCCCCAATATGCCTTCAGTGTGGGTTTTTATTAGTCAAGTTCAAGATAAATTATGTATAATATTCTTTATGAGGTTTCAATGATATTATAAACATATAATAAAAATTTAATATCATGTTATTAAACTATTTTTATAGAAAAATTGATTATTAATGTAAGATAATTTTCCCTTTTAATATTATAAATTATTATTAGAATGTAATTTTCACTTATATCCTGCTGGTTATGATGAGGGGATATATTCCAATCATGATGTTTTTTGTTTCTAGGATTTTATGACCACTATAATTGGATAAAATTTCCATGTGACCCTAATGATGATGGGGATGGGATGATATGCCTAGTTATCCACTATTACCCTTGAAAGTGGGAAATAATTCCAAATATTAGATTCTTACAATGAAGAGGATGAGATTCCCATATGAGAGTATTGATGGTGGTATGTGATGCCCTCCCTTTTGATATGGAATATGACTAAGTGGGGTTCCTCCTTTTTGAGATTATAGTCATGGATATGGATAATATTCTAACTATTTTTGATATTGATGGGATATCATTTTATCCTACGTATATTGGTTAGGGGATGTGATTCCCATGGATGTGATTATGTTATCATGACATTATACCCATGTATTACTAATTAATATTTTATTGGGATGTTATACCCACTAATCTAGTTATGTAATCAGGATGTGATTTCTATGTATCAATGATTATGTTATTATGAGGATGTTATGGCCTTTTTCCTAGTTATACTAGTCTGATTCATTGCCTATATGATGATAATTATACTATGGAATGATTTTATACCCATTTTATATGACCTAGGACATGATTACATATTGATTATTATGTGATATATTCAAATACACCCCAAAAATGGTCAAAGGAGGTATTCATCACATAATTTGATCATGTAGTGGTAATTTCTGTGACATGTGTATTTTTATGACCATTTCATTTTACTTTTATGTTAAGTTATATTAAATTGTACATGAACTTTCCTATATTGTATATTTTTAAGGACAATATTGGTGGTGGACTACTAATTATTACTCACACCTTATACGAGTGCTATGGAACCTAACACGAGTTCATAATTTAGGTAGGGATAATAACCTCATTGTTGATAAAAGTAATGTGGAGAAAAGTAGGAGCTAGTATATGGTAACATGAATAGAATCATGTCAGGTTTTTTATCACATCCATCCTTATGTTTACTTTTGGGTTGTATATTATATATTCTATCCACAAAAGATCTAATTTATATCTATATGAATTATGACATTATATATTCTTATTTTATTATAAAATGGGTGATATTATTACTTTATTTGGAATTCAGTTATCATGTACTTATTTATTATTATTATTTTATTATGATAACTCTCTATATATTTTTATTCCACTATGATTTTTTGAAATCTGTAACAAAGTGGGTATAGTCTCCCAATCTTATACATAGACCCTCATTGTCGGTTAGTAGCATCTGATATGCTAGGAGGTGTTCTTCTAGTACGAAAAAAATAGTTCCATCATAGTGGTGGAAAGATGGATCATAAACACTGTAATATAATATACGTAAATGCATCGATAAATGAGATAAAGTAATTAACTCTATTTCTAATTTATTTATCATAGGACCACAAACATCGGATTGAATATGTTCATGTTGATGAAAAGTTTGAATCATTGGCTTATTATGCGAGGAGATCAAAATATTCCCTTTTAATAATGTGGAAGAAATCCAAATTATTTTATTATTTAATATAGTAATATCATAAATAATTTCACAATGAGTATACTTTTCCCAGTTCTTTTGGATATGATGACCAAGTATTAAATGTTTCAACTCATTCTCATCCTTCATGATCTAGTAACCCAAATTTTTTACATCACCAACTTGAACAAAGTTACCTATTTTCCACTATACTCTATACAGAATATGAAAATACCTTATAATTTTTCCCAATAATCCAACCTTTAAAAAAATCACATCATTCCCTTAATCAATGAGTTGATAAACACTAAGAATATTATTTATTGACCCATAAATATATAATTTATTATTTGATTATAAAATTTCCTGACTAATATCTATTTAGGAATCTCCTTTTATTGTGAGTGAACCATCATTTCTAAGTGACACTAAACCTTCCTTGTATATTTAAAAATATTTTGAAGATATACATTTAACCATTCATGTGTTATAAACATACCCTATCCAAAATCAATAGATTCCCTTTTTTGAACCATTCAATGAAACTTCCACAATGATGGCTTACTCATTTACTTAATATTTTTATTTTAATAATTTTGAGTATTACACATCATAATCCACAGAGTCGAAGATAATTTAAGAAAATTTGTAGACTCATGACTAAGTTGGTCACACATTCTATATAGTTCATTCAACATGTAAAATTGGTTTATTGTTTTGAACTTGAATTTTTTTTCATTTTTATAAAATTTTATTCTTTGATTTTTTTGAATCACCCTCAATTTATATCTTAAAAATTTTCTAATTTCATATAAATACCATTAATTTAAGAAATAGCATCTTACCACAACATCACCAGAAGTATCCATAAATTGTAACTCTTTTTCTAGAACCAGTTTTATGTCTGGACTATGTCACATGTTGTTCATCAATATTTTACCTTTGGTTTTTTATCCTTTTTGTGAACCATAGTTATTGGGTACACTTAATACATTCCTTTTACTAATCAACTTATTAATTTAATTTTTTAACCTATAATTTTAAATAGATTTTTTTTAAGTTACAATTTTCAGAATTCGTAGATTTCTAGAACCAATTTCATTTTTCCAAAATATTAACTTTATTTTCCTTCAATGTAGAGTAAAACTTTTATTCTTCAAAAACTTGACATTTTATTATTTCTTAAATATCATTCAAAAAGATAACATTGAGATTTTTTCCTTTAATTTATACTTATAATATATATTGATGAGTTCTTCAATGTTATTTTCATTTATATATCACTATATCTTTCATAGCCTAATTTAGCTTCTTATCATTAGAGAATAACACCATCAAGTAATCAACATACTATAACAATATTTATTCCTTTTCAACATAGTCCTAATTAACATTTTTAGTGTCTTAAGATTACCTCTTTAATTTTTTATTCTATTTACCCAGCTCTTTTATAATTTAAAGGAACTCCTTAAACTAATGCATTATCATAAACTCTAAATTAATCAATTATTTTTTTTAATCACCTTCATCTCCATCACTTGTAAATTCATTATAATTCACTTTTTAAATTAATAAATTTTCATTATAGTCATATGATTTAACAAATTATTTTCATCTTCACTCTTCTCTTCATCATCCAACTTAGCTAAGAAATTCCCCTATATTTTATTTATTAGAAAACCTTATCTTTCCCCTAGAAGGAATCTTCTATTTACTTAACATTTAAATTTTCATCTATGTGTAACTCCTTAACAACTCAACTTCATCACAAGTATTTTCATTTAGTTTTAGACTATTAGACATAAAATATCCAATAGCTCTACACTTGAAACGTTTGAGTGGAATCTTTCCAAAGTAATTTTCTTTACCTTTATAAGGTCATTTTAAGATGAATGCAATCAATTTATCAAACTTTATCTTAATATATTCATTATTCTATTAATTCTCTTCTTACATGTTCAATTATTTCGTATACATATCTTTGTTCTGGAAATTGAAAGATACCTCCAATTTTATCTTTACTTATATTCTTGAGAGTTATTCCTTTCATCATTTCATAATTAATCAATATGTTATAGAATTTTTCCAACAGAAGTGTATTAAAATCCCAATTATTAAGTACAGATAAATTTCTAAAAAATATTTTCAAAAATATGCATATTATCTTTTTCACTACCATATAATCGTGAAGAGCCTCTCTAAAAACTCTAATGGTGACTACCAATTCATTTAATCTTATGAAGAATTAATAAATATATTTATCATAATGTATTCAAATGTATTCATATATAAAATTAAAAATATATATTTTTTATTTTTTCATAATCATATTTATATTGGATATGTTTTATATTTTATCCCATATGAAATTTTCTATATTAATCCCCATTTATTTAATGAATTTATTATATGTCAATAATTAAATAATTGAATTCCATGATCTTATATCATTCTCAATTTTCTTTCAATGAATATCTATCAAGACACCATTTTTAGCTCGAGGAACATGTTGATTTTTGGTTTCTTAAAGTAAATACAAAATAAAGAATAATAGGTATCAAAACATTATATCTTTCCATATGTGATAATAATTTATATAAAATTTCCAAACACCCTTACTTTTCATTGGATGTATATTTTTCATTAATAACAAAAAATTAAGAAAAACTACACTTAAAAATTGAAAACACATGAAATTTGTGTTCTTAAAATATCTTTTTTTCATATAAGTAATCCATGAACAGTGCTATGATAATAATTTATGAGGAAATATAGATATGAATTACTATAAGAATAATTTAGGATTCACATGAGCGGAGTGGGTGTAAATTAGTGAATATTTTTCATTTGCATTCCACCACTAAGAAACCTATATCACCTGTTAAATTGATTGTATTATATACAGTTATCACTTTCCTACCACTTAAATAAACAAAAATATAATTTATATTGTAAATTTACAAGGTTATCCACTCTAAAATAATGTCTAAATCCTTGAAATAGTCTATAAATCTAGAGATCGCATCACTTACTAACCACCCTGGAATCAAAAAAAAAGTGGGTTTTATCCTTAAAGACATATTATATATAAACTTTACCCCAACTGATATAATTTTCTCTAACATAATAAAATATATGGTATTTAAAATATTAAATAAGGAGAATCTTAAACCTCTAATTAAAGACTTTAATTTTTAATTTTTTAGTAAAAACTCAACTCATTCTACCCACACATTGATTTTTTTTATGAGTGAACAAAATCATTAATAACCTGACACTTTATTTTATTCTTCACTATGAAATATTTATGAAGGATTAAATTATGATCATGAATCATTAAGAATAGTTTTATAAAATCTCTCCACATAACATAGTATCCTTAATCATCTTCAATAGAATACTAAATACTCAATCCAACTATTCATAATTTAAAAATATGAATTTAATGAAGATCCTCAAAACAATATTCTTTATATTAAGTGTATTATTATTTCCCTTCCTCTATTACACTCTTATAAATTAATGAAACACTATTTATTCACACTTTTCATCACAATTAAACTCTAATTTTCCTAATAACCTACATTATCTTTCATTTGAAGGAAAAATTTAAAACACAATTTCCAAATAAAACTTCCATTATCAGCTTATCCAACTTTAAATTGAACCAAAATATCTATATGGAGCTTTTATTCACCCTTGATATGTTTTAGGGACTTGAAGCAACAATTTTGAGTAGTTTATAGATCTCCCAAAAATCTAAATCATTAAGTCACTTGAAAATTGGATTTTTTACACAAATAACAATATAACCATACTTATTGTGGAATGGAAATGTTCATTTGATGTAACTAAGAACAGCATGGTGTGACAAGATGTTTCTAAAACCCGGTGACCTTTTAATTGCTCAACTCTTAAGAGATTGTGATACGAACAATATATATTTTTATGTGACCTTTCATAACCTAAAATCTAAGGGAGTAAAAAACTATATTCACCACTATTGAAGTAAACCCATAATAATTACGGAGAAATTTCATCCTTCATGGTACAACTCACTTCACTTCCCCAAAAATTTTGAAGACAAAAAATATATCCATACCCATTATGGTGTGTTCTTCATGTCATGAGGAATTATCTCAAGAATCATCCAAATTGTGACTCAAATAACGAAATAGATGCTTCCATTATGGTGTGATAAATCCTATATCAATTCAATTTTAATATTATACTTGCATATAATGTTGTGACATCTTCCATTGAGGAGTGATTCCATAAGACTTGATAAAATTTAATCGTATGTAGGAGCATAAGGATGTGATGACCTCCCTTGTGGTGTAATTTTTTATTTAATACCAATACTTCTTTTAATATAATCTAAACATTAAAATGGTCTAAAACTCATATTAATTATCCAAATACACATTATTTTGAATTTGATTCAAATATTAATTGATTTGTTGGCATTAAAATTCAACACAAAAGTCATAGATGATACCAAATTGTCCATCAACGAAAAATCCCTACATTTGAACACCATTAGGGGAAAATTCATCACTAAAATATTTAAGGTCACAACAATAGTAACAAGGACATTGGAATAGCATGTATCATTATAGGTATCTATTAGAATATCCCAATAAGTAACAATCTATCATAAATATAATAGAAAATCATAAGTAAAAAAATTAAAACCAAAAATCAATATAATGGGCATAATTTTCTAATTCATGTAACTTTAAGGATGTATACTTGTATATTTTTTAATAATATTTTTTAATTTATTAAAAAAACATATTTTTTATCAAATTTAAATATTTGGTTAACCTAATTTATAGATTTATTTTAAAAAAATTACTTCTTTTTTTGATTCTTGATATTGAAATTAGGTATGTGGTGAAGTCTAAAAATTTTAGTAAATAAGGAAATACTCAATTGAATAATGTAAACCATTATTAGTGTGGTATATTTTAATAGTGATTTTAGAGAATTTTTTAGGTTTCTATAATAAAGAATGAATATTATAATTACCATATCATTATTCAATCATATGATATTTTCTATTGAATAAAAATCATGATCACTATTTAGAGATATAGTTTTCTATTAAATTATTTTATTCAAGAACACCCTCCCCATTCACTTATAAATACTACCCTTCTTAGTCAATTTATCCTTGGTTCCAAAAAAATCTTTGAAAAACACATATCAAACCCCTCTTAGACACATTTGGGATACCATAGTCTCATTGAGATAAAACTCTCTCAATAATTAATCCACTTACTGAAGGAGTTATTATAAAAAAGAGGTAATATATTTCTATCCAAATTCATTAGTTTTATTTATCTTATTATATCTTATAAATCTAATTTATCATTATAATAACATGAAATAATTTTTATAAGGCCACTATAATTTAGTTATTATTGTCATATATTATTTATTTTTCTTTTTGAAATTATTTTTATAATATTTTTCATATCATGGTTGGTGTATACTTCCTACAAAATTGAGGTTATTATATTTTTTCTACTTCCTTTTAGGGATATTTCTACCACCAACATTCATGTATAGTTATAATAATCATTTTTATTATTAAATATGAAAGTAATGATTATTTATTATCCTATTTAATATTCTTTAATGGATAAATTAATATTAAATTAATTATATCAAACTAAGTTCTATATGTTTGCTGAAACCATTTAAATTAACATAATGAAGAACTATTTATTTTATGGTTTTTGATCTATAACTATTAATAAAATCATAGAAATTTTGAATACTATTAACTTATTACATTGACACCTCTATAGATTATATATTCATTAGAAAAATAACTATAATGTATATCATTATACTAATAAAACCTAGAACTATGAAATAAACATCTCTAAATGATTAACCTGAAAAAAAAACAAAAAAATATATAATATATGAATATAATTAAATAATAATAAATTAAATAAATATTGATATGTTTTTGAAATTTGAAACTAATTAATGTATTTTTATTATTCAAGAATGTAAATGACATCGGAGGTAAACCAGGATTCAAGGTAAGATTTTTATACTAAATTTAATTTATTTTTTTATAATATTTCTCAATTTTTATCATCACTTATAAATTTAAAGGCTAAAATATTTTAGTTTTGTAGTTTGTAAATTTTCAAGGTTACTTTGATAATTCTATAAATAAGGATAAAATGGTAATTTTAACAGAGAATGTGTTCCTGTAATATTTTTATTATTATATTGATCTTAGAATGCATTTTTTACCCTTGGAATAAACTTTGGTATTGAATAACAGATATTTGGTTACCAAAAAATTTGAAAATTTATTTAATTAATTAAATTTATGTGAATTATTTTCAACTTTTTGAGAGAAAAAATATGATATCACTATAAAATAAATACCCTTTTTCGGTGGTTTTTTAGTGGCAGATTACTAAACTGTCGCTAATGTTTTTATAAATTATTCAGCAGAAGTTTATTGAAAACCTTCACTAAACTATTTTTTTTTCAGTCCCAACACTTCTCCCTATTGACCCCCGCGAGCCCCCCCCCCCCCCCCCCCCGGTTACCCCTGAAGCCCTAGCTCGCCTTCCCTCAGCGCGCCTCGCCACCTCACCACCCCTCAGTGTGGCTCACCGCTGACCCCCCGAAGACATAGCTTGCCTCCCTGCTGCAGGTCCTAACCCGTGCCAACACTCAACGCTTCTCACCGACCCTCATTATCATATTTCTTCTTCTTATTACATCCTCTAGTTATATATTATTGTTATACTTGAATCTATATGTAATTTTTATAGTTGAATTTATACATGTTTTAATGTTATTAAACACTTGGAATAAACTATGTGTCGAGGTTTTTTTTCAAAAATAATTTCACATTCCGAGTTTTCATAAAAAGTTTTTAAGGTTTTTTTAAATAAATTTTGTGTTATAAGGGGATTTAAACATACTTGGGTGATGAATTGGTTAATGTTTTTTATGGTAATTTTTCAATGGAAATAAAGTTTTGGGTTCTTTGATGGTTTTAAATAAAAGGGTTTAAAGTTTAAAAATATTTTGAATGGGATTTTAAATGGTTAGTTTTATTGAATTATTTAGAATGGTATTTCAAAGAGGATTAATGTGACATAGAAATCTTATTAATTTAATCATTTTTAACATTTATAATGAACTACTTATAATGTATGTAATAACCTAAATGATTCCCCCCTCCCTTAAGATTTATTTTTTTAACATGGATAATATTTTTGGTGTTATTTATTGCAAGGTTGTTGGAGGTGTGGTTAGATTTATATTATGTTGTTGCATTAATCATGTATCTTTCTTGATTACTCATCTCCTATTATTTAAATCATGGGTATACTAGGCATTGAGAGAGAGGTCTGTATTTATGTTACACTAGATGGCCACAGACAATTGGTGTCCCCTAGTTGTATTGTATACCATGGATAGTGGGGAGTTCCCCCTATTATGCTAGGTGAAAGATACTCAAGTGACTTATGTTATTTGGATGAAACATATATTAGTGGTAGGTATCATGTATTAGTATGGTCTAAGACTATATTACTTTATGAAATTTTTTGGTTCCCATGATACTATATGGATTCCATTTGGGGACTCTCATTCCTTATGTCCCTTAGTTTGATTAATATGGTGGGAACCATGAAATTTTCTCATTGTTTACTCATATCTCGTTTGTGATGTGGTGACTTGCTGTTTTATTTTTACAGTTTATGAAAATGGGTTTGTTTCATTAAATTTTTTTTGATGTGTTTTTAATAGGTTTTTTATAAAGTATTTTTAGAATTGAAATTGTAATGGGTGGTTTTAAATAATGTAATGGTTTTAAATTAATATTTTTAAAATGATTATTTTCATTTAATGAAGAAGAAAATATAAGTATATAAAATGGATGTTAAGGTGATATTTTTTTGTCCATTTGATTATCAATAAAAATATATTTTATAACTATATTTAAAACTATCAAAAATGAATTATGTTTTGAAAATACTTTCACAAAATCCTTTTTGATATCCTATTGGGATTAGTTTTTCTCACACCCTATATACATCATTCGATATATAAAAATATTATGGTTTTCTGTTTAGGTTCCCTAGCCTTTTTTAGGTTTCCTAGAATTTTAAAAAACAATTCTATAAATTAAAAAATTAATCCACCTTTGTGATTTTTAAAGTGATACAATTCTATTTTCTTCAATAATATTAATAAGTGGAATAATAATGATGAAAAGAACATAAAACTATAGTTAATAATTCTAATTCATTATTGAATGTTATGTTTACCGAAAATAAATGTATTATAAAAAATAAATAGGCTCTGAAACATAAAACTATATTAGAAATTAAATAAATAATAAATATGTCAAATAATAGAATATAAATAAAATAATTATTTTATATTAATAATCTCATATTACAAATGAGTTTTTTGAACAAGGGTTTAATAGGTTATGGGGTAATATTTGAAGAAGTATTAGGATCATCAGAAAAATATATATTTTTTGGTAAGGGGATTGTGAATAGTATGATGCACTACCTTTAACTCCCTCATCAATAGTTAAAAAATCTAATTCATTATCCCATACTATTCCTTCATCAAAAAACATGAATCATATAACATCTCCAATGCCTCTACCAGATTTAATTTTAGAAAATTATGAATAGTCTTAGAATACTGAACATGTTCTTACATCATACCATTCATCTAGTCAAACAAAAACTAAACTTCAAGCTATTAATAGGTTAACTTCTCAACCATACTTTCTAATTTTCGATCAAAGTTTCAAGGGTACATTATCACAATATAAGCTATAACCTTTTTTCTCACTATAGCAAGATCTTATAGACATAATGGAATTCATCATGGGATATCTACCAAATAAATTACACTAAAATTAGAAACTCTATCTTTAATTAAACTACCACAGACATTTTTCAGTTGTTTTATTCAAATAAGATTTGATCAATGTTATCAAAGGTGTTAAAAAGAGATTCCTTTCAATTCACTTATGTGAAATTCTCTTGCTTGATGGATGTTGGATATAATTAACTCCATGATCCATATATCTTATCATCACAAGAAAAAATGGTATATTATGTGAATGATGTTGTTGATGAAGGGTGGAATTTAATTGATCACATAAAACAAAGATATTTGTATGATATGGGTGATGATGTGAATGATTTGACCTCTACCATTGAATCTCATCAAAAAAAAGAAAAAAAAATATTTTTCCATTATGATATTCAAAATATTAGTCTAGAAATAATGAATAAAGTGGATGAAGTAATGGAGTAGGAAACCAAAATGATTGAAGTACAAAATGTTTGTATGTATAATTATGCATTCTTTTATAATCTACTTATTTCATTTGTGCAATCATTCATTATCATTGTTATGTATATTTTGTTTGTTAGTACTATGCATATGTTATCATTTTAAAAAAAAATTCCTACATAAAGTGTTTGAAATATATGTTATAAACATAATTTTATTTTATTAAATGCCAATAATTCCAAGGAAGAAGTGATATAATATTTCATTGACAACTATGACAGATGATGATCCATCTGTCCCCCTCCCTACAACATCTGAGCCACCATCTGCTTTTTCCCCTACACCATCTCCCCTTGAACCATATCTCACACCCTCTATGAGAGTCCCTTAATCAGTTCAATCATTGTCTCATGATTTAGGATCCTTATTAGTGTGGGAGTAGTGTGCCACTTCTAGTTCATCATGGGGATACTAGAGGGTGACTGTTATAGGTACAAATTTTAATATTAATAAATTTATTGCACTTTTTTTATACTAACTATTTGTTCATTAAAGATGGAAACAATGAAAGTGTAGAGAAAAAATATAAAAAGTTCAAATGTATGGAATCTGACCAGAGAGAAGATAGTTGTCCCATTTTATTCATATGGGGTCCCTACAGATGAAGCTACAAGATTACTTGTCCAAATTTTAGGCCTGGTAGCCGCAGAGACCATTTCCCATCTTATTTCATATTATTATTGGAGGTATATGCCTTCAAGTTATAAAAATGAAGTTTTTTATTACAAAATAAATGTTATTTTAATACGTTATGGTGTAATTGAATGCCATGTTATTAATATTTTTAAAATGAATTTCTTTGTATAGATGTTTTTCCAAATTATGGTTGATGATGTGATAGAATGAAAGTGGATATTGAAAATCTTGGAAAAAAATTGAAAGACTTTAAATTTATATAGTGTGGAGATGCCTAAAATACTTCGTTGACCACCCAACAGATGTATGACAAGCTACTCGATGGGATACCCAAAGAAAAAAAGGTAAGTTTTTGTAGGCAGATATCGTGATGAGAAGAAGATGGTATTTAAATATATATTACTATATTAATATAATTTTACATTTATATATTTATATTAAGAGGATATGACATTGAAAACATTACTATTAAATTTTGTTTTATTTATTTCAGGAACTTTCAAGAAAGAATGCACCAAGCTGGGCTAAGCAGGTCATCCCTCACACTGCGGAGTCAAAGAGTTTTTCTAGAAGCTGATCTTCTCTGGTAATCTTTTCATTAAATTAAATATTTATAAGACAATATTATTTATTTAATATATTAAATTGTTGATTTATATTTTTTTAATTTTTTCATAGAGTTTAGGTCACTATGTATCCCGAACAAAAGTTTGGTTGAATGTTCACCCAAAATATGATAGAATTTTTGTTAATGAACATGGAAAAGAAGTTTGGGTATGAACTCTTTTTTCATTATAATAACTTATTATCAATTGTTACTATGTTAATATATATTTATTATAATATTATGGGTATTTTATTTATAGTTAAAAATTAAATAATTGTGGGATGCCAATTTTACGCAGTCCTACTTAGTCTCCCAGGATGACTCGGTTGCTAAAGTCCTTGGGAAGAAGAATCCTGGTAGAGTGTGTGGGATGGTTTTGGGACTCGTACCATCTATGGTCTTTGGTAGCCCACCAGGGATTGCAACTGCATCTACTCTTATTTTTATTCATTACATACCCCGAGATAATTAGAGAGATATTGTTTCTCTATGAAGCACAGTTCAAGACCAGGGGGTTTAGATATCCTCTTTGCAGAAAGCGTTGATTGATTTATATCATAAGATGATTGGATCTTCCCCTGGTGGTATTTCATCGATATCTGTTGAAAAGGTAAATAACAAAATTTCAAAATCATTTAGTTTGATAACTTTTATTGGTTTTATGTTTAAATATAAATATACAACAGTATAGAATTTTCAATATAATGTTCTTACAGGTGGTTGAAGGAAGTAGAGATAGAGGTGGAGAGGGTGATGAGATGTGTTCATCATCTAACCATGATTAGTTGTATTGTTGATATGTTTGAAAAATATGGTAACATTTGGTTTTTATATGTATCATGTGTGGCACATAGTTACCACCAAACATTGTAATGACCTAACATTTTCTTGATTTCTCATGTTTCATTTTCTGTATTTTGTTGATTTTTTATATTTCTTTTTATGTCTTTATTTATCGAGTGTGGTACCATATATGTCGATTCTTTATTGTAATGAATCATTTTTTATGATTAATTTTTCCTATATTTATTAGGTTTGTTACCCAAGGATGAACGATCAACCTACTTATTGATTTTCTTAAGAATATCCAGTTTTATAACTCCCTTCAACTTGTTTTTAGTGGATATCCCTTCTTTCTTAAAATTTTATAGTATTCTCTTATCATGTTTTATGGTAGGCATGTGATGAATCCCACTTATTCTTTCCTATTATTCAAAAAAAATTGGATAAGAATTTATAAATATATATTGAAAACTTGTGTGTCTTGATCCTGTAAAGGTAGAGGGACAGTGCACTTCATTAATAGTAGATCTTACAAATATCTATTGAACACTTGAGTGTCTTACACTACCAGAATTCATATCTCCACGAAAGATGCATCTGGTGGCTAAAATATATAATACAATCCTGAAGCATGTTCTATATAGTTTGAATCATCCTTCCTGACTACTCATCAATCTGAGGATAAAAGGTTATAAACAACTTCAACTATCAACTCATATAATTCTATTATAATTACCAAAACTATGAGGCAAAACAGGTCGGCCCTAGATGAACATCCCACTTCAACTATCAACTCTGACACTAGGTGATAATTTTTGGACAATTAAACCAATGGGAAACAAATCCTTCAATGTATCTTACTATAGAGGGCCACCAAAACATCCACTTTTCATTATTATGAATCATGGTCGGCCCTGGGTGAACATCCCACTCCAAAGAATTATAGGATCTCAAAAACTCATCTCTCATGGAATATGTGACCATTAACATGATATAAACTATTAACACGCCATGTATATCAATATTCATTCCTGAAATAGTTTCACATTCTTCCAACCTATCATACATCATGATATATTCTAGAACAATGTTCAAACTTGTCTTTACTTGTTTAACCAATGAAGACATTATCTCTAAGGATACCCACATTGCTTCCCCTAAACCCTCAAATACGCCCACCAAATAGTCTTATTGTGAAGATAAGATCTTCTATTTAGCTAATGAAATCTATTCTCCCATCTCCTACGTTTTCTAGTCCAATTCATTTACCACTAAATTTCCATTTCTAGTTGAATACTATTTATAGATGTAAAACATACACAAGTACTCTATGAAATTAATCTATTAAAGATTATGTCCATGTAGTGAGAAAATATTATATACACTCTAGGTGCCAAAGTTCCTAACAAATCTCTCTCCCAAGAGGTTCTTCACGATCATTTCAATTCATGGACCACAACTACAAACTAAAACATAGTATTAGAGTATTTCATCTTGTGGGTTAAAAGATGATGAAACCCAAAGTGACTAATTTATAACTATACATCATAACATATCCTAATCCATAACCAGATGCATCACATTTCACTACATGTCCAAAATTAGGCTTAGGTATTTTTAGGGTCAGAGCAGAAAACAACCACTTCTTCAACACTTGGGAAACGTCCTCACAGACGTTTGTATAGTCAAACGTGATTCCATTCTTTGTAACTGGGGTTATTGTCAATTATAAGTGAGAGATCTCCAAAATGATTCTCCTTTATTTCCCATACAATCCAATAAAACATAAACTATTGATTAAATTCCTTGATTATTATAGATACACAAATACATAAACATACTCGAGATCAACTGATATCTCTAATTGTGAAACCACTATATCCAAAAGTGACACTTCATGTACTTAGAATGAATTTTATGTACCGAAATCATACTAAAACTACTATCCATGTATCTATCATGTGATTCTTATAAAAATTTTGGTCTTCTAGTATTATTTTGGATGTGGGATGTATGGGCATGTGAAATTTGAATGGTTTTTTTTTCAGGGAACTAGTACTGGGGCTACAGAGTCATCTGTTTTTTAAAATTTGGCTTTAGCGGTAGTTTTAACCGCAGAGAAATAAATATATTATATTTAGCAGCGGTTTTAACCGCTACTATAATTTTAGTATTTTTATGTCCACGGAGATTAAAACTGTCACTACGGAAAATAATTTAGTGGTATTTAAAACCTCTGCTACATAGTTTTCATATTCCTTTATTATTTCGAGGAGGTTATCTTGGTTTTAGAGGCAGTTTTCCCATCGAAAATGATTTTTTTAGTGGTTGTTTTAACCACTTTTAAAAACATTTTTAACAGTAAAACCACCGCTAAAACCATAAAAAAAACCACATCTAAATTCTATCCACTATAACAGTTACCATAAACCACCATGTATTGTATGCCGACACACAATTTAGAGGTAGTTTTTTGAATCCTCCATGAAATGGTCATTTTTTCTGTAGTGTATCTTGGAAACCATAGCATGAATTGAGATTCACTCAGTATAATATTACTCGATATGTAGTGATTTAGTGACTACTAAAAAATGATACTGAGTCTCAGGATCATCACAGGTTTTTTTATATATAAATTTTTTATCATATGTATCGAGTATAAATGTTTTTAGAGACTTTATGTTTTTAGTTGGGGTACACCTCATTGGTTTAGGTAACCTATAATATTTCATTCCCTAAGTGGTGGCTAGGGTTGAATTCCCACAAGTTGAATTATTTGTCCCCAATTTGGGGGATGACTGATAGGGATAACATCAAATGATGTCAGCGTTAATGATGTCCTACGATTATAGGATGCTATTATAGGATTCATCAATGGTATGGTGATTCTATAACAAAGGGAAAACCAGGGGATGTGGTGATGATAGTGGAGCTTTGGTGTCCATTTGATGAGGCGATAGGGGAGGATCCCATAGCAGTGGTGTGGGGAGGTGAATAAGTGGTGATAATGATGGAGTCGTCGTGACCTCAGGTAGTGATCCCATGTTGAAATTTAATAGGCTAATTTGAAACATTCATTATTCATTGTAGGTCTTGGTCATGAGTTTTGGTGGTGGATGACTACCTCAGGCATCGACAGGGGTTGATGCCATTGTGGTGAAGGTTAGTTACGATGGAGGGTCATAGCCTCAGGATTGGGGGTGGAATTAGATGGTGGGTTGATGTGAATATTGTGTGATCCATAGGTGGTAGACGTGAAATCATTTTTTGGTGTTGATTTCCAAAAGGGGGTGGTGATTTCTTCCTTCATTGATCATAATGGAAATGATAGGATCCACGGGCAACGCGTGATGTGGGAAGTTTCCATGGGATAATATGTAATTTTAGGGCCTTATGGGTCAGTTTCTATGGAAATTTGGGGTATAATGACATGGTTCTATTGGTCCAAGCATTGTACGGGCATGAAGGAATATATATATATATATATATTAATAAATAAAGGGGCTTGATCGCTGGGTTATCCAATGGGGTGTTATGAACTCCCTGTCAGGCTTTATGGGTGTGAGGTGTGTGTGCATTTCATTATAATTGTACCCCCCCCCCCCCACCACAACCTTATATATCTTTATATATATATATATATATATATTGATATTATTATTATTATATATATATATTGAAGTTCTAGTGGTTCCCTAAGTTAGATTTTGAACACTTCCATCAATCTCATTATGAATTTGATTTTTCTAGTTAATTTAAATTTGTAGTTTATTTTATTATTTTTTGTCTCTACTAAATTAAATATTTTTAGGGTCAATATTACATTTTTATGATAAGAAATATATTTTTATCCCATTTGGCCAACCTTCCCACATCATGGCTATGAAATGTTCAACAAATATTATTAGTCTTATCACATGAAAAAGTTACCTTCACCAAATCTGGGTATTGGATGTGAAATTGGGGATAAATGATGGTATCAATGGGTTTTTAAAAATTAGTTATATTTTAAAATGAGGGGTGAATTGAGATATGTAGTGTAATAGTGATATTGGTATAGGGGATTGTGTTGGTCTGGGTAGGAAGATCAAAGATACTACTAGTTTTAGGCTTTTGATGATTTTAATGTACTAGATAGATGGGATTAAGAGAGGGGCCAATCAACGGGTATGGTTGCATTGGGTTTTTGAATGATCAAGAATAGTGATGCAACACAGTGGGTCATTGTATATTTGATGCTGATAAGGAGGATTGTAAGCGATTTTTTGGCCTCAAGGAGGTAACAAATATGGTTAGTTCTCATCAAGGACATATCAAGTTCAATAAGGATCATGTGAGAGTATGTTAATGATAAATGAAACATACATTATGGGAGACTAATTTAATGAAATTATGTTCCTAAATAAGGGTAATATGGGTGTGGATGAAACAACACCATCTAATTTGATCATATGGTTTCTCAATAGAGGACTTGTGATGATAGGTTTTCATTTAGAATTAGATATGGGTTAGCCTATTTTACCCCAACTATTTATCGAAAAAGGACATCAACACTATCCCCCCAATCTTAAGTAAATTATTTATTAATATATATATATATGTATATATATATCAATTTTTTTTATACATACACACAAAATGAGTATAATGTAATTTATACAATCACTCTAAAAAATATTAGTAATATGTTACGTTAGTATTAGGTTTATGATAGTAGTAGTAGTATCAATAAATATAATAACAATGATGAATAAATAAATATAAATGTTGAAAAATATAAATTTTCCAACTTTTATCCATATATGGTAAATGAGTACTCAATTTTACCCATTTTACCATATTAATTTAAATGAATATATTTTTTAGATCAACATAGATCATTTTTTTATAAATTTAAAATATTGGAAACAAAAATTGACAGTTATATGGGCATACTATTTGTATGTACCAATTTTATTTTATTTTTTTGTAGGTCACAATAATTTCTTCCGTTTAGAGGTTATGATATATTGAGATGAAAAAAAAGATTAAAAAGATAATTTGGGCATGGGTGTGTGCTCAAAAAACATGTTGACTTTTTTGATGACCATGATACATAAGAGAGTACATATGGATCCATGAATGTAATTGAAATTATAATCTGTTATATAAATTAGTTATTTTACACAAAATAATGTTTTGATGATTTTATTCATGATAGTCAATATCGATGAACCATTAGTTGGTATGATGGCCTAAGATGTTAGGGAAAGAAATTTGAGGTGGTTAATGAAATATGACATGAAAATTGTTCCTGTGATAATTTATTATTTTCATATCAAGGATAAGGACCTTTTATGGAATTTATGTGTACTTGATATAGTGACTAATTTGGATTAGATGTATTACTAAGTGAAATTTTTATATAATGTTGTTTGAAATTAACTATTGTACTCAGATATTATGTTATTACATGATAGTGGATGTTACATCATTATTATATTCACATTATTTATTTATAGGTGTATTATGTTTGAGGAGTGTGGTTATTTGATATCATAGTATGTATCCAATGGCACCATGACAACATGATTTACTTGTGATTGATACTAGTTTGAAGGTTTATTGACATACCTATAAGACTTTGGTGGATTGAACAGGGGAATATAATCTATGCGAAACTTATTGTGATTATTATATGGAATACTTGTGAAGTTGAAATTTATATTTCTCTCCTTAGTGATTTTTACCTAATAAAAGGGTGGTTTCATGATTATTAGCACAATTATATCGGCCTTATGGTAACTAAAAGTTAGTAGATGAACTTTATAATGGTATAATGATGATGGTGTGAATTTATTTGGTTTAAGGGTGGTCTATACAGTATCACAATTGTGTGCATATGATTATGTGTGATAATTAATTATTTTATTCTAATTATACTTTATATGTGTTAGTTCCATTGCTGATGTATCCAATAACTTTATATTATTCTCTTCGGTGTTACCCAATTTTAAGACTAGCATTTTTTCCTCCATCTCCCCCACTATTTAGAGATTTATTGGTTAGGTATGGATATAGGACATTATTCATTTGGTGAAAATTTTAGTATATGGATGAATACTTTATCTAGTATACCTATATCAACCCATAGAATATATATTTATAGTTTGGGACTAGTTTTGGAGTGTTAGTCATTAGGGTACACAGAATTAACTTGTGAGTGTTATTTTGTAAGGGTCCTTCTATACATTCCCAAATTTTAGTTTCTATGTGGAATATTTGATTTCCATCTTAGTAGTTTTTCCTCCATTACACCTATGACTTGGATATAAAGAGGTTAGTGATGGTTTCACATTATTATTCATTAGGTATCATAACAGTAGTTATAGGGAGAAATTTTTCTAAGGTCCTTCTACATTTTTATTAGTGTGTATTATATTATACACATTGTGTTACATGGTGAGAGGTTCTTGTAGAGATCTTGAGAACAAAATACTAAGATGTGTTAGACTTATAAACTATGAAATGTACATTAAAATAATTTAATAGACTTGTAAATAATATCTCTTGAGTCTTGATTATAATATATTTCACTATTTGATGTTTAGAATATATTACCCTGGGGTAGTTTTTTTTGTGATTATGTAATTATATAATATTATTTAACTATTTATTTATTATTTTAATACATTATTTTGATTTTTTTAATAATACTTAGGGATGACATACTAAGTATGTGGAAATAATCATTTCTGCATTTATAAATAGGGTTGAATTATTTTTTCTATGGAGTTACTTGGGATTATTATCTCTATAAATAAAGATGATAACCAGAGCTTTTAGTTTAGATACTCTTTCATAAAAAATTGAGTAATAAAGGTTATTTGGGTTATTTTTCATGTTTGGGGTTATTAGTTATTCTACTGAAAATATTTTTGTGGAATTTTTATATGGTAGAAAATTCATGAATTTTATTTTTTTTATCATATCACTTGATCATGTATTATTTATTACTAATGTTGTCAATATTTTTCTTTTAATTTTGAAATCTTATTTTGTGCTCATGTATCTGAGATTTATAACCTTGTTGATAACCATATGTTTCTTGTATATTAGAGGTGGGTTTCAAGGGTTTCAAATGGGTTTTTCATTTATTTGTCTATATTAATCTATTCATGATATAAATATTATATAACAATAGTTTAAATTCTAATATACTACCTCTCTCTTATTCTTATATTAGATATATTCTATTTACTATTCTAATTAGTTATTAGTTTATATCTTACAATGCCTATTGGGGAACTTCCACACACTGCCTCTTTCTCAATTTCCTTACATTTTAATGCTCTCTCTTTACTATCAAATTAATTTAATTTATAAATAGATCAATTTTTAATGCATTTTATTTCATTTTATCTGATTTATTTAAGGATATCCATTTCTTTCCAGTTTTCTCCAAAAACAATTACTTTTATTTTAAACTATATGAAGTTTGGAAGGGAAATTTTTCCATATCTATTTTATTTTATTATATCAATCATATATTATCTATATTATTTTATGGTTTCTATTGTATTGAAAAAAACTATGTCAACCTAACACATCAACCATGTTGGTTTTCCACAAGGCCTGAAGTGCATTTTGAATTTCCAGGAGCTTGTGATATGCACTTGGGTATCAAAAAAAGCAACCATCAAAATGATTTCATCCTAAAATATCAAAAAAACTATCTTGTATATAAAAATATATAGATAATAAATAATATTATGTCATGTCACTAATTTAGAGGTATAAATGATGGGATTTATCAATTTTGTCTCAGTTGAAAACCAAAGAAATTGGAATAACATCTAGTTTGAATTTGATTCCACGATAATAATAAAGGGTGTTGGGTTGGGATAGATCCATCTTTCATGGAAGTCGACATGTAAGTGGGATAACTATCTTGATCATATTTCTCCAATGAACATTATCATCACGCATGCCATTCGTGAAGAGAAACAACTTTTCAACATCCTTGCAAACAAAGGAGTGTTAGATGAGGTTTACGCTTAATCTAATGTTTTTATTGGTGACATGCTTCTTGTTTTCCAGTGGGACAACGGTGAAATTCCTTACTTCAGACTCTTGTAAACTTTCTTTCATATATTAATAAACTTATCACCCACTTTTCTCAAAAAAATATCGAAATCTAACCCAAACCAAGGCCAAATACAAAACCAAGTCTCCAATTAAACATCCATCACAATTATCCCAACCCACAATGTAGTGACATAAATCATGAGAATCATTCAAGAAATATGACAGCATTCTATTTACCTGGATCCTGTAAAAACAAGTTAGAATATTCCCAAATTTATATGCAGGGTGTGAAGAAAAATCCCGGTGAGATACCACCATGTTTCTATACAATGTATGTCACCATTAAGCTATTAGTTCTAGATATAAAATAAAATAGGTTTTATAGAGAATTTAATTTGAAAAAAATTCTCATAAAACAACCTTTAGTTTTTTTTTAAACATTTCATATTAAAATAAACCAAAAATGTTTCAAAATTAATGAATGAAAAAGAGAGGGAAATAATCAAAACCATCCATGGGAACTCATTAGATAAACTAATGAGAAAAAAAGAATGGTATATTACCATAATGAATTAACCAAGAAAAAATAAGATATAGACTATGAGAATAAAATACTAGGGCATGTAAGGAACACAATCTAGGTATAATTTGAATCCTAACAATACTTATTCCTACCAGAGCTTATCGATATTACAATCAAAATCCCTAGTGGTTCCACACCAACTAAAAATGATCATATGCCCATAACTCGATGTAACCAAGGTTCTCAAGTGCTATGTTTTCACAAAAAAATTAATTAAATTATTCCCATAATTTAATAAAACATTTATACAAGTAAATAATTACTATTATTATTCCAAAAAAAACTATTTTATAGTCAAAACCATCTTTGATTCATTTCATCGAACCCATGGAGTGCATAAATTTTTTTTAAATAATAAATACCCATTAAAACCATTTTACATGTGAAAATATATGTAATTTCAAAAATCATCACTCATAGATATCAAATAACACATTTCTACAAGCTAAACCAATGGAAATAACAAGAACTATAAGGTATGCTATGATAATGAAACATTGTATATAGACACCTACCTCGCTAATAGAGGAAACTTACCCCCATGAAAATAGTGATTAGAAATGAAGATATATAGTTCTCACAAGCATAGATCCATAATAAACATAAGCAAATCATCACCCAACAACCGAGATTTGGATTTCACTACCCATTAGGGATTCAATGAATCAAGGGGAAGAGGGATCGCATGTAAATCTAGATAAAATAGGAGGAATTTTAAGGATATCCATACATGCAATGAAAATATGCACCCAAATCATTAGATAATCACTAAGATACCAAGGGTAAAACCTATTAGATCATCAAGCAAAAACTTAGTCGAGAAAAGGTGACATTTGGGTGAGATTTGGGATAAAAATGACTAAGGGTATTATTATAACCTGAGTTTTTCCTCCTTAAATAACTACAATGTTGGATGGCTTGATTCACATAAAACACTGAAACGAAAATAAATATATACCATTGTAAGGTATCTATGGAATTATTTTATATGAACAGTGGAAATTTAATTATGATATATATATATATATATAAACAAAACAAAAAAAAACTTGTTTTAAAAATTGACTAAATTAGTATATCTATGAAACTAATAAAATAACTTTTTATTCTTATCACTAATTTTAGAAGAATAATTAATATACCAAGAAATGATTTCCTATAAAAATTTATTTTTTATAATATTTTATGATTTTATTTTAATGTTAGATTTATAAATTTTAGGATATGAATTTTAAAACATTAACATAATTTTTTGTATTTATAATTTTTATATTATCTTAATATTAATTTATTATATTTTTCAAAAAAGATATATTTTAAAATGTGTAATTCAAAATACTGTTTTAAAAAAAATACTTTATGGATTGATTAGTATATAAGGGTGAATTTCAAATTTAGTAAACCTTTTAATAAGACATAATATTTATTTTATATGATAATTTATAATATAAAAAAATTTGGTTTTAATTTATAAAAAAAAATTTGAAATTTTATAATTTAAGTTATATTTTTTCAAAAAAAAATTATTTTTAATAAATTATAAATTTCATATTTTAAAACAAATTTTTATCACTTAATAAATTTTAATAAAGAAATGGATTTCACATGTTCAATCATTCGGTCCAAATATATAATAAGAACCATTTTATTTTTTGGTATTAAAGGATAAATTACCTAGGTAAAAACTAGTTAACATGGGCACTCATCTGATAAAACTTTCTGAAAAAAACCCTCTAAATATCCACCCAAACTCAATAAAATCCTATCCTACACATTTTTAGGAACCTTAAGAAGCTTCAAGTCTTCTCAAAATACCATATCTCATTAGTTTAATATCTTTTTTAAATTAAATAATCTAATAAGTGAGGTGTATTTTCCTAACCTCTCCTTTTTTATATTCCTTCATGTGATTTTTTCTTCCTAAAATTTAATTTAAACATATTAAAATGATAATATCAGTATTATTATTATACTGGTATATTATTATAATGATGGTATAATCACTAAACACCATTCCCTTTTCCATTAAGAAAAATGAAAACATGAATTGATTGTTGTACGGACTACCATCTCCATGAATAAACATGTTGTGTTTTCCTTCTCTTAAAAACATGAATGGTTTTAGTTTATTAATAATGATTATATAATATTTATATAACTAATATGTATCATTAATATTTTTCTTTGGGATAACAAAAAAAATTAATGGTCATTATAAGTTAAACCATTGATATCGGTAAATAACACAAAACTAGTTCATATCCATTATCATTTTTACAGAACATGTCTAAAACTCCCATGTAATTGAATTAGGAAATTGTAAAAAAATATAAAACATAAATTCAAGTACCTTTAATGGTTTTAAAATGATTATATTAAGGATAAAAAGGATGATCAAAAACTCTTTTATAAACCTTTCTCAAAATAGTAAAGATTATTAACACCCAATGTTGAAAAGAGATTGCACCATTATAATACTTAATGATAATTGTCATTAATTAGGAGTATATATATAAATTTATATGAATAAGGTTCTTAAATACGTAATTAATATGTTTACCATTATGATACTTGATGTTAAATGACTTCTTTATAAATCAAAGGTAATAGTAAGGGACTTGGTAACTAAAACTCCTACCTTTCAGTTATTTTCCTTAATTATTTTATTATTTTGGGTCATAAGGTTTTTTATATTAAATATTTATTTTCAATTTGATATTTTAGTCCACTATATAACCCATTTTATTTCTATGGGTCATTTAAGAAATATGAATTATTTCCACTTGGAAGTTTTATAAAATCCACTTTATTTCCAAGGGTACTTTATGAAATTGAATTATTTTCATTTGTTTGTTTTATGAAACCTATTTTATTTCCATGGGGTCTTCTGGATATGAAAATTGAATGATTTTAACTTGACACGCATATAAATAGATGAGTGATGAGTGGTAACATTATAAACCACTGATGGGTGGTTTCCTTATAAACCAAGTGTGGTGGTTACGTTATGATCCTGAGATAGGTGGGTCCATATAGTTCCCAATGAATTGGTTAAGAGTTCATATCTCATGAGATAGGTATTCATGAGTACATTTTGGTTTCCTGTAAGAATGGGAACTAATGGTGTGTCTCATGAAAGTAACATTTCCTTATAATGATACTTATGTCATACTTAAAGTATATTATTAATTATGATATTAGTCTCTCATTATTCAAGGATTACATTAAATTATATTAATCCAAGATATAACTATTATGTTTCCATGTTTATATTTTGTGGAATTTTAATTTTTATCTCTTTAAATTTTAAGATCACTTATGTTTTATGGTTATCTTTCATGTTTTTAGGATATTTCTATTATGATTATGATTTTTATATTTTTATTAACACATCCTTTATGAAATTTGTATTTACCCCTTACTAAGATTTTGATCGAACCCCTTTCTTCTGTTTTCATTCCCCATGTTATGTGGATGAGTATTACTAATTAGAAATCTAGAAGATGGTATAGTATGGTTCCTTTAAGGATAAGTTATCTCATGTATTGTAAAATAAGATTATTATGTGGTTAGTATCAAAATAAATTGAAACTTTTTTGTCTATGGATATCATTATTTATGAAATTTAATGTTTATATCATGTAAAATATATAAAATAAAGGCTTGTTTATATTAGGTTTCTATGTTTTGTATCAAATGAAAGGCTTAATTACTTTTAGATATTAGATAAAAAAATAGAATTAAGGATAGATAACATTAGTGGAGAACCTTAAAATGGGTCTAAGTATTGATTTATATCCTGATATATTAGTTGATTCTTGGGTAAAAGGTTTTCTCTAAAAATACATATCCCTTTGGATATTACCTCTGGATGTGGATATGGCATAAATTCACCTAGGTGAAATCACCCTAAAAAATTATTGTTTTGCATTGACTTGATCATTGCCCAGATGCACGATGAGTGGCCCTATGATAGAGCACATATTTTTACACTCTTAAGGGATATTATTTTCTTGATCACATGATCTTTATGTACCTTTATAAAGTATTTATTTCATAGTTACTATTAGATATTGGAAAAAAAATTATGAAAATACCCAACCTAATATTTGACCAAGAATGATATAGGTTGAACCTGGAGAATTTTATACTAACATAGTAGTGTTAAAGAATATGACATTTTAAGGTTGAATTCATTATACTTTATTATTTACCATTTGATGATAATTTTATGTCACACATGTTAACTCCTTTTTGGTTTTTTTATTTTCTATAACGAGAAGGAATTAGGTTAAAAATTGGTGTGAGGGATAGTGTAATGTTTTCTCAAATGAACAGCCCAATGGAATGAGAGATGGAGTGAAAACCCAAAGATCAATACTCAATTAGTTGTATTATGCTATGAATAATTACACGAACCAAATTAATCTCTTGAATACACCAAGGAGTTAAAAACCTTCTATTAAATCTTTCATATGAAGATGTCCACTCTCTTTCGGTGTATCTATAAATCTAATCACCATGGATTAATGGATCAATTTTATGGAAAATAAATTTTCCATTCTCTAGTGCTCAGAACATGAGAATATTATTATTTTTGTTTATCATTTAGAATGTAAGGTTGACCAATTGTGGAATCTAATTAAGAATATAAATAGGAAAGAAAAAATTGACTCAATGGAATGAAAATAATTTAATAAAGTGCTTTATACCATGTATTTTCTCTAAAAACTTTTCATGAATATGGAGATGGAATTCTTGGTGTTGAAAAAAAGATGATGAATCTATTCAGATATATGAATAAAACTTCATGAGTCTTGTAAGTCATTCCTCTAGTTTTATCTTAGATCTAGAAAGTAAGATTGATCATTTCTTCAAGAGATTAAAATATAGTTATCAAAAGGCTTTGGTTATAAAAGACTTTGGAATATATGAAGAGATTGTTTGATGTGTGATAAAGGTTGAGATATAATATGGGTTTTTTAGCACTCTAAAGGGGGAAAAGGAAGGTACAGTACAAAGGGATCACTAATGGTAAGCCACATGGGGTAAGAGATTTCAACACCCCACTTGCCAAAAGTATGGGAGAAAGAAACTAGTTAATTTACATAAAGGGTTTGGGATGTGTATTTAGTGTGTTAATGTTGTACACCAATCCTGAAACTATTGAGATAAAGTATAGAGGCAGGTTAACATAGTATAGTAGGGGAAGATCCCAACTAATGATCTACATTCACTCCAATGATTCAAGTGTAAGGAGTTAGTCCACTATATGAATCAATTCCCTAACTCTAGGGCTAATGAAAAAAATAAGTCCTAACAACCTCCAAGATATAGAAAAAAAGTAAAGTAATTAATGATCACTACCAGTGAGGTATATCATGTTAATGAAGTGATGAAAGGTACAGTTAATTTTTATTCTAGATCTATAATTTCATTATTTGATTCTGGTTTTTTTCCTTTTATATATCACAAAATGTTTTTAAGAACGTGAAATCGCCACCTAATTTAATTGATATCAAACTATCTATGAAAACACCTAGTGGAATAATGATTGTGTCTAAGAGTTAATAAAATTATCTGGTTGATATTTGTGGGAGGATACTTCCTATAGATCTAATTCATTTACCCAGTGTTGAATTTGATGTGATTTTGGATATGTATTTGAAGTCCCTATAAATATCCCATGTCAATTTTTGAGAGGAGATATCATTTCTTATGAAACATCCTATTCTAAATTATCAACATAAGGATCACTTCCCATTGGGATAAAATTCTATAATATGGGTTATAATACCCAATGGTGTTGTAATCATGACACAAATGATCAGGAAGCAATCCAACATTGATTATATTCCAATTATATAGGAATATACTGAAGTATTTCCAAATGAACTATTAGGTATTCCCCAAATTTTGAGGTTTAATTTTTAATAAAAATCATACCTAGATCAACACCTATCTCAGAGATTATTTATATAATATATTTTATTAAATTTAAGGAGTTAAATTAGAAACTACAAGAAAATTTGGAAATGAGTTTTATATGGCCCAAAAATTCACTATGGGGTGCACCAATCCTCTTTTTGAAAAATTAGTATTGGTTGATGACTCTTTGCATTGATTATCATGAGCATAACAAAATTAGAATCAGGAAAAAGTATCATTCACCCCATATCAATGATCTATTCAATCAAATCAAAGAAGCATAATACTTCTCAATGATTGACCTCCGATCTAGATATAATTGGTTAGGGGTTAAAAGGGAGTTTATTTACAACATAGATTTACATAAAAGGTATGAACACTATGAATTTGTATTGATTCCACTTGGAATAATTAATTCTCCTATTATCATCATGGATCTAATTAATAGAGATATTATAAACCACCTTTATCAATTATTGGTTGTATTTATAGATGATATTTTTATATACTCAAAAAGAAAGGAAAATAATTAATATCATTTGTTTATGCTCTTCATGGAATTAATAAAGAACAATTTATATGCCATATTAATAAAATGTGAATTATATCTATAAAAGGTCTCATTATTTGGTTATGAAATCATAAGAAAGGGCATATCAGTTGATTTCAAACAAATAAGTTATTCAGTAGTGGCCCAGACCGACCGCTATAACTAATATTTGTAGTTTCCTTGTGTTAGTAGGCTATTACAGATAATTTGTGAATAAATTATCATGGATATAATCCACTAACCATGTTTACATGGAAGGTATTAGAGTTCATTTAGATTTATTAATGTAAATAATGTTTTCAAGAACTAAAAAAGAGTTAGTTCATTTCTACGGTACTTGCATTACCATCAAATAAGGACATATTTATAATATATAGTGATGCATAGAAAAGGTTTTGGGTTGCATAATCATTCATAATGATAATTTAATTTCTTTGGGTTTATTCTAATTTATGTCTTGTGATAAAAATTACCCAACATGTGATTTAGTGCTAGATACTAAGATAATTGTATTAATGATTTGAAAGCATTATCTGTATAAAGAAACATATGATATATATTAATTAAAAGATATTGAAATATATATTTAAACTAAAGGAACTGAATATGTTTCAAATTGTATGGTTGTAATTGATAAAATATTATAACTTTTCAATACATTACCATATAGGGAAAGAAAATGTTGTGTCTAATGCTCTGAGTAGTAAATACCATGTTACACTATCTATGATAGAGATTGAAAAAGACTCAATACTCATTGATTTTAATAGGGTGATTTTGGAATTCATAATGGGGGGAGATAAATCCTATCTCTCTTAACTAACTACTCAACCTTCCATTCAAAATATATCAAATTATCCTAGAGAGAGTATGTGTAGTAAAATAAAAAGGTAGTGAATATTCTAGGGTTCATCTTTGATAAAGATGGAGTTATAAGGTTTGGAACCCGGATATGTGTCTTATCAATTATAAAATCAAAGAGGGGATTTTTGGATGATACAAATAGATCATATTTCTCTATAAATATAGGAATAAATGATATATATAAATACCTAAAAAACTTATGATGGGATGGTCTGAAAAGAGAAATTAAAAAATGTGTTTCTTAATGCTTGTTATGCCATCAAGTTTAGGATGAATGACAAAAGTCTAAGGGTATGTTGCAAAAATTACCCATTATAGTATAGAAATAAGAAATCATCACCATAAAATTCATTTTAGGACTCCCCAAAACTTGAAAAGGTTATAATTCTATTTTTTTTATAGATAATATCCAAACAAATTTAGTGTATTTTATTTTTATCAAAGAATATTTCTCCCTTGAAAAAACTTCCAAGATATACATAAAGAAATTCGTGTGGTTGTATGGAGTACTATTATCCATTTTATCGTTTCTAGATATAATTTTTACCTCAAGGTTATATATAAGTCTTCAAAAAAATAGATGTAGATATGAGCCTTATCATTTTATATCATCCTGAGATAGGTGGTTAGTTTTATAGGTCAATTAAAACATTGGAGGATATGCTAAGACATTGTTTGTTAGATTTACAACGATATTTGAATTGACACCTCTTTGTAGTAGATTTACCATATAAAAATTTTTTCCATTCTGATATTGAAATGGAACCATATGAGGCTCCATATAGGAAGAGATTTAGGACTCCAACATATTAGTATGAAGTTAGAGAGAAAGAGATGATAGGTCTTGACCTTGTCCAAGAATTTATGGAGAATATTCAAACCATTCGGTAGCATATGAAATTATAAAAAAGTAAATAGAAGATTTATGAATATAATCATCGGTGAGATATAGCGTTTGAAGTTGGTGATAAGGTTTCTCTTTAGATACCATCTTGAAAATGAATTTTTAGATTTAGAAAGAAAGGGAAGCTAAGATGTAGGCATATCAGTCCCTTTGAGATCCTTGATCATTCTAGGGATGTATATTATCATTTATTACTCCTTCTTAACATCTAAAAATTACATCATGTGCTCCATGTATCACATTTTAGGAATTATATATTTAACCCCTCAGATGTACTAAAATCTGAAGCCATACAACTAAAACATGATCTCTCATATAAAAACAACCATTATAAATTTTAAATCTAAGAGTTAAGGTTCAAAGAAACAAGAAAACATATTTTTTAAAAGTTAAATATAGAGAAACTAATTTTGAATAAGATACATGGGAACCTGATTATATAATTACTTTTATTATAGGAATAAATTATCACAGGATAATGGGTATAACATGCTAAATCCTACAAGGTCAGGGTCCTTTAATTTCACACTCCATAGTTAGGATTGTGTTAAGGAATGAGATAGACAGTGATTGTTTAACCTAATTAATAATCATAGGGTTAAACAATTTTGATTTTAGATATTTATTTGGTTCAAACCACACCAAGTCTCAACTTCTAAGGATTTAATCAATCATTGTTGGGTGATCTCTAATTATTAAAAAACAATAACCATAGCGTAGAGATCATAAAAGAATGAATGAGAAAGAGAATGAATAAAAGAGATAGATTGGAATTAAACTATAAGTCATTCGACATTACATTAAAGAGAAAAAAAGGAAAACAAAAAAGCATAAGGAAGACCTCTCTATAAAGAATGGATGGTCAGAACACTGCGAAAGCCTCCCAATAGTCGATCCTCTGTATATAATCCCATCTACCTTAAGGAAAAAACCAATATAAATAATCATGGAATTCATCCTTAGCCATCCCCAAGTCAAATATAGAAATAAATAGTGGTCTACATGTCCAAATAAATATTTATCGTCCAAGATAAAAGGAAAATCAATGTTTTTTTAGTTTTTTTGACACTTTCACATCATTTAAAGTTTACATGATGTGTAATTTATTTGCCTTGAAAGATTAACGGCATTCTACATGACATGCAGAATAAAAGTTTATGCATATATAAGATGTTGTTAAATCCTCCAGCAGAATCAAATTAGAAATTTATGTTCTCTTGAACCACCCTAACCACAATGACATTTTAAAGTGGATGTATGGGTCTATCCCATAGAGAGTAATCAACGTAGTTATGAATTTTGACCAAATTTCAGGTCATGAAAATTTCAGTTTGATATTATTAAATTAATGAAAAAAATATAATAATTAAAATGCATGAAGAATTTTAGAAAAGGTGGAAAAAGGAGGGAAAAGGTTCGATTTTAGGATTTATGTAAAAGGGTAATTATAAATATATCTTGGGATAGACCTATGTCTTAGGCTCGAAATAGGTTCAAATATCACTAATTGAATATAGTCTAACTTGGATCTTCTGAAGCTAAAAACTACTCATTGGTCTAAAGTAATTGACAACCTATGCGTAGTAATCTTGGCTTATAGAAAGAAAGTGTCACAGGATAATTATCATAGCCTTCTCAACTCTAACATGGTTAGGATCCTTAAATTTCACCCCCATAGTTAGGAGTTCATAAATGAATGAGATAGAAAATTTCTATGTAACCAAATTTCTATTCACAGGGTTACCCATTTTCAATTTTTGATATTTATTAGGTTTAATACACCCTTACTTTCAAACCCAAAAGATTTATCTGATCATCATTGGGTGGTATCCAATGATTAAAAAAAATAAAAGATAGGAAAGAGAACATAAAAGAAATAATGGGAAGTTGAATGAATAAAATATAGATATTGGAAGTAAACTAGAAGGAATTTAAAATTATATTAAGGAAAAAGGAAAATATTCAAGAATAAGGAAAACATTTCTATAAATAATGGTGGGTAAGAACCTTGTGGAAGTATCCCAATATTCAAGCCTCTATAAACTTATAATCTCATCTATCTCTTGGCACAAACCCTTATAAATAATAATGGAAGTCATCTATTAGTATCTCTGGGTCAAAGATAGAAATAAATAGCAGTCAATGGTTCAAAATAAAAATACATCATCCAAGATACGTTTAAAATAACTTTTTTTAGTATTTCCAACACTTTAAAGTTATTTAATGATTACATTATATGTATTTTTTGAGCCTAGAAAGATTTACAGAATTATGCAAAACATGCATAACTTTCTAGAAAATTTTAGGAACTGTCACATTGTAACACATATGTGTCACATAGTGACACATATGAACATCACTTAGGGAAACTATTATTATATTTAAAACCTATAAATGGTTCAAAATTTGTAAATTTTTTCATCGTGTAATGATTACATGACATGAAAAGTTTGTTTCCAGTTCCAAAAGATATTTTTTCTCTGTATCTTTAGTTTTATGCCTCCAGAACCTCATGTGACCATCCAACGTCAAGGGAAACCGTTATTCAAGGGATTTATTGGTCTATTTAGATTCAATATTAAAATAAAATTCATAGTATTTCTATTGTATCTATAATTCATGAAGCACCTTCATGAGAAGTACCTTTCTGTTCCTCAATTTTAATGTCTTCCCTAATATTTCTCCAAATGTCAGTCCTTCATAACAATAAACAATGCATCAATATTTTTCGGAAAACTAAACATTAATCAATTAATATTCAATGAATTAACATATAAAAACTCATAAATATGTATATATATATATATTATAGGTATCATCTTAAAGTGTTAATTATATTGGTAAGAAATAGTTACCGTAGTGAAATCTAAAATGGTAAAAATGAGTAAACTTATAAGTAAAGAGCCTAAAAAATGTAAAAAATGTTTTTTTAAATGTTGGAGTTTTTTATAAAACATATCTACTCTCTAATATAACATTTATAAATTTATTTAGCACTTTCCTAGAGATAATATTCCCATTATTGAAAAGTTTTTGTTATTTATAAAAATTCCATATCTTTTCACGTATAAAAGTGGAAGTCTTCTCCTCAATTACTATCACAAAAAAATCATAATATCATACCGAAATAAATAAATAATCATCCTAAAAAATATTATACACCTTAATTAGGTTATTTTAATCCCAAAATACAATCCCTTAGAGTTTTATTCCCTTTTACAAAGGCAATAATTCAAAAATTGTGGTATAAGTTCCTAATGTCTCATTCATGTTTTTTTCAATTTATTTATGTGTGTTTAATCATAATAAAATTTTATTTTAATATCATAAATGATAACATAATTAGAATTATTATGTTTTACTATTATTATAAGGGTAGTAATATCATTAACAATAATTCCCATTTTCCATCAAAAAATGAAAATGTGATCGTGTGTTGGGCAGACTACCACCCCCATTAATAAAAATGTATTGTTTTCATTAACTTAAAATGATAGATTGTATTAGTTTATTTTTTATGAGTATATTTGATTTATATAAGTAATATATAACATTAATATGGTTTTTTGGATAACACAAGATATAATTATCATTATAATGTAAACCACCAATATCAATAAATAACTCAAAACTAGCTCATGGTCATTTTCATTTCAAATAAACACAAATAAAACTCGCATGTAATGGAATTATGGAATTTTAAGATGTTATAAAACATAAATTATAGTAATTTTAATGGTTTTTGAATAATGGTTATTGGGAGAAAAAGAGATATCGGTACCACTTTTACAAACCTAGTTCAAAATGGTCAAGATTATTAACACCTGATGTTGAAAAAAGATTACAAAAATCTAATACATAAAGGTAATTATTATTAATGAGGAGAATAAATGGAATTATTTTTTAATAAGGTTCAAAAATAGTTAATAATAATGTTTAAATTTATGATTCTAGAGGTTAAATCACATCTTTGTAAATCATGGGTTATGATAGGAGACTTGGAAACTCAAAATCCTTTCTTCGAGTTACAAAATTTTTTATTTTAACTTTTTTCCAAGAATTTACATTTTAAATGATGTTCTCTTTTTATTTATTTGGAAAAAAATTTAAAATAAATCCAAATTTCATGAAAAAATTTACTTTTTATTTTTCTTAAAAACAAAGGATACTTTTTAAAAATAGACTCATAACTATGATTTTTACAATGATGAATACAAAATGTTTTCAAAAATATTTCTTCATGATTTTGTTTTTCATTATGCTCTATCTCTAATAGTGGTGTGTTTCATGTTTGACCCTATATTTTCTTTAATTAGTTTATTATTTTTGGTGATCAATTATTTATAATAACTTTTTTTGTTCACGATGATATTTTATAGCATTATGAAACCCATTTTATTTATGTGGGTTATTCATGAAATTTGAATGATATCCACTTTTATGTTTTGTTTAAAACACTATATTTCTATAGGTTCTTTATGAAAATTGAATGAATTCTATTTGTTTAATTTTTTAAAACCCATTTTATGTTCATGGATTCTTTATGATGTGAAAATTGAATGATTTTTAAGTGTCCCACATATGTATGGATAAGATATGGGTGTTCCATTATAAACCAGGGATGGTTGGATCTATTATAAACTAAGGATGGGTTGTTACATTATAAACCTAAGAGTGGTTGGTATGTTAGATCCCCCGATTTATTGGTTAAGAGTTTATATATCACAATATTGGTATTCATGAGTGCATTTTAGTTACTCTATGAATGGGTACTAATGGTGTGGATCATGAAAGTGATTTTTCCCTCTGCTAATGTTTGTTCCATAGTTAAAGGATATTATTCATTATTTTCTTAATCTCTTATAATTCAAGGTTTATGTTAAATTATTTTAATCCATGTTTTAGATATTATGTTTCCATGTTTATCTTTTGTATATGCATGTGTTTATGCCTTGTACTTTGAATCTTACTTGTGTTTTATAGTTATATATAATGTTTTCATGATATTTCTATTATTCCTGGGATTTTACATATTCTTATGAACTCACCCTTGATGAAATATTTATTTAACCATTATTGATCATTTGAACTCACCCCTTTATTATGTTTTCATTCCCCAGGTTATTAGGTTGAGTATTACTAATGATATATATAAAGGATGTCCTAGTATGATTCCATTAAGGATATGTTATCTCAAGTGTAATAAAATGAGATGATTTCGTAGCTTTTCTCTAAAGAAACTAAACCTTTTGGTCCTTATATATAGTTTATTATGAAATTTTAATATTTAAATCAAGTAAAATATGTAAAATAAAGGCATGTTTATCTTGGATATCCATAGTATTTTGGGTAACTTTCCAATTTTTAAAAAGTTATATGGGTCACACAATTAGGTCGGACTATTAGACAAGCCATGTGCTAACCAGGTAGTCGCTACTATCCCTTGAAAATGAAAGTGTACAACTACTCAGTAATAGTTGTACAATTAGAAAAATTGAACACAATCTATGAAACCGTATCTAGAAATAAATGCAACCTATCATATAGTTTTCTTTGAAATCTATAACAATTATAAAAACCAAGCCCAATCTAACTAGAACCAAAATATCTATATCACATGGTTACCATAGGGTTACTACTAACATTGTGTAGACTGTGTTCCTAGAATGCCTCTCCTGAAAATAAAAAATCCCAATCACCAACTTTAGAAAACCATTATAACCATAATAGAGATAAAAGAGGCCCAAAATAAAACATACATATGACTCAAATGGTGTCACAATTCTCCCCATTATGCCACTTATTATCCCTAAAAAACATATAATTCTAGACTTACATAGAACTAAGTCCATTAATGAATCATACGCACCTCATGCTCTCATGTCTCACGATAATCTTGTCCATACTACTATAGTAAATTGACCACAATAATTATTTTACCACAAAACACCTTATGCTGAAGTTATATAATCTAAACTGGTTTCTCAATGACTTAGGTGTTGGGATCAAGATCAAAATCTTTACATTCTATCATTTGAGAGGGTCTAGTTAATACCTCATCTATTGGGAAACATGAAACATGTCATGGATCTATGTCAATAGAGAGGATAATTTTTACCAATATTTTACCTTTATAAGATGTTTGAAAATATAAAAAGGTATAATAAACCTCGGTTATAGCTTATCCTATCTTCCCAAATGATGATTCCTCAAATGAGGCCAAACCCTGAGAAAAAAATGATCACCTTCCACAAACTTCATTGGGTGATGAAGATTATCCACATGAGATTTATGTTGGGTCTAAGATATCACTGACCACTTTCGGGTCAAATTCACCATCACTATCATTTCTTCGACATGAATTTGTCAAAATAAAGACCACTCACCAAAAATCTCCCAACATGAAGGATTTATTCATGGCCTCCCAAACAACAATTAAAATTTCTCCATTTTAATATAATCATAATAATTGTTTTTATTGGAGTGATCAATGAAGGGTTGATGGTATTTCCATGAACCATCGAAACCAAGAATGAATACCCAAATCATATCCCCAATAATTTAAATGGATCATGTAGCCTGTCTATATCTATGAAGGTGATATGTCATGTTTAACTCCAAATGGATACCCATCACCTCTTGTAAAAATTTTCGAAACTAATATGTGAATCATTGATATCTATCTGAAAAAAAAACCTAAGGAACTTCATAAAGATTTGTTATCTCTTGTATATATTGTTTCTTATGATCGTCCAACTTCATCATCTCCTTAATATGAAGGAAATGAGATGATTTTTTTATTCAATAAATGATCACCCAAATCGTATTTTTTCCCCTATTTTTTTTTGGTAAACCAACATCGAAGTCCAATGATATATCATCTCACTTCCATACTGTAGTGAGTAAAGGCTATAACAAACTTTTAGGTCTCTAGTGCTCTACCATAATCTTTTGTAAGGTAAGGAATCACAATATAAAGTCCGCAATCAATTGCATCATCCCCAACCATCAATATTGAAATGTCAAAAAATGATACATATCAGTAGTCCCAAGGTGTATGGACCACATAGAATAATTTTCACCATCAATTAACTCCTTCCATAGAGATATCAGAACAACTAATATTCATTTAAAACATAATACATCATGATAAGACCAAGAAAAGTCACTCTAGGATTCCCCACCATAAAGGATTTCACTAAAATTGTAAAAAATATTTTTTGTATCTTTTTCAAGAAAAATATGATCATAAAATGAAGAATAATATTTCACATAATTTAAGCACACTTTACCATCCTCTTCTTACACATCCAAGTACATCTTAGTGGGTAGACTCATCGGTAACCATTCTACTACTGATTACCTCAAGGCCTAAGTAGGTAAATTCTTGCTCAATGAATAGGTGACTGCATTAACTTTTCTAGTTGTATGTAGAATTTTAAAATAAAAATTACAAATATACTAAACCCAGTGTCTCTAATATAGTTTCAAATCCCTCTGGGTAAAAATATACTTCATAATATTAGGATTAGAATATAGAGTAAACCACTCTGAATATATAATACCACAATGTATTGAGAGCATGAGTCATCATATCAAATTTGATATGAGGGGTAGGATAATTATTACCTTGAGGAAATAGTTTTTTATAAATAAAGGGTTTTACATATTTTCCCTACATAATAACATATTGTAATATTGTACTTGAAGAATCACAAAAAAAATGTCATATCCCTAACTCAGTTATGAAAGAATACAAAATGGATATGGATTTAACCCCACCTTCATTTCTGAGAATGAACTTTTAAACTTATCATTACATTAAAACTTAACACCCATATAGGTGAACCCTATCATAAAAGATTAAATATTTGAGAAATCCTGAACAAAATTCCTGTAATAACCAACTAAACCCAAGAAACTCTAAATCTAAAATACATTGTTGGGTTTCTACCAAGAAATCACCTCTAGAATATTTTTAAGATTCACTAATATGCCCATCTTGGATATAAAATGTCCCAAAACTAAATTTTATTGACCTAAAACTAACATTTAGAAGTATCTCCATATAGATGATGTTAATTCAAAGTTCTGAGAACCATATCTCAATGACCCATGTGTTCTTCCTCTATTTTGGAATATACTAAATTATCATCCATAAAAACAACCTATAAAGTGTCTATTAACTGATGAAATATTTGTTTCATAAAATACATAAATACCAAAATATCATTATTAAGACCAGATAGTATAACCAAATACTCATAATGTCCATATTTTCTTTGGAATTTTGTCTTAGGAATATTCTTCTCTCACTTACTTATCTAATGGTGGCCCAATCACATATCAATATTAGAAAACCATTAAAATCCCATGATTTGATCAAATAGGTCATTAATCACTAGTAAAGGATACTTATTCTTATATTCACTATATTAATATTATAGAAATTGACACAAAGTATGAGTCTTCCATATTCCATCCTTCCAAGGAGAATCAGTGAAGTTCAAGGTGACACTCTTGTATGAACAAATTTTTTTCTCAAGATCCTGAAGGTTAACATTATGTTTCTTTAACTCAATAGGTTCCATATGATAATATGGAAAGGATATGGGACTTATCCTTTGGATCAATTTAATAGTAAACATGACCTAACTTTGGGGTGTTAACATATCACAAATAAAGGAAAGACTTTAAGGTACTCATTCATAATGGAAAGAATTATACCACTTAACCACTAATCGAAGAAATCAAGAAAAAACTTTTCCAATTGGAATGAGATTATTCCAACCTTAGGAACAACATTACTTGATATCAAATATCCAGGATCCCACTCACCTTGAATGACTTGAGAAACCTCATTTGGATATAGAAATTGAACTTAATTATGATGAAATTTCATATAGTCTTTAAAAAGAACAATCCAGTGAATTTCAATGATAATTTTAATGATATTAGGATCAAGAACTTAGAAAATCTCATAAAACCTCATGGTCAGTGATCACAACTCAACACTCAAAATAGTTAAAACCCAACTCTTTATTCCTACCCAATGGAGTGTAAATATCCATCATAAATGTAATAATTTTTTATCATAGTACCAAAATTTAAATCAACTTAGATAGTATAAAATAATGAGATGCACATGTGTCAAGAAAATATATCACTATAGAGGATAAAATAAACATCATACCTATCACAGAATCTGTCCCCACATCAGATTCCTCTAGTAAATACTAAAATAGATAAAGGAAACTTGAAATAATCCCATACCTATGTTTTTTTATTTCATGAGTATCCCCCTTAGCATAAGAATGGGATACACAACCTTTCACTAGATTTGACTAAGCATGAAATCCTCTAGTAAGGTTAGATTTAGCTCCAATTCACTAAGAAACTTTTCTAGAAAAATACTTAAAGAGACTATATTTTCCCAAATGATATAAAATCTTAGGTTCTTCCATACGGTCAGGTTTAGTATGCTAAGTTATTCCACACTAGAATAAACCCACCTTTTGTTGTCCCAAAGAATCCTTGATAATTGGTCTTGATATAAACTGATTTCCCTTTCTTCACTTCCTTTTCTGGAAAGATTACATACCCTGGATACCCCCTACTACAAAAAAAATCACCACTAATAAATTTATTCCCAGCTAAGTTTTCTCAATCCATATCTTCTTTATCAACTAATTCAAGAAAGGAATAATGGAATATGATAATAATAATCAATCATATATCAATATTTAATCCATTTTCAAACCGCCAAACTTTATGAAATCATTAGTGATAATCTTTAGAGATAGATGAGATAACTTGAATTAATGGGTAGCATAACCCATTAATGAATGATCTCATTAATCCAATATCACAAACATCAAATCCTTTTCTACACGTAACATCTCGGGATAGAACTATTGATTGAATACCTTCTTGAAAGTGGTCTAAGTGAGTTACTCAAGTAATTTATCATGCATGATAAAATCCCACAATTTCCATCCAAATACATCAAATATATAAGCGTAAAATCCAACATTGTAGTGTTATGGAGTCTTTAAAAATTTTAAAATATTTTATATTATCTCAATATATTCCCCGTGTACTTGGTTTTATTTATCCCCACATAATTTTGCCGGATTTTTTTTGTAAACTCTAAAGCATGATCCATTATCCAATTCTAATTTCCACTACCTTATTGATCCATGGATTGAATATTTTATATTAACATTTACACTAACATAGGGTTGAATGGAGGGTGTGCCTTTGGGACTTACCTACAATTCCTTCCCTTAAATTTTAATATATTCTTTTAGAAGTAATTTTCTATTAAACATAATAAATAATAAACTGTTAGATTAGTAATAAATCTCCAATTCAGAACATGAACTTAAAGAATCCCTATTAAATACCTTCAACATAAATGATTTAGGTCAATGAAAAAACCAACATAGAAATATGAAAATGTGAATCTAAAAAACCTAAAATCAAGCTCAAAGTCTTGAGGAAAAAAATCTCTTACCACCCATGGTAACTCGAGGTTAGATACAAAAGTGATATGGTGAGGCACCCTTCTACACTTACCACCTGAGCCCCGATGGTCCTAAATATTGTTTACCGACTACTCTAGAAAAAAACTTACTTTGATATTATTTCTTGATGAACCAACATAGGTTGACCTAACACATCACCCAATCTAGCCCACCACAAGGCCTTAATCATAGTCTCGATCACCATAGACACGAGATAAGCACCTAAGTATCAACACACATGACCATGGGAACAATTTCACCCAAAAATAACAACAAAAAATATCTCATGTATAACAATATAAAGATAATAAATTATAGTATGTCATGGAATAATACGTACATAACCATTAGAGATAATAAAAAATTCACACATCCAATCCTAGAAACAAACCAAAACCAAGAACAAATCTGAAACCAAGTGTCCATGTGACCATCCAACTACACCATCCCAACCAATCACAGAGATAAATTGAGCATGATAAGTCATTAAGAAACATGAAACCCTTCCCTTTACCTATATTCTTAAAAACTAATTCTTTATATACCCAAATGTATACACAGGGTCTAAGGAAAATGGAAACTATAATACTAGTATGAGTCTATACAATTTATGTCACCGTGAAATTGTTAATTATATATTTTTTAAAAATGATTCATAACGGATTTAATAATAAAAAAACTATCATAAAACATCCTTTGGTTTCCATTAAAAAAATTTAATATTAAAATAAACCAAGGATAAGAAAAATTGAATTAAATCTAAATATAGGTAAATAATCAAATCTATCCATGGTAACTCATGAAATAAAAAACAGATAAAAAAAGGATGAAACAATACCATCATGAATAAACTAAGAATAAATGGGATTTAGAATGTTGGAATACTAAATGAGTACATGTAAGGAAAACTATTTATACATAATGTTAATCCTAATAATAATGAGTCCTACCAAAATATATCGATATCCCAGTCAAAATCCCATATAGTCCCATACTAACCATAATTGTTTATATATACATAACCCAACATACCTAGGGATAAAATGTGATATATTTTGATAAAAACTCAATTAAATACTTCCTATAATTTAACAAAAACATGTCTATAAGAAATAATTACCATTTCCATTCTTGAAACCCCATTTAAATTCAAAACTATCTTTGAGTCATTTTATCAAACACAAGAAGTGTGCAAAACTATTTTTCAATAAATACCCCTTTAGACCCATTTTCTATGACAAAAAAGATTCAATTTCATAAATTCTTTCTCATATATATCAAATAACCCTTTTAACAAGTTAGACCAAAGGAAAAAATAATAATTATATGGTATGACATGAAAAAGAACCATTGTATAGAGACACCTTCCTTTCCAATGGTGGAAATATAGTCCCTCCAAAATGGTAATTGTAAATGAATATATATGATTCTAACAAGCCTCAATCTATAAGAAAAAATAATAATTCTCCAAATAAAACCGTATATTTGGATTTCAGGCCCAATTATGGTTTCAAAGAATCAAGGGGAAGAGCTATCAAGAGTAGATATATAGATAACGGGAGGAATTGATGGTAGATTATCACATACCTAAAAGAGATCCACTGAAATCAATTAATAATCACAAATAGACTAAAATGATAATGTATTAGAGAATCATAGAAAGGTTGGGGTAATCTAATGAGAATTTAGGGTGAGATTTGGGTTATAATAACCAAGGGTATCTGGGTTCTTTTCTAATTTTAAGAAACTATATTGGTTACATAGTTAAGCTGCATGGTTAGATAAACCATGCACCAATTGTGTGGTCAGTGTTGTCCATTGAAAAAAAAAAGTAAAAAAATACCTAGGAAAAACTACACAATTATAAAAATCAAATAAAATATGTGAAACTACCACTGGACCTAAACCCAACCCCTTACATTGTTTCCCAAGAATTCTCACATAGTTAGGAAAACCATGCTCAGACTATGAAAAATACCACTAGAACAAATAGATATGTATCACATGGTTTCTTCTAACCATGATCAGACCATGCACATGGAATGTTTTGTAAAAACCATAACTCTGGTGCCATAGAGCTAGTGGACTTTTTATTAAATTGGATCATAGATAAAAATACAAAGGATGCAATAGTTTTGTACCCTCAAGAAACTAGATATATAAATGAGTATCACATTACATTGGAAAATAAAAATATATATTATTAATCCATGAAAAAATTATTATTATCCTTGAAATCCATTGGGAATATTTATTTATCTTTATATTTTCCTATATAAAAGAAAAAAATATATAAATGGGAGAGCCTAGATTCATAGTAAGGGGGTAACATACAGAAAAAGTCGGTATAACTAAAACATTATGGCATGGATAAATAAAGTGAGTTATGACATATCAAATGAAATAGAGAGAATAAGAAATCCATGTACAACATAACAATGAATATATTCTAGGATACCAATAACTAAACATGTAGTGAAGGGAGGCATTAATAAATAAACTGATTTATCTTATATCAAATGAAACTAAGATCATAAATAAATCCATGGAAAAAAACAATTAATAGATTGAAAGATGTTAATAAATGATCATATAGATATGGGAATGCATAATGTTATAAATCTTAAATATGTCTCTAGGTCCTTGTGCCGATAAATTATAATCATGCTATCGATCCCATGTTCCACAGATTCTTACATATAGGGTAAGGAAGATCTCATTTCCAAATCTTAATTTTCCCATGAGTCCTACTAGTGAACTGAGGAGATATATAATTCCAGGTCCCACCCATCACATAAATGTCCAATTGATTTCATCACATTAATAATACTACATGCAATAATGTTCAGGGAATGAACAACAAAAATAATAAGCATAATTTTTCAATGAGGTGTATCTTATAATATTTTCCCATGTAAATGAAAAAAATATATGGTATGACAATATTTTCCTCGATAAAAGAATAAATGAGTATATCTAGTGGAAATCCATTAAAGAATAACTAGGGATTTCATAATGCATAAGTAAACACCCCTAAGAGGTGAAGGATATCAGATTGTAGTCATTCGTTGTTCATAAGGACTGAGATTTCAAGTAGCCAAATAAATGAAATTACAAAGGTAGGAGACCAATTCAATGATAGATAAATCCTTCATAATGGTTTTTATATAGCATTTAGATCATACAAAAATATCCCACATGAGTTTCAAATTAGGTTCCAAGTAAAGACTCATTCACCATGCACTAAGATAATGACCGATATATACCTAAACAACTCTTTTAAGGGTTATAAACCCTAGATACATCTAATCAAAAAATACTTCCACTTCTAGTATAAATATAGGTATTTAATTTCCAAGTAAAACCATACACATTTTTCTAAAAAAAATAGGATTATTTTTTGAATATGAGAACATTTAAACATTATAACATCTTAGGAAATGGTTATAATGAGAGAGAATACATAAAATAAAATTTAAAAAAATATAAAATAGAAGATAATAACATGGAATAAAAATCATGGTAGTATATGCAAAATGAAGTTAAAAATACAATAAACCAGAAGTAATTAACTTTGAAATGAAATAAGAGGATTGGGTTAGTAATGGATTAGAAAGTGGATATAAAGAAATGGAATAAATAAAATCACATTAAAAAAATATTAAATGGAAGAAAATATCTTAGAATAACAAGAATATAAGTATATAAAAAGTAATTTGAAAATGAAATACAATAAAATTAAAGAACTTTAAAAGTAAATAGGAGGATTGTGGAACCTTACTTCTCTTGTGCATCTTAGCATAGAGCTGAACCATATAACTAAAACAACTTTGAGATTTAATAGGAAGAAATGATAGAGACTCATTATGAGAAATATGTTTATATAAATTCAAATTTTGGTGTGGGAGAATGGTAATAGGGGTGGGTATTTATTCTTGAGGAGTGTTTTTAATGGTTTAAATAATGATTATTTTATCATTAAGGCCAACCAATTTTTGGGGGCATTAATTTCAACAAATTAAGATGATAATTAATGTTGGAATTTTTTTTCAAGGAAATTAAAATCCTTAACCACTCATTTAAAGTTTCCATTTTTAGTTTCCTTATGTCATTACCTTTTAATTTTAACCTTTAACGTTATCTTACCATTATTTTTTAACTCTTGTTTATCACGGTAATTTTTTTGTTACTAAAAATTAAATTAACCTTATTACATAATTTGGACCTTCTAATTCCAAATTTATAATCCATTTTAATTTATTCAGTTTAATAAATATAGAGAAATGTATTCTAAGATGTTACATGTATAACACATAAAAATAAATTTTTTACAAATGATAAACCCATGGTTCTAAAAGGCTAAGCATGTGTTTCTAAAAGTAATAAATTATCAATTATGATATTCCTTAAATAGATTTTTGAATAAGAAAATTTATTAATAAATTTTATGTCAATATCATATCAATATTACACTATAAAATTTATGATATTTGCAAAAAATATTATTATCAATTTTTACCCTAAAAACAAAAAATTTAGAAAATTACCAAAAATTCATCCTAAGTTAATTTTGATGTGTTGAGTCCAAAAAAAAATTTATAAATTTCATTAAAATATTACTATATATATATGATGATTTTATCACTTATATAAAAATTCTGATTTATTGAAAATTAATCGTTCTCATGACATGATAAACTTTCAGACCTCTATAAAAGTTACTAAGGATTTCATTAAATTATATCATCATTTAAAAGTGTTTTATATGATGATATTATAAAAATAAATTTTATATAGAACTTATAAATTTATCAAAAAACTTATTTTAATGAAATTTATATTTATTTATACAAGAATACAATTTATGTTTTTAAATATAATCCCATCAATCACTTTATTATACCTACATAACCAATAAGAGTAATAATGACCAATTGACTTATTAACAAATGATCATAATGCCTATCGTCAATATTGGATTACAATCATAAATTGGAATGGCCATATGTTCATATAATTACCCCATAATTATCACTTCATCACTCACTACTTCACTTATAAATTTTCTTACACATAATTTTATAAGGGATATTATTTTCTTAACACTTCACTTTATTTTTATAGTTACTATAGAAGGAGTGAACCTTATGGAGGAATTATAACTTATGGTGTTCATGATAATGAATTTTCTATTCTTATATATTTATATTACTTTACTATTACTGGTTTTAATAGTCCATAATAGCACATGATGTGAAAAGTTCTCATTAAATGTATTAGTCTATCTAGGTGTCTAGTTATTTTAATAGTTGGTGTTTTATTGGATATGATAATTCAGTAAATGTATTGTCACAATCAATGAAATAAATAATTATTGAATTTTTATTATGAAATGTGATACATAACCTTTTAAAAGGATAATTTTAAATTAATAAAAAAAAATATACATAATAATATAAAAATAAAAACATTTCATAATTAAATGAACTATAATGTGAATCAAAAATGAATAATAACATATTATTTACATTAAATAAATTTTTTTATCATGTTTCACATAAAATGTCATATGACAGTACCTCCAATGGTTCTACATTATAATTTAAAGATAATGAAAACATGAATAACATTTTTTAGCCATTAAATTATAATGAATTAATTTACAATAGTATATAAAAATAAATTTATTTGTAAAAGGAATGTAGTTATCAAATATAAAAATATATTTGTAAAAAATATTATAAAATAAACTTAATATGTGTGTGTGTGTAATTGATGGAAGTAGGGAAGCATGTAGGCTAGAAGAAGGTGGTGTTCCATTTTAACCCTTTAGACATAGGTTTGAGCCTAGTGACCATGTTGAACATGTTAAGTTGTTTCTTAACCTACAAGCTTCACTTTTTATAAAAAAAATAATAAATATGTTTCCATTTTTCTTAAAAAAATATATAAATGAATAACTTATGTGATAAGACTTTGGTTTACTACATAAAATAAATTTATTTATCATTTATATTTATATTTTGAAAGAAAATTTATAAAAAACATTTCAAATATAGGATGTTACATTATACGCACCTTAAATAAATTTCGACCTCATAATTTCACTTACTAATAAACACATAACAAACCAAAATTTTCCCTCAATTTTTTTCTATAGAAAGTAAATATTATAAATTCCTTAGAGATGTTAATACTATGAGGACATTCTAGTTATACATAACCTAGTTATCTTAAGAAATAATATATTTCTAACATCTCATACCCAAATGCCACTCAACAATTCCCTGAGCCCGTTTAGTCACACGGCCTCAAACGTGCATCTCCCCAAACACTAGAGGATATAGACTAGAAGCGAGGTCCTAGGTGTGTCAATGGGGAGACTATTCCCTCATCACCAGAGTATAACACAGTGAAATATCAATAAAATAAAAGTAGTATAAGTAGTAAATCATACATAACCTCGATGAATAGCAGGAATAGATAACAATGAAATTAGGTATCTAATACATAATAGTGATCTTGTAATGTATCTACAAAGCATAAAAAATAGGAACAAAGTAGTAAAGTACAATAAACATCCCAAATAATAAAAATACCAAAAAAAATTATCTCCAAATAACATCATGAGCCTCAACTCGGCCATGTTCTACCCTTCTCCTAAGTATGGTAAAAGTCAAGAATCTTACTATGGGAACTTTCCCCGACCCCTACCTACATCCAAATTGTCTTTTAAGGTACCAAACAGAGGCCCAAATAGGGAATGAGATACAATACCAGTAGGTAACCACCCAAAGGTTTATATATTTCCAAGGTATTCAATATAATAAGATAAATAGTGTGAAAGTGAGTAGGCAAGTAATATGAAAATAAAGTGCCCATGGAATAGCTGTAATAAGAATGTGATACCACATACCCATACATGGCTCCCTAAAAAACAAGTTCTAGCTCCTATATTAAGGTATCTATAATAAACATGAATAATCAACATGCCCCCACTATACATACACACATATCAAGTCAACCATGACCTTGTCATATAACCAGAAGAGTTAGAACATCCACATCCAAGCTATATAATCGAGTGTATCACATTTCCATGGTCGTTCCATATAATCAAAGTGTCAAAAAATGAAGGGCCAAATACAAGTTGTAGAATAGCAATAAATACTCATCAATTCCTAAGATAATATCTATAGAAACTTGGTTAGGAGCTACTTTGAGTCCTAGAATCATGTCAACCAAATATGTCCTACGTGATTCCAAGAAATCCGGATCCAAGGGGTGGAAAGGACCATGACATCCCATGGAATTAATACCCAAAGAGAATACTGTATCCAAGGATTCCACTACCATGTTAAAGACCCATGGTAGAAACTTCCATAGAATCTATAAAATAATTTGATCCTTAATCAATTCAAAAGAAACCAATTACAGTCGATGAGTATACCAAATCATTAACCACACTTGAAATTCTAGGAAACCAATGAGAATACCCACTCATTTAACCAATTCCATTAATCTATTAAACTAATTCAAGCATTTCATAAAATGTTAACATAAGGTGAGGAGGCAGTACATCTCTTAACTAAGAAATTTAACTTTATTTAAGCATAATTGGGATTCCTTTAACTATGAAATATCTAATTACACCCCTTGGGTGGTTTAACCGAGTCAATGACAATGGAAATTACATGGAACACCCCATGTATGGATTTTTTTGCTGAAAAAACATCAAAATAATCAAAAATAAACTTAAGGGAATCCCAAACAGGTCCAATTCCATTTAATTCAATTTATTATTTAAATTTTGTGGTCGTGCCAAAAATTCTAGTAGAATGCACAATGGAATCTAGGTCAATAAATCACCAAAACCAACAAGAAAACTACAAACCACCTACCATATCTTAGTATTATAGTGCTCATCCAGTATCAACTCCTGATTGGATTTAGATTCAAAGAAAAATAAATAATGTATAATAACATGAAATTAGGGCATTTTATCATGCACCTAAATAGTGAAGTTGATATCCATAAAAATAAATAATGGCTAAAAAATAATCTAGTACTAATATATGGAGACCAAATGAGATGAGAGGTGATTGAATCAGACACCAGAGGGAGGAGTTACATCAAATCCAAGAATAGTCACTGATGATATCTTCTAAGGGTTTGAGTCGTTTTCTGTTGAAGAAATGAGAATTTAGGTTAAAATTAAATTTTAATTTAATTTAAAATTATATAATTACCCAAAAAAGAGGTTTCTTGGTTTTAGCACATGTTTTGAAAAATTTTGCACCAACCTTACATGGTTAGTTGTAGGGAAGGGGACCTCATATGGTTTCCTCACATAGTTTGAAAAACCATGGAGAAACCATGAAAAACTACTTTGTTAAAATTATAGAGGTTTCCACAGGTCCATGAAACCCAAATTTCATTGTTTATCCTAACAATGCAGCCTCCTCCTTCTATCTCAAATGCCTCATAGGGTTTATCAGACTATGCGGCCTAACCTACACACTATGAACTAATCATGTGCTGGGAATTTTTTACCAAAAAACGTAAGTTCTGGGCTCTAAAAAAGCCTTGAACAGCCTCGATACACCTGTGATCTTAAAGGGAATTCATATTAGGCCATATTTAAACATTCAAACTCAGAAATAAGGTATTTCTACCTCATACCAAAACCCAAGTTCTTACAAACTTCTCCCCTTAAATCAATTCATCCCTAAATTTCCCTTCCTATGGTTGTTAAGATTCGTCTAAGAACAACTTCGGCCATTGAGCATGTACGTCATCCTCCCACTCCTAAGTCTCTTCATGTAAACGTTCATGCTACTGTAAAACCCATATTTAAGGAACTGACTCACCTCAGAGAACCTTCATGCTCAGAACCACAATTAGTTTTAAAAAAAATAATGTATAGGATCTTGGCATAAATATATGGAAAGCCTACAAAATTATGAAGAAAAGAAATGTACATTTATCTTTTTAAATATAAGAAAAAAGATCATTATGGATAATGTTAGAAGTAATGCAGTCCTCTATGTTCACTACCTTGTTTTCAAGGGAATCAATAATAAGGTTGGAATCACAATATACATGTGTGATAATGTAGTCCATTGATGATAATTTATCAAGTCACTTGGTACATATTACTGTTAGCTTCCATGAAAGAAGGATCTATCTAGTTAAAATATTCTTCATGATGGTGGGGGAGTTACACTCAAACCATATATTGTTCCAATTTTTTTGTTTAGCCAAGCAAACAACAGAAATCAGTCCAACTAACTCTGCTTAAAATTCATTAGAATATCCACAAGGACCATGTTGGCGTTCAATAACATCTACATTGTGGTTCTAAAAGACCGTACCAAAACCATCTTGTCTGGGGTTTCCCCTCTAGGCCCCTTCAGTGTTACATTTGAGCCAACCATAAAACGGGGGAAGCTATAAAACATCAAAATTTCCAAGTATAAGGGAGTAATTACTAGTAACCATTAGATGCCTCAAAAATATAAGGTCTTACATAGAGTTGTTGGTGGTTTAAATTCTGTTCATTATCATTTTGAGCATCAACCGTGACATTGTCCAGGGAGGATTGGGAGTTGAATATGTATTTCTCATAGATGGACATGTTCATTCCCCTCCAAATGACATAAATCAACTCCACAAATGCCACCCTAAAGATATTTTTAATTTATTTATACACCTGTAGATTTAGTAAAGAATGTAGAAATTCCTTAAGCAAGTCTGCTTATGGTGGATGCATCTCAAAGATGGAAAATACAACTTTCTATAAAGTAGATGCTATTTTAAATCATAATAACAGATGGTCCATGTCCTTATGATGTTGATATAAGAGAACACATCTTGAGAAAATAAAGATTCACACACATTGATGGTTTACATCAACAGGAACATCATTTAATTAGAGACTCCAAATCATATAGAACCTGGATAAGAATAACCTTATTGTTTTTGAAATTAGTATTCCATTTGTGAGGTCCCTAAAACATATGTTTGTAGAAATATTTGGATTCAAGGTGCCCATTAGAGGCCGGTTCCCAAATCCACATGTCCTCCTGGTCTAAAAGTTTTTAGCTGGAGATAGCCATGTTGATGACATCGGGTAAAGAATCTAAGTAGACCATTGGATCTTTCATTGAGATATCATAGTCAATATCATGATCAATAGAACCAAGCAGGTCTGTATGAGGAACTCCAGACCAGTCATCTTTTCAGAACATGAGCAATGATTTGGCACTAACCATCCAATGTGAGTGAAAACTTATTTTCTGAAAAAAATCTTTTATACCAAGATATATCTAGGACTCCATATATCTGGTGTTTCCTACAATAAATCAAGAAAGGAACCAGGATATAATAAATCCCAAGGATTTTTTTTTCCTTTTTTATCATCCTCTAAATGAATTTATCTTAAAGGGGCTGGTTTAAAAGAGCTATATTTTAATTCTAATTCCCCCCAGAAGCAAAGGGCATACAACATTTCTTCCAAGAGACGGTGACAATTTTCCTATCAAGAATGTTTCCACTAAAAATGTTGTTTCTTGTTAAGGTGTTGATGGATTTGATAATCGAGTCCGACCAGAATTAGACCATAAAATAATTACCACCGTAAATACAATCACATGTTTGACCAGGCAAGCTCTTCCTTCCATTAAGAGGGATTTACCATTCCAAGATGGAAGGGTTCTTCTAACCTGGATGAATTCATTTGTGAAGTGGGATAAATAAGACCTTCCTTGGAACATGGGAACACCAATATAAATGAAAGGAAATGAACCTTCCCTTATTCCCATATCATCCATCATATTTATTTTTTTAGTGGTTGAGATATTCTTTCCAAATTAAATGAATGACATGTTCAACTTATTTCCTAGCCTCAGGCCCTCTCATAGTGAAAAAGAGTTTTCTTGATGCATCTCATATTTCTCCTCACACCCTAGGTAAAGATAATAATATCACCAGGAAAAAAAGAGATGAGAGGGAGAAAAGATACCTCTTTCCACCTTGATGGATTTCAATTCACTATTTTCACCATATGAAGAAATATTCTGCTTAGATAATATTCTATGATTGAAAAAATGATAGTAGAGAGGGGGTCCCCTTGTCTCACCCCCTATTGAGTATTTGAAAAAGCCTTTTGGGGAGCCATTAATAAATTCAGAGATATGGGTGGACCCAAGCAGGGCTTTGATATAATAAATGACTCTTGTGTTGAAGCCAAAACTTGAAAGAACATTACAAATGAAACTCTAGTCTATTGTGTCAAAGGAATTTTTGATAGTTTGTTTGAGCACAATGTTTCCTCATCTATTGGGATTCCTAAGTAGGTTCACATGCTCTGAGGAAGTTAACAGACAATCCTGGATATTCCTTCCTTTAATGAAACCAAAGTGGTTTAGGAACTGATTATATTCAATATTTGATCAGTTCTGTTGGCAAGAATTTTTATAAGGAATTTATGAATTTTTTTGGCAAGAGAAACTAGTCGGAATTGGATAATGTAACTTTCATTCTTTACTTTTGGTATGAGGGAAATAAATTGAGTATTAAAACCTTGGGTGAATTATCTTACCTTGAATAAATGTTTAACAAATTTCCAAACATCAGCCCCTATAATCTATCAATAATGTTGAAAGAAGTGATTGGTGAAACCATCTGTCCCAAATGAGTTTTGTTTGTTAAAGCCAAAGATAGATTCTCTTATTTCAAAATTCTAGGGAGTAGAAGTTAGAAGCATATTATCTTCCTCCATAACCATATTAGTAATGATTCCTTCCTAGAAATCCTCATTCCTTAGTGGGCTATTAATTATATTCTCATAAAAATAGACAATGTGTAATTAAAGGGCTTGTCTATCATTCAGAATTTGGTCACCATATTTGAGGAGAGAGGTAGGTTTTTTGACCTTTCATTAGATTTGGATAGAATGTAAGAACTTGGTGTTCCTATATCCATCATTAATACATCATACTTTAAAGATATCCTTTTGAATATTGTATTTATTCTTAATGATATTTTGATGTTTGGAAGACATCTATGCTTCTTGTCTTATTTTTCTAGGGAAGTTGTTCTTAGTGATTTATTCTTGGAGAGAGTGAAGCGAACACTTAAGGGCCTCAATTACTTCATCAAGGTGGATAAATCTTTTCCTTATCCACTACATCATTTTGGACTTAATAGTATTTAACTTGGATATGTAGACAAGTCTATTATCATTGCACTCAGATGTGAACTAGTTATCTTGAACAATTCGATTGCATTTAGGGATGGTAGTCCAATAATTATTGAACCTAAATGGGAGGGGATACCTCTTATAATTTCCATGAAAATTAAATAAGATGGGATGATGTTCTGAGTTGTGTTTTTTCAAGGTGACTTAAGAAATGAGTCTCTAATATGAAAGAGAAGCGTCATTAACAAATTATTTATCAATTTTGTTGGCTATTTCACTATTAAGATTCCTTCAATACCAGGTAAACCCCTTCTTTAAAAATTTTGGGATTTTCCGGATTGTTGTGGGACAGTAACCAGAGCCTATCATGGTTATATGAAGTCAGAAGTTTCCCCAAAAGCTGATATCCACTATGAATAATGGGAGAGTCATTCTTGGAGATACTTTTATTTTGATCAGTTTCTCAAATTATGTTAGTGTTATATTTACTTGAAATCAAACATAAGGAATATTCAGTGCTAGGATTTTCCATTCTCTAGTAGTTCCAGAATAGGGTCCTCATTTTGATCTTGTCTTGGGGGTTTTGTCCCCATTTTATTTAATATCCACCTTTTTGTTTCTATTTGATTTAATGGTTGACCCATATGCCTTGATGTCTAGAGAAGACGTAGACCCTTTAGTATTAGAATAATTAGCCAAATTCTTAGTGCCTATGTCTTTATCCTTTTTCAAATTTAAAGTAGTTTTTCCACCTAATGAGGTGTCAATATTCTACTTAGTAGGCAGTGAGTTAGAAACCTATTTATTGGATAGAATCCATTGGGAAACAACTGATCAAGGAAGATCTAACTGGATTTCTGCATGATGGTTAAGAGAGAAGAGATCAAATAGAAAATCCTCAGTTTGAAATGAATATACCAAGGCAAAAATATCTAATGATAAACATTGAGGATGGTCATTGAAATTATGTTTAGCGTTACACTGAATATCATCCATAGTGGGTGAATGACATAAGTATTTTTAGTTGGTTGAGGTGGTACATTTTTTCCTCCTCTTCGACTAATACTGTCCATGGGGAACTTGTGCAAGTTGTCTTATCCCATTTTACACCTTTCATATGTTCAGACAACTCATTACTATCTTTTTCCACTAGAAAGATCATGATTCCTTTTTCACATCCTTCTATGTTGTGGTGATAGGGGCTAGTTTAACCAACTTATGAACCAATCTATATTTGTCAATTTCATGCCCTACCATTTCTCAGTGTTCACAGTACTTAGTACAGTTCTCCAATTCCAATATGATCTCAATTTTATGGTCATTTGCAATTAGGGATAATTGATCTGGAAGAGGTGAACCCATGTTGATTTCAATAAGCACTTTTTTATAAAAACTGATATCTCCATTGGGAGTGTGTTGGTAAATTTTAAATGGAGTTACAAATCTAGTGGCCAGTTCATTAAGGATTTTAGGGTGCCAGTAGACCCAAGGGATCCCATGGATTCTTTTCCACACCTAGGAATTTGAGAGACTTTGATTGAAGGGGTTAAAATTAGCATCCTAATTAGACATATGAAAATTTATAGGTTTCAGATTGAGATTCCTAGTGCACAATGCCACATTAATATCAGCATGCCTCTCTATAATGATATGGAAGTATCCCTTCTTGATCGGTATTATTCTCTTTTTATTGGTGTTCTAGCAATGGGAAATTATTTTCTTGAGATTTTCATAACACCATGGAATGATGCCTTTCTCATAAGCTATATACCCGAGTAACTAGATTATAGAGGTTCATCCTTTGCTTGATCACATCCGAATCAAAAAACACTATGATTGATCCACCCTCCAAATGCTTAATTATGGGAGCTTTGTTGGGATCACTTAAATAACACGCAAATCTAACAAGAGATTTTTCAAATGAGATACCTCTGAATTCTATATTGAGTGTTTTGTTTTCTATGTAGATCACTTTTTGAGGAGCTTTGAAGTCCTTTTACTAGTCTTAATTGAACAAATCCATGGATCTACAAATATTTTATTAGAAATGTTGGTGCCCGTTTTAGATTCGAAGGAGTAGATCTCTCGTGCTTTCCATCATGGATCATATGATCCACAATTCATATAGGATGCTCCTAGAAGGATGAATCTACCTATATCTCAACCTCCTCGGGCTAAAAATCATTATATGGGTCTAAGTGATAGTGGTGTGGATGAGATACATGGAAGATGTAATTAATGGATCGGTACCTATGAGGTAACTGAAATCGATATGTTTTCATCCTAGATCTACCCATAATATCGAACTGCCTGACATATTGGTCTGAAGGTTTACCTTAGTTCTTGATTCCCATATGTCCCAACCTCGATGAAACACAAAAAAAGACCCAATCCCCAACCTATAACTCTAGTGGTTCTCTATAGAAATCAGAATAAGATTTCTGTCGAGACTGTTCAGTAGTAATCTATTTTTGAATCAACTAGACCTACTCAGAAGTGTCCTACATGAGATGTTGTCCCAATAAATCTATCTCACCTACCTCTATCTAGAATAGGGTTTATCATTATGGATTACCATAAAAATCCTCATATGTTTCAATCTCTATCATCACCTGGTAGATATTATTGTATATGAACACAAACAGAGGTATATGCCTCTCCCAGGGGCCCCCAAAATATATGATGCATACTCACAGCATGTCCTCAAGCACCTGTATCATATTCTCTAATTGGAAACCAGTCTGGGGGTGGTATGTTATGCTCATAATCACCTGTGTTCCCAGCACCCTCTACAAACTCTACTATAAATGAGACAAAGAGAAGGCATCCCTATCTAAAATAATAGTGTGTGGGACCCAAATAATTTATAATATCTCATAGTTATACAACCTCCCAATATCATCCACACTAAAGTTCACCTTGATTGAAAATAAATGAGAAACCTTCATGAGCCTATCAACAAAAACTCACCGAGCATCATTACCTTGATCTGGCCTTGGTAAAACTTTCAAAAAATCCATTATGATGCCATATCATTTATGCTACGGAAAAGATAATTGTTTTAAAGGTCCACCTATTCATGGATTTTCTTCCTTCACCTACCAACTGGTGAAACACCTCGTAAAAAAACCATCTACCTCCCGCTTCATACTCGGTAACTAGTACTAACAGTGTAAGTGACAGTACATCTTTGGGACTCCAGGATGCACTTCCTAAGATGAGGCATGAAACTCCCAAATAAAATCCTCACATATTTCCATTAGAACAAAAACACAACCATGGATACATAGAATATCATCCTCACATATGGTCTAATTGGGAGGTGGGTCCTCACCTTCCACACTCTCTCATAAAACTAGGCCCTCTGAATCGGATAGCTTCATCATCCTCACTCTATCCAGTAGGGTAGAGGTCACAGATAAGGATAATATAAAATTATGCCTCTAAATATCCTGCACCTCCAATTGAATCCAATAGAATAAATCCATAAGCTTCCAATCACTGCTGGACTATGGTACTAATTGCATATTATTCCACTTGCTCAGTACATCGGCCACTTCATTGCCTTTTCCAATAATATAGGAAAGTTCAAAGTCAAAATACTTTACGTACTCGACCCGTCTTCACTATCTCAGATTCAAATCACACTATCTAAATATTTACTAGAGGATTTTATGGTATGTGTACACCAAAAAATTCTATCCCAATAAGTAATGTATCCAATAGCGTAGAGCATAAACAACTACAGCTAACTCAAGATCATGTGTTGGGTAATTCCCCACATGTGGCCAGAATTTCTAAGACTTGTATGACATGACTCTATCCCCCTGCATTAGCACTGCTCCATACCTTATATTTGATGCATCACGATACATAGGGTATCTCCATCCCAATTTTCGAAGTATCAGGATAGGTTCTGAAGTCAATCTCCCTTTCAACTTCTGAAAATTTGTCTCACAGGTATCGGACTATACAAACTTAATTCCCTTCTTAATCAAGAACATAAACGGCACTAATAAGAGTGAAAAGTCTAGTATGAAATGATTCTAATATATATTTATCCCCAAAAAACCTTATATCACAAATACATTCTTTCGTTTTGACCAGAAACTACATCTATCACCTACTTTTAGTAAAATGGTATTCCTGTCTCTGAGATAATGTGACCCATGAAGTGAATTTGATCCATCCATATGAGTCACTTTGTGATCTTAGCATAAAACTTATTCTCTCTCAGTGTATCCAAAATGATCCCAAAATTTTTGGTAGGGTCATGTTGATTGTGATAATACACCAAGATATCATCCATGAAAAACACCACAAACGAATCCATATAAGGATGGAAGACACAGTTCACGAGTTCCATGAAAATTGTTGGAAAATTCGTGAGACTGAATGACATAACCAGATACTCATATAGACTATAATTTCTATATAATGATATATAAGGTATTTCTAACTATCGAACACGTACTTCGTGATATCCTGACCTTAAATAAATTTTTTATAACACCCATGCTCCTCAAATATAATCAAAAACATCATATATCCATGACATAATATTCTAATTCATAACCATTAGCTGGTTCAATTTCTAATAATCCATGCATTGCCTAAGGGTACCATCCACATTTTTTGAAAAAAAGACCAAACAACCCCATGGAGAAGTAATAGGTTGGATAAATCCCTTTTCCAAAAAATCCTCTATCAGCCTCTTAAGCTCTTCTAACTCTTTCATATTTATCCTGTGAGGAATGGATACCGGTGCTGCTCCTGGAACTAGTTCCATAGAGAAATCAACCTCTATATAGAGAGGTAAACCCAAAAATTTATCTAGTAAAATATCCCTGAAATGATCAACCACTAGAGTAAATTCCATATGACATTCTCTCTAATCATCAGGGAAAAACTATCAATATGGGCTGTCATCCTTCCCAACCCATGATGTTATGGACCAACTCGGCTTGCCTAGACATCCCATTCACCCTTGTGGGTATGAAATGTACCCTTTAGTGATGTCAAAGTCACCCTATAGTTATAGTATTCAATGTAATCTCGATAATATACTAGAAAGTACATCCCAATAATGACATTAAACCCCATCATCTCGATGACATAAATATTATAGATAAAGTGGCATGCACCAACATCAAGGGGGAACTCCCTAAACAGGCATACATCCTCCAATATAATCCCCAACAGAGTGTTTCGCATCATAATTATCTTAGAAGATATTATAATGATACCAAGTATTTTCATCATTGGTGAAAATATGAAACTATGTGATGCACCTATATCAAAATGAGAAGATGAAATAGCAGTGGCTAATAAAATCATGAATCTTACCATAGAAGGTTTAGAACCCTTCCCCTCAGTGGTAGGTTGTACCGAAAAGATCTGGCATGAACCATAGCATTGTGACACAACCTCTCTTCTTAGAGTAGGCCCACTTTGATGTCTTGGTGTAACTGGTGCCTGGACACCTCGACCATGACAACCACTGCCTTGACCTAATCAACCAGCACTACTTCAGCTTCCTTCCTAATAAGGAACTGAGAAACCCACTCCAAAAACTATTGTCAAAGATAACCCCATACCACTCATAGCTGGATGGAAGGTCTTGTAGAAACATTTCACTTGGCCCATCTTGCCATAAGCTCGGCACTTGACTAGGTTGCGGTCATACTAATTCTTCATGTGGCATTGTCTGCCACACTGATGACTGAACTCTGAGCTACCAGTACTCAAAGCCTGACTATTAATAATCTCATGGGAAGCCTCAAAAAGGTTCTTCCTTCCTTAAGACACTGAAATACAGGGTTGAGATAATGCATTTATCTACTCTATGCCCCTAGATTCTCTTAGGTTTTTCTCTGTAATAAGCATCGGATTCACAATTTTAGGGATAGAGGTCAATATGAAAATGTTGACCTGAGATCTAATAGCATGTCAAAGACTTTCCTCAAAGAATCTCTATCTCAAAAGATGATCAGTAAGGTATGTTAGTGAAATGTTCTTCAACTCTCTACATCAGTTCGAGTACTCCATAACTATCATAGCACCCTGATATGGACACATGAATTCACTAGGCCACTATACCCTGAGAGTATCGAGGTAGAAATAATCATAGAGAATATAAGTAGTGGTCTTTACCATCCTATCAAGTGGCTTCTCAAGTTTCTTAAAGATCACAAGTGTATTCTCAAGCCACAACTCATAATAATTTGGACCATCATCCCCAAAAAACGTGGGAGGATTTTTCTTATGGAACACATGTGTTAGCTCATCCACAGACAAGGAAGGCCGCGGTGCTCCCTGAAAATTTTGCATGAAGCAATAAAATCCCTCACAGAACTATGACTCAACACCTATGTCTAGATAAACAACTGGTGTTGTATATGGAACTAAGTGAGGTTTCAATGGCATCCCATGGCCTACTACCTTTGGAGAGTGGTTATCTCCTCACTCCTGACATATGACTGGAGGTCATTGTGGTGGCATGCTACTATAATTCCAGATACGCACTTCATAAAATAATGATATCAAAGATTGTAAATCAAAAGTGTAAGATAGTTCAAAATTGTCCTAAAATTTGTTCATACCACATAGCGTGCTCCTAAATCCAGGACTGTAAAAGGAACAGTCACAAATTTTACTAAATTAACTACCTCTTTCCCACTCAAAATTATGGTCTATGTCAAGTCTTTGTTATATGAAACTCATTTTCCATTTTATTTTAATTTTATTTGAATTCATATATTCATTTTTAATTTATATATCAATCCATTTAAAATATATTAGACCCAATGGTTCCCCAAATTATGATCCATGAGGGTCGATACACATCAGGAATCAAAGTGTGTTTCCCATATAATTAACATCATATCACATTCCAAAATACCTATCTCAATTGTAGGTATATCTATCACAACACATATCATAATGGATTCCAAAAATTAATGCATTCTAAAGGGCATGACATAATGTATGGCATGTGATTTATAACAAGTTCCTAGTTTGATGCATGATATAGAATACCCTCATATCATTGAGTTGAAAAAAAATAGAACCTATAGTCATATCAAATTATAACATCAAAATTCAAGTGCATCACTCAATGGTGGAATCAAATAAACTATAATAGTCAAGTTTTAAAAAAAATATCAACTTAATTCAAGGAAATTCGGATATTTTTTTTGTATGTGTGGTAGCTACTCTCGATCACATCACATTATTGAACCCCTTCTCTTTTCTATCCCTTTTTATTATCGCTAAATAGTAAATCAAACCAGAAAATAAATCATCTGATACCACTTTGTAACATCCTAGATCTGAATGCCACTCAATAGTGCCCTGAGCCTGATCGTTCACATGGCCTCAAGAACATCTCCCCAAATGTTGGAGGTTTTCGACTAATTGTAAGGGCCTAGGTGTGTTAGTGGGGAGATTATACACTCATTACCAGAGTGTAACACATCATATTATCAATAACATACAAGTAGCAGAAGCAGTAAATCATATATAAAACAAATGAAAAGTATTAATATAAAATAGTTCAATATGGTATCTCATACACAATGATGATCATGTAATGTAGCTAAAAAGAATCCAAAATAGGTGAAAAGTAGAACATTAAAATAAATATCCCAAAATACCAATAATACTAAAAAGTGTTATCTCTAAATAGAATCATGATCATCAACTTGGTACCGTGCTCCCCTACTCCTAAGCATGGTACAAAATGAAACATCAAATTGTGGGTGCTTCTACCGGTCCCTACATGTATCCAAATAGTCTATTCGGGTACCCAACAGCAGCCCAAACAGGGTGTCAGATACAATCCTAGTTGCTAACCACCCAAGGATATGTACCTTTCTAGGAGGTTTATTATAATAAGACAAACAGTGTGCAAGTGAGAAGGTGAGAAATATGAAAATAAAGTTTCCATGGAATATGTGTAACAAGAAAGTGATACTACATATCCATACATGGATCCCTTCAAAACAGGTATCAACTCCTATTATAAGTAATTTATAACAAACATTAATAACCAACATGGCTACGTCATACTCCCATACATAACATATCAACCACAGCCTTTATGTATGACTATAAGAGTCAGAACATCCATGGTTAAGACATATAATCGAGTGTATCACATTTCCACAGTCCTTTCGTATAATCAAGGTGTCAAACCATTAAGGCATGGAGCCAATTTTCATAAGACCAAGGCATCCTCATCAATTCCAAGGATTATCTTGATGGAAAATCGGTTAGGTTATGGTACGAGTCCTAGGATCACGTTAACTAAACATATCATACACGAGTCCAAGAAAGCTAGATCCAAGGGGTAGAAACGCCTATGACATCCCATAGAATCAAGACCAAAGGAGAATAATCTATCCAAGTCATCCACTACCTCATTCAATACCCATGGGATAAACATCTATGGAATCTATAAATTCATTCATTGTTTATTATATCATCAATTCAAAAAAACCAATTACAACCAATGACTATACCCACTCATTAACTGAACATCACATTCAAGGAAACCAATGAGTATACCCACTCATTTAATTAGTTCCATTTAATCTTGTCAAATAATTTATGCATGGAATAACATGTTAACATAATTTGATGAGGAGTTACATCTTCTAACTAAGAAATGAAATCTCATTTAACCATTATTGGGATTCCTCTAACTAGGTAATCTCTAATTACACCCCTTGGGTGGTTCAACAAGAGTCAAAGACAAATTAAATTACAGGGCACACCCCATGGGTGGCCTTGGTTTGGAAAAAACCTCCAAATCATCATAAATAAACTTAAGGGCATCCCTAATATGTCTAATTCCATTTAATGTGATTTATCATTTCAATTTCAAGGTCATGCCAGAATGTTTGGAAGGAAGACTAATGGAATCTAGGTCAATAAAGCACCAAAACTAATAGAAAAAGTATAGACCACATATTGTAGCTCAATAGTATAGTTATCGTTTAGTATTCACTCCTGATTTGACTCAGATCAAAATAAAACTAAATAATGAACAAGAACCTGAAATTAGTGCATATTAGTTTGCACCTAAATAGCACAACTGATATCCAATGGAATGAGGAATAGATAAAAATGAATCTATTACTCACCGATGTGGATCCAATGAGATGAATGGTGCTTGAATCAGAGACTATACAGAGTTGTTACTTTAAATCCAAGAATAGTCACTAATGAGAGATTCCAAAGGTTTGAGTTGTTTTCCATTGAAGAAATGAGGATTTAGGTTAAAAATAGATTTTAATTTAATTTAAAATTATAAAATTACCCAAAATAAAGGGGTTTATCTATTTAGGTGCATGGTTTGATAAATTGTGCACCAACCGTGCATGGTTAGTTGTAGGGAAGGGGCACCCGCATAGTTTCCTCGCATGATTTGATTAATTGTGCAGAAACCATGAAAAAAATACTCTATTAATATTGTAGAGGTATTTGTACGACCGTGAATCCTAAATCGCACGGTTTGGCATAACCATATAGTCTCCTCCTGCTCTCTTCCCTTTCCTCGCATGGTTTATCAGACCATGAGGCCTACCCAACATGGTTTGAACTAATCATGTTCCAGGAATTTTTCATGCCAAAGCTCAGGTTTCAGGCTCCAAAAAGAACCCTGACACCCTTGATATACATGTGATCTCAAAGGGAATTTACATTAGGCCATATTAAAACATTAAAGTTAAGAAATAATGGATCCCTACCTCATAAGAAAACCCAAGTTCTTAAAATATCTACATAAAGATATATACCCAAATTTTATAAATCCTAATTCCCAAAAATAGCCAAACTCCACTTTGAAACCAACACCAGTATTTTATAAATTCTTAATAGGGAAATCCCTAAATCGATTATGGGTGTTGACATAGTTGTTACATCCATTAGGCATCATCTATAGACAATGGAATTTTCTTAATTAGTGTATAAACTATACTATTATTTGAATTTCATGTAATCTATAAATATATATAGAATATTCTATATTTTTATACCATGGTTCATGTTTTTTAAATATGTTTTCCCAAATTAGGTTCCTATAATTTCTACCAATATATCATGTGGTACCAACTGTAACAACCTTTAATCTTGTACCCTAGATCTGATGGCTATTTTATTACACTTTTACATAAATAAAAATTCATAGGATGGAATAGTTTGGTATCCTTGATAGACTAGATACATAAATTATTTTTACATTGCATTGAGAAATATAAAAAATCTTCTAAATGAATCAAAACATTACTAATATCTTTGAAATCCATTTTCATATATATTACTCTACTTGATTTCCATGGGAAAATGGAAACAATATAAAGGGGTGAGCTCAGACGCACAATAAGGGGGTAAAGTATAGAAGAAGTGGTTATAAAATAAACATTATGGAATGAATAAATAAACTAAGGTATACCATATCAAATGAAATTGTGAGGATAAATAAATCCATATCCAATATAACAATGAGTAGATTCCAGGATACCAATAAATGAACATACAGTAAAGGGATGTGTAATTAAATAAAAAAATTTATTCCATGTCAAATAAAACTGAGGTAATTAATAAATTTGTGGACAATAAAACAGTGAATAGATTCGAGGATATCAATAACTTGTCATATAGTGATGTGAATGCATAATTATGTACATATTAAACATACCATCAAGGTATTATTCTAATACATCTTAAACATATTGTTAAGGCCTTGTGCCAGGACAAATTAGATAAAGGGTAAGAATGCTCCCATTACACTATCTTAGATGTCACATGAGACATACCAGTGCACTGAGGGGGTATATAGTATTTTTTCCGAACCCATAATATAAAAGTTTAATTCATTACAACACATAACAAAATATTAAATTGAATAATGTTCAAGGAATTAAAAATAAAAATGTTAATCAAAATTTCTCAGTGATACATATATTATAATATTTTCCATATAAAATAAATAATTATATGGTATGAAAATATTTTCCCCAATCAATGTATTAAATGAGATTTCTATTTTAAATTCCATAAATAATAACTTGGGATTTCACAATTCACTAATAAACACCCTTAACAAGTGAAGGATATGATATTATAGTCATTGGGTGTTCACTTGGACTAAGGTTTCAGGTATTTGAATACATGAATTTATAAAGGTATAAGACTAATAAAATGATATCTAAATCCTTTATAATGGTTTTAAAATAACATGTATATTATAAAATCATTTCCCTCATGAGTTTCAAACCAGGTGCGCATTAAGGGTCCATTCACCATGCACCAAGATAATGACCGGGATATATTCGACCAACTCTTTTTGGGTATCTAACCCTTTTATGAATCTAATCCAAATCATAATCCACTTTTAGTATCCAGATATGGATTTCATTTCTTGGGAAACCCATACACACTTTACTTACCATAATTTTAGATGATATTTTTGGTTATGATAATGTTTGAGCATTATAATAGCATAAGAAAATGTTATAATGAGGTGGAATAAATAAAACCAAATTTAAAACATATCAGATGGAATATAAAACCATTTAATAACAAGAATGTTTTTATATGAAAAAATATGTTAAAAATATAGTAAAAAGTTAAAGAACTTAAAAATGAAAGATGAGGATTGGAGAAACCCTTACTTTGGCGTAAGTACAACTTTAAGAAAAGTATGTATTTAGAGGGAATAAATAAACTATAATTTAAAAAATATAAAATTGAAGATAATTCCATGTAATAAAAAGCTTGGTAGTATATGAAAAATGAATTTGAAAAGAAAATACAATAAAATTAATCAGCTTGAAATGGAAAGAGGATGACTGGGGACCCTTACCTTTCTTCAGCTTATTAGCTTAAAGTCGGCCATTCAAACCCAAAAAGCCTCTTCAATATTAAATAGGGATAAATGGAAGAGACTCCCTAGAATATATATGATTAGAGAACTTTTAATTTTTTCATGGTAGAATGGGAATATGGTGTGGGTAATTATACTTGTGGAGGGGTGGTTTTATGGGATTAAATAATGATTATTTTTTATTAAGGCCAACCACTTTTGGGTGGAATTAATTTCAATGAATTAGGTTGATGATTAAGGTTGATATATTTGGTTAATTATATTAAAAAACTCAACCACCCATTTAATGTTGTCATATTTAGTTTTCTTATGTTTTTACCTTTTAATTTTAACCTTTTACATTATTTTACCTATATTGTGGTAACTCTTTTTTTACCATGGTAACCATTTGTGTCTAAAAATGAAATTAAAATTATTAAATAATTTGGACCTTATAATTCCAAATATTCAATCAATTTTACTTGATTCAATTTATAAAATATATAAAAATTAATTATAAGATGATATATGTATAATATATAAAAGTGGTTTTTTTAGAAATGATAAAATTATGGTTACAAAATGGCAAGCATATGTTTCTAAAAGTAACACATTAAAAATTATATTATTATTTAAATAAGTTATTGACTAAAAATAAAGAAAAATAAATTTTATTTCATTATCATATTAATATTACATTATAAAAGATTTTTTGTTTTCAAAAAAATGGTATTTTCACTTTTTACCCAATAATCAACATTTTTAGAAAATTATAAAAAAATAATCATAATTTAATATTGATGTGATGAATCCAATAATGATACAAATTATATCAAAATAATATTCTATATATAATATTTTTAACCTTTGTATAAAAAATCTTATTTATTGAAAAGTTTTGAAGACATGATTAACATTCTCACTTCTATAAAAGATACTTAGTATTTCTTCAAATTATATTATCATTTAAAAATATTTTTATATGATTCTATCATGAAAATAAAATTTTTAGAAAACTTATAAATTTATTAGTAAGCTTATTTTAATGGAATTTAGATTTATTTATATAAAAAAGACAATTATTGTTTCACAAAATAATCTCAATGGATGCTTTTTTGCGCCTATATGACCAAAAATAATAATAATTCAAAAATGTATTATTAAAAAATGGTAATAACTCCCATTTCCCATATTAGCCAATAATAAAAATTTTGACTGACCATATATCCCTATAAATACCCCATTATTCTCACTTCATCACTCAATACTTCTCTTACAAAGGTTCTTACACATCTTTTGATAATGTTTATAATTTTCCTAACGCTTCTCTTTATTTTTAAGGTTATTATGGAAGGATAGATCTTTATGGGGAGAATCAATATTATGGAGTTACTTTTAGTGAATTTTCTATTCATATATATGTATATACCTTTACTATTACTAGTTGTAATAATCCATATCAACACATAATGTGAAAATGTTTTATGAAATATAATAGTCTATTTTTTGTGCATACTGGTTATGGTAATGGGTATTTTATTGGATTTGATCAATAAATAAATGTATTTTTTCAATTAATGAAATAAATTATTATTGAATTTTTATTATGAAACGTGTTAAATAACCTTTTAAAAATAAAGTTTTAAAGTATTAAAACACATACATAGAATAAGACAAAAAATCATTTAGAAATTATATGCACTATAATGTAAATCAAAAATTATGAATAACATATTGTTTACATTTAATCATTTATTTTATAATTTTTCATGTAAAATTTCATATAAAAATACCTCCAATGGTTATATTTTATAATTTTATGATAATTAAAATAATCATAATTTTTGTTTAACATTATATTGCAATCACTTAATTACTAATATGATGTGAAAATAAAATTATTAGTAAAAGGAATCTAGTTATCAAATAAAACTATATATTTAAAAAGTGTAATGAATATAATAAAAGTGATTTGTATATATATATTTATAGGATAGAATTAGAAAAACATATAGGCTGGCCTAAGGTGATTTGCCTATGTCACCCTTCAGTCATGGGTTTGATCCTCATGGGAATACTGGATATGATGGGTTTTCACTCAACATACAAACCACCCTTTTTATGGAACCATTTTAATAAATAAATTTTAATTTCCATAAAAAATATGTAAATCAATAACTTTAATGATAAATAGCTGGTTCACTAAAAGAAAAAAATTTATTTAGAATTTCTATTTAATTTCTAATTTAAAATTTTTAAAAATGTTCCTTGGAAAACCTGAATTTTAAATGTTTCTCCCAAAAATCCCAAATCTCAACCCCCGACTCCTGAAAACCTTTAAAACCTAAAGAGTGAAAAAAGAGGTCCAAAATAAAATATACATCTGACTTGACGGTTTTCAAACCTACAACCCCTTTTGTTATACATCTAATATACCAATTATCTACCTTTTGGGGGGGCTCAAACAATGTCTTTTTACCAAAAACACATTATTTGATTCTTATTACTTACCTAACTTTCTATATAAACTAATTTTTTCAAAAATTTATACTTAATATTTTTTTATTTTTTATTTTTTAGTAGAGTCTCTATATAATTATCCGAAGTTATTTTATTAATTTATTTCTATATCATTTTACATGCATTTTTTATTTTTTATTTTTTATTTTTTATTTCACGACATATATTTAAAAACAATTATTTTAAATTTTATTAAAAAGGATTGTATGGTGGATCCACAACTACCCACAATAACCCCATATTATGAACCCATAAAACTCCCAGGGGCCATGAGATGACTATCTAAGAAACATCTTGAGTCTCCACATGATTATTTTTAACCCAAACACTATCTTTGGAACCCTTTGATCTTGTATAAGGAATAAGGTATCTAGAACACTAGCTAGAAAGATTACTTTCACTGAGAACATCAATAGACACTACTATAAATGTGGGCTATACTCATGGGGATATACCAATAGTTTGAAAAAACCATTGGTATAGCCTTTTTTAACCCAACAGTTTGGCCTATCCTTTGGGATAGGATGATTATGTGAAGACTATCCCAAAAGTTTTAAAGAACCATTCAGATAGATGATATCTATTCCAACAGTTTTAAAAAATCATTGGCATCACTCTTACACAAATCCACAGTGTGGGCACCCTTCCCCTCCTCCCGTCGATTTCTCCTCTCGAACCCAGGCAGCATCAGGTGTTACACTTTCCTCCTAACCCATGACACGGTGATCTCACATATCTTTTTAATTTCATTTCATTATTATTCAATATTAAATTTGTGGGTTCTAAATCATTAAGGTATTCTATCAACCATCCATTTCATTTTTATTTCTGTTCACCACAACAGAATCTTTTTTTGTTGTTCATTTAATTTCTTTTTATCCTGATTAATCAAGATTGATTTAGTATTTCTTATATTTATTTCATGTCTGTTTAGATTAGTTCAGACTAGTTTGGTTTATTTTGGGTTCGTTCTATTCAATTTTGTATTGGTTCACTATTTTTTATTCTACATTAGTTTGGTTCCAATAAGTTTAATCCAATCTATATATTTCTATATTAAATTTATATAGCTGTAACATTATTAGGTTTGTAAAATCCTCTTGAAACATGAAATCATCAAAACAATTACTACAGAATTGATATTTTTTCTATAAAACTTAGATAACATCTCTAAAGACTTATATTTCATTTTAAAAATGGATCAAAAATTCATTTTGATATTTATTTCTATTAATAAATACACAATCGTATTCATATTTAATTTATAGATTCACTTAATCAATAATTTATTAATTTTAAGCTTTATATATTTAAGAACTTTTTATCCTGTATTTATCCTAAATTTCTCTATGTAAATATAATCTTTAACATTATTTTATGTAAAATAAAATATCATTTTTTGATATTAAAAACACTTTAAAACATATCAGTAATTAACAGAATTATTATAGGAATTGTTCCAAAATATTGATTTTTATATATTCTCATTTTAAAATCCTAGTTTAACCAAATTAGGGCATCAGAAAAATCATCTCACATCAACTTTATCAAACCATAGCTTAAATAATCGATATAAAAGTAATAATGATATGTTGATCTTAAAATCATGAAATAAGAATCATTTGATATAAATTTAATATTTGGAATATAAATTCTAGATACTTGGTCATTCACCTTTAGAATTATAAAAATTTCATAAAAGGATTAATCATATGGTAGTTTAGATTACTCGTATGAAACATTAAATAATATGTACACATATTAATCAAATGTAACATTAATGTATCATATACATCTTTAAATCAGTAAAACGTAGATGACTCATTGAGTCCAATTGGATCTTTTGAAGGTTCCTAATGACTTGTGCGTGTAGTTAGATGAATCATGCACATCGCCAATATTAGACACATTTTATCCATCATCATTATCATATTTTATAGATTTAAACTAAACCAACCTGATCAAAATAAACTAATAAGGAAAATGTTGAACTAAACCAATCCAAAATGACACAACTTTAATAGTACCAAGATGTACCAAATTGAAACGAACCATATCAAAAAATACAAACAAAATAGAATTTTTTTTAAAGAAACCAAATAGAACTGATTTGAACCATATGAAATAGAACTGATTTGAACCAAACTAACCCACTTTTAATCAAACTATCCCAAATTGAAACAAATAAAATCGAACCAAACACTATACACTTGAACAAAAAGATACAAAAACCCAATCGAATCAAACTATAACAAAGAAATAATAATTGACCAAACCTAATAACCACACTAAATATGAATTTAAATAAACCTAATTAAATTTCATTAACAAAAATAAACTAAACTGAATAATATGAACCTAAACTATACCAAATTGGAAGGGAAAGTCACTAGGGAGCAAATTTGAAGGTCATTTATACCTCATCAATTTATTCACTCAATTACATCTCATTTAAATAACACCCCTATTTATTTATATTATATATCACACATTAATATAATTAAATCCTTATCCCTTGATGGATTTATCACATGATTTTATTCAACACCATATATATCATCAAAAAATATATAATTCCATAATTTCAAAAAGGATCAATTGCACAATGTGGAGAGACCAAACATATCAAAATCAATATAAAAACATGTAAAATACTAATGAGGTAGGTTTTTTGGATTTCTTATCTGATAATAGAATAAATTACCTCTCTAAGAACCACCTTTTAATTTATTTATAGGCCTTTCCAAGTGTAATGGTTATTTACCTCACAGATGGGGTCATATCTCATGTTAAGAACTACTAAAAATCTAGCTAGAAAATTTATAATAACTAATAAATTTATTTTAAATTGTCTTAAATACATGTTAAGCCACAGAGTGATTATACTACATAGAATATAGTTACCTAGAAGTAGTAATTTTTATATATGAATTTACTGAATAAGAATAACATTAGTTTAAAAGTGAATATAATAAGAGAATAAATAAAACAGTAATTATAAACCTAATTTTTTGTAGTATTATGAAAAATTATTACTCATTGATATTATATTTATAGTATTATATATATATAGTATTTTTTTTTCTTTGATATTATCATTTTCATATAGACTAGCGAGTTAGTTATGGTTTCATATAAAGTTAGAATTCTCATTTCCTTAAATGTATTTTTTATTAAACTTTAATATTATTTAATTTATTTTAAAACATGACATATAATAATTTTTATAGAATGGATAGAATTTTTATGTATGAAACTGGCCAGATCTTAAGTGATTTTCAAAACAAGTTGGATATATTTTTAGATTTTTCATTTAACAATGATTCAGATAGTGGTCACATACACAACCCATTATTTAATTTTATTGGAAGATATCAATTGATTTATGAATAACTTAACCACAAAATAACCAAATATGGTTTTCAAAAAAAAACTACAATGTGTGGTTTCACAATGGGTTCAAAATGAAATCTCAAAATGTTCATGATCCAAATTAGAGGACTGGATTATAGAATTTATTCGATGAAAATTATTAATTTATTCTTCATAATGAGAAGGAAGGGATTGCAACCAAATAATACTTCAATACACACTTTTGATTCATGTAATGAAAATGATGATGCGATAGGGTGAAAAATTTGAATGATGATACCATGAATCCAAAATATTAGAAATATGGTAAAATGAAAAGGCTGAAATTTTTAATATGACGGTTTCATGGGAAAACCATTTATGGGATTTCTAATACTTCCATTGATTACATTATTACCATTTTTAAGAACTTACTTATTGATGATGTATATATTCCCTCAAACCATTATATTCAATGGAAGTTTTTTGAGGAAATTGAATTTTCAAAATACAAAATTCATGTTTTCTTGAAATATTTCAGCTTATTCTAAGAGGAACCTGCTCAATGAAATGACTATATAAAATGTGACACATACCTATGGAAATCAAAATCTGGTGTAACACCGTCCTATATACCATATAAATTAATTTGTATATTTTGATTGATTCCAATATTCTAGAATCATTTTATATATGATGAAATATTAATAAAAATGTGATGGAATGATAATGAGATAAAGAAATATAATGATGAGTTGGTTCATCCAACAGATGGATTTTCATGACATAAATTTGATGCTCAATATCCTGATTTTTGAACTGACATGATTAATGTGAGGCTAGTTCCATCATAGGATGGTTTTAATCTCTCTGGGCAGATGCTTCACACAGCACATGGACAGTTTTCATACACATTTATAACCTGCCTCCATGTATGTGTTTGAAAAAACCATTCACTTTCATGAGTATAATAATATCTTGGACTTCTCATCCTAGAAAGTATATATATGTATATATGAATCCTTTAATAAAAGAGTTAAAACATATTTGGAATGTGGGTTTGTTCACATATGATGCATGCTCAAAAGACATATTTCATATGTGTGCTATGATTATGTGGATGATAAATGATTTTATTGCTTATGTATTAATGTCTGGATGGAGCATGAAGGTAAACTATTTTGTCCAATTTTTATGAAGTAAAAAAAATCCAAATGGCTTAAAAATCTTTATATTTTTAGCTTTAAGGGTCATAAAATATTCTTTTTAATAGATCATCCATATAGTAATAATCATCAAATATTTAACAATATCATGGAGTCTGACAATCCACATTAGTGTATGTCTAGAACTAATTTTCTTAATGAATTGAAAATTTTCATTTTTTTTATTTAGGAAGGTTCAGATGAAATCTAGAAAGAGGAAGAATGTTTCTACTAAAACCAGTTATAATTGGAAGAAGGGAAGTATCTTCCTTGAGTTGCCTTGTTGGTCAACCAATTTGTCACGTCACTTCTTAGATGTAATGCAAATTAAAAATAATATATGTGGAATGTTGCTTTCAATTATTTTAAATGTCAAGGTATAGACAAAAGATGATTTACAATATCATCGGTATATGGTGGATTAGGGCATCAGACCAGAATTGCATCCTATGTGAATCAGTGATATTAAATAGAATTTTTAGTTTGCTTCTTATGTGATTACACCTATAGAAAAAATATCAATTTTTATAATTACTAGATACTATTAAAGGACCTACTGGAAATTCATGAAATATATCAAAATAGGTTAATACGTGATAGTTAAAGATGAAATATTTGAAGACTCATGATTCTGATATCCTTCTGAATGAGTTTATTATAATAGAAATCTATCATCTTTTGTCTGATAATGTAAGGGTTTCAATTATTAGGTTGTTCCATATTTATAGATATCGTCGTGCTAAGAATTTTTCTAATTATTTCTTGAAAAAAATGGTAGAGGCACCATTAATTATGTGTGAGTTAGAGAAAATATTTCCTCAAACATTTTTCACATGCATGCTACATCTAACTGTCCATATCCCAATAGAAATATTTCACAAATGATATATTGATTTCTGTTGCAAGTATCCAAATGAAATAAATATGTACAAATTAAATAAGTATGTCAATAATAGGAATCATCCTGAAGGTTCTATTGTGAATGTTTACTTCGATCAAAAATGTATGGATTTTTGTTCAATGTATTTTTTTGATTTGACTGTGAGATGGAACATACCAATGAGAAATTAAGAAGAATAGTATGAGAAAATTGATCCCATTTTTCCATCACTCTCATAAAAAGGGGTAATTCTATAATAATATACATTGACCATATTATTCCTTGAAGATCGGGAGATGGCATATCTCACAATTTTTCTTAACTATGATTTTTTCTACGAATATATCAAATAATTAAATTTAACATGTATATATTATCTCCTCTCATGTAATTTTACATATCTATTAAAATATTTTTATTTTTTTATAGGGAACTTAAAAAATGAAAAATGGAAAGCATCATTCTTTATCTTTGATAAGAAGAGAGGATTTTCATTGCAAAGAGTTTTCTGTTTATTTTAAATTAAAGGTAGATATATTAGTATAATAAATTAATAAAATCAATATTTAATTATGTCTAATATTCATTTTTAATTTAGGTGTTGAGTTTTTATAATAACTCTATCTTTGAGAAAATAACATCTTTGGATTTTGGTCCTAATTTCGTATTTCATGAATGCAAATCAATTGTGATCAATGGGTAAAAATTTATTATCACTAAACGAGCAATGAAAATGTGAACCCAATATTATGGTTTTATAATAACTACCAAAATAGACTATTATTCTGGTGCATCAGATAGTAGACCTTGATTTGAAAATGTATTTTATTATGGAGTTATTGATAAAATTCTAATATAGGATTATTTCTCTCATGGTGGAGTCACTATGATGAAATGAAAGTGGTTTTATTAGATGATGGGGCATGGAACATTTATTAATGATTATGGATCTTGAGTTATTTACATGACTCACACTCTTGCTACTGATGAACAATATGTACTAGAATCAATAGAGAAACAAGTTTTTTTAGTGAAATATCATCTTATACCTGAATTTGGTTTCATTATTGAAGTAATCCTAAGAGATATTTTTTTATGATGGTGTTGATGGAATGACACCATACCTACTCTAATTGGCCCTGATCCATTAATTACTTATGGTTAATCTAATTTTTCAATTGTCAAAGTTGATTGTAAACCTGAAGTTATGGTGGGAAATATATAGAATCATCTATTTTTGTCCTCAGTTCTTTTGGTTTATCTCTACTTGGTTTGTTAAGGTTGGTACTATTTAAATATCTTTACAATTTATTGAAAATATTTTGTATTCAACTTGACCTTTATGTGAATTTTTAATATTTACTCATTGTAGTTTTCTTTGAATTGAATTTTATAATATTGAATTGAACTGTATTATATCCTACCAAACTAAAACAATTAAATCAGAACAAAAAAATAAGATGAATTAAATTAGACATATTAAACTAATTAATATGAAAATCAAAACCAATGAAAATAATGACCTAACCAAAAATGGAAAAATGACCTAACCCAAAATATGAACCAAATGACCTAAGACAAATAAAAATGAAAAAATAGCCTAATAAATTGACCAAAATTAACCAAATAACCTAACCAAAATTGAAATGGATCGAATTGAAAATAGTATAAAACTATATCATACCCATTATCAATATGATAATTTGAATGTATTGGTTTTTCTATGACATTTCATTTAGATTTTGATATTATTCCCACTAAATATAAAATGTTTTTTTATATCAATAAGTATCCTATATTTGGTTTGAAAATTACTATACCTAAATTAAGTTTTTCCACATGTTCTATATTGTTTGGATTACACAATATTTATGGATTCCTAATTAATTCCATATTTTTTTTCAAATGTAGGAAATGAAAAAAAAAATGAGGAGATATAAAGAAAAATGATTTCAAATAATAATCATCAAATAAGTGAGATGGGGATCCCTCCTTTGGTGCCTATTGTGGGTATTTTATTTCAAATATATATTTCAATAACATACAGTGTCATGTGATTAATTTGGTTTTTAACTTTTAATTTGATCCATCACCAATGTGATAGTTATTCTTTAACCATCCAAGTAGTGCCCAAGATGATAATATAAGGTGGGGTACTAGAGCTATGCACTCCACTCAGCATACCCGATCACACCCTATCCCTTACCTTGACATACCATATACCACATCTTATAATCCCACAGTGTCTTTAAATATTCCTGACATATTTAGGCCACCAATATTTTTACCACCATTTTTATATGAGCCCCCTTTCCTATCTTTCCCTTATCTGATGATGGTTCCTACTCATTCATATTATTCATTTCCACAAAAATCCATTTCATCTTCTTTTCCTTCTACTTTCTTCTCCATGAGCATCTATATTACTACTTCTTCAACCTATACTCGAATATATTATGAGCCTCCAGAGTATACATTGGGTCCCAATCCATTTGTACAAGTTTATGTTTCCTCATATCCTAGGGATCTAGGGGTACCCACTGATCAGAGTGCCTCAGTATATTTATAAAACCCTAGAAAAAAATTTTAATATAATTTATATTCATTATAATATGTATTGATATAATATTTTTTCGAACAGTTGGATATTTTGATAGGAGGACTGGGATTACACGTATGTGTGTATTTGGGACCTTCCATACTCAGTTTATGGTGGGGTTAAATGAGGAAAATCAAATGATTGGAAAAACTGGGTGAGAATGTATGATTTTTATGGTGATGATTTCTAAATAATATGACATCATTCTAGTCATTCCAATCTCTTAGAGACACCTTTTAAATAAATTAATTCATGAGCACAAATATAGGTAAAAATTTAATTGGATTTAATGTAATATTATTATTTTACTTATATGAATTAATATTTTTGTGCCATATTCAATTTAATTTTACCAATGGTGAGGCTATGAAGAGAGAACAACTCATGGAATTAGGTGTGGTGTGGAGAGCATATATTCTGGAGTTTTATAGTGGGTAGTGTGCTAGTTTTGGTATGTCTTTAGAGGTCATGCCTATCATGAATGAATATCTGGTATAATATTATTGAGAAATAATTTCTCATTGGACAAGTATCGAGTTCATGGTATTAATTAAATTTGAAATTTTTGAATGAAAATTACCTTGATTTTAATTAATAATTTGTTTTGTATTATTTAAAATTAATTTCTAGGAAGTGTTAGGATGAAATAAAAAAACAAGGATGCTACGAAATACCTCCACACTTAAGGGTTGACTGTGATGTCAAACCATGAGAGGATGTAGGTACAACACTTGTTTATAATTTTTATTTAGGATTTTCACTTTCTATTGTTTCCTCTATTATTAATTCCATTTCTAATTGGGCTGGATAAATGATCATATATTCTTTAGTTTATTATTGAGATTATTTACTGTGTACTTAAATTTAAATATTAGTATTATTATATTTGTGAACATGTCATGAACCTATACAACCACTAATAATTTAATTAAATATCCATCCTTTTAATAGAGAATTTTACCATTAGGGTTGATTGAATAATTATATGCATTTTTTGAGATCATGTTGATTTCTATAGTGTTCTCATACCCATATGAAATATAATTGGACTGTTACATGAGATATGTTGATATGGAATTTTTTAAGGGGGAAAATATTTTGAATATCTGATTTAATCATTCCAATGTATCTGAAAGTCTAATGGATGTGGGTTATTTTTCATGAAAGGTTTAAAATAACGTGAATGAATTAGAAAGTGATAACTTGTATTGGGTGATAACTATGACCTAATGGGATTTAAACATTCTAATGGAGGTAAAATATCCACTACATAGGAAACAGCCTAAAGGATTTATGAAAATTTTTCATTATTACCATCTACATCTCTGTTGATATTTGGGGATGGTTTATACTTAACATGTTGGATAGTATCATTATCCATGGTATTTGTGGTTCTAACAATGGTGAAGATGTTTCATTTATTTTTATATGGAAACTATATATATCAATCTACAAATAAGATGTTGAGGTCCCATTACATATGAACAATTATTGATAATTAAAATGTAAGAAAAATGTGAAACCCCTAATGCACATGTTTAGGGTCTCGTATTCAATTATTTGATGATCCCCCAAATTGATATTTGTAAAAGACAAATCAGTGGAATTCAAATTATACAATACAGATGGGGTTCAATGTTGAAATGAAGAAAATATAAACTTGTTATAATTATTTTTCCAGAGTTCTAATATATTCCACTCCCTAAGTAAATGGAATGCATTGGTAGTTGAGGCACATTGATATTTTCCAGGATTAGTGTTTGATTTGTTATATAAATTAATATTTTTACAGTTTTATAATGATATATTATTGAGTCTCATAAGGAAAAAAATAAGTTTATATTTTCGTTATAATTCATCTACCATATATTTTTCTTTTCAACTTAATTTAGAATTAATATCCATTGAATTTTAGTTATTAGATTCATTATTAACAAACTATTTTCAATTATGGTTTTATAAATTCAATTTCATTTTCTAGTGTGGTTTTGAATATTTAAGGATGTGTGCCATGAGAAAAAATGGTTTTCTCAAGAAGAAATAAAAATGATGGAAGCGCGGTAAATGAACTGACATAGCTGCAGATTATAAGTTTTAATCTATTGATTTAAAATTTTAATGTCTATATTTTAACTTAATATTCCATTTATATTAGTAAAATTTTGTTTTGGAGGCCCTTAATGAGTAGGAAGATGAGAAATTTGGGCCAAATGACCACTTACATCAAGTTTTGGGATATGATCACCATGGTAGAGTACGTTGTCGACCAAGGAAGAGTATTGTCCCAACAATGTATTTTCCCACTTTAGGTGTATGTTCTAGTAGAACCAAGTCATGAAAACATAATGAATGGGAATAAAAGTCTCAGGAAAAGGTATAAAAGGCTGAAATAATCATTATATAGGAGCATGAATGGGGAATCAAAGGGAGAACAATGAATTTATGAAATTTATGAACATATTATTTCTATCACTTTCACCTGATACCACTATAGCTTGTGATTTATATATGCCGAAGATTAGTACGTTATATAGTGAATCAAGAATCAGTTCTAGTGGTGGTCGGGATGATGATGTTCTTATCGATGGCAATGGTGATGGAAAGGTTGATGGTAAGGATGATACTGAGGAGGATGGTGAGGCTGACAATGAGGATGAGGGTAAGGATGAGGGTGAAGATGACGAAAATGATGAGGGGAAGGATTATGGCATGGATGAAGGTTATGATAATGATGGTGATGGGGGGAAGATTAATCCATTACATTTTTTACTAATATTTATAACATTTTATTCTTGATGATTAGTTCTAAATGAATATATGTGATATTATAAATGTGTGTTATCACTGGTTGAATGCAATTATTTGTTTCTTATGTTATCATTATTTATATATTTCTTTGTATATGTTTGCATTTAATTAACTAACATTAGGTGATGGAGTGTCTTCTGATTGCTATTTAAGCAGTTTCTTATTATAGGTGGCTATTTGAGTAGGTTCTGGTGGTTGTTTTAGGTTCTTTGGGAATGTTGGGGATACTGTAGGTCTGGGAACTAGGGGGATCATTACGAATGTTTTAAAATCCATTGGTATAGACCTATACCACTGGATTACATGGAAATATTGTTTTATACCTATACCAATGGTATAAAATTGTTGTGATAGGTCTATACCAATGGTTCCAAGTGAACTGTTGGTTATACCGAAATTCAATTGACCCTATACTAATGGTTCACTAAAAACCAGTGGTATAGGACTTCTCTAACAGCCTTATACCCAAATATTTGTATAAAAATGGTATGGGCTATACCAATGGTTCTCTATTCTATAACAATGGTTTTTAACCACTGGTATAGGGTAGAATTACGAAAATGGGAGTAGATATAATTACCACCTCCCTAAAGTGAAGAAAAACCTACGAAATTAAATTAGAGAAGATGCTTTTTGGTTGGAATTGGATTAAAGTTTTCCACCTCGGTTCACCATTTTAAAAATTTATCAAATCCTAACATGTATCATCCAGTGTAGAAACATATATAGAGATTTCAATTATAAATGAACACCATATACTTGAAATCTCCAATGAAGGCCTTGGGATGGGGGAAAAGTGAAATCATGAGGAAAACTAATAGAGGTGGCCCCTATTTAGATAAAATATCTACAAAACTCAAAAATTATACCAAAAAAATGATTTCAACCAAATTAATCAAAGTGATACATCCTTCCAACAACTCATTGAACCACCGATACATAATAATAGGGATAGGTATTAGGACTTGGATAAATAACGAATGTAAGACTAGACCGAAAGACTGATGATTATTTTTGGAGAATCGCAACTTGAAATAGATTTCATTGAATGATTCTTATATGAATATAAAAAATAGTATTATATGAAAACGAATGATGTTTATTGGATTATCACCACCTTAGGAAACCATCTGGAAGGAAAATTCTAAGAAAGGGAAAATACGTAATGAGTGTTTATCGCCTAGGTCATCACTATAGGATATAATCTTTAAGCTACTTGTATCAATTCCATCAAAATATAGGGTATAATAAATCCAAAATCCATTATTAGGGACTCCAACAACTATATGTAAATATATTTAAATTTAAATTTTCAAGATCCATAATAGAAAGTGGAAAACATAGAACCAGAATTCAAAAAATAAATATCTAAACACTAATATGAAAACCATTTTCAATAACAATATCAAATAAAGAAGATCATAAAGTGTTTCTAAAAAAGTAAAATTGAATATGAAGGGAGAAGAAGAGAATAATAATAATTTAGAAGACATAGGGATACCCAAATTTATTTAAATGTTATTATTTTATAGGTTAGACCCAAAATATAAAGCTACCAATCAATTATGAAATGATTATATCTAATGAGACACTCTGTAAGGTGCATGATATGCAGAATCCCAAAAAAATTCTACAAGGAACTAGCTCCAAAGTAGGATTCAAGAGAAATATGCATTCACCAGAGTAGGGCTAATGGATTTAGAAGAATGAGAGGGTATGACATTGCCATCGGTACCGGGCCTATGCATCTCTGCATAGGACAGCTTTCCAAGGATCCATGAAAAGGTGGATATTTAATCATGATTCACATGTTGGGGAGGGGTGGTTTCAATTATTCATAGTCTGTATATTTTCCTTAAGACATACGGGTCCTTTAATGTCTCCAAGTGTATGGGAAATGAAATATCTAAGCCTACAGGTCTTGTAAGGGTTCCCCCTAATCCCTTTAAAGGGGGGTTATCAAAATCAATAAAAAAAATAAGGCCTTTAGGCCATTCAGGCCATATTTATATGATGTTCATATTCTTGAAATATATTTTTTCTTATTCAATTATACGTATAATATTCTATATTTTGATATCTTGTCATGATTGATGTTTGATATAATATATCACTATTATTGTGTTCTTTTGGATTATTCCTACCATCCACTTACTTGGATTTTAGCTCACCCACACTTTTTATATGTACCTAAGGATTCATATACATTGATTGGTGTATTATAGGGTTTATGAATCATATCATGGATATAAAATAATTTTCAATATTATTATATTTTTAATATGATGTATTATTAAACTAATATTTCAAAGACAATATATATTAAAATTATGTGTGTGTATTAATATATGGTTTATATATAAAAAATTAAATAATATGTTTATGAGTTTTGGTAAAGTTAATGATTTGTTCATTTATTTTGTACTGGGTAATGGATATATTTTGTAATTATGAGTTGGTTTTATGTTAATGTATATTTTATATGCAGAGAGAAGGATATGTTATATATTATACCAGGATAAGTGATATTTTATGTAGTTGGATAAAGATAAATGTTATGTTCCATTTGAAATTAATTTGTATTAGTTTCATTCTTTCTATGTAATAATATTTGTACTTTGTATTTTAGGTTTTGTATTGAGGAAATGATTTTTAAGTGTTTAGATATGGATGAATAAATTTAATAAGTTTCTTTAAATTATATTTTTTGAGAAGATATATGTTTATTTTACACTTAACAATAACATGTTTTTTCTAAAAACTATATTATTTGAAAAATATTATATGATTAAATTTCAATATTATTAACTATTAAGAAATGTTATATGGTAATTCTAAATAATTAAATGTTTTTTATTGAAATTATAACAAAACATAAATACTTTATGTAGTGAAATTTTTTGGGGAGTTGTATTCTTATAATACTTTGTATATTCCCTTGTGTTATGTGGTAGGGAAATGTTTTATGGAGATATGTTATTTAGAAATATGTTTTATATAAGAGATATATTCAATGGATATATTTTATATAGATATATGTGATATTTTTTATGATAAAAATATTTTTTATAGATATATTATTCTAAAAAAATGTATTTTTACTATGTTTATATGGTTTATGATAGGGGAAAATTTTTATGTGACCAAAAGATATATATGATGTATCAAAATGTTATATTGTATGAAAATATTCAGTGTTAGACTGATATATATCCTTTATTGAAGTGTTATATGGAAAGAAAATTTTATATGGTAGTAAAATATATTTTCAATTTTTTATCCAAGGTTTATGTTTTACTTGGGATAATCTCAATTAAATGTGATTTTAGTTACCAAATGATATTTGTTTTGATATATCGTTCTAATATTTTTGGAACAATCTGTTATATAATGATTTTTGGTGCACCTACTTTATTTTGGGAACTATTAGAAATTATCATTATTATAGAAATTTATTTAAAAGTACCTTTAGTTTTTAAAATATAATTAATATGGAAAATTTAATTAGTAAATTTGAAACTAAAATTATCAGGAACCCATAACTTTAATTTTAATGAATTGACCTTGATTATATCTTAATGTATCTTAAACTTACCATGGATGTATAATAAAGTGATCATGTTTGTTTTGAGTTTACATTTTCTAAGTGTTATAACATTGAATTTTGAATAGGTTCTTGGATGGGAAAATCATTTTATATGTTTTGATCTAGTGTTGAATTTAATGGATTTTTATTATGGAATATCAATGTGATATATTATGATTTTAATGCAAATATTAGTAGTGTAAATGTCTTGTGATCATGGGATTAAAGAGAAGATTTGAATAATAAGTTATTTATTTAATTTGATCATGTTACATGATAATGACATGAAAAGTGAGTTAGTTAAGGAAAATATCATTAAATGATTACTAGTCATAAAAAATACATATATAGAGGGATAAATGATCATGGTAGACAATGTTATAATATTATTAATCATGGGTTGATTAGATATTATTGTAGAAAATATTGAGTAGTTGTGATGATCAAAATGATGATTTGATATATTATTGAATAATTGAAGAAAATTTGGATCCATCATACATGATTATAATACCTTATTCTAGAACAAAAATTTTATTCATAGGGCTACATATCCTTAAGTGTGGCTCCCCATATTCCATAGGCTGTCAAATAGAAATGAGAGACTAAATCATGCATTAGGGATATTATTCCCTTAAATTAGATTAAAAAACAACAAAAATAACCAAACAACATCCAAACAATATTCAATGTATTCATAATCCAATAAAAATCATGATATAACAAATAAAGATTTCAAGAGTCATATGACATGAATCCCTAATCTCCCACTGGGATAATCACAAATAAAATATAAACAAGAGAAAAAAAATTCATAGAAGGTTATATTTCCATCCCCAATAATAACCTTATCATATCACCTCCAATCTCCATTGAGTTTCTCTATCCCAATCCACTGCACAACATGTTATCAGGTATGTAAATTAGTCTTATGTTCTTTATATTATCTAGATTTCCCTGGAAGGGAATGATAAATACAACTAAGTAGGGTCTCACCAAGTTTCCCTAATATACACCATCATATACATGTATGTATGAGGAAAATAAATAACATAAATAAACATTTATAGTCAAGTTCTTCAAAACATTATGTGATAAATAGTCCACCATAACTCCATGCATAATAGGTCATTGTATGCTAACAAAGACACCACGACACCCAAACATACCTATTTGGACCTTAGGTAGAATCTAGTTACCTCATTCCATCGAACTTGTAACATAACTCATTCCAAAAGACTTGGAGTTGGATGTTATATTAAAGTAAAACCCATACCTGAAGATGCATTGTAGGGTGTTCACCAACTCAAAACCACTACACTTAGTGTCAGGGAATGTCCCATACCAAATAATCAGACTAATCCCTCTCTTAGGGGAGACCAAAAAAAGTGTTTCTTGACCATCCCTAAACCCTCTAGGTATATTTTACATTACATTTTCCATCCTCTCACTCAATATGGGGTCATAACCTGACCACTCCCCTCTACTGGGGAAGGTGTCACAAGCATAATTGGAAAAATATCCTCTCACTATGGGCGTTCCCTGCCAGTACCCCCTTACACAACAAAATTCCATACATCCTAACCCCCACCCTCTTACTTGTGGTAGGGTCCCAAACATCTTGACTACTTCTCACTCACTCAAGGTATGTTCAACCATAACCTGCACCACAATCTCACTCAATATGAGGTCCCTATCAGATAAATCACTCAAAAATAACTATTTATTCCAAAAATAGGGACACCCTAAATATCAGGGTGGTCTTTAGTTCTTCATACCCTAAGGGTATCCACATACAATGAGATTACAATTGAAGGAAGTTCTCTTCTACTATAGTAAATAACAATACTAACATCAGGGCCTCCTTTTCTAGAAAGGTTTTCATTAGTGAAGTTCCCCTTCCTTAAAGTGTGGCTGACCTTTATTACATTAAAATAATGGACTTTCACTTCTTGATAATATATGTTAAATACTATAGATAAAATAGGGAACATTGATCTTCTCATAATCTCACCTTCTTGTCATCGGGGAACTAGTCACTCAAGGCCTAGACTCACTCTATGACATTCCTTATCATCCATCAAACCTAAGTATAACATTATTGTCTACTTGGAATTGTCATCCTTCCCATTAGAGTATCCATTATTGTCATTTAGACCAATCTCAACTCATCAATACCAACTACTTTTATAACTCCATGGTGACTTGTTAGCTCGTAGGTTCTACATGAACCTAGTCTTAAAGGACCTGTTTAAACATCATTAAAATCATTCTCAAAGACCATTACTTCTAACCAAGTACCATCCCATGATTATTTACTCTGAACCCCTTGTAATCCTGATGCCAAGCTATAAAACCATTACTTGTAACCATACTTGGGTCCTATCAGAAACCATCCTCGAGAAAACTCTCAAATACACAGAAATCCCCTTAGTACTAATCTCGATCAAGGAAGTTGCTAAGTCTCCACTCCACCCTTATGAGGGTGTCCCTCATCATAACTGAGATGTATAGAAATCACATATATCCCCACATGGTTAATCCTATCATTCCTATAAAACTAGCCCAAGTGAATTAAAACTAGTCTACTCACGACTTATCTCACGTCCTAAGACCTACTTGAGTTCTCTCTCTAACTCAACTAACACCACTACCCTAAAGAAACATAGTCATCGGGTGATACCAAAAAACAAAAAGTGATATAAGGAACATATCCCAACTCAAGAGGCATAATTCATTCCTCTCTCTTTATATAGGGTCCTCAGATTCCATATTCATTCACTCATTCCCATAAAAATGTATAGGCGTACATGATTATGTATAAAACAGAATATGAATTTATATTAAACAAACCTCCTACCTTTATAATAGAGTTACCACACTAGTTAATATCCACTCATCCTTATCCAATCCTGCTTGTGTGTTGTCCAATACTACACCAATATTTGAGATCCAATATCACTCCATAACATCAAAATAATTAATTATTCAATTTATATATAGAGGTATATTCTCCAACAAACTCATCATGTTTCGTAGGATCATGGAAACTGTATATAACCACATGAATTCATACTTTTAGAATATTCTCTATCCATAGAGAAAACAATGATATTGAATCAGGATGATTCCACCACACTCTAGTATAATTGTCACTAAAATCCCTTCAAAAAATCATCCAAAATTAAGGGTTTATAAAGGTGAACTATAAATAAATAAAAATATAGGGTAGAAATTACCAAAGACTATCATTTAATTCAAAAAAACGACCTTTAATCAAGGGGGATAAGGGGAGAATGATAGGGGAGGATCCAGTTGAAATAGACCTCCTTCATTACTCATGAGACCAAAAACACCAAGGGTGTGACCCAAAAATATTGTTTCTACCCCTATTTAAAAATAACTAAGATTCTTGGTGGTTGTGTGACCATGAGGATCAGAACATAATGCCTACATATTTGGCCACATCATTTTTTAACCACCCCAAACAGATGGCATACTCCAAACCTACATTCATCATGAAATGACCCTTCAGGGTCATCACGTAACACCTGAAATAATTTGGGTCCTCGCACTTCATGATGTGGCCCTTACACTCTTTATGTTGTGACACCTCATGATAGTCCATTACAAAATGACCAAAAACGTGTCATAGTGTGATTGAAATTCCAAAATAGTCTCTAAGGCCAATATAAGGGGCCATCACAGTGTGACCTTCCACCTACATCCAAAATTACAAAATGGAGGGGGTCACCAAGAACATGATCTAATTCCCACTCGAGAGCCCAACACACCTATCCATCCTTGATTCATATCCAAAAATATATCATAATTATTTAACCCTTAGATTTCATATCTGAATCCAAATTCATGAAATATAGCTTACTCTAGACCAAAAAATCAAATTTTCATAAAAAATAATCACCCCAAAATACACTTGTCATTATAGACTCTCCACCATGACACTTTTCATCTCTAATAAGATATGATGTTCCTCTGTCCATCACCATCAATATAAATTGGTCTTAAATTAATTGTTAACCTAATACATTCAATCCCAAAAAATTAAATGATCTATTTTCGTACAACTCCAAACACTAAGGAACACTATTCATCAATAGTCAAGTTACTTGCTCCTCACAATCACCAACACCGAGAAAATACTCAACCACATAGAATTTTCCCAAGACATTGAATCTTTATCAACTAATTCATCTCTGATCTTATGGTTCTCCCCACAATAAGTATCTAATTATAAGGGTCGATTTTGAATCATTTTTCCCCCCACCATATGAATCACCCTCTAAAAGAACAGTTCTAATAGTATATCAATATGATCATTGTATTTTCCAGCTAAACACTTGAAATTTCACACACAAAAACATGATTTGGTCCTCCTATAACTAAATTCTCCCAAAAAACTCTTAGTCATGCATATTGACACACTATACCATCACCCGATCAAGATACTTAAACTCTTAGAGACATCACTAAATCATCCAAAAACCCACACAAAAGTATGATCTTGAAACTCAGTGTAATTAGGTGGTTGGATAACCAATGAACCAAACTATACATCATGATCTCTCTCCAAGAACTGATAAACCTCTGATATTAATCACTCTCATATCATGCCTAATCCACCATAAATCTGATTCCAGAACTTGGTATTTTCCAAAACTATATCTGGATCTGAAATCTAGTATTTACCAAGAAACAAGATAAAATTGAATCTACCTACCCCCCAGTATCTTAGTTCCATCTCAACAATCCACCAACTAGTCTCACCACCTACATAACCCATTCAACATGAGTATTATTCTTCCCTGACTGATTCGATGCTCACTACTACTATATTATTAGAATCCTTGCTTCTTAAAATCTAAACACCAATTCCACACAACCCACATCTCATCAATTACCAAATGTAATTATTGGATGTGATAGTACTACTCGTATATGATTTATAGCATGAAACATGAATCACCACCTATTCCTGGATCCTAAATAATTTTATCCTCAACATTTTTTTAAATTCATTAACAATGAGGAACACACACTTATGTTGAAGTGTCTCCTTGAACCAATTTTCTTATTATATTCTGGTAATTATGAATTAATTATTATATTCCCTCAAACATGAGTAAATAAATATGTTTTATAATTTCACTTCTTGAATAAGAAAATATTATTTATTTAATTGTACTTCAGGATTTTCCTGTGTATTATAAATTGATTTCAGAGAAAAATATATCATAATGTGGGTTGGTATATCAAAAAAATTTAGCCTGATGTTTGCTTTTTAAAAAAAATAGTTCAGATTGTTCTTGAGGCATGTACATTATATCGACCATGAATTATGTACCATGAATCAACTTCATGTATAGGGATCAACCATGAGATAGAAATGTGACCTTGAAGAAATTCATCACAAGGGAAAGGGATCAATATAAGGTAACTAAATAGATCATAAGGTAGATGACTGACTATGAATTAATCAACCACATGAACAGCGGTTTGATTGAAAGTTCTTCATCAACCAAATCAAATAATCTACCATGTTAGACAATAAAATTTAATTCAAATTACATAATAAACCACATGAAGATTTTCAAATGACCATATCAATCAAATGACTGTGACTAAACTTTATGTTGTCCTAGATCAACAACATATTTATTTTTATGGACCACACATTAATCAATCACTTGTTCAATCTAATCGACTGCATATTGAATCTGAACAACCACATGAAGAAATTAAGGACCTACCATAGGTTATAACCTATAAGAAAGTTTAATGTACTATAATAATTAAACTTTGGTTAGAATAAATTGACCATAACTATTAAAAATCCTCACTAGTTTTTCTATTTTTACATATTCTTGTATATTTGGATTTACTATAAGCTTTTTATAACTATTTTATTTGATTTAATTGATTCTTAATTACTTAATAATTATTTTTATACTATGTTTTTTTAATACATCATACCAATATAAATAAAAATCATATAGGATGAATACAAACATTGCTTTCTTATAAAATCACAAGTTTCAAATTTGAAAAGTTTGTAATATGAAAATTTTACCTCACATACATTATAGGAGTACCCCAAAAATCATTAATGTTGTTTATTTTGAATATTAACAACTTTATAAATTTTTCTAATTATTTTTTGTACATATGTATTTATTTCTTTATAGACTAATGAAGTTAACCCACATTGGTGTGTTTTTCATGAACATTAAATTAAGGGTTCATGTGATTCATTTTATGGGAAACTAGCATTGAACAATATTGAATTAGATCATTGATATTACATGAATTTACTGTTTTGGAAAAGAATAAATGAAACAAAATTCATATTTTGAATCTAATATGTGGGAAGAAACTCTTTATAAAGATATTGATGAAATAATTTCTAGTGTGACCAGAGGTTGATGGTATTTTCAAGTTGTACTATAGAGCATACCTTTTTTGATAAATCATTATAACACTCTTGGATGAAGATACATCATTATGATATTTTTCCTCTTAAATATAACACTACATCGTCAACACTCATGCTCCAAGTGAAAAACTAGTTTGTGTGGTTCTAAATTCTTTTTATTATTTTTTTGTGTTCATAGTTATATTGTGTTGTACTATCATTAAAATATAGTTTTGTCAAAATATATTACCCCAAACAAAATTTTTTGGTTCTTATACAACTAGTAAAAGAAAATGGGATTTAGTTGTGCATTTGTTTGAATAAGTGTAGGTTTCAATTCTTTTGTGGCCTAAAAAGGAAGTATCTATTTGTGACTATAGGTGTGTAAAATTTAGTCTTGGGTTAAGCCTCTATACATTAAAAAATAAATTATAAAGGGTTGTGAATCCTCATAAAAATTTAGATATTCCACTATAATGGATGTCATTTATATTGGTATTTGAAAGGTTAGAAGAGTATACATAGAATAATATGGATCCAAATTAATATAAAATTTATTTTGTATATTAACTTTTTATTTATAGAAAAAAATTATCTTCAATATGAAAAGTTTTTACACAAAAAATTAAGGGGAAATTCACCCCAATCTTACCTATCTTTTAATTCTCACATTGGGTAATAAAAATTTATTTCAAATCTTGAATCATATCTTTGGAATATTTATATTTATTTATTCTAATCAAATTCATCTTTATCCATAAAAGAGAGAAGATCTTTTGAGATGGAAGGAATAATTGAAAATTATGGATGGACACCTCAAAGGCCACCATTATTTGATGTAACAAATTATTAATATTGGTTGTCACACATGGAATATTTTCATAATAATTTAATTATTAATAGTTGTAAAATCACTATCAAATCCTAAAAAATAATTTATGTTTATCTTGATACATTAACCAGAAATTATAAAATTATATATGTTCTAAATTACAAGGTAATGAAATTTTTATATTTTTAAATTAGTAAAAAATTCAATATATATAAATCTACATGTAAAACAATACATAAAATATGGAAAATCTTTTAAGTTAATAGTTTTGGATTAGATAATATTATAATAACAAGTTTTAAAATATTAAGAGTTGAGTATCATGAATTTAAAATGGTAGAAGAAGAAACGTTTATTCAAATGTTTCATTGATTTACAAGTATATTAAATGGTATGAGCGTTTTAAGAGAAACCATAGATAATTAAATTTTGGTTGAAAGAGATTTATGATATTTACATAAAAAATAGTAATATATAAAAGTAAAAATGTATAAAATAAAAACTTTCAAAGAATATACATTATATAAGATTAATATATATTTATGCATTAAAACTAAAAAATATTTATTAAATAAATATTTCAAAAAAAGGAATTTCTTTTAAATAAAAATTTTGTGTTACCTCTTATTCATATAATTTTAAATTTCATAGTATTCAAAGGAACCATGTTATAAATATTGAAAAGGGAAGAAGGAATAAATTCTAGTAAAGGAGATATAAAATGTATTTCCCTTGAAATGATTTTAGTGGATGAAAAAAAGGTAATGTTGTGATGGATGTTTTTATTGAAATAATTTTTTATAAATAATAAAAGTTAGGAAAGATAAAATTATAATTACATAGGATTAATATTGATAAGAAGAAGAGAAAATAATATAATAAATATAAAATAGTCATATAAGTTGGCTGTAGTTGAACAGAGATTTCTAGTTCAAGTAGAGAATCTCGTTCTGAAAAGGGTCTAGAAAACCCATGTTTAATGGACTCATAAAACTAGGTAAGTTAATGAGAGTATGATTCTTCATATGTATATAATTATGAAAATTTAAATAAATATAAAATTTATTTAAATCAAAAGACTAAATATTGAGATAGAAAAAAAATTGGTTAACACGAGAATCTTAAAGGTAAACTTAAGAAAATTCTCAATGAAAATAAGAAAATTCTTAACAAAACTGAAAAAAGTCAAGGAAACTTCTTATATATTTTTAAATTATTATCATAGTGAGATAAAATGTATAATACAAAAATTAAGAATCTCATGGAGAAATTGAAAAACGATGAAATATTTCTTCAGTTTCTAATTATAAATGTGATGAAGATAAAATAATTTTGTTTGATTTTTTTTGGAAGTAAATGTTATTTTAAGAAATGAAATTGAAAGTATGAAAAATAATTTTCCAATATTTTTTAAATGGATGAAATTTTTTGGAAAAACAATGTGTTTTAATAAAATAAACACAAAGAGAACTGGTTTTAGGTATCATAATATTTTATCAAAAAAATAAAATACTATCTTTTTTAAAGGTTTGAGTGGAAATATTTTAATTTTTATATATTTTATATGTCAAATGAAGCGTCATTATGTAAATAATTGTTCCTTGATGTTTCTATAATCTCTTTATCACTCCAACAATTTTGGGTTTTAATTATTTTATTCTCAATTACCAATAAAAAATATTTAAAATCAATTTGGGTTTTTAAGTAATATTTTTCAAACCAAATTATACCCATTTTTTAAAGGGTTAAAAATATTCTTAAATATGTTTTTGTAGGATGTATATCATGGAAGTGTCAAAAATTACTCATGGTGTATGGATAATGGATTCTCAAAACATACTGATAATGATATCTCTAAATTTATATCCTTTAATAAGTATAATGGTTGTATTTTTATTTTTAGTGAAAAGTATAAAATTAAAGTAAAAGGTTTCTTGGAAGTTGGAATATCAGATTATGTGATCATTTCAATAGTGTTAGTTATTGAGTGATTAAATAATAATTCGATAACCATTTTTCAACTATGTATTTATGGAATATCTATTAAATTTCAAAATGATAAATGTATTATTTTTAAAAATTAAAGTGTCTTATTTTATGAAAATAGAAAATATAATATTTATTCAAAAAAATGATGAATTGGATGATTAAAATTTAAAATTTTTAAATAACATTAAATTAGAAAAAAAAAATTGTAATAGAATAATTTTTACCAAAAATTTAAGCTTTCTACCCAAGTTCTCCAAAAATTAAATGGGGTTGATCCGAAAAATTTAAATATAAACAACACCTATGTATATGATTCATGATTAAAAGGTAAGAAGCATAAGGAGTCTTTTAAATTAGTTCAATAGGTATAAACTTATAGACATATTCATGTTATAAATTTATATTCATTTGACCCCATAAAATCTAGTAGTCTGGGTGTAAAAATACTTATATTTTTTATTATTGATGACTAGTATATTTACATGGTCTTATTTTTTCCCCATAAATCTAAGAATTTTTCTATATTTATTATTTATTATAAATTGATTTAAAATGAAAACATTCATCTAGTTTTATCAATAATAATTTATAGTCTTGGTGATTTTTCAAATTTGTAATTTGATATATTTTGTAAAGATAATGGATATAATTGAAATTTTTTATCTCTTAGGACACTATAAAAATTGTGTGTTAAAAAGTAAAAATAAGAACATACAATAAATGGATAGTAAAATGATAAGACATTATACTTATGAGAATAATCTGTTAATATAGCTTATCATGTTTCAAATAATATTCTTTTTAGACCATTCTTAAAGAAAAAACCTTATTAAATCTAAAAGGGATGAAATCGTAGAATTGGCTATTTTAGAGTATCTTTTTACAAACTTTACATTCTTAATAAAAAAATATTAATTAGATAATTTGGATTCAAAATAAAATAAACTTATTTTTCTAGGATATTTAAATTGTATTAATACATATAGAGTTTACAAAGAAAACATTAGTTATTAAAAATCTAATCATATAAATTTTATTAAAATATTTTAAAAGAAAGAAAATATTATTTAGAAAATGATTAGGAAGATTTTAGGGATTTTAAAATTGGAGAACCTAAAAATTTGGAATGGGATTCATCAATTGAGGGGGAGTGTCTATCTCATGAACAAACATTAAAATTCCATAAGTATCATCTGGTCAAAAATAATAATTAGTGATATAAATAATGGTGTTAAAACCAAATATTCTTTAATATATATATGTGTGTGTATTTATCAAAATTTTATTTATGATTTTGTACCATGAAATATTGATGAAGATTTAACTGATTCAAACTAGATTAGGGTAATGTATAAAGAATTAAATCAATTTGATAGAAACAAAGTATATCACTTAGTTAAACCACCTAAGGATTAAAATATAATTGGAACCAAATGTATCTTTAGAAATAAATTAGATAAATTATAAAAAATAACTATAAATAAGGATAAATTAGTGGCTCAAGACTACAATAAATAAAAATGAATTTATTTTAAAGAATAATTTATCCTAGTACATAGATTAAAATCTGTAAAAATTATTTTCCTTAATTATTATAATTTATAATAAAACATTTTCAAATGGATATTAAAAGTAATTTTTTTAATAGATATATTTCAAAAGAAAAAAAATTAATAAAACTACCTATATTTGGAAATGAAAAAATTACAGATAACGTTTTAAAACTATTTAAAGTGTTATATTGATTGAAATAATATATTATAGATTGTAATGATAGGTTACCAAGTTTTCTTTTAAAAGTAGTTATGAAAAATAAAATTTTAATCCTATGTTATTTATTAAGAAAAGTTACAATAACAATTTAATTGTTTTAATTTATGTGAATATTATCATTTTTAGATCTTTAAATAACAATTAATGTCCATAATTTTTGAAATTGATGAAAAATGAATTTGATATAAGTTTAATGGGTGAAATTATATTTTTTATTAGTCTATAAATATTTCAATGAAATTATTGTATTTTTCTCAATCAATTAAATTATGCTATAAAATTAAATAAAATGTCAAGATTAGAATCAAGTAAGTGTTCAAATACTTCTATGAGAATTTTATATAAACATAATAAAGATGAATCTAGAAAATCAGTGGATGTTAATCTTTTTAGAGGTTTGATTGGTATATTATTATTCTTAACTATAGGTGGGCCTGATTTAATGTTTATTGTTTTCATAATAGTAATATTTAGAAGTAATCTTAAATAATATAGTTTGAAATTTTTTAAAAGGATTGTAAAATTTGTTAAAGGGTCCTTAAATATTAATCTATTTTACCCTACTATAACTTATTTTGATTTAATTATTAATAATTATTTCTAATTTTTTGGATAAAATATAGATAGAAAAATAACATAAGGTGTGTGTCATTTTATTGTTAAGGGTTTATTCTCATGGATATTTATGAAACAAATTTTAGTAGCTTTATCAACTGTTTAAAATGAGTATATTGATGTTGAATTTTTTTCACAGTCATTATGGATTAAGTAGACTATTTATTATTTTTAATTTTACTTTGATATGATCCCTATTTATTGTGATTGTTGTAATTCCATGTCCAAAAATATTGGGTCTTGCCAAAAATCCATAATTACTCTTGTGTACCTCCCCAAACACAAGATGATTCTGATTAGCAGTGAGGGTGTAAACACTATAAATGGGAATACATTACCCTATGTGTCATATCCATTCATGAAGAATATAAAAAAAATAAGATAACTTAGAGTAATTGAGACATAAGATAAATCATCATAATGTAATAATTAATGGTACGCATATCATATGAATAAATAAACTAGGCTTACAATGTTATAATTCAAACAACATAAAGTTGTAAGTAAATAAATAAATAAACATTATAGAATCCTTCAGATTCCATCTTGGTTCCAGTAATAGCTCTATGCTTCACTACTTAGCTATTATCCATGGGACCCCTTCCCTTCTTGGAATTCTTATACATGAATCCTAAATTTTTATTGAATTTATCATATAGGTTGTGAGTAATAACACCTAGTAGAACACCACCAATTCATCTATAACATGTGTGCATGGGTATAACTGGTTTATTCCATGATGATAATATATCTTCAAGAAAGAATAATAATCATATGTCAACTATTTGTGTGTTAACCAAGACACCATGATCCTTAATTGTACCTATTTTAAATCCATGCTAGAAGGATAGTTGTGACATATTATTGGACCAATTAAGTGCTCACCACAAGGTTGATAAACTTTTTACTTAGCATTCACAAGGAATCATATCAGCATATCACTTAGCATCCACAAGCCATTGAGACAACATTTTATTTGGAATCCACAAGGCATCAACACAACATTTTATTTGACAACTGCAAGGCAGTAGGTGAACATGTCACTCGATATCCACTGGTCCAATGTCTCTATAATTGAATATTGTGTGAACTCCCCCTGTAATGAATAATCGTATCTTAACATTCCATGTGTTTCAAGTATCAAACAATTCCTCTAACAACATGGTAATACATACCACAAGGAAATGCATATAAATGAAACAAATAGACTATTATCATGATAAATAGTAAAAAAATACATAAACATGTGATCATCACCTAGAATGGAAACAAGATGCATAAGAATTCTCATTGATTCAAGAATCATAAATGGGTCTCACGGGAAACACACACTCCCACATGTGATCACTATCAAACATGGAAAAATAAGAAATTCGAACATAAGAAATATATTAAGGAAACAAGCATATACATAATCCTAAAATGGTAAATAAAATTTATATCTTAAGATCATTGATAAATTAATCCAATATTCATCAAAGGAAAAAATACAAAATCAAATTGTGCACCCATGGAAAATTAGTTTTTACATCAAGGATGCCTATTGTTGGTTCTGATTCATCAAATAAGAGGATTAGTATAGAGACCTAAGGACATTCCATATTAATGATGGAATTTATATAATAACATAACTCAAGGAGTCCATTAAATGAACTTGTTTTGAGATATGTCAAATAAAATGATTCCAAATCACAGGATTCATTGTCGTTTAATGAATAAATAGTGAATTCATCATCAATTACAGAAGAGAACCTCTGGTTTAATAAATGAACATCAATCCCTAATCAATTCAACATAACAATAGATATCAAAGATTATATTTTAGAATAAGAAGTTCTCTAGATGATCGATCCCTGATTACTTACCCAGAAGTTTCTACCGTTCATGAGAGATATAGCTCAAGCCCAAATTATATCATTAACACAACGAAATCCACCTTTGTTTTATCAATGATTGATGAATCCATCATTATAATTCATATAAATACATGGGTATGAAAATGAAATTTTAGATCTATTATTTTTTTTAGGGTAAAAATTATAGTTTTTCAAGAAATCTAAATAACAAAAGTTATTCATTACATTACTTAATTACTATTCATCAACTCACTTGGATCCAATGGAATCAATATTTAGAGGAGATGAATTTTTCAAGTAAGGGAATTTGAGTCTTAAGGTTTGAAAGATCTTCTTATAGAAATAATTGCATATCAAAATAAAATATAAATGTCCACAAAAGGGGATTTTTGGATCACTAAATCCTCACACACACTATTTTCCCACATGGTTTTGTAAACCATTTTCTAACCAAGTAAGGCATTCTGCCTCACCTATGAACCCACATGGTTTGGGCACATGTTTTTTCAAAACATTTTCCAAACATTCTATTGGAATTGGATGGTGTCACGTATTATTTCAAGGGGGTGTATATTTTTTCAAACCATTAACCTTAAACATGAAACCCCACAAGTGATACTACTAAAAGGTGCATGATTTCTTAAAGAATCAATATAGTTTGGAAAAACCATGATCAAATTGTACACCTTTAAAAGTCCTCTAAAAACTCTAAAAACTACCATAAAATCATGAAAATCAGCCCAATAAATTCATATTTCAAAAACACTTTATTTTTGGATGAAATTAAATTATAACACATCTAAAAAACATTTAATGATTTTACAATCTCCACCTCTAATTACTTATCATCTTCAAGAGGTGTCTTTAGGAATATTTCTTAAAAAACTCAGGCCACTGAGATTAAAAATCTTTATACCACTCCCAATTATCCTCTTGGATCTTTCCATGTCACCATAGAATCTAGAAAATTGGAGATCCAGACTATACGCTAACACTCCAATCCACTCATTGATCTTAAAGCGATCAACATATCTTGTATTTAGCTTATATTGCTTTCTCAAATATCAATGAAAAAACTGAGTAGTAAAAATTATAAAAACTTAGTTGATTATGAAAACTCCAAAGGTATCCTCTTATGGGTGGCATGATAATTATTCCTGCTCTGAGTTATGATCATCCTATTTTGAATTACCTGCACTCTTTTAGAGTTATCATATACCATACTAGGTCGTATTGATGTAGCCTCACTAACCTTATGTCAAAAATAGGTTAACTAAATGGATTACAATAAAAATCCTCATAAGTTTCCATCTAAATTGAACTCAAGAAAAAAAAATTGTATGTGAAATTGAACATGTCTAGGTGATAATCCCATACTCTACCAAAATCTAATATGTAGGCCTTAATAATATCATCTAATATCAGAATCATCTTCTCATAATATCCATCTATCTAGGATGGTATATGTAACAAACCATGTATTTATAGAATAATAATTTTTTATTTATATTAATACTTATGAATAAGATATTAATTTTAAGTTAAAGGGGATGTTTTTTCAGATATCATGCTCAACACTCAATAATGGGCTTCTCCAAAATTTTACATTGCACACAATATTGAGTTATACTGACAAATAATACACGATTATTATTATTATTTTAAATGGTTGTTAATGCATAGCCATTAGAATGGGGGGAATGAATAGTATCAACTAAATTTTGAAATATGGTTTATACATGTTTAAGTGACGATTCATTAGTTACCAATTTTATTAGAAATAGAAATAAAAATCAATTGAATATAATGGATGTGTTTTTATGAAAACCTATTTAAAAGAGAATAATTATGTTTCCATATCACTCTTTATGGATATTTATTTAATAAAAAATATATTATATACATTCAATTTAATGTTTTAAATTCATCTTATATGTTTTCTATATAAGATATAATAATAAATTCATTTCTTTAAGATAAAAGAAGTATTTTTCTAAAAATGAAGTTTTACCGCCTTTTCATGGAGAACCCTTTTTAAATCTAGTTTTTGACACCTTTACATGTTTTATTTGAAAAAATAAACTTTTTTTTTAAAATCGGAACATCAAAATTTACATTCGATGAAATTTTGTTATTTTTCTACTAAAGTTTATTTTTTAATGAATAGTAAAAAATACCGCATTTTAATTCAAAACTGCATTTTCATCTAATTTATTTATACAGTTAGATTGTAATTTTAATTGGTTTTAATGTTTAATTGGATTATATTTTTATCATTTAATCCAATTTCCTTTATTTTAAGTAATCTCACTTTGAAATTGTACATAAACACATGTAAATCTTATGGTAGTTTTTACTTCTTAAAAATACGTTTTTTTGGTTTTTGACGATGGGAATTAATTTTAAATTAATTTATAACACTTATGTGTTTTATATTTGGTAAAATTTATTCCATATTTGGAATCAGGAGATCCAAATTGTGTAAATAGTTACCTTTTATTTTTAGGCGTTATGAATAGTAACTTCAGTAATTATTTTATTTGCCATCGTTAAAGGGTAAATCAGGTAAATAAGGGTAAAAAATAATATTATAATAATATTAAACTACCCTAACACATATACTAATTCTATTTTATGGGGTATTTCAGACCATGGTCATCCTTGGGTCAATTTTAGGACCCCATGGAGACAATTGTGTTTGAAAATGACATTTAATTACTTTTAATTTAAAGTTAAGGAAAATATAACCTAACCATGTATCTTTTACTAAAAAAATATTTATATGGGGTTATATAAGAAATATATTCAACTATAAATAACCATTAAAAATCTAAAAATATTTGATATATCATGGTATTTTATTTATAATTTTTAAACATCAAATAAATAAATTTAGTTGTGACACAATGGTGATGTAGTGATTACCTTATTAATGAATGATTTAAATAAATGAGATTATAAATATTAAAATAAATTTATTTTGAAAGTTTTTATACCATCCACTAATTTTATTGATGATTATGACTTGTTATCTTTTAATTAATGAGGTTTTTTCAAATTAATCAAGTTGTTATGGATTTTTAAAAAGTAATGATATGGATAGTATAAAAACTAACATAATTGAGTTTTAAAATAAATTAATATTTTATTAAATGATATAATAGTCCTAAAAATATAATATTACTCAAAATGACATATATGGAGTTATAAATTTCCTTAATGATCCATTTTTTATATCTTGGCATTTTATAATAACTATATTAACCATATATTATGAAAATACTGGAAGACATGGTAAGTGTTAATTTATTCAACTAAGGGTTAAAGCTAAAAGATAAGATTGATTTTAGGACCTAAAATTATTTGAAATCCATTGGTTGAGATTATTTAGTTCCATAATCATATTATATTCTAAATATATCACTTTTTTGTTATTATAATTTGAAAATCAATTAATAATAAAATAATATTTCAATACATTCCTAAAGTGACCTTCCTCTCTTTTATAAAAGGACACCACCTCTAACTTCTTACTCACACCTATAAAGCCCCTTAGATCATCCAAACTCTACTCCAATAATCTCTCAACATCCCTATATTCCTCCTAGAATCCTTACCTTGGTCATAAAGAAATTAAATAAGTCCTTTTAACTTAAATCAAAAGGAGTTACCCGATTTGAGATAATGTATTCTCTCAAGATTCTTTCATTTATTTTTCATTATACACTATATATGATATCATTATTCTTTGCTTAAATAAAAACACTATTTTCATCAATATACTAGGTTTTTTTATGAGAATAATTTGAACTACACTTACACACACCTCTATCGAATTTATTTAGAACATATTGTTTCTATAGATGAGGAACTACTGCCTCACAAAACGTTGATTGTTCAATATTCTCATACCAACTCTCATGGTGGACATTATAATGAAACTATAATTATATATGAAATATATGATATTTATTTTATCTCTATTCTTCTATCGTTATCTTTTATAATATACCTTTATGCTTTTCATGTTATATAAATATGATAATTTCATTTGAGGAAATGCGGACTACCACCCCCTCAAAGTGATATGACTCGTTCATGCCATATATGGAACTTATAAATGATGGTGTTAATGAACTTAAATAAAATATATAAAATATTATATTATTCTTTAATTATAATATAACTATATATCATTAAGTTTTCATTCTATTAAATATGAAATAGAAATGAAAGTAGCGATCATGCGTACGTATGGCTTACCATCTCCATGAATGGTGCATTTCATTTATAATCTCCAAATGTTATATAATATTATAAATAAATATATAGTGTATATATATGATATATATATATATAATAATAATATTCTATAGATGATGGAATTTTGACCACATGGACAAATTTTAATTATAACAAGGTCATTTTCGACTCAAGTACCCAATATCGACAAAACAATCGATATTAACTTAAATAATTATTTAATTTTTATAACCTGTTAATAAGTGATATAAAAGGAATAATAAACTGTAAAAATGTTCTAAATCAAGTAGAAATTAACTTAAGTTTATTGTTCATGAAATTAAAGAACGAATGAGTCATGTCCGACATGAGGTAAGGGGTTTCTTATCTCACTTTTAATTTCATGAGATTTCTATTGTTCACCAATAATTTCTTGTATGTGGTGTATTGGGAGCTGAATTTTGTTATATAATATCATGATTATCTTTATATTCATGGTAACCTATAATTCATTTGTTTGTTATTACTTTTTTTTCATATGACTCGATTGATTATGACATGGTAAGGGAACCTTTCACCCTGCTCTTTTAGTCAAAAAACTTCTTTTATGTTATGTATTTTAATTTTAATTTTCATATGTTGAGATAAGTTTTTATATATCCTTATTTTTGTACATTTTATGTACAAGTTATGAGAGACCCTTTTTCCTCCCATCCACTCATTTTTGAAATTTGAAAGTGACGTTGTTAGGCTGCCGAATTTTCGTAAGGGACTACGTCTCAATTTCCTTTCATTAGGGAATATTTTGATATTGTACACTTTTATTATACTATAGGGTTTATATACAACCCTTTTTAAATTTTATATCATGAATTTTAATATTCTCATGATATTTATAGTTTTTTTTAGGTTATTCTTTAATTATTTTTATTCAAGTGTTTCTCATGTGGTAAGGTATTATTTACCTAAAACATCATTTTAAATGTTTTAAAGAATTAATATACTAAATCCTTCTCTTTCATGTACATGTTTTAGAAATTATTTTAAGGATTTTTTTATATAGACATGAGTGTTTTAAAGTGTAAATTACTTTCAAAAGATTCAAAGTGGTATGGGACACTTTTGATTCAAAACTCTTCTTTTTGAATGTTTTATATTAATTGATTATATAAATATCTCAAATGATATATTGTGATTGCAATGTGGAAATATTGACTTTCCATTATGTTTGTTTTATGTGTTAATATTATGTTATGGTTCTTGGGAATTGTTTACGTATATGGGTGGTTCCATGATAAACCTTGGGTGGGTGAGCCCGAGATAGATCTCGAATGCATTGGGTAATGAGAGGGAGGTAAAATTTAATGTTCCTCCTAAGAGATTTAGGGAAAATGGTGTGATGGGTATTCAAAACATAACTCCCTATATAGCTGTGAAAGATACAATGTAAGTATGATATATATTCCACAATTAACCTTTATGATTTAAAATTTCTTTGTGTTATTCATAAATCTTATTATTTCATGAGGTATGTTAATGAGATTATATTTTCTAAGTGAAAAGTATGATATCATTGATTTGCATGTATTGATGGATTAATTTTTTTATCATTATATTATAACCCTTACTGATCCTTTTATGATCATCCCAAGTTCTTGAAATGTTTTTAATAGGGTATAAGGAAGGTAAATAAAAAAGTATGAATTCAATAAGATTTATATCAAGAAAGTAATTATTTTTTTAATGAGTTTTATTGGTGTAAAAAAATGTTAGAGTAGAAGTGTCTACTTGTAATATTCAATATGTTTTGTATAAGTTATTACCTAATTCTCTAAAGCTCTGAACCTGAAAATATCTTCAATGTTAATTGAATTCCAATTTTTAACTTAACTCAAGATTATGTTATGTTTATGGTTGGGGTAATATAGTTGGTATCATAGGTTGGATTAGATAACTTTAGAGGTTAGGGTGTTATTTAAGCATAAGTGGCATAACTATAATGGTTATCATTTTAAAGATATTTTTAGTTATATTAGATAAATTGAATGAGTTTAACATAACATGAATAATGATATCTTATTTTTTACCCTCCTCATAGAATAGTATATAATGATTTTAATGATATAATTACACTGAACTTTTTGGTTTTAGTAAATGGTTGGATCTATCAGGAACCAAAGTAAAAAAATGGATGTGATGGAAACTATGGTGGTTTTCTGAATGAAAACCAAATTAAATGGGACCTGCAATGAGAAAACTTTTGGTTATTCTTAACCAACTATCTTAATTCATGACTGACCACTTAAACCTTGGTGATTTTTCTAAGGCATAATATATGCGAGAAACAAATCCCAATAGAATATTAGTTTATAATCATAAAGTTAAGTATATTAAATAACCTATATGTCAAGTATGTGGAAAGAAACACCTAGGAAAATGATTTAAAGGGGTGGGAAGATGTTATAGATGTGTTAATGAAGGTCATAAAGCAATAACCTTCCATGGAAAAAGGAAGTGTTCAGTTAACTCCAATAAATGGAAAGAATTTCTTTATGAGGGATTAATTGGATGTTTTAAATGTGGTGTACATGATCATTATACCAATAGATTTCCTACAAAGAAGGTTCAGGAATGGGATCATCAGGATCATAAAAATATATTTTTACCAATACCTAATGTCATTACATTTGAATATGAGGAAACTAAAAATGACCTTTGAAAGGTATGGATTATTTCTTAGCTCGTGTTTTGAAATTACTAAAATATTTGGACATTATGCATGTTTTTTTTGTAGGAAATAAGTATAGAATAATAAGATGGAGAAACATGGATAAAGGACCATGAAGAATGTACAATGATTAAGATGTCTACATTTTATAAATTCAAGAGTTTTTTAAGATATATGGGTGATGAAATGTTTAAAATTATTAATTCTCTTTTTTGTGGGATTATTTTGGAATACATTTATATTATATGTGTAACCCTGTAGTTTTTTATGTGAAAATTCTATTTGAGGAAGAATTATCTCTTTTTTGTGGATATAGTTATAAAGAACCATTTTAGTTTATATGATCCTTTTCTTTGAAGAAGTTATGGGTTATTACTTTTTGGGAATGTTATAAAATTAAATAGTTTTTGAGAAAGGACAACACGCAAACCATGTGACAACCTGTCACGTTAGACAAAGTGGTAGGAATCGAACCCACAAGCAAAGTGTGATTGAGATTTATCGCCAACCACTGGACTACGGGAAGTACCTAGTTAGTATTACTTATTCTTTTTAGTTAAATGATTTTATTGATCAAGAATAAGTTGATTTTGGATCTTATATTTTATCAAATGGATATCCTTAGTATAGGAAAATGATTTGGTGATTAATTTATAAAGGTTATTTTGGAGGACGTTCACTCTTTTGGGAACATTATATGCCTAAGTAAAATTGAATACTATAGGATTTCATTTGAGGAGTAATGGTTGAATTGTTATTTTGGAATAATATATGTTTTTATTATGGAATTATAGAAATTTGGGTTATTTATGGAAATGATTAACCTATATTGATAAATATGTTATTAGGTTAATTACTTTTCAGTATGAGACTTTAAGATTAGTTTATGTTATTTGGAGATAACTGTGAAGATTTATCGTGGAAGACTATGTGATCAAATCCTTATGAGTTTTGGGTTTCAATATTATTTTGGATTATATTGAAGAATTTTAAGGTCAATTTTTTATTAAATGGTCTTTGTTGAACCTTGGGAATTGATTATTGAATTTTGTAGATTAATAGTAGTATTTATTTTTATAAAGTATTGTCCTTTTTGGGATTATCTGATCTCATACTAACCATTTTGGTTTTGGGTAATATATAGTTCATCTTTTTTTGGATTATTTGATTCTCTAAAAGTTGATTCTAGTGCTTTTTATGTGACCATGTCATCTTGAATACTCATTGTTTTGAGAAAAGATGAGTTTGTGGTAGAAATTTAGTAAAGGATGAAAGTCTAAATGAAAAGTATGTTTCCTTATGTTCTTAGTCAATCTCATAAATAAATTCCTTAACTTTAAGAAAAGGAACTTAAAAAATTTATTCCGTTTAATTTTCCTACTAGGTAATCAATGCCCATTTAACCCATCATAAGTTTGTGATTTTCTAGTGGTTAACTTTTTCCTAATCATGTTTTCTATTACACTCCATCAGAACTATATGGTTTGTTTCTCTTCCATATCAATGTCTTCATACATGGAATATTTGTATGTGTTATCTTGGGTGACTTTTTTACTTATCTTTATTTCTTTAAAAGTGCTAGTTTTATTGACTCTTTTTTCAAAGAGGGACTTTTAAGAAGTTTCCAAGCCCAATTTTAAAATTTTGGGGATGCAATTTCCAAAAGGGGGAAGAATGTAACGACCCAGGTATTTATAGAATAATACATTTTGATTTCTATTAATACTTATGAATAATATATTAATTTTAAGTTAAAGGGGATGATTTTTTTGAATGCGTACTCGACACGCAACAACGGTCTTTTCTGAAATCTTACATTGCACACAACATTGAGTTATACTAAAAAATAATACAATAATATTATTATTTTATTAAATAGTAGTTAACAACCAGCCATTAGAATGGCGGGAATGAATAGTATCAACTACGTTTTTAAATATGGTTTACACATGTTTAAATTATGATTCATTGGTTACCAAATTTATTATAAATGTAAATAAAAACCAATTGGATATAATGGATGTGTTTTTATGCAAACCAATTTAAAAGAGAATAATTTTGTTTTCATATCACTCTTTATGGATTTTTATTTAATGAAGAATATATGATATATATTAAATTTAATGTTTTAAATTCATATTATATATTTTCTAGATATGATATAATAATAAATTCATTTTTTCAGATAAAACAAGTATTTTTCTAAAAATGCAGTTTTACCGCCTTTTCATGGAAAACAATTTTAGAATCTTGTTTTTGACACTTTTATTTGTTTTATTTGAAAAAATAAACTTCTTATTTAGAACCGGAACATCAAATTTTACTTTGGATGCAATTTTGGTTTTTTCTGTTAAAGTTCACTTTTTAATGAATAGTAAAAAATACCGCATTTTAATTCAAAACTACATTTTCATCTAATTTATTTATATAGTAATATTTTAATTATAATTGGTTTTAATTTTTTAATTGAATTATATTTTTATCATTTAATCCAATTTTGGTCATTGGAAGTAATTTCACATTGAAATTGGACATAAACACATGTTAATCTTTTGGTCAGTTTTACTTCTTAAAAAAATGCTTTTTTGTTTTGACAACAGGAATTAATTTTAAATTAATTTCTTCCAAATATGTATTTTTAATTTTGTAAAATTGATTCAATATTTGGAATCAAGAGGTCTAAAATATGTAAATAGGTATCTTTTATTTTTAAACATTATGAATAGTAAGTTCAGTAATTATTTTATTTACCATGGTTAAAGAGTAAATCAGGTAAATAATGGTAAAAAATAATATTATAATAATATTAAAATACCCTAAAATGTGTCCTAATCCTATTTTATGGGATATTTATGACCATGGGAATCCTTGGGTCGATTTTAGGATCCCATGGAGCCACTTGTGTGTGAAAATTACATTTAATTACTTTTAATTTAAAGTTAAGGAAAATATAACACAAACATATATCTTTTAATAAAATAATTTTTATATGGGGTTATATAAATGATCTCTTCGAATATAAATAACCATTAGAAATATAAAAATATTTCATACATAATTTTATTTTATTTATAATTTTTAAACATCAAATAAATAAATTTATTTTTGACACAATGGTGATGTATAGATTTCCTTAATAATGAAAGATTTAAATAAATAAGATTATAAATATTAAAATAAATATATTTGGAAACTTTTTATTTTATCCACGAATTTTATGGATGATTATGACTTTTTATCTTTTACTTAATGATGTTTTTTCTAATTAATCATGTTGTTATGGATTTTTAAAAAGTCGCGATATGAATAGTATAAAAATTGACATAAATGAGTTTTTAAATGAATTAATATTTTATAAAATGGTATAATTGTCCTACAAACCTTAGATTCATACAACTGATATATATTATGTTATAAATTTCATTAACGATCCATTTTTGTTCACTTGGAATTTTATATAACTATAGTAACCATATATTATGAAAATACAAGAAAACATGGTAAGAATTACTTTATTTAACTAAGGGTTAATGATAAACGATAAGGTCAATTTTATGACCTAAACATGTCTAAATCCCATTGTATAAGATTAATTATACCCATACTCGTATTATATTCAAAATATATCACTTTGGTGTTATTATAATTCTAAAAAAAATTAACAATAAAATAATATTTCAAAACATTCCTAAAGTGTCCCTCCTCCCTCTTATAAAAAGACACCAACTCTAACCCATTACTCACACATATAAATCCCTTTGAATCCTCTAACCTCTGCTTAAATAATCTCCCAACATCCCTCTCTTCTTCCTAGAATCCTTACCTTGGTCAGAATACAATTAAAGAAGTCCTTTTAGCTTAAATCAACAGGAGTTACCCAATTTGAGGTAATGTCTTCTCTCAAGATTCTTTCATTCATTTTTCCTTCTACACTCCCTATGATCTTATTATTATTTTTTAAAATAAAAACACCAGTATCATCAATATACTAGGTTTTTGTTATGATAATAATTCTAACTACACTTACACACATATCCATCTAATGGATTCAGAACATACTATTTCTGTGGATGAAGAACTATTGCCTCACGAAACGATGATTATTCAATCTTATACTACCACCTCTCATGGTGTACATTATAATTAAACTATAATTACATATGATATTTATGATATTTATTTTATATATATTCTTTTTTAGTTCTCTTTTAGAACATATCTTTATGCTTTTCATGTTCTATAAATAAGATAATTTCATTTGAGGAAGTGCGGACTACCACCCCCTCAAAGTGATATGACTCATTCATTCCATATATGGAACATATAAAGAATGGAGTTAATGAAATTATATAACATATATAAAATATGCTATTGTAATTTAATTATAATATTCCTATGTATCATTACATTTTCATTCCATTAAATACCAAATAGAAATGAAAGTAGTGTTCATGCGTACGTACGGCTTGTCGTCTCCTTGAACGGTTCATTTCATTGCTTATATCCAAATGTTATGTAATGTTATAAATACATATATAATGTATATATATGATATATATATGAATAATATTCTGAATATAATGGACTTTTGACCACATGGACAACTTTTAATTATAACAAGATCATTTTCGACTCATGTACCCAATATCGATAAAATGATCGATATTATCTAAAATAATTATATAATTTTTATAACATGATAATAAGTGATATAAAAGGAATAATAAACTTTAAAAAGGTTTGGAATAATTTATAAATTAACTTAAGTTTATTATTCAGGAAATTAAAAAATGAACGAGTCAAGTCGACCATGAGGTAAGGGGTTTCTAATCTCACTTCAAATTCTATGAGATTCCTATTATTCGCCACTTATTTCTTTCATGTGGGGTATTTTGTGCTGAATTTTGATATATATTATCATTATTTTCTTTATATTCATGGTAATATATGATTCATTTTTTTGTTATTAATTTTTTCATATGACTTAATTGATTACGATGTGGTAAGGGAACCTTTCACCCTGCTATTTTAGTCAAATACTTGTTTTATGTTATATTTTTTAATTTCAATTTTAATATGTTGGGATAAATTTTTATATATCCTTATTGTTTTAAATTTTATTTCCAAGTTATAATATACCCTTTTTTCTCATCAACTATTTTCTGAATTTTAAAGTGGTGTAGTTAGGCTGCTGAATTTTCATAAGGGACTACGTCCTAATATCCTTTCATTGAGGAATATCTTGATATTGTACAATTTTATTATCATATAAAGTTTATATACATCCCTTTTTACATTTTATATCATGAATTTCTATATTAAAATTATATTCGTAGTTTCCTTTGATGTTATTATTTAATTATTTTTATTCAAGTGTTTCTCAAGTGGTAAGGGATTCTTTAACTAAAACATCGTTTTAAATGTCTTAAAGATTTAATTTTATAAATCATTCTATTTCATTTCCATGTTTTAGAAATGATTTTAATGATTTATTTATTTTAACATTAGTGTTTTAAAGTGTAAATTTCTTTCAAGAGATTCAAATTTGTATGGGACACTTGGATTCAAAACTCTTCTTTTTGAATGTTTTATATGAATTGATTTTGTCAATATCTCAAAAGATATATTGTGATTGCAATGTGGAAATATTATCTTTCCTTTATGATTGTTTTATGTGTTATTATTATGTTATGGTTCTTGGTCATGGTTTATGTACATGGTTGGTTTCGTGATAAACCTAGGGTGTGTGATCCCAAGATAGCTCTCCAATGCATTAGGTAACGAGACGGAGGTAAACGTTAATTTTTCTCCTAAGAGATTTAGTGAATATACTATGATGGGTATTACAAATGTAACTCCCTATGTATCTATGAAATATTAAATGTATGTATGATATGTAATCCACAAGTTACCATTATGATTTATGATTTCTATTTGTTATTCGTAAATCTTATGATTTTATGAGGTATGTTAATGAGCATATGTTTTCCAAGTGAAAATATGATTTCATTGATTTTCATGTAATGATTGACTAAGTTTTTCTTCTATTATTTTATAACCCTTACTGAGCCTTTTATTCTAGTCCCATGTTTTTGAAATTTTTTTCACAGGTTATAAGGAAGGGTAAGAGGAATGATTAATTGAAGAATATTTATATCAAGAAATCATTATTGTTTTTTTAATGAGTTTTATTGTTGTAAAAAATTGGTTAGAGTATAAGTGTCTACTTGTAATATTCAAGATTTTATTTATAAGTTATGACCTAATTATCTAAATATCTAAACCTAAAAAGATACTCAACGTGAATTAAATTCCAATTTTTAACATAACTCAAGATTATGTTATGTTTAAGGATGGGGCCTTATAGTATGTTGTACTTAGTCTCAATTGAGTACCAAAAGAATTTTTAAAGACATTATAAAACCATGGTTTAAAACATATATATATTTTATATACAATTCTCATGTTAAATTATTTAAGGTGTATAATATCATGGATATAAATTTTTTCCATATTTTCAACTGAGTGGGTCTCACAGATTGGTAAGAAATGAGAAACTTTCATATGCTAATCCAAAATCAACCAAATAGTGTCATAGCTCCTCAGGGTCTAGGTTAACCCTACCATAAGGTCTATAGTGATATCATCCATCTTCCACATGATAATATAAAGTGTTTGGAGGAAACCACTAGGATTATGGGGATCAACCTTTATCCTTTAAAAGGTTAGGCATTAAGAAAAAATCTAGAAATATCCCTCTTTATCCCTGGACACCAAAACTTCCTCCTAAAGTCATCATACACCTTCATTATTTCAAGATTCATTGTCCACTTAGAGGTATGGATGTCTCTCATCATTTATTCCCTAATCAAAGTAGGTACTATAAATCTCCCATGTTCTAGGATTGTATCATCTTCATCCAATAACCACCTAGGTATCAGGTCCCCACATACTAGTTGTTCTCGCATCAAAACACACTCTCAGTGAGATTCCTGACTATCCTTCACCTAGTCTACTAAATAAGACATGATCACCCACATTTCATTGATCCATGGTCCTCAAAAGAATCCATCCTCTAGTCATCCAATAATCTCATCAAGAACCAATGTTCTTCTGAAGTCCATTCACCAAGCTCCTGAGATGCTTATTTCTTACGGCTAAGAGAATCTAAAATGAAATTACCTATACCCAGTGCATAGTCCATATCAAAGTTAAAAATATTCATCTACTCAACCCTACACCTCTACCTTAAATTTTCATCTCATTGTGAGAAGATATAGTTTTTATTCTTATGGATCATGTAAACAATAAACCTATTCCCAAATAGATAGTGTCACAAACACTTCAAAGCATGAACCATGGATACCATTTCAAAGTCATGGATCAGATAGTTCCACTAATGTGATAATAGTTTATGTGACCTATATCTTAATACCTAATCTCTATACATTAAAACTTCCACCAAACCTACTCTTAATGCATAAAAATATACAAAATATAAAATCATACACTTAGTAACTATCAATACTAGAGATATATCCAACATCCTCTTCAACTTAAGGGAATAATTCCTAAAATATAATGACCACTAAAAATTCATACACTTTATTTTCCAGTGTTGTCATAGGTGTTGATAAAGTGGAGAAATCCTAGATAAAACACTAATAATATCCCAATAAACCCATAAATCTTCTAATATCAAACACATTTTTTGTATGTTTCTAGGACATTACTTCCTTTACTTTCTTAAAGTCCACTAATATATTAGTCAAAAACTACATGACCCAATAAATTCACCTCATGAATCTAAAAATCACACTTAGATGTCTTAGAAAAAATTTAATGTTCTTGAATTGTTCTCAAGAATATCTCAAGATTTATGGGATGTTGCTCTGGGGTTAATGGATAAATAAGGATATCCTCAATGAAAACTATAATGAATGAGTTGAGATATGGGTAAAATATCATATTCATGAGAGACATGAAAATTATATATAAATTCATCTATCCAAACTAAATCACCAAGTACTCATGTATCCCATACCTACTCCTGAATATAATCATCAGTATTTCCTCTTATCTGGCCTTCAATTTGTGATAACCCAACCATAGATTAATCTTGGAGAAACACTAGGATCTCCAAAACTAATTGAATAGATCTTTAATCCTACATAAATGATGACTATTCTTCATGGTCATCTGATTCAGCTTTTGGTAATCTATAATGAGTTGAATATTACCTTATATCTTCTTAGAGACAAAATAGGTGCACCTAGAGGTGATGTACTCAGCTAGATAGAACCCCTCTATTCCAAGTCCTTGAGATGTAATTTGATTGCCTTAAACTATTAAGTCAACATAAAATAAGTGGTAATGAAATATTCCTCACACATGGGGAATGTTCTGTCTCAAATTCAAATCCTCTATCAATGGGAAGACTTGTGAAGTCATCCAAGAAAACATCTTATTATAGATCCACATTTGAAGGAAAAAAGGGGGCTACCAATGATCCTTTTAAAATATCTGAGCCTATGATATACACCATAATCATCCCAATATGGATCATGTATGGACCCACTCTACCCAAACCCAACTCCCATTCATTGTTTATCCAAAACTTCTCTCCCTTGGGAAATGTAAACATTACTTGTCTTTGGTAACAATCAATGTGGACTTGAAAGCTAGTCATCATGTCTATGAAAAGAATCTCATCAAATCTCTTCATATCCAGAATCATGAAGACCCATAGATGTTTATAACTAAAATAGACTATAGTACACTCTGGGTATCACTGAAGAGGGTAAAACTTTATTCAAAACGATGTATCAAGGGAAATCTACTCAGAAGATAACATGACTAGAAAATCAATTCTAAAGTAACTTTTGCATATATAAGTGAATGGGAAGCATTGGTATTAAATAGAATAGTATAAAACAAAGAATTTATCAAGACTATACATTGAATAGTATATAGTTCCTCACTATCATCCACTGGAGTTTGATCCATTTTTTATTCTCTACATTCCTTAGCTCCTCTACCATATCCTTGAGGTACATGACTTATCTAATTCATTATTTTCAAAGCCTGTTTTTTAGGACCCCAACTAGATACTTGGTTTATAGATCATGCTAATACTACCACATTATGGAACCTCATTCTCAGAGATCCAGATCCAAAATATTGGATATTCCCCATATTTTCACACTACTAACACTTTATCTGAGGTATTATATAGAAATTATGATAATTTCAAGCCATCCAATAGTTGAAGAACTTTGAAACACTTTCTAAGGGGTTAAAGGATAAAATACTTTTTCATATTTATTACCACTTCTATAATGAACATCCTCAATCTTCCACTTCATTCTACTAAAAGTGATACTCATCGTAGTAGTGGTAGATCTATCCACATGATTACTAAAGGTTGGAATAAGTCCAACAGCTTGATCCTTATCCATGACCTCTTCAATAGTCAAGAACTTCCATAGAACCTATGGGTATGTCTTTTTTTGAACCTCATAACATGTCATTTGATAACATCCTTTTCTGACTCATTTTCATCCCAGAGAGAAGCAAAAGAAAGTAGGCCAGTAAAACACATAGAGTATATTAAAACCTTCATAAATCCCTATTGTACATCCATGAACTTCTATGCTTGGTCAAGATTCTGTGCATCAAGGATAAATTTCCTTAAGAAAAGGTCATTAAAGGCCCCCTGGGTGATACCTTCACATCTTCCAACTTCTCCAATCATGCCCCACCATCTCCTAGTGGGTCCCTATAGAATGAACATTACTAGCTTCACCTACCTATCCTCATGTGTCTCAGTGAGGTCAAAAACACCGTTTATGGTATCTATCTAGTCCTATATATCTCTCATTCCCCAAGTACCCTGAAAGTATGGTGGAAGTTGGAGTATAAGTCTCTAGAATAGTCGACCATGGACCTCGATGCCCCTCCACCCTGGGAAAGAACAAGCAGAAGGACTCCTGGTTAAGATAGGCCTACTTCCTACACCACTAGAATAGGTATAAGAGCTTGCTCTATTATACCATCTAGAATAGTGGGAAGTGGAATGGGGGGATACTCACTAGTGGGATCATCCCAACCCATGTCAACTGGTAGTACCATTAGTATCCTTCGATGCGACATCATCAGAAGCAAAAAAGAAACATTTAGAACATATAAGTTTGTTAAGAAAAATCCTAAATATTTGATGGGATCACACAAAGGTTATCCTAATAGGTTATCCATAATCTAAGGTATATCCCTGCTAGTACTATCCAAGGTTCTCCATGCCTGAACATTAGTCACAATCATATATATACAAAATATAACACTATTCTCAAGTTCAACAAATTAATTTCAACATATATATAACAATAGGAAAAAAATATGGATATACCACTCTATAGATAATATAATTCTATCCCAATAAGATTTCATAAACTAGGGGATTGAATTAAAGGACTGCTATGTTTCACCCAAAAAGTATATATAAGAAATATTATCCTATTTTCCTAGTCATGGTGCATGAACACACCAAAATTCCATATACCTATAACATAAATCCAATCAATGGTAACACATAGGTCCATTTAATATGAGATGTATTGGAAAATGGAAACTCTAATACCTAAGTCCTACAAGGCATATCTCTTTTCTACCATCTACCAAAGTAACAAGAATAAAATAAATAAAACTGTACTCTAATAATATTTTGTAATTCCTTGACCTAAACCAATGGATCCAAGCTGGAGATCCATAATACCTAATGCATTCCTCCCCATAATCAAGAATATTCTAACAATTAGTGAGGTTGTGAACATTGTCAATGGGTATACTATACCCACGATATCTTTTCCATACACAATGTACATTAATAAAATATAATATAACTTGAGTTAATCAAGGTATAAGATAAATCATCACAATGCAATATTAAATAGAATGAATTTCATGAAAACAAATAAATTAGGCTCCAGTGTGGAAATTACAGTGGATAATAGTTTTCATATATAAATATTATATCTTATTATATGAATATTCAATACATAACATTATGTTCCATGTCAGAATAATATAGGTTTAGTGTATTTGAAAACTTGGATACATAAAACTTGTTCATGGGGTTTCTATATCATCTCCCACTTAGTTCTTCACAAATATCACCATTATAATTCATATCAAACTTAAACTATTTATTTATATCCTGGGGAAGGGAAGCATAATAAAGGGTGAGCTCAGATGCTATGTAAGTGTAAACAAAGGATATATCAATGATCATTTAAGAATTGCATGATTATAAGGGTATGAGAACAAAATAATAAAATTTAAAAATCATACCCAGTATATTATAGATTATAATCTTTATTCATGGAATAAATATTGGCATTTCATAAGACATCAATCATAAAGGAATCAAAGAACATGATCCATGAGATATTAATATTAACATAAGACATAACTTAGTGGAATACACATAATCATATAAAATAATTTCATTGGTCAAGTATCACTTCCAATTCTATCATAGTCGATTGGGTTCACTCTTCATTCTATCATATCCTTAGTGATGGTTCACTCTTAATAAATTCATAAAGGATAGTGTTTTATTCTGAACTTGGTTCACTCTCCATTTCATTCCTATTTATATCATGAGGTATCTATATTTTCCTAAGGAATGGGAGGTATATATAATTTTAGGCCCACCCAAAACATAATGAAAATAATACATATGAGTGGTACAATATCATAAAACATTCATCATATCATAACCCGTAGAAAGGAAACATATTTCATAAACATTTCAACATTTCATCCTAGCATTGTCAGGAACCAACCCTGGTTGACCCTAAACCAGTCACCTGAGTCGATCTGTGTCAAGGCCAGAATGGTGTTTCCAGTCCCCATGGTCTGGAAACTAGTTTTGGGCATCAACAAAGTACAACAAGGGAATGATTTCACCTAATAAATAAACAAATAACCAAGTAGTGGAAAGAGACCAAACAACCCAATATATATATAAACTGAGCTAAACGTCTTTTATACAAGAATCTGAAAAATTGAAACAAAACAAAACAACAAGACCAACCGAACCTGATGAACATATTATCCCCATGTGGCCCTATCGATCACTCTCTAACACAAAGGTCAGTTGTTTCCCTAGGAAAATAAACTCAATACGAAACCTGTATAAGGGCTAAAAATAGAAAAGAACTATTGGCATGAGTATTAAAACTCATTGGGATAGACTAATAATCTATTCCCAATGCACTTACTTTAAAATAAATGAAACATCATTTTCAAGTATATGATAAAATATATTAAAGTATGATTTTCTACACATTTTACTTAAAAAAAGTACAATTAATTTCCCTTATTCATTTCCAAAACCAGGTTCATTCCATTAGTGTGACATTGGTATTTTCAAGGGGAAAGTGATGTATAAATTCTTCATATTGTAAAAAGGGGATACAACACTTTTCTTTGAAAAAAAAATTCATAAGCCTTATGAAAATAAATTCATCACTTTCCAAGAAAATAATTACACAAGAAGGCACTATAGAAATCACATGATAATGGAAATAGAAAGATTCATATAAGTATCACATTCACCCCTGTAAGAAACTAAGAACCAATATACATAGTTGAACCCAGAAGATCAAGAATAATCCATAAGATACTAATAAAAGAGACCACAACCCCAGGAGCAATCCACACATGATGAAATCAAAAATTCTCAATATGCTCGGCCGCCCTAACTCAGGACAGACTGAGGGAAAATCCCATAGCAATAAACCCAAATATATTTCCACCTACTATGGGACATTGTTAATTACAACAAATAATAGTGAAACAGTCATTATTAGGAAATTCTATCAATATTCCATGTTCCCATATCTCATTTATAAAGGGAGTGAGCCAACCGATAGCAATTGTGCATCCAATCACATGCCTATAAATTAATAAATCAACAATAGGCATCACCCCAAGCCACCCCAAGGATTGATCTCATGCCATAGAATAAATAAAACACAACATTTCCAAAGTGAGGAACTATAATAATTGATTGTAAGGATTCCACAATGACGAAATCCCATACATTATATGAATAAAAGGCATGAGAAGTATCCATATTATGTTTTCATAACAAATACTTTCATCAATTTCACAAAGTTTCCAAACTGGCCTTTAATAATTTTACGAAACCAACATTTATAAATATTAAAAATCCATTTTAAATAAATAGTTTTAAAAAACCATTTTCCACATCAAAAAAATCATAAATTCTTTTAAAACATTCAATTTACACATTCAAGATACAAACTATTTTTATAAAAATGTCAAACAGACCATTCATCAGCAACCCATGCCAAAACACCTTAAAAATAAATATTTTTTATAAAAATAAAAACCACTTTTGAAACCCATAAAATGATCTAAAAATATTATTTCTCACACTTCCAATACATTAATAAATCCAAGACAATCATTTTATATCACAATTAACTCATAAAAGCCAACCTATAAATTTACCGAACACAAGTCATGAAATATTTAACAAAAAAATTCAATTTAACACCCAACAAGGAATAAAACACCAATTTAATTACATAAATTTATTCAAGCTACTAAACTATGTTTTCAATAACACAAACCACATGTGAAAGCTAAGAGGTCATTTTATTAAACAATCGGTGTGCACGTTTTAACAAAACAAGGCTATTTTTTCACAAAATAAGGTACGAACTACCATTTTCACACCAATTAATTAAAAAAATGGTTAAAAACAACACTCATAATATATATATAAGGTGTGATCAACAATAAAAATAGTAAACTTAAATTAAAAGGGAAAGTGCATGGTAAAACCTACCTCAAATCCATAGCAGAATGACAACGCACTCCCAAAATCATCCCATGATGGTTACAAAACCATATATCTATGAAGAACAGCCCTAAAAACCCAAAAACCCTATCAAAATCATGGGAAAATATAACCTTTGGTCAAGAATTACTATGGGATAAGAGAAAACCACAAAAGAAATGAAATAAGGAAAAAGAGGGAGGGGAAAGGAGAAGGAAACTACCTTGAGAATCAAGCCCCACCTTAAGGGTTTCTTAGATATACATAATGGAAGAAATAGGAAGGTCTTAGAAAGAATGAGAGAGACCTCCATAAGATTTTACACACCTGGAGAAGTCAATTTGTGTATATTATGGTCTAAATTCCGAAGTGGTTAGTTTATAGAAAAACACTTTTTTTTAATTCTAGGAAGTGTCGCACGGTTAGGCCACATGGTTTATTAAACCATGTGGAAAATGTGAGGCATCCATGGGGACCAACTACATGGTCGTCCCTGATTGGCCACATTTCCATGTCCCAATAATGTGATAGGTTTTATACCTACCATATAGTTACATGGGTTTGGTCACACGGTTTATCAAACCATGCGCTAAACCACCCATAGGCCCTTTTCAATCCCAATTTACTAGATTTCTCTAAAAAACTCCCAAAACATATAAGGAACAAACATCGGAAAAATTAGAAAAAGTAAAAATTAAAAATTTAACCCCCATTATAACCAGAACCCATGAAAATGATCCGGATTCCCAATGAACCAGATCAAAAACCAAAACTTAAAAAATTGGGTGTGACGATTCCCCCCACAATTAACTCTTTCTTCCCCCAGAAATCAATAGAACTTTCTAACTAGTTGATCAATGCCTAAGGATTCTAAATCAAAATGATACAACCTCTTAAACTAGGAATATATCACCCACTACCAATTGAACTTAAGCCTCTTTCCCAAAACAAAACAACTACCCCCAACCACTTCCTGAGAATCAATGGAAGGATCAATCCATTAAATCCACCACCAAGACAAGGACCTAATTTTTTATCCTTCTCCCAATAATCTCAATGATCACTCAAAAGTAAGAGCACTCACAAATTCCAATGATTCTAGGGGAGGATGGAATGGACTCCCCACCATTAAAAAACAACTAATATCCAAAAAAATCTTATAAGAAAACTCAACGAGACCTGAGTGGGTCTCCCCGCCACTAAGAACCAACTATAAACGACCAAATGGGAATTCAACACGAACCAATGATCATGCCTTCCCACACAAGCCAACCAAATCTCCCTTATAATTACCTACCATATGAGGATCTCTCACTATAAAGTGGTTGATTAAATATCCCAAGGCCTTTTGATTCAACAGCATGCTCCATAAACGTTCAACCGCCTCCTCATCTCCTTAGTAGAATATTCTTCATTTCTCCTAGGGATTGAAGGGGGGAGGACTACCTTGTGTTCTCCCTCCATCATAGTTTCAATACAAAAATATTTCCTCACCACATCAGAAAAAGATATTAGATTGAACATTGAAAACTTCAACTATAGGTTGGGATAAATCCCAACATCAAAACGTCGAGACTTGATGGAATCATTTACAATATACCCTAGATCATAAGGTACTATATCTACAATGTTATTGAAATACTCCAACACCGATCCATAACCATACTAAAAACCCATCTTCATTCTCTTTCTCACCCGTTTATTCTTAGAGAAATACCAACGAATGAAAAAATATTTGAAAAACTACCAAATAAGATCTTCATGGGGCTTATTGTGATGCAATAACTTCCACCACATCCATGGTGAACCTTCAAGCATGAAAGTTGCAAACTTAACACTCAACTAATTGGGAAACTCAATGATTCTAATTTTCCTTTCAATATTTCGCATCCACTCCTCCACTACGAGAGGGTATTATTGACCATAAAAAAGAGGTGGATCCAGCTTCTGGAACTCAATCACAAAATCCTTAGGTTGATTAACTGGAAATCCTACTAATGGGGAATCACCCGCAACTACACTACAATCTCCTATTGAATCTCTATGGGGAAAATCGCTAGACAAGGAAAATCCGAGAACTAGATTAGTGCCAACTCAAAAACAAAAATCCTCTAGAATAACCACCGCTTTGGTGAAAAGCTTTGAACATAAGAAAACAAGCCATTATAGAATCAAAACGTTCCTTTTTCAAAACATCTTAAATTTAAAAACAAACGTGGTGGGTTTATCACTCTCTATTTTTATTCCTTAGAGTCTTACTCAAATGCATGTTTTTATACCACCCTGGGAACCCATCAACCATGTAAAACCGGGCATCCATTCACATTTTCATATACCACCATGCATGTAAGAACCCATAATAACACCAAGACTAAATTAAAACACCCTCATTTTTTCAAAACAAAACATTAAAAAAAATTTTAAAAACTCATGAACCATCTAAAGTCTCACAATACATCAAGTCAAAACCACTTCCAGATTCACATATCAAACCATTTCATCATACATTGAAATGAAACCCCATAAATTTTCATGAAATATCATTTTTACTTTTATAAAAACATTTTACAGCAATTCAATGAACCACACTCCACCAAAAACCATTTGATTAAAAACTCACTCCTTTTCATTTAAAAAAACTTTCAAAACAAATAATTTCTTTTTCATAAACCCAAATTTTTAATTAGTAAATCCCAATCCATTAAACCATTTCAATTTCACCCCCAAGAGACCATTTTATAAAAACTCATTTTTCTAAAGCCTTTAAAAAATTATTTGGAAATCATTTCTCCCACTTTCCAAAATCCAACCATTACAAAGAAAACCTGATTTTCATAATTCAAATACAATAGTTTTTCAAAATAATTTTCATAATTCAATGGAGACCCAAAGATACACACAAGGGGGAATAGTGTTAGTGGGTGACTTGACCATATGGTTGGAAGCCACAATCCAAACACACCACCAACAAGGAGAGAATTTTAGGACCATTACCCTAACTCCATATAGATTTTCAGGCCCTGTGAGCTTTGGGAGAACACTATCCCAACTCCTATTTAGTATCCCAATAACCAAAAAATCCCTAAAGGCCAAGAAACTAACAAAACCAAACATCCAATAGAAACCTGAGGATCATAATGAGAAAGAGTTCATGATGCTCTTCCCACACATACCTCTCAAGACCTGATAATACTACTCCATCTACCTTGACATACCGAAATAACAAAAGGTGATCTAAAAAGAAAGGTCCATTAAGATCTGACCCCCTCTAATACCATTTTGTCACAAACCATCTTGGGTCTTCCTTGAACCGATCACACGAGCCAATCTGTGGCGAGGCCTGAAGGGAATCCCCGATCCCCACAGGCTGACAACTAGTTTTGGGAATCAATAGAGTATAACAAGGGAATGATTTATCCCAATAAAGAAACAAATAAACAAGCAGTAGAAAGAGACTAAACAACCCAATATATATATAAACTTAGTTGAACATATTTTATACAAGAATCTAAAATGTGCAACAAAACAGAACAACAAGACCAACTGAACCAGACTACCACACTATCTCCATGTGACCATGTGGGTCACTATCCAACATAAAGATAAACTATCACTCAAGAAAAATGAACTCAATATGGAAACTGTACAAGTGGTAAAAAATAGAAAAAAAAATTTTGTTTAAGTATTAAAACTCATTAATCTAGCTTGATAATATTTTCCCAACGCACTTCCTTCAAAATAAAAGAAACAACAATTTCAATTTTAAACTACAATATATCAAAGTATAATTTTCTGCACATATTACTTAAAAACAAAGTACAAATCATTGTCCTTATTAATTTCCAAAACCAAGTTCATTGCATTAGTTCAGCATTGGAATTTTCAAGGTGAAAGTGATGTCTAAATTTTTTATATTGTATAAAGGGGGTAAATAATTTTATTTTAAAACAATTTTCATAAGACTTATTAAAATAAACACATAACATTCAAAGAAATGCATTACACAATAAGGAACTATAGAAATCACACAACAAGGGAAATGGAAATAATCATATAAGTATCACATTCATCACTACAATCAACTAAGAACTAATAGACATAGGTGTACCTAGGAGATCAAAAATAATCCAAAAGATACTAATACATAAGACCCCATACTCATTTGAATGACACACATGATGAAATAAAAAATGTGCAAAACACTTTGCCACCCTAACTCAGGATGGATGGAGGAAAATCCCATAGCAATAAAACAAAATATACTTCCACCTAATATATACCATTGTTCAATAATTCAACTAACAATACGACAATCATTCTTAGAAAATTCTATCAATATTCTAGGTTCACATTTCTCATTTATATAGGGGGTGAGCCAACTGATTCCATCTGGGCATCCAATCACATGCATATATATTAATAAATCAACAACAGGCATCACCCGACCCACCCTAAGGATTGATCTCATGCCATAGAATAAATAAAACACAAAGCTTACAAATCGAGTAACTCAGATAACGGATCACAAGGATTCTATAGCAAGTAAATACCTTCCATTATATATATACAAGGCATGAGAAGAATCCAAAGGAGGTTTTCATAATAAAAGATTTCATCAGTTTCACAAAGTTTCCAAATCGGCCTTTAAGAATTTTACCAAACCAAAATTTATCAACATACAAAATCAAATTTTCCTAAAGAGTTTAAACAGACCATTTTCCATATAAAAACATTCATAAATTCCTTTAAAACATTTATATTACACATTCAAGGAACAAAACATTTTTATAAAAATGCCAAACTGTCCATTCATCGGTAACACATTCCAAAACACCTTATTCTTTCTAAAAATAAAAAAAAATTGGAAACCCATAAAACAACCTAAAAATTTCATTTCACATACTTCAAATACATACTAAATCCAAACCAATCATTTTATATAATAATTAACTCATAAAATTCAATCAGGGAATTTACTAAAAATAAGGTATAAAATATTTAAAAAATCAATTTAATGCCTAACAAGGCATAAAACACAAATTTCATTCCATGAATTTATTCAAGCTACTAAACCATGTTCTAAATAACACAAATTTCATGTGAAATCTAACGAATAATTTTATCAAACAAGTGGTGTGTGTGTTTTTTACAAAACAAGTCTATTTTCACACACAAAAAGGTATGAACTACCATTTTCACACCAACAAATTAAACCAAAGGTTTCACAGAAACACTCAGTATATATATAAAGTGGTAAAAATAATAAAAATATTAAACTTTAATAAAAAGGCTAGTTCATGGGAAAAGCTACCTCAAATCCATGGAGGAATGACAATGCACTCCTGAAATCACTTCACAAGGGTTCCAAAAACCCTATATATATGAATAACAACCCTAAAAAACCTAAACCTCCATAAAAATAAAGTGAAAACATAACCCTAGCTTGATCATGACCTGGGGAGAAGAGAAAACCAAGAAATAAATGAAATAAGGAGAAAGAGGGAGGGGAAAGGAGAAGGAAATTACCTTGAGAATCAAGCCCCTCCATAAGGGTTTCTTATATATACATAAAAGGGGAAAGAGGAAGGGATAATATACAATAGGATAGACCTCTGTAGGTCTAGACACACCTGGAGAATCCAATTTGGATGGATTTGGGTCTAAAATCCCAAGGGGGTAGTTTAGGGAAAAACATTTTTTTAATTATGGGCAGTGTCACACAGTTAGGCCACATAGTTTATTAAACCATGTGGAAACCATGCGGTAGCCATGGGGACTCATCAAAAAGTCACCCATGATTGGAAACATGTCCATGCACTAATTGTTCAGTAAGTTTTATACCTACCACACGGTTACTTGAGTTTGGCCACACAGTTTATCAAACTATGCCCTAAACTGTGTGTTGGCCCTTTTCAAGCCCAATTTTCCAGATTTTTCTAAAAAATACCAAATGATCTAAGTTAAAAACATTTGAAAAAATATACAAATTAAAACTTCAAAATTTAACCCCCATCACACCTGGAACCTGAGAAAAAGGTCGGTATTCCCAACAAATCGAATGATAACCCAAAACATGAAAAATTGGGTGTTACCACCATAACCCATATAAAATAAAAGAGTTTCATAAACATATTTTAAGTATAATCATAAACCATCTAGAGAAATAATAATGATGGTAATATTGGATCATATCCCCAATAAATATTAAGTAACATCAAAAGATGTCATCTGGGATGAAAAATTACTTTAAAAGATCACTTGTAAAATTTCTTTAGAAAAATAACCTAATAAATTTGAAATAGGTTATTTAAAATCAAAAAAAAAACCCAAATATTATAAAAATATTTTATTTTAAAATATCCTTATAAACCTTTAAAGGAAACTTCAAAGTATATATTAAAGATTTATTTCACATTTTTTATAAAATGACAAAAGTGCCTTGTTTGGAAAATGATATGAAGAATCATTTTAAACCACTTTTTTAAAAAGTAAGTATTCGGTAAAAATGAATTTAAAAAATAATAGTTTAATATTAAAAATATTATTGATTTTTTTTATAAAACATGGGTATGAATGAAAAAAATCAATAGAATATATAAATAAAGTTGATTTTCATTAAATGAATTATTTTTGTCTCTTGAGTACTTAAAGATATAAAAATTAATTAAAACATATAATATCTATAAATAACCATATGAGAATAAAATTCATGGTATAATTGAGATATTGTTCATAAAATTTCATCATTGTAAAGTTAATCATAAACAATCCTGATAAATAATGAGACTGTAACATAAATCTCTTACCTCAAGTTACACTTTCTTTGAAAGTGATCTAAACTCTTGTATAATAAATTTAAATTTATTATAATTATATTCCATATTTATTTTAATAATTATTATATATAAAACAATTATAACATTTACACACCAATTTATTAATAATATTTTATTAAAATTGTTTTTTCAGGTGTTAATTGTTTCATTTTTCATGGATGTTTCGGTTCTACAGTTCTGGTCCTTGTACATTGATCATAGTTCCATCATATACAGAATGTTATAAATGATAGAAATATCATATATATTCATTATATATAGAGAGATATATTCATCCATAAAATTTAGTGATAGATAAATTAATTACACCATTCATGAAGATTATTGGTCATATATACGCATGAAATCTATTTCCATTTTTTAATGAATGGTATGAAAGAAAGGTAAATAATAACTCAACATTATAAGATCATATTAATATAATAAATTGAATATATACTCATTAAATATAACACTATAACTATCCAAGTAATTGTTTATGAAAAATGAATTGCACCACTATATGGAGATGGTACGTCATACGTACGCATAATAAATGTTTTCAGTTTTTACGAGATGAAATTAATGTGGATAACGGTAGTTCCTTGATGTTTGTTGAATGGATTTGAAATTATATATCATTTAATAAACTATATCAGGTCCTAATATATGTATTTCTCCAAATTCATCACATCACATTGGAGTTTTACAATTCTTTTAATAGAGGTATTCATAAAGATCCATCTAAATTCTCAAGTCAATGCTATTTTTTTAAGAAAACTTAACTGGATGAAGGTGTTGATTAAAACTACCTTTAGAATCTATAGAAAAAAATATTATAATATCCTCTAGGGTTTAAATGCTTCTCTTAAATAAACCATCTATATAAGGATGATAAGTAGTACTGAAACACATCTTTGAACCTAGATCATGCTGAATAATTCTTCATTACTTCCAAGTAAACCTTGAATCTCGATTAGATATAATAGAATGTGGTACACCATGAAATATCACCACTTAATGTATATCCTAGAAATATGATCAAGATATAAATATTCTCTTATGGTAATAATTTGTATTAAATTTATAATGTGGTCGACTACACCCCAAATAGTAGTATTCCCTTTTGATGTTTTGGGGAGCCTGATGAAAAAATCATGGTGATTTTTTCATTTCCATTATTTTATGGGTAATGGTTTTAACATCCCTTTATACTTCTATCTCTTTGAATTAACTTGAAAACATACCAAGAATCTATATATATAATCTATAATTTCTCTATTCATGTTTTCTCACCATAAATACTCTTTCATATATCTTTACATCTTCTTACTTATAGGATGAATATAGAATGATGAACTATGATCATTATCAAAAAAATCTTTCTTCAAATTTGGTATGGATGAAACACATATGTGGTTCCTAATCCTTATCATTCCATCACAATCGAGGTCTAACTTAGGAAAATTTCCCACCTTTTTTTCTATTCTATATCTTTATTTTGTGCCTCTTTAATATTTACTTGGATAAATGGTTGTATACTCATTATATCAAGATAATATTTATCCCATTCCTTAAATATTTCATTATTAATCCTTTAAAAAACCATAAATATTGGATCTTTTATTATCCTAATCATAGATAAGGTAGCATGATCCTTTTGACTAAGAGCATCAACCACCTTGTTTGCTTTACCAAGGTGGTAATGTTTTGAGAAGTCATAATATTTAATCAACTCCAACTATCTTATTTAGAGAATATAAATCTATTTTAAAGTGAATGTATAATTTAAACTTTTATGGTAAGTATTTATATTACACATTTCTCCATAAAGGTACAACCTCCATATCTTTAACGAAAAAATTATCATAGCTAACTCCAAATCATGAGTTGGGTTATTTTTCTCATAAACCTTCAATTTTCATATAGCATAAGCTACAACCATATCAATCTACATGAGGACACATATTAGTCCATTATTCTATGAATAATTATAGATAACATAACCTTATCCACTGTAGAGTAGTGGAAACACAGGTTTATTAACCAACCTTCCTCATATCCTTAAAATTCTCTTCGTATTCCTCTATCCAAAATAACTGAACCCCCTTACAAGTAAACTTGGTGAGTGGATTAGATATTTATGATAAATATATCACAAATAATTGGTATTATCCATCTAACCCAAGAAAACTATGGATTTAAATTAAAGTGGATGGTTTGGTCTAGGGTTCAATAACTTCCATCATTGAAGGATCCAATCATATACCCTCATGTGAGGTTATAAGACCCAAAAATGAAACATTCTAAAGACAAAATTAACACTTGGTAAATTTTTCATAAAACATATCCTTCCATAGGGTCTTAAACACAATTCTCAAATGATCCTCATTATCTTCCATTATATTTTAATATATAATAATATTATCTATAAATACTACCAAAAAATGATCAAGGTAATTTATAAAAAAAATAATCATTATATACATGAAGATATAAGGGTTATTAGTAAGTCTAAATGGAATCACTAAAAATTCATAATGTCTATACCTTATACATAAGGATTTATTGGGTATATACTCCTTCTAAACCCTTAAATAATGATTTCTATAATATATTTCAATCTTGAAAAAAATATTGATCTCCTCATAATTGGTCGAATAAATCATCAATACAGGGAAGAGGATACTTATTCTTTATTGTGATCATGTTAACTTCCTGATAACAATTTTTTCTTCCTTATTTTTAACAAAATGAATGGGTGAATACCATGGTGATGCACTGGGAAAGATGAATCCCTTATCAAGACCCTCCTATAATAGCTTCTTTAATTCCTACAACTCAATAGGGTCCATTCTATATGGATTATTTTAAATAGGTTTAGTACCTAGCATGAGTTGTATTGAAAACAAAATTTCATGATTTAGAGGAAGACTAGTAAACAATTCTAGAAAAACATCAAAAAATATATTATAATAGGTATATCTTTTATATTGAGTTTCTCCCCAACTATCTGATATAAACACCCATTTTTAATATGAATAAAGACACATATAATGACATAATTTCCATTGGAATTTCATATTTATTGTCTCACTAATATATAGTCATAGGTTGGTTCATAATATCAAATTTGACTTACCTTACTTGAAAATTGTTGTGGGATTTATATAAATAAAGCTAATCCATACCAAATATAACATTGAATTCAACTAGAGGGATGATAACAAGATTTTTAGTAAATAAATTCCAAAAAACATCAATCATAAAAAATCATAGACTTTATATATTATAATTATACCATTAATATTTTTATTTATTAATTTAATATATAATCATTGGTTTCATATTGTGATACCATTAGAAAATTCTTCAAATATAAAATAATGGGTAGATGTATGATTAAATCAGACATTTGAAATTCTATAGTGGATAGTAAGTGTGCCTTTCAACACATAATTCTCATGACCCACTTCAGTAGATATGATCACATGATATTTCCCTTTGTCTAGGTTTAAGAGGTTTTGGATATCAATCGTCTTCATTATCCTTTGTATTTGAGCACTGGTTAGTATAATTCATATACTCCTTGAATTTGAATCACTAGAGTGTGTGTGGTTCATTCTATAGATATTTTTATCTATTCACTTCATTAGTTAACTTCTTCCCATCACATCCTCATTAGATTGATCAATGACTGTTCTTTCCACACTTAAAATAATTATTAAACCCTATAAGAAAATTTCCTAAATGTTTCCTTCAACAATTCAATCATAAAGAAAATATCATCTTATTCTCACTATGATTTTTATTTTTATAATTTCCTTTGAATTATTTGTTTCTTTTCTTATAAAAACCATGATATTTATGGTTTATATCAATCCCTATATCTACCTTGATAGCACATTGAATGATATATTCATATCTATTGAATTCCCTCATAGATAATACCATTCATATATGTTGTTTTATGCCATTGAGGAATCGATTAACCTTACATTTAGGTTGGATGGTAATTCTATAAGTGTACCAAGAAGGCCTTATAACATTTTCCTCATATGTACTATTGGATTCATCATCCTTCTGATTTAGTTCAAGAAATTAATTCTCCATTTTTATATGAAGAATATGAGGGAATTACTTATTAAAATATATTCTCTTAAACTTATTCCACTCCATAGATTCAATTTCTTCTTGTCACATTGTGTTCTTGATAAGAGAACACCATTGATCTGATTTAACTTAAAAATGGTAAATATCTAAAATAAATTTCTCATGTGTTAAACAATTAATGATGGAAAATATCTTTTAAATATTACTAATCGATCTCTTAGAAACTAGAGGATTAGTAAAATCACAAAAATAAAATGGATTTTGCCTCATGAAGGACTCAAAACAACATTTTTTTATTTTTTTCTCATTTTTAAGACAATCATCATTCATGGATTGAGAATTTTGTGTAAGCATAGAAATGATATTTTTTATTATATATCCCATAACATTTTTTTCTTAGGGGAAAAACTATTTCATTTTTCATCACATTCAATATTAACATGGTTCTTTCAAGTATCATACATTGACTAAAATAAAAAAATCATAGAGTGATCAATAATACTAATAGTGGAAAAAGTACATATTGCATACCATACCAAAACATTAGAATATTATCTTGAATGTGAACTTATCCCTAGTGTTCTCACTAAAATTTTCTCATCTGAGTTTTCAAAGTTAACTAAACCATGCAATGATATAAACAATAATGGACCATACCTTTCATGAAAAAATATTACATATTATTATATTAATATTCAATACATACAATTATAGTCCATGATATAATCATGTATATTTAGCATAGTTACAAACATAGATGCATAAAATACTTGTTCATAATAGATCTACACCATCTCCCACTTATTTTTTCACAACTATCACTCTTCTTGTCTATATCAAACTTAAAATATTTATTCTTATCCTAGAGAAGGTAAACATAAGAAATAGTTGACTAATATACTTAGTAAGGATAAACCAGGGAGATATCAATGATATTTAATGATAAAATGAGTATAAGGGTATAATAATATGATAATGACATTTAAAACCCATACCTAGCATATCATATATCATAATCATTATTCAGGGAATAAATCTTGGAAGTTTATAAGACATCAATCGCAAAGTAATAAAGGAACGTGATTCATGAAAACATAGCATTAAAATAAGAAATAAGTTTATGACATACACATAAGCATAGAAAATAATTACTTTAGTAAAAGGTCACTTCCAAGACTATCAAACTAAACTAGGTTCACTACTCATTCTATCATATCATTAGTCATAGTTCACTCCCAATACTATAATAGTAGACATAATACTTTACTAAACTAGGTTTAATCCCCATTATAGTCCTTATTATCTCATGAGATATACATATTTACCCAATGCATTGGAGTTACATATAATTCTAATCACACCCATCACATAATGAAAATAATAATAAAAATATGAGATCACAAAACACCCATCACATCATAACTTATAGAAAGGAAATGGGTTTCATAAACATTTAAACATTTCATAATAGTATAACTTGTGGAAAATAAATGAGTTTTATAAATATCATGTCATCATAATCATAAACCATAAAGAGAAAGATTAAGGATGGAATAATTATATCATATCCCTTGTAAAGATTCAGTAACATCAAAATATGTCATCTTAGATGCAAAATTACTTTAAAATAACACTTTGAATTTCTCTTGAGGAAAAAACCTTTTCACTTTAAAAGCACTTATTTAAAATCAAAAAAATTGAGAATATTCAAGAAAAAAATTTCTATGAAAATTACCTTAGAAACTTGTAAATTAAGCTTCAAATAATTAAGTGGTCGTGATAGGGGGAAATTTTTTCATGTCTTGTATGTTAAAACCAATATTCTTTTCACAATTTTTGTAAAAAGTCAAAAGTAACTCATTTAGAAAATGACATAATGATTCATTTTAAAACATTATGTAAATATTTATCCATGGTTAAAAATGACTTTGAAAAATTATAGAATATTAAAAAAATATTAATTTTTTTTAGAAAACATGGATATAGAAGAAAAAGGATTTTCGACCGAAGATAGAAATAAAGTTTAATTTAATTAAAAAACTTATTTTAGTTTATTGAGTACTTAAAGAGAGGAAAATAAAAGGAAAAAATTTAATATCAAAAAATAACTATACAAGAAGAAAATTAATGGGATAATTTAGTGATATGTCACAAAATTTCATCATTGGATGTTTTATCATAAGAAATATCGATAAACAATAAGATTATAACATAAATCTCCTTCCTCAAGTTACACTTTATTTGAAGCACTTTAGCCTCCTATGAAATATATATAAATTTACTATAATTATATACTATAATCATGTACATATTTATCATATATGATCCACTTATAGGATTTCAACACCCATTTATTGATATTTTTTTATTAAAATCATCATTTCTAGGTGTTAATTGTTTTGTTTTTCATGAAATTTTTGATTATTTAGTTCTGGTTATTATACTTTGATCATAGTTAAATAATCTCTATAATTTTAAACATGATATAAATATCATATATATTCATTTTATATATTCTTAGATTCATTCGAAAAATATAGATTTAGAAAAAAGAATTACACCATTCCAGGAGACGGTAAGTCATACGTACATATGAATGTTGTTTCCATTTTTTGACAAATGGAATAAAATAAAGGAAAATAATAATCTAACATTAAAGAATCATAATAATATCATAAATAAAATATATATTGATTAAATTTGTATTTATAACCATCTGTCTAAAGTGGTGATGAAAAATGAATTACACCACTATGTGGAGATGGTATGCCAGACATAAGCACGATCATTATTCAATCATCATAATAAAAATTAAGTATATTGAAGATAATTAATTCATTGTTTTGTAATGGATATAATGGATTTATGGGTGTTATAAGAAGAAATAAAATTGAAAATTCTTAGTTAAATGTTATACCTATTCATTAAGAAACCTCTTTTGACTTACACCTTAATCCTTAAAGCGATGGTCTTTTGGAAAAACCATAATATCTAGGATGAGGTTAAGGAATCTAGTAAAGCATTATGGTAGGGGTTGGATGAGCTATAAGGATAAAAATTTGTGAGGAAGAGATGAGATAGGGTCCCTTTTATAAGTGAGGATATGGGAACTCTTGGAATTACTTAAAGTAATAAATTAATATACATTTATTTTCAAGTTAAAGTGACTCAAAATTGATATATTTTGAATATAGTAAGAATATAACCCAAAATCATCTCATACAATAATATTTATACAAGTTTAAGTGATGTTTTAACCCTTGAATATTTGTTTTAACCTCTCATTAATCCTTTTGATAATTACTATAATATCAAAAAAACTCTTTAAGGGTCAAGAATGTTACCATAAAAGGAAAAGCGACACATAAATGGACATTGATTAATATTTCCAGTCATATTCCATTTACTTGGATAAATATAGGTTTTTTATTAATTTTAAATCTTTTAATAGAATATTTTTTTTATAAATATCATTAATATCATTTTTGGAACTATTCATTTACTTTGACATTAAAGTCCCCAATATAGTTATGGAATTTGAATATAAACCTCTAAAACATTTCTAAGATGTTATATTTTCCTAAAAAATCATGTAACATAATAATTCACTCAAATTGTTGCACTTTTAATATTTTTAAAATTATTTATTTTATTTTTATTTTTATTGAATAAATATTGTATTAGTGTTATGTAAGCATTTAAGATAAATATTCAATCAGTAAAAATTAAATATAAATTAATATGATAAAAAATAATTATTTTTTCTTTCAAATAAACAGTTATAACAAGACATAACATCTTTTTATCCTTATGTAAAAAAAATTGAGACATTTATGTTAGAAGAGTGACATTTTGTATTTATTATTTTCTTAAAATAATATAATTGTCATAATCAAAGAAATGAGACTAATTTTCCATGTATTTGAAAATTGTATGATTATAGTTGAACTATACTCATAAAATAGGACTAATTAAAGTGTTAAAGAAATTTTAAAGCCTTTTCCAAAAGTTTTAACATTGTTTTACTTGTTTTACCCTTACCGAGGTGACAAATACTTACCAATAATACTATTCATAATAACCCAAAATTAAAAAGAAATATTTACCTAATTTAGACCTCATGATTAAAAATATATAATCCATTTTATCAAATTTAATTCATAGAAATCATATAATTTAATTTAAAATTAAACCTGAAAAACATGACACAAATAATTTTTCCAAAAATAATGTTTTCTTAAGTATAAAAAAAAGTATACAAAAATCAAACATAAAATTAATTATAATGATAATAATTGGTTTGTTAATAATATAAATCGATGAATTTTACTTTAAATTTAAAATGAGACTTTTTAAATTTTTTAAATGAAATGATAGTTTTCGATAAAAATCAATATTGTTCGTTATTCATCAAAAAATATATCTTTTCATAAAATGAAAAAAAATCACTCTAACATAATTTTGACATGATGATTTTAAAAATTAAATTATTATTTTTTAAATAAATAATCTAAAAGTGGTAGAAATTAATAATATTATTTTCTCACAAAGACCAATAAAAACAATTTTTGAAGAAAATGTATTTTTAAAGAATATAAGGACTTTTCTAAAAATTGAGTAATTATTTATCAATATATTTTCATTACATAAAACCATTATAAATATTTTTTCCATAATTGGTTATTCTTATTAAATTATCCAATTTAACAGTTTTGTAATAATGGTATAATATATTAGAGTTCATTTAGAATTGGGTTTGTGTGTATCACAAGATATCGAAGAAAATGAATTTATTTGAAGAAAAAAATACATCATAAAATCATAGGGTGTTACAGAAAGACAAGACGCAATATAAAGGTGAAAGTAAATAAATATATAAACACTATATATTCTTCTAGAGTCTATCTTGATACCTACACTAACCTCATGCTCTACTACTCAATTGTTATCCATGGGCACCTTAACCTTACCCGGATCCATATACATAATGTTTTCATGTGCATTGGGATTATTATGTGGGGTCTGGATAATAAAACATAGTATGATACCACCAGTTCATCCTTAACATGTATTCATAGGGATAATTGGAGTATTCCGTGATAATAATAAATGTGAAAGAAATCATAATAATCATATGTTGAGTGTTTGTGTGCAAACCAAGCCACCATGATCCCTAACCATACCTTCTTCGGTTTCATGCTAGAATTATTTTCATAATAAATGTTTGGAGCAATAAAGAGCTCAAAACAATAGTGATAAATATATCACTCAGAATCCAAAAGTTGTTGAGTCAACATGTCACTCAGCATGGGTAATTTAGGTCGTTGGGTTTTTTTTAGCTTAATGGGGTAAGGTTTTTTTAAATTAGGGAAATGGGTTTGTTCAGCGCCACTTGAAGTGGCGCTTTGACCCACACCACCCCCAAATCCCATATATATATATATATATATATATATATATATATATATATATATATATATAATTTTATTTATTATAATAAATATAAAAATATAAAATAAATGCATAATTATATATATTTTTATAATAAATACAAAAAATAAAATAAAATAATTTATTTATAATAAATATTTATAATAAATATCTAATAAATACTAATAAATACTATTATAATAAATACACAATAAATGTATAATAAATGTATAATAAATATTTATAATACATTTATATTTATAATAAATACTTATTATAATTAAATATTATAATATTTATAATAATAAATATCTAATAAATGTATAATGAATATTATTATAATAAATATACATTTATAATATCTATTATAATAAATATTATTATAATATTTATTATAATAAATTTATAATAAATATTTATAATACATTTATTATAAATGTATATTTATTATAATAAATATTATAGTATTTAATTATATTAAATGTATATTTATATTAATATTTATAATAAATATACATTTATTTATTATAATAAATCTACATTTATTTTATACATTTATTATAATAAATATGTATAATAAATGTATAATAAATATTATAATACATTTATTTTTTAATTATAATATAATTAATGTAATATGTAATTATTTATCTTTATTGTATAATTATCATATCTATGAATAATTATATACTATAATTATATAATTATAAATATACATTTATTTATTATAATAAATATGTAATTATTTATAAATGTAATATACATTTATTTATTATAATAAATATACATTTATATAAATATACATTTATTGGATATTTATTATAAATGTAATATACATTTATAAATGTAATTATTTATTATAATAAATATGTAATAAATATACATTTATATAAATGTAATATACATTTATTATAATAAATATGTAATATACATTTATTATAATAAATGTAATATACATTTATTAGTTGAATAATTGATTATTTATTTATAAATATAATATACATTAATTATAATAAATATATAATTACTTATAAATGTAATATACATTTATATATATAAATATACATTTATTATAAATGTAATATACATTTATATATATAAATATACATTTATTATAAATGTAATGTACATTTATTTATTATAATAAATATGTAATTATTTATAAATGTAATATATATTTATTTATTATAATAAATATACATTTATAAATGTAATTATAAATATACATTTATTTATTATAATATTCATTAATAAATATACATTTATTAATATCCATTAATAATATTTATTAATAATATTTATTTATAAATATACATTTATTATAAATATACATTTACAAATGTAATTATAAATATACATTTATTTATTATAATATTTATTAACAAATATTCATTTATTAATTTTCGTTAATAATATTTATTAATATACATTTATTTATATAAATATACATTTATTATAAATGTAATATACATTTATTTATTATAATAAATATGCATTTATAACTGTAGTTATATATACATTTATTTATTATAATAAATGTAATATGTAATTATTTATTTATTATAATAAATGTAATATGTAATTATACATTTATATTTATTATACATTTATATAATTATAAATATACAGTTAATATAATTAAAAAATAAATGTATCATATTACATTTATTGTACATATTTATAATAATAAATGTATAAAATAAATGTATATTTATTATAATAAGTATTATAATAATATTTATTATAATAGATATTATAAATGTATATTTATTATAATAGTTATTATATTTATTATAATAAATAAGATATATATATATATATATATATATATATATATATATATATATAAGGGTTGGGGAGGGGTTGCATGGGATTTGGAAACAAAATCCCAAGAGCGTCAAATGAATTGGCGCTTTTGGGTAAAGGTGTCTAACCCACTTTTCAAAATAAAAAACAAACCGATCCTTTAAATTAAAAAAATAAATAAAAATACCCCTTCTAAAATTGTCCACTCACCATCCACAAGGCATTGATAAAACATGTCATTTGGCATTCACATAGAATTAAGAAAATGCGTCACTCATCATCCACAAGTCATCCATTGAAGATGTAACTCATAATATATTGGTCCAATATCACCATGGGGATGGCTCCGCACTCCCCTGGCCCTCTCCTCTTCCTCGCTCGCTCTCGCTCGCATCCTTCTCCGTTGTAGGGTTTCTGGCCGAATCCTTCTCTGCTCCTGGGTTCTTCTCTCAGTTTGTCTTCTTCGGCTGTCTCTGCCCCTTCCATGGCTTCTCCTATCCTAGGGTTCATCCCCCTGCTTTTCTTTCGCTGCTGGATCGCTACCGGTCTTCCCTTGGTTCTGCTCCTCGCTTTGGCTTCGGCGAAGGCACTTCGGTTTCTCCCCTCTAGGTCGGATCTGGAGTTACGGAATCACATAGGTTTTGGGTTTGAGGTTCGGTGGCTGTGGGTCTACTCGGCGTCTTCCCCGTTTCCTCTTGCTCGTGTTCCCTCTAGGGTTTTATCCGCTTTTTTCATCTTTCTCTTTCGTTTCCTTCTTTCTGTCGTTTTTGTGTTCTCTGGATTCTTCGGTGTCGCTTATGGGTCTGTTGGGCGGCTGTCTGCGTCGGGGGTCTGAAGTTGAGTTCCATCGAGGTCTCTGCCCGCCCGCCCTGCTCTGGCTCCAGGTCTCCTCCAAGCTTTCCGAGGCGGATTTGCGTGGGGGTCTTCCCGGTGCTTTGGGAGGTGGGTTCGAGCTGTCTCTGGCATCTCATGGTGGGCTCTTCTTTATGAGCTCCGGGAGGGTGTCGGTGTTCGCCTCGTTGTTTCTGCTCGTCGATCCGATGGTTTGCGTGCTTCTGGGAGGTCTTCGTCGGCTGTGCACTTGGGTATTCGGGCGGCTCGCCGGTTCTGCGTGGATCGGTTCTCTTCAAGAGATATTCACGATGGTGATGGAGGGTTCTGGTGGTCGTTTCAGACGTCACCGTTGGGTTGTCTGGCTTGGTGCTGACGGCGTTGGGGCTTCAGGGCGTGCTGCTTGTGAGACTCTTTGCTTGCTTTCCGATGGACTTCTCGGCAGCGTGGCGACACAGACGGGGTTCATGACGGTTGTGACGGCGATGGCCTTCTCTGGTTTTCCTCTCGGCGGGGTGGACGGCGGCGTCGATGGGCCTGTTGACGGTGGTGTTTCGGCGTGACTGGTTTTCGTGGTTCGAGTTCGGTGCGAGTTGGAAGGGTGAACACGGCTTATGCGGTTCGATGGATTGGTCGGCTGTGTGTCTTTGGCGGCTATGCGATGGTGAAAGGTCTGCAGTTCGAGGTGATAGGTCTGCATTTCGATGATGCTGGTTTCTCTGCTTGATAGTTTTTTGAAATTTGAATTTTGGATACTTAGATCTGGCGCTGCTTTTTGAGTTGGTTGTGGTTCCATGTGGTTTTTTGCGATTTGCTGAACTTCTGAATTTCAGATGTGGTCTGTAATGGCTTAAGGGGTTGCGGGGTTTCTCTGTACTGGTGGCTCATCTATGGTTCCCACTTACCCAAAAAGTGGCTTTTAAATAATATAAAAATAGATTGTGGTAATATCACCATCATTACATGTCATGTGCAGACCCTCGCAAAGGGATAATCGTATCATGGGAAATTTCATATAAAGGAAACACAAGTCATGTTATGAAGAGATCAGTATAAATATACACAAACATGTGATCAATACCTAGAATATAAATAATCCTTATAAGCATTCTCATGGAATCAAGCACTATAAACGGGTCTTATGGGCTATGCACACACCCATAAAGAATCACTATCAAGCATAAACAAACAATAAATGCCAAAATAAGAATTATTTCTCCGAAAAAAGAGAACTCAATATCCCCAAATGGTAATGAACATCCTACCTCAAGATCATCGATGAAGTAATCTGATATTCTTAAAAGTAATAAAGGCCAAATCGCATTGTGCAATCGTAAATAACTAGTTCACATCTCAAGGATGTCTATCTCATGTTCTGGTTCGTTAAAGAAGAGGGTTGGTATAGAGACCTGAAGAGAATCCATGTCAAGAAGAGTATTTCTAGAATGAAATGCCTCAAGGATTCCACCAAAAAAACTAGTTTTGGGATATATCAAAGAAGGGGATTCCAAATCACAGGATCTATTGTTATTCAAAGAACACATCATGAATTCCTTATCAATTATAGAAGATAACCATGGGTCTAAATAACAAACATCAATTCATCATAAGAATGAAGATAAAATATGATATTCAAGAAGAATAAGGTCTCAATATGATCAATCTATGATAACTTACCTAAAAACATCCATTGTTCATGAGAGATCTAGATTCAATAAAAAGGATGTTGTTAAAATGTCAAAAAAATTCCCCTATTGTATCAACAATTAATGAATTCATCATTAATGGCATCATAATCCATAGATATTGTAATTTAATGCCATATTTATGATTTTTTCAAGGGAATAGTGGTGGATTTTAGAGAAACCCAAAGAATGGAGGTTTTTTCTTCACATACCTTAATTCCTAGCCATCAACTCACTTTAATTCATATAAATAAATATTTGGAGTATATGAATTCATCAAGGAAGGCCAGAGTGGTATCATGTTTTTTGAGGGATTCTTATAGAAAATAAAGGTCAAAGAAGACCATAAATTGTTGCTAAAGGGGGTTTTTGGATAATTAAATTCACACACACATGGTTTGGGTGCATAGTTTGTAAAAAAGCGTGTGAACCATGTGAGGAATTCTACCTCATCTAGAAACATGAATGGTTTGGGTACATGGTTTTTTAAACCATACACCAACCGTATTTTTGGAATTGGAGAGTGTTATAAGTGCTTTCAAGGTGGTGAATGGTTTTTTAAACCATACACCAACCGTATTTTTGGAATTGGAGAGTGTTATAAGTGCTTTCAAGGTGGTGAATGGTTTTTTAAATCATGTTTCTTAACTATGCGTCACCCCAGGTGATACTTCCGCATGGTGAAAATTTATGTGGAGAATCATCATGGTTTAAAAAAACCCTGAACCTTCAAAATAGCCTATAAAACCTTATAAACCCCATAAGAAACTCCCTAAACTCAACCTAATCAATTCATGTTTCAAAAACACTTGATTAAAGGACGAAATTAGACAATAACGCACCAAGAAAAAGCTAAGTTAGTTACAATTATATGTTTATAATTTATATTTCTAAAAATACCATAAAAATTTCAAGGAATAATAATTTTGATGTTAGATTTAACATAATTAAAGATCATCTTCAATTTTTCAATATAAATCTAAAATAAGTTTCTATAGAAAATAAGATTTCTGAAATTTTTGTCAAGCCTTTGGAATTTTCTAAATTTGAGAAAATTAAAATTGGGCTTAGCGTGATGGGAATCTAATTATTTTGTACTTACCATATATTTAGGGGGAGTTTTGAATTTTAAATCTTGACATCATGAATCAGAAATTTTAAAACTATTGTAGTTTTTTATGCTTACAGCTTAGAGTTTAAATAAATTATTTCTTTGTAGTGACTACTTAACACATGTTATTGAGAGCTACTTGTTTAGATATACTTTATATAACTTATCTATAATTTTTCTAAATTTTTTGTTCTTCTTATCCCATTCAATCGTCTAAACTATACTTATATCATGAAATATTTAGGCATTTATTAAATATGTTTTCATTAGGGAAGGATTTCATTTTTCAATACTAATATTAGAAGAGTTATTTTCCTTCCTAGTAAAAATTATTTGAATTAAACCAATTTAGGGGGATAAATTTATTCCAAAATAATTTATTATTTTGTTCAATTCAAAAAAAGGGGGCACATTTTGCAATTGATATTGATATCACTAAATTTCATACATATTTTCATGGGTTTTTATATGTGTTTTCATTTTATTTTAAATTATTTTAAATGATATTCATGCCTAATTTATCATTTATATATTTCTATAGAAATATGTAGAATTTGGTGGAAAATAAGAAAAATGAGCTAAAAGGATTGATATTCTAGCTTAAAGATAGATTTCAATGAAAAATTATGATCATGTGATGTTTTCTAGGGGTTGAAACTAAATAATCAATATAAAACAAGAGCAAAACTACTAGAAAACAAATTAAGGTCCTGATATGTAGTAAATTTAAGGCCTGAAAAGTTTTTATGGGGTAAAAAAAGACTTTGAAGCACAAATGGATAGTGCCGCTGATATTTATTATGTAAACATTATTTTTACACCATAAAAGTGTCCAGACATTCACAGTGATAGTCAAAATCGATGTAGCTTTCAGCGAATGAAATAACCTATGACCCTCATGGCCATCAAATGTCGGGATTGGCCTAGGAATCATTAATGATGCATTTATAGATGAATTAAAGCTAATCCAAGCATGATTAATCCCTTTAAATAGAGGCTTGGGAGGCTTCTTTATCATGATTCATCAGAGGTGTAGGGATTCAACCATTGGGAGGCTACCACTAGGGTTCCAACTTAAATATTTTTCTTTGTATTTGGGAATTTCTTCAGCTTTCTTATTTTCTATTTTTCTATACACATTGGATGATTTTTAGTTTAATTCTATAAGAACCCGGTTTTTGCTATGAAAGACTTTAGAATATTCTGGATGATATTCCAGAGCAGCGTCTTCAGACGGCGTGCGATTCCGAGCCCCGGAGTGGCCGGAATTAAATTTTCAGTGCGTTCACACTGGAAACACCAAATAAATGGGATAACTCCTAAACGGTGATTCAGATCAGATATCCGAGCATATGGATGGGTCCAGAATGAGGTGTTTACCCTAGGAACGATATAAAGTGTGTCGGCGCGGGATGTTTGGGCCCCTCGCTCGCTTTCGGAACGTTAAACGGATTAATTAATTAATTAATTAATTCGTTTAATGGTGAAACTCGAGTATCTCTTAAACGGTGGATCGGATTGGAGAACCAAGGGCACCGTTGAGTTTGGAGCGTGTCGTATACCCTAGGAGGGGTGTAAGTTTCGCGGGCGCGGGCCGTTTGTGAAAAATGGCCCCATGGGCGTTTTCGTAATTTGGCGGCCTCGGGCGCTAAGTTTTATAACTTTCAAACGGATACTCGGAATCCAATTCCGAGACCACTGTTGTGCTCAGGGGGTGGTGTTTACCCTAGGGGAGGTTTAATTTTGATTTCGCCAAAGGTTTTGGATGCGAGGAAAATTATGGGTTTAAATAATTAAAATTCTTTTTATTTTATTTAAACCCTCCTTCTTCCTCCCCTCCCTTGTTCTCCCCTGGCGAACCCCCCCCCCCCCCCCCCTCAAGGCAGCCACTCCTCTCCCTCTCCTCCTCCACCTCCGGTGAGGCAACTCTGGCAAGGCAGCGGTGCGGCGGCGGACTCCCCGTGAAGCTCCGGGCATCTCCCAAGAGGTAGGAGGTCTTGGTTTGCGTTTTAATTTTCGAACCATCTTTCAAGATCAGTTATATGTGTCTATTGTTGTTCGATCGTCGATTAAAATCCCACGAATGCGTAGTAGAGTATTTTTTCCTTTTCGACGCATCTTTCGGATCGAAAATCCGAGCTCGGAGTCGATCGCAAACAACCGCTGAAGGTTGCGGGTTTTTCGGTTTCTGGCGGGTTTGAGCGGCGGCGCGACTGGCTTCCGGCGGATGGCGCGGCGGCAGGGCTCTCAGACAGCGGCGGTCCGGCTTCTGCGCGAGGGGGCTCCTCGGCTGGGCAGGCAGCGGACTCCGCGGCGACACGCAGGGGCTTCGGCCGGGCGAACAAGGCGGCGGCGCGCAAGGGCTTCGGCCGGGCAAGCAAGGCGGCAGCGCGTAAGGGCTTCGGCCGGGGCTCGCTGACGGCGAGCGATGTCAGGCGGAGGCGCGCAGAGGAGGTCGGCCGCGGGCGCTGGGGGCGACAGCGAGCAGACAGGGCGTCAGGCAGAGGGTGTCGGTGTGCGGGGGGGCGACCTGGTCGTTGGTTGGAGGAGCAAGGACCCGCGAAGCGCGGGTCCTGCTGGCGCCGTGTGGAAGAAGGCCGGCCCTCCTGACCGGCCTAGTTTTTTAAAAAAACGAAAACAAAAACAAAAAAGAAAACAAATAAAAATATAATTTAAGTTTAAAATAATAATAATAATAATATTTTTTAGGGGAAATGATTTATTGTTTACAAATCATAGACCGGGTGTCGGGTTTGGGCGTCGTCTGCGGCGACACGCTCCTTAAAGTACGATGAATATTTTGAGATGGTTTCGGGGAATTTTAATTTCCGAAATGAGGGGCTCGAGGGCGCGGCGTGACCGTTAAGTGGACGAGCTTTTATCCGGGAATATTGTTTTGGACGGCGCAGACGCGTTCGACGTCCGTTTTGAGCACTGTCAGCGGCGTTGGGACCCTGGCGCTGGGGCGAAGCTTTCGACGGTAGTTTCGGGCGTTGAAGCCGGAGTTGAGGCGTGGGCCCCATGACCCGTCTTTTGAGCTGCGTGCAGCGTTTTGTAACTTTTTCATCGGACGTCTGTTCGGGGCGTGCGAGCAGTCGATGTTGGGTGTTTTTCCGAGGGCAACGCTTTGGCGTGGTCTGCCCGCTTTAATTCTGCACGCTGGTGCGGGCCCCGCGAGGGCCGTTACGGGAGTTGACGGTGATTTCCAGCTTTATCACCGGGTGTCCGTTTCGGACAAGTAATTAGTTGAACTTGTGTGCTTTTTCAAGAGGATCGCAATGATGTGATCCGTTGGCAGCACTTCGGGACCGGGGTGCGGGTCCCGCGTGGTACCGCTTGTGCGCAGGGAGTCGGAATGTATCTTTTTCTCCGGATATCCGTTGCACTCAAGTGAGTAGTGATTTTGACGTGTTTTCCCAAGGGGATCGCAATGGTGCGATGCGCCCGACTTTTTTCGGGGCTGAGGCTCGGGATCATGGGACGTCGTTCGGGCGTGAGGCGGTGTTGGTGACTTTTCTGCCGGATATCCGTTTGAGGCGAGTAATTATTCTATCTCGCGTGTTTCTCCGCGAGGATTACAATGGTGCGATCCGTTTGGTTGTGCGGAGCCTCTTGCGTGATCTTATTAAATGTGGAAATGTGAAGGTGCCCCAGGGGTGGTTCTTCTACTGTGTTTATAGCGGACCTTTGGCGTGTGATCGCGTGCACTCCTGGGAGAGTGAGGTTGGTGTTTAAAGAGATATGGTTAACTGTGCCTCGGCCGATGAGGTGGCAAGTTGGAGGAGTAGCGTTTACGCCCTTCGCGTTGACGATGGGGTGCCGTGTGGACAATAGCCTTAGGGCTGGAGACATGGTATACTCAGGGAGTATACGAGAGTGCTTGGAGGTACGTTTGATTTGTACCTGAGAATGTTTGCGCGCTTGGTTGGGATTGACGTGGGGCCACACGTCGTGTGGGCCCCATGTGCGTGTCGTGTTCTGCTTTGCGTACTTTGACCTCTCGTGACGTAGAGGGTCCCTCTGTGCTTGTTTGTTTGACCAGCAGGGTGGAGTTTTTCCCATGGGTCTGTGCTCGTTTGTTGACTAGCAGGGTTGAGTGGTCTCCCCCTGGTTTCGTTCTCGATGGATCGGCCAGTAGCGGTGCTAGTGGCACCCCGTGATGGAACAGGCGCTGAACCTCTTTTGGGTGAGTTGTTCTGGAGTTGGGTGGTTGTGCGATACTCACTCCGTGTTCAGTTGGCCAATGTTGTACCCTCCAGTAGAGATGGCCAGAGCAGTTCTGAGTTTTACCATCCAGTGGGGCTGGGCAGTGGGTTACTCATCGATTTCTTTGGGTTTACCCTCCAGCAGGGCTGGGCAGTGAGTTGCTCACTGACTTCTAGGGTTTACCATCCAACAGAGACTGGGCAGTGGGTCACCCGACGCTCTTAGGGTCTACCCTCCAACAGAGACTGGGCAGTGGGTCACCCGGCGACCTCTTAGGGTCCACCCTCCTGCAGGGCTGGGCAGTGGGTCGCCCGTCGTCTAGTTCCAGGTCTACCCTCCTGCAAGGCTGGGCAGTGGGTCGCCTGTCAACTTATTCCAGGTCTACCCTCCAGCGGGGCTGGGTAGTGGGTCGCCCGATGATGTATTAAGGTCTACCCTCCAACAAGGCTGGGAAGTGGGTCGTCTGTCGACTTATTCCAGGTCTACCCTCCAGCGGGGCTGGGCAGTGGGTCGCCTGATGATGTATTAAGGTCTACCCTCCAGCGGGGCTGGGCAGTGGGTCGCCGGATGATGTATTATGGTTTACCCTCCAGCAGGGCTGGGCAGTGGGTCACCCGATATCCTATTATGAATTACCCTCCAGTAGGGCTGGGCAGTGGGACACCTGTTGGCATTCCATGCTCAGTCCTTTCTACTAGGCTAGCCTGTGTCTTTCCTCCGTGATTACCGGAGCGGGACCCTTGGTTATTCGGGTCAGTGTTTTGACGACTTTGACTTTGAGAATACCTCTCGACTACAGGGCAGTGACGAGGTGTGGATTGACTTTCCCTTGAACTCTCAAGTACGAGGGGCACTTTCCCCACCGAGACGCGTTCTTGTGACGCGATCAAAAACCGTGCGGGAGAGTCAGTGCCGCCCAAAGCGGATAGTGTCGATGTTTGGTGATTGAGCCCCCTTGGCTTGCGGTTCAGGGCAGACGTGTGGGATGCTGGGCATCGATGGTGTTTACTTCTGGGACTGTTGGCGACTCGTTTTCTTGGGCTGAGCTACGGGACGGAGATCCCCTTACGACGTTATTTGGGCTTCTTGCTGAGCATAAATATGTGTATATACCTTGTTCCAGTACCCACTCCTTGGGTTTTGGCTACTCTCCTTCCAGTAGAGGCGAAGATGCGCGGGGTATGCCACGTGCTTTCCGTGTCTAGCTTCTCGTGGTTGGACAAGTCTACTCTCCTGCTATATGTAGCGAAGACTCGACGAGAAGTCCATCTTCTCACCGTTTCCATCTCCTTGTGTTTGGACGAGTCTATCTCCTTCCTTCTTGTTGGGTTGAGCTGGACTCTTTACTGCACTTTCAGTTGTACTCCTCTACTATTCCCTGTTCGCTCTACTGCTCACCCATCGGTTCCTCCTTTGTTGCTCCCTCGAGCCTTTGGGGTATCCTACTGAGTATTTTTGTACTCACCCCTGCTTGGGATTTTCCCACACTTGGTGTGCCCTTGTAGATGACGGACAGGTGGAGCATGACTTCAGTGGAGCGTAGGAGCTTGGGAGCTTGGACCGCGTGCGGTGGTCGTGGCCAGGTTCCAGGTGGGAGACCCGTCAGGTATTTCTTTTTGGTTATCCGTTGTCGGGTTGTGGCACTTTTTGGTTGGGCGCATGTTTTTCCCCTTTTCTTTTCAGTTTGTACTTTGTACTGCTTAGAGGTCGATGCACATTTGTGGTATATATAGTAGTTGCTCTTTTACTCTGCTTTTTTTCCTTTTTACTCTGCACTTTTGCATTGAGTGTGCTGCGTGTGTGTGTATAGGTACTTAGGAAAAGGCCTCCCCGAGTTTTTGTGCCTTCGGCGCTGGTCTCCAGCCCCTGGCCTATGGAGGCGGGCTTGGGGTAGTTGCGGCTCGAGCCCAGGTAGGGTCGGGTCGTGACAAAGTGGTATCAAAGGTGGTTCGTTCCTTGGGACGTTGTGCGGACGTCCCTAAAAGAGGAATTGGTTGGGATTTAGGGAAACAGTGTTAACGTGTCTCGAGAGCGGCTCTCAGGCCAGGGAGTCCAGTGATGGTGCGGCGACCGACGTATCCATTCACCAGGACCTTGATAACCCTCTTGTCGACTCGGCATGCTGAGACAGTTGTTGCAGGGAAAATTGGTTTGTGCATCACATAGGATTGAGTCTTTGACTGTCCTTCTTGAGTCATCTCCCCATCGTTGCTATTGGTATATACATATATGCTCATCTGACCGCGACACTCCTTGATAATTTTTAGGATGTCTCCACGAGGACAGCCAGCCAAGATACGAGCTTTGGTTCGTGACGACGACCCTGTGAGCTATGAGGCCTTAGTCCAGGACCCATCATGCGAGCCCCTTTCTCCGGGTGGGCCGATAGCAGCACCCCCACCTGTTGAGCAGCAGACAGTTTCAGCAGAGCAGGCTGAGATGGAGCGCAGGTTGAGCGCGATCTGTGAGTTTCAGCGGCAGAGACCGCTGAGGTTCAGTGGTGAGCCAGAACCTCAGGCAGCAAAAGTTTGGCTCGAGGCAGTGGTTCGCCTTTTCAGGCTTGTGCAGACGCCGAAAGATCAGAGAGTGTCTTTGGCAGCCAGCCTTTTCTGTGGATCAGCTTGGCGTTGGTGGAGTCTGGTGACTCAGATTCTTGACGAGTCGTCGCTTTCGTGGGGCGACTTTCAGTTGTTGTTCCGTGAGGAGTTTTTCCCCTCCTGCTTGCGCTCCATTCAGATTCAGGAGATCCTGCAGTTTCAGCAGGGAGGGATGACGGTGGCCGAGTACGCGGCTAGTTTTGCAGACCGTGCACGCTTTTACCCGGACTTGGTTCATGATGACAACATCCGAGCGCAGAAATTTGAGCAGGGTCTTCGCCGAGAGATTCATGTTGTTAGAGTAACCTTGTGCATTTCCACATATTCCGGGGTGCTAGAGCAGGCGCTGGTGATAGAGGTATTCCTGTCACGTTCTAGTGTGGGTGGTGGCAGCAGGCACATCGGAGCCAAGACGTCTACCGCATCTAGCAGGCGTCGGCAAGCGGAACCTCGACGCAGGTGGTTTTCTGACAACAGGACTCAGGTGCACCACCACGATAGAGGCAGCGTCGTGATCAGAGTAGTGCTCAGAGAGGTGGTGCTAACAGAGGAGCGGGAGGAGCTGGTAGTGGGGGATGGCTTTACGAGGTCTTTCCATCACCACTAGGCGGTCCACGTCAGGCTCCAGGAGCTGACAGTTGGGACCACGGACAACCGCGAGCCTTGGATATCTACGATCCTACAGAGCAAGAGGTGATAAGAGGTATGCTCTACAACTCTTCTACTTCTTGCAGTAGAACTGATAGACTCTGTGTGTGGAATGCTTTCCTCCCTGCTCCTTGCTTGAGGTGTTACCAGGGTGGCACGGGGCATCGGTGTAACCCTGTGTTAGTATGATAAAAGGCGTGGGACCTTTTTCCTTTAGTCGATGATGTTGACTCCTTCACTTCCGAGCATGTAAGAGGGCCTTGGCTGTGAGACATCGGTTGTGGAATCTTGCATGACCAGATATACTTGGGTGTTCCACCATATGGATACTCTAAAAGAGGGAATCACCAGGCCTTGTTCCAGGCGCAGGCGGTGATTCCAGTCGTGACATGTGACGTAGAGGTTTGGTCGGGGAGGTGAGCTATCCCCGAGAGCCTTCGAGACGTTTGAGACAGTGCAAAGGGATGGCGAGGTACCCTACCGCCTTGCCCTAACCCCAAATTCTGGAGTTGGTGAACGACATCGTCAAGAGCCGACCTCGCGTGAACGGATTAATCCTTTGGTCTGTGTGTGGTGACGCAGAGCTGTGCGTGGGTTCTTCTGGGTATGGGAAAGCCAGGTGTGGGCATAGTACCCTGTGTTGCTCCCTAGTTTTGCTTTTTGGGGATGAAAATCTTGAAGGAGGGAAAGATGTAAGAACCCGGTTTTTGCTACGAAAGATTTTGAAATATTCTTGATGATATTCTAGAGCAACGCCTTCAGAAGGCGTGCGATTCCGAGCCCCGGAGTGGCCGAAATTAAATTTTCAGTGCGTTCACACTAGAAACGCCAAATAAATGGGATAACTCCTAAAAGGTGCTTCAGATCAGAGATCCGAGCATACAGATGGACCTAGAATGGGGTGTTTACCCTAGTAACGATATAAAGCATGTCGGTGCGGGATGTTTGGGCCCCTCGCTCTCTTTCGGAACGATAAACGGATTAATTAATTCATTTAATGGTGAAACTCGAGTATCTCTTAAACGGTGGCTCGTATTGGAAAACCAAGGGCACCTTTGAGTTTGGAGCGTGCCGTATACCCTAGGAGGGGTGTAAGTTTCGCGGGCGTGGGCCGTTTGTGAAAAATGGCGCCATGGGCGTTTTCGTAATTTGGAGGCCTCGGGCGCTAAGTTTTATAAATTTCAAACGGAAGCTCGGAATCCAATTCCGAGACCATCGTTGTGCTCAGGGGGTGGTTTTTACCCTAGGGGAGGTTTAATTTTGATCTCGTCAAAGGTTTCGGATGTGAGGAAAATTATGGGTTTAAATAATTAAAATTCTTTTTATTTTATTTAAACCCTCCTTCCTCCCCTCCCTTGTTCTCCCCTGGCGACACCCCCCCCCCCATCAAGGCAGACACTCCTCTACCTCTCCTCCTCCATCTCCGGCGAGGCAACTCCAGCAAGGCAGCGGTGCGGCGACAGACTCCCCATGAAGCTCTGGGCATCTCCCAAGAGGTAGGAGGTCTTGGTTTGCGTTTTAATTTCCGAACCATCTTTCAAGCTCATTTATATGTGTCTATTGTTGTTAGATCATAGATTAAAAGCCCATGAATGCGTAGTAGAGTTTTTTTCCTTTCCGATGCATCTTTCGGATCGAAAATCTGAGCTCAGAGTCGATCGCAAACGACCGCTGAAGGTTGTGGGTTTTTCGGTTTCCGGCCGGTTTGAGCGGCGTAGCGGCTGGCTTCCGGCGGATGGCGCGGTGGCAGGGCTCTCGGACAGCGGCGGTCCGGATTTGGCGCGAGCGGGCTCCTCGGCTGGGAAGGCAGCGGACTCGGTGGCGGCGCGCAGGGGCTTCGGCCGGGCGAACAAGGCGGCGGCGTGCAGGGGCTTCGGCCGGGTGAGCAAGGCGGTGGCGCGCAAGGGCTTCGGCCGGGGCTCGCGGATGGCGAGCGATGTCAGGCAGAGGCGCGCGGAGGAGGTCGGCCGCGGGCACTGGGGGCGACGGCGAGCGGCCAGGGCGCCGGGCAGAGTGTACCGGCGTGCGGGGGGGGGGGGGGGGCGACCTGGTCGCTGGTTGGAGGAGCAAGGACCCGCGAAGCGCGGGTCCTACTGGCGTCGTGTGGAAGAAGGCCGACCCTCCTGCTCGGCCTAGTTTTTTAAAAAAAAAAAACAGAAAAGAAAACAAATAAAAATATAATTTATGTTTAAAATAATAATAATAATAATAATAATAATAATATTATTATTATTATTTTTTAGGGGAAATGATTTATTGTTTACAAATCATAGACCGGGTGTCGGATTTGGGCGCCGTCTGCGGCGACACGCTCCTTAAATTACAACGAATATTTTGAGATGGTTTCGAGGAATTTTAATTCCCGAAATGAGGGGCTCGAAGGCACGGCGTGACCGTTAAGTGGACAGGCGTTTATTCAGGAATATTGTTTTGGACGGCGCGGATGCGTTCGATGTCCGTTTTGAGCGCCGTCAGCGGCGTTGGGACCCTGGCGCTGGGGCGAAACTTTCCAGGGTGGTTTCGGGCATTGAAGCCGGAGTTGAGGCATGGGACCCACGACCCGTCTTTTGAGCTGCGTGCAGCGTTTTGTAACTTTTTCATCGGACGTCTGTTCGGGGCGTGCGAGCAGTCGATGTTGGATGTTTTTCCAAGGGAAACGCTTTGGCGCGGTCTGCCCGCTTTAATTCTGCACACTGGTGTGGGCCCCGCGAGGGCCGTTACGAGAGTTGACGGTGATTTCCAGCTTTATCACCGGGTGTCCGTTTCGGACAAGTATTAGTTGAACTTGTTTGCTTTTTCAAGAGGATCGTAACGGTGCGATCCGTTGGCAGCGCTTCGGGACCGGGGTGCGGGTCCCGCGTGGTACCGCTCGTGCGCGGGGAGCCGGAACGTATCTTTTTCTCTGGATATCCGTTGAACTCAAGTGAGTAGTGCTTTTGACGTGTTTTCCCGAGGGGATCACAATGGTGTGATGCGCCCGACTGTTTTCGGGGCCGAGGCTCCGGATTATGGGACGCCGTTCGGGCATGAGGCGGTGTTGGTGACTTTTCTGTCGGATATCCGTTTGAGGCGAGTAAGTAGTCTATCTCGCGTGTTTCTCCGCGAGGATTACAACGGTGCGATCCGTCTGGTTGTGCGGAGCCTCTTGCGCGATCTTATTAAATGTGGAAATGTGAAGGTGCCCTGGGGGAGGTTCTTCTACTGTGTTTGTAGCGGACCTTTGTCATGTGATCACGTGCACTCCTGGGAGAGTGAGGTTGCTGTTTAAAGAGATGTGGTTGACTGTGCCTCGGCCGATGAGGTGGAAAGTTGGCGGATTAGCGTTTATGCCCTTCGCGTTGACGATGGGGTGCCGTGTGGATGATAGCCTTAGGGCTGGAGATGTGGTATACTTAGAGAGTATATGAGAGCGCTTAGAGGTACGTGTGGTTTGTACCTGAGAATGTTTGCGTGCTTGGTTGGGATTGACATGGGGCCACACGTCGTGTGGGCTCCATGTGCGTGCCGTGTTCTGCTTTGCGTACTTTGACCTCTCACGACGTAGAGGGTCCCTCTGTGCTCGTTTGTTTGACCAGAAGGGTGGAGTTTTTCCCCTGACTCTGTGCTCGTTTGTTGACCAGCAGGGTTGAGTGGTCTCCCTCTGGTTTCGTTCTCGATGGATCGGCCAGTAGCGGTGCTAGTGGCACCCCGTGATGGAACAGGCGTTGAACCTCTTTTGGGTGAGTTGTTCTGAAGTTGGGTGGTTGCGCGATACCCACTCCATGTTCGGTTGGCCAGTGTTGTACCCTCCAATAGAGATGGCCAGAGTAGTTCTGAGTTTTACCCTCCAGTGGGGCTGGGCAGTGGGTTACTCATCGACTTCTTCGGGTTTACCCTCTAGCAGGGCTGGGCAGTGGGTTGCTCACTGACTTCTAGGGTTTACCCTCCAGCAAAGAATGGGCAGTGGGTCACCCGACGCTCTTAGGGTCTACCCTCCAGCATAGACTGGGCAGTGGGTCACCCGACGACCTCTTAGGGTCTACCCTCCAGCCGGGCTGGGCAGTGGGTCGCCCGTCGTCTAGTTCAAGGTCTACCCTCCAGCAAGGCTGGGCAGTGGGTCGCCTGTGGACTTATTCCAGGTCTACCCTCCAGCGGGGCTGGGCAGTGGGTCGCCTGATGATATATTAAGGTCTACCCTCCAGCAAGGCTAGGCAGTGGGTCGCCTGTCAACTTATTCCAGGTCTACCCTCCAGCGGGGCTGGGCAGTGGGTCGCCTAATGATATATTAAGGTCTACCCTCCAGCGGGGCTGGGCAGTGGGTCGCCTGATGATATATTAAGGTCTACCCTCCAGCGGGGCTGGGCAGTGGGTCGCCGGATGATGTATTATGGTTTACCCTCCAGCAGGGCTGGGCAGTGGGACACCTGTTGGCATTCCAGGATCAGTCCTTTCTACTAGGCTAGCCTGTGGCTTTCCTCCGTGATTACCAGAGCAGGACCCTTGGTTATTCGGGTCAGTGTTGTGACGACTTTGACTTTAAGAATACCTCTCTAATGCAGGGCAGTGACGAGGTGTGGATTGACTTTCCCATGAACTCTCAAGTATGAGGGACACTTTCCCCACCAAGAAGCATTCTTGTGACGCGATATAAAACTGTGCGGGCGAGTCAATTCCGCCCAAAGCGGATTGTGTCGAGGTGTGGTGATTGAGCCCCCTAGACTTGCGGTTCGGGGCAGACATGCGGGATGCTGGGCATCGATGGTGTTTACTTCTGGGACTGTTGGCGACTCGTTTTCTTGGGCTGAGCTACGGGATGGAGATCCCCTTACGACATTGTTCGGGCTTCTTTCTGAGCATAAAGATATTTATATACCTTGTTCCAGTACCCACTCCTTGGGTTTTGGCTACTCTCTTTCCAGGAGAGGCGAAGACGCACGGGGTATTCCACGTGCTTTCTGTGTCTAGCTTCTCGTGGTTGGATGAGTCTACTCTCCTACTATAGGTAGCGAAGACTCAACGAGAAGTCCATCTTCTCACCATTTCCATCTCCTTGTGTCTGGACAAGTCTATCTCCTTCCTTCTTGTTGGGTTGAGTCAGACTCTTTACTGCACTTTCAGTTGTACTCCTCTACTATTCCCTGTTTGCTATACTGTTCACCCATCAGTACCTCCTTTGTTGCTCCCTCGAGCCTTCGGGGTATCCTAATGAGTATTTTTGTACTCACCCCTACTTGGGCTTTGCCCGCACTTGGTGTGCCCTTGCAGAAGACGGACAGGTGGAGCGTGACTTCAATGGAGCATAGGAGCTTGGGAGCTTGGACCGCGTGCGATGGTCATGGCCGGGTTCCAGGTGGGAGACCCATCAGCTGTTTCTTTTTGGTTACCTGTTGCCGGGTTGTGGCACTTTTTGGTTGGGTGCGTGTTTTCCCCCTTTTCTTTTCATCTTGTACTTTATACTTCTTAGAGGTCGATGTACATTTGTGTTATATATAGTAGTTTCTCTTTTACTCTGCTTTGTTTTCCTTTTTACTCTGCACTTTTGCATTGAGTGTGCTGCGTGTGTGTGTACAGATACTTAGGCAAAGGCCTCCCCGAGTTGTTGTGCCTTCAGTGCTGGTCGCCAGCCCCTGGCCTATAGAGGTGGGCTTGGGGTAGTTGCGACTTGAGCCCGGGTAGGGTCGGGTCGTGACAAATTCAATTCTTTTTTCTCAAATCACTTTCTTCTTATCTTCGGTATGGTTATTATTTTATTCATCATCAGTGATCATCTGATGATGATTGGATAAACCCTATAGTGGAGAGAAAAATCAGTTAAAGGGAGTTCATGCTTATAAATTCATATTTTACTTCAGTGATAAGATAATTTTATTCAATATTATTTCATTTCACCAGTAAACTTATTTTTTTCATTTTTTATTCATTAAAAAAATTCTTTTAAATATGAATGAAGACCAACCTGATTGAGGTAATTAATTCATGACTATTGAATTTTATAATTCTTCTACTCTTGGTAATTGTTTCTTAAGGAACTTTAGTTACTTTAATTCATGTGACCATGATGAATTGAAATTATAAGGTAGATTTTTATGGATTGATCATTTCTCGTATCAATTAAATTGAATGGTTAGGCAGTAATTTAACGTTATTGTTTTGAAAGGGAATATAAATTAATTTATTTAGTAAATACACCCCTATAAACCAATTACCCTATCTTATTCTTTTTCATTTAAATTTAATTAATTAATTTTCATCATTAATTTAGTTTAATGAAATCAACTGAAATTGGGGACACCCGACCATTGGTCAAAATTAATCATTTTATTCCTTGCTCTCTATGGAATCTACCTCATACTACCACTATGTTATGATTTTTTAGTTAGTGAAGTTTGAGAGAAATATATATTTAAATTTTATTACCCATTTAAAATTAATGACGTCAAGTGGGTGTGTCAAATTTTATCATTATTTATAGGGAGTATAAGAGTGTAATAAAAAACTCGAGACCAATTGATTATGTCAAATAATTTTATTATCCCATTTTTTTACTAATTTTAATTTAGGTTTTAATTTAATTTTTATTTTTCAATTTTAAACACCTAGTAGTTATTTGTATTGGTTGGGATGGAATGTACATCATATTAGTTTTATGTCACAATACTATCAGAATACATCAAATATCAGGAGTATCTGACCACATGGGAAGACCTAAATTCAAAAGGTTTTCCACATCAATAAATTAGAATGAATAATTAATATTATTATAAATAAAATTAATTAAAACATCAATAGTATAGTGACACCTATTATCAGCCTTGTGGAGGAGAAAACAATTTTCAAGGATTCCAAGGCAATTACTAGGTTGAGAAGTACTCTCAAGAAGACCATAACATTCAGGAACCACATCAGAATAATTCGAAATATAGACTAACCATATTTATCATGTAGTGCATTGAGGTTATGGAAATAAAGATGGATAATCATGTGGTCCAACTCAAAGAACATAACGATTTCACTACACACCTATCTCAAATTATATCATATTTAAATTCTCTAGTATGCAACTTACCTTTAATTTAAAATATAGGGATAGAATGGTTTGAATAATATGATGATAAAGAGGTGGAGGAATTGAAATTTTTTGACACAAAAAAATGAGAAAATAAAAATGAGTATATTAAAGAAGATTGTTTGGAGTATGTTGATATTTCTCAATGTAATGAACCTCTGGCCAATAAAGAAGAAGAATAACCTAATAAATACCTTCAATGATTACAAGAAGAAAAATAATAACAAAAAAGAGTACATATTTCACATGAAATAAGAATAATAAAGAAACATTATGGAAATCATCAATTGGATGATTGAGGAGAAAGAGTATCATGTGGTTAAAGTATTTAAAGATATTGATAAAGTGGAGGAAGAAGAAAATAAAAAAATAAAATTTAAACTCACTGGTAATTTAGAAAAGGTATAAGAATGGGAATACTTACTTAACATATAATAAGACAAGGATAAAACCATGGATGATATCATTAATGAAATATAGGAGAGGAAGAAGAAGTCTTATGTTATGATGAAACCCAAATTTTATGAATTAAAGGAAGAATCACCTTTAATAATGGAAACAGATAATGAAGAATCTGTGGTAGAGGAGAAATACAAAATATTGAAATTTTTTTATTTAATTTTATTTTATTTAAAAATTTACTCAAGTTACATCCCACTACAAGTAGTAGTCAAGAAACAATAATGGAGGAGGAAGAGTAAATTTACACTATATGGTCCAAGTTTCAAGATATCTTAATAACAAGACTAGGTAACATTGTACCACTATTTTTCTTAGGATCAAATTCGAACAAATCCTAGAATTTTGGGGTAGGTAACATTGTACCACTCTCCTATTATGTACTAAAGGTTAGAGGTCAAGCTAAAAACCTTAAAGAATAAAAACTTGGAGGATTCTTAGTTTTTAAACTTTCTTTCTAGGATATAGATTTATTATTTTATATTTGTTTAATAACTCTCTCTATGGTTGATATTCTTATATTTTTTAGCATAAATATTTTGAATCATGTACTTTCACATGTTTTATTTTTGATTTTTAAGGATAAAAGAAAAAATATAAATATGAGAAGAAAAAAATGAAAGAAAAATAATATAGGATATACTTTAAAGAGGGGGTTCTTTTTTTAATTTTTAAAAATTTTACATCACTATTTTTTCATTAAAATGTTTTTTAACAAAGAGATAAATTTTTTCATGATATGGAATTAATTATATTCTCTCATAAATTCTTGAATTTTTTTCTTCTACTCCATGATCAAGGAGACATCTGTTCTTAGGGTAAATATTTTGACAAGTTGTAAATTTTGAAATATCATGTCCATAAATGTAAAATATATAAATAGACATTTTAAGAATCAATTTATTACATAAATTTGTAATTTTTTGAGAAATATTTCTAATATGATTAATTTTATTAATGTTGATTCTTATAGACTTCCATTGAGTAAATTAATTATTGATGTTCATTCCATTACCTGATTAACCTATTTTTATATTCTCATTCCAAAGAGGATTTTGAAAAAAAAAATTCTTATTTTTTCTGTGCATATTTCTTGAGTGATACTTAGGTTATGTATACCTATTAAAACTCTCATTGGTATCTTGTCAAATATATAACTGGAAAAAAAATCACATTTAAAACGATTCAGAGATTTTGTTTATAAGAACTTTTATCTTGATACACACCTATAAATTTATCATTCATATCCTTTTGAATCCATGTATGACCTTGTTATTATTGATCCATGTTGCAAGCCTATTTTCCCCATTCATACCCATATCTTTATACTTTTCATGATATTAAATTTAATGAGTGTGAGGGAGGGGTTTATGTAGATATAGGGTTTTATTTTTTAAGATGAGGATACAAGATGATTTCATGGGACTTGGGGTTGAGGTTCATGATTACCTTTATTATAATTCATCTTTATCCCACTTTTTGTTAAATAAAGGAAAATAAAAAAATTATAAAAAATGGTTTGTTTCCTATGTATATCAAAAATAACCATTACCAAACTAATTATATCAAATCTTATTGGGTTATGTGATAGATATGAGACTTATCTTAGGTAGATATTTTGAAAAAAAAAACAAAAAAAAACACAAGAAGAGTGGAAATTTATTCATTGTGATTTCATCATTCAAGAGTCTTTACATGTTCCTTGGGGTGCTTGAGATTAAATTCTATTTTAGCTAAGATCATTTTATTACACTTTAATTTTAAATATCATGCATTGTGATTTAGATTTTAGTATTCTTGTTTATTCATAATTGTTTTTTAAATAAATGTCTACATACCATAACCTCAAAGACATTTGATCCTAATTTCAAATCCCTTATGATTAATTGTGGTATTTTTCTTTATAAGGAAGATAAATTAAATTCAATTTAAGCCAATGTTTAGGAGAATATACCTGAGTTATGTGAATAAATACATTACAACTTCTACCCTAAGTGATTAGAGGAAAAAATCATAGTGAGATAAATCATAAATGGAATGGGTGTTGATGAAATGTTTAAATTTGTAATAAAAAATAGGAAATGTCTTGAATTAAAAATTATAAATTAATAATGATTTATGAATTATTTATTGTGTATGATTGTGATTTTTGAATCTTATGTTATAATTTTTTTTATAAGCATCATAATATGAAATGTCCCTTGTTAATGTATGGATCCTTACTATTTAGATGTTGATATTTTTCTTGTGGATGACCAATGGTTTGAGTGTGGAGGTATTTGATATCTCAAAATTACATACATATTTTCATGGGTTTTTATATGTTTTTACATTGGGTTTTAATTGATTTTATATGAGTTTCGGGCCCAATTTTTCATTTATATATTTTATGGTAGGATAATTTTTTTTTGAAAATGAGAAAAATGAGATAAATGGATCACTATTTCCATTAAAAATGTATTTCCATAACAAAGTATGATAAAATGATGATTTTAAGGGTTAGATCTGAAAAAGTAGGATGAAATAGAGTGAAAATGCTAAAAAATATTTTAGGGCCTAAAAATAATTTAGCACCTGAATGTGGTAAAATTTAGGGCCTAAAAAGAATTCAGGGTTTGAAATATGGTAAATTTAGGGCCATAAAAGAATTTAGGGCCTGAAATGTGGTAAATCCAAGGCCTAAAAAGTAAATTCAAGGTCTGAAAAGTTATTATGGGTTAAAAACAATATGTAAAATAAGGATCATAGAGTAATCAGAATTTTTTTTGATATAAACACTATTTTTACACTGTAAAAGTGTTTATACATTCCCAGTGATGGAAACCTCCGATGTGGATTTAAGCAGAAGACACAATATATGAATCAAACAACCACTAAACACAATGATTGACCTAGGAATTATTAATGATTCATTTAAAGATTAATTAAAAATAAAATGAGTATAATTAATCCCCTTAAATAAAAGATCCTACATCTACACTAGTGTGATTTATCTAAGGTGTAGGGATTGGACCAATAAGAGGATGATGCTAGGGTTGTAACCCATAGATTGTTCATCATAGTTAGTTTTTTCTTCTAATTTATTATTGACCTCACCTGTTTTGATAATCCCAATTATGCTTTTACATACCTTTGATAATCCCAATTAATGTTTATCTATATTCTAATTTTCTTAATCTATGATATTCTGTTATCAAGATGGAAATAATATTAAAATAATCCTTGAGATATGTTAATCAATGTTTATCCATGTTTGTATAAGTTCTGAAGTAATTCTAACCAAATTGGATATTTTTTGCATAAAACAGATAAGTGTTTGTCATTGATCTGCATATAGCTACTAATAACAGAGCTATCGGTACTTTGTCTACCGATAGACAGAGTCACCAATAAGCTAAGGCTACTGATATGTACAGAGCTACCGAAAAAAACCAAGCTACCGATAGAACATGTCTACCAGTATACTTAAGTCTTCTAGTATACACTTGATCGCTGATATGTACAGAGTTACCGATATGAAGAAGTCTACTGATAGAACCAGTTCACAGACAGTTACCGATAGAAGTCTTCCGATAGAGTAAGTCTACCGATACAAGCTACCGACTGGCTTACTGATACACAGACTAGCAACTGATATGAAGTGACTGACATAGTCTACCGATACAAGTACAGAGTCATTGATACATCGAGCTACCGATATCTCAAGAGCTACCGATGGATCAATAGCTACCGATGGATCAAGAACTACCGACGTATTAAGAGCTACCAATAGAATGAAGTCACCGATATATATAGCTACCGATACAAGTTCAAAAGAGCTACTGATGGAAGGTCCTGCTAACCAAAGTCCACTGCACGCATCTACCAACATAAGTATACTAATGATTGACCAACCAGTCAAACTCTATTCTCTCAATACTATTTATTTATTAAGTTAACGGTTAAATTTGATGTTTTTAATGCAATTAATGTTATTTAATAATATCTGTGTGCATGTCAGGGAACCGTACCTAGTACCCATGCAAAAAAGTAATCATTCCTTTTTTCCGGAGCTGAAAGATATAAAAGGGAAGATAAAGACCTAGCAAGAAAAACATAGAGATATAAAGTGAAGTGGTTTCATACAGAGATCACAATAAACTAAGAGGGCTCAACAATATTCAAATGTGGTGTATTCACACAAGACTTCATCCATACTCCAAGAATGCTGGATATACTTGAAGCCACTCTTCTGAAGGAAACCAAAATCCGCATCTTGAGTGAATATCTATAACAAACACTTCATGCACTCAAGCTGATAAGTTTTACCTGGAACAAGGAAGAAAACAACACTCTATTTTTCAGAGAAAAACTAGAGAAAGACTCAGAAGCTTTTATGACCAATTAAACAAGTCCAGAGCTGCACTACCGATCACTAAATCTTTTCTAAACTCATTCAAATTTTCTTTAGTGATTCTTTCTTTACATTTCGAGGAGTGTGTGTACCCTGTTTATTTTATACACACATTTTATCCTGAGCTAAATTGGAGGATTCTTAAATCCTCACTCAAACTCCATAACTCTTTGTTTCCCACTGTGGATAGTGGTAGAGGTCGAGTAAGACCTGGATAGCTGTGAGCTATTGTTTTTTTTCCCACATAGAACTGTGGTAGAGGTCTTTGTACTTGGACAGTGTGTTCACTGTTGTTACCCCGATCCAGGGTGTGGATCATTTTATGTAAATTTTTGAGAGGACTAAGTCTCGGATTGAGACTAAACCTCTTGGTTACATATGCTGTTCATTTTAATTTAAATCATAAGTATACTATATATATATATATATATCATATTCTACTGCTAACTACTTTTAAATACAAAACTATTTTAAAGCTACTTTGATAGTTAAATTAGAAAGTGTTTATACTTATTGTAAACCAGTAAGTTAGTTTCAAAAGTTAATTTCATCTTCTGATGAAGTTAACTGAGGCCTAATCAATCTTTGAGAAACTAATTGAACATTTACACTCTGTATAAATTCACTACAGTTTAACTTTGTTTTTAAATAGGGGGATTTTAAGAGAAATATTTTTAACAGAAATTTTAATTGGAACTCAATTCACCCCCCTCATGAGTATCCACTCCGACCAACATTTGGTATCAGAGGGTTAGTTTATTAATACAAATTTTCAAAACATTCTGTTTTTCAACTGTAATTTTAGTTTCATCTTTAAAGATCTTAAATTTCTATAAGTTCTAAATTTTATCTCTTTAAATATATTTTCTAAAATCTAGCTATGGACAATAGACTAGAGGGTCCTGCTACTAACTGAACACCTTTCTTAAATGGTACAAATTATGCCCAGTGGAAAATTAAGATGAAAATTCATTTATAAATTATGGGTTTTGATATCTGGACTGCTATATAATCTCAACATAAAATTCCATAAACTGAAAGAACAACTTGGGATGAACCTACAAAGACTGCTTACAATAATAATTGTAAAGCTATGAATTACCTGTATTGTGCTTTAGGAGATGAAGAGTTTAATAGAATTTATGCTTTCAAAACTACTTATGAAATTTGGGATACTTTGGCTTTTTCTCATGAAGGAACAACCAATGTTAAAGAACTGAGATTAAATACTTATACTATTAAATATGATAATTTTAAAATGAAAACCGATGAACCTATTTCTGACATGTATCTCCGGTTCAATGAGATTGTTAATACAGTGAGTACACTTGGAAATGTTGTTCTAGAAAAGGAACAAATCATGAGAATCTTGAGATGTCTACCAGATCGATGGAGGGGCACTTCTGTTTCCATTAGAGAATAATGCGACATCATCACACTCCCTGTTAAGGAATTAATAGGTAAGCTTATGATGTATGAGGAGGAACTTAAAGTAAATAAGGAATAATATGATGAACCCAAGAGAAAATCCGTGGAATTCAAGTCTACTGATTCTAAGAGAAAATACAAGGAGAAAATACATGTACCTACTGAAAGTTCAACCAGTGAAGATTTGGACTCTGACAGTGATGCTGAGATGGCTCAAATATCCAAGAGATTCAAGAAGTTTTATAGGAAGAAGAAGTTATTTGGAAAAACAAATTACAAAATAAAGTATGACAACAAGGTTCATTGGAAGAAGGATTGTATGAAATATGATAAGGAAGATGATATAGTCTGCTATGAGTGCAAGAGGAAAGGACACATCAAGGCTGAATATCCAAAATTAAAATTCAAAAAGAAACATGATTATAAGGACAAGAAGTACAAGAAAGCCATGAAAGCTACTTGGAGTGCTTTAGAGGACAACACAAGTGAATATGAAGTTTCTGACTCTGAAAATAATCGTGTCAACATGTGCTTCATGACTAATACCTCTGAGGTACCTGTTTCCCCTATACTGAATGATTCTTATTCTAGAAATAACAGTGATTCAGACAATGATGAAAATATGTCTAAGGTTGAATTGTTTGAATATTGTAATATGCTAGAAGAAACATGTAATGAACTTAAGGACAAATATAAGTCACTAAAGAAACAGCATGCTCTCACTGTCAATGTTAAATCTTCCTTTGATATAGAAAAAGAAAAGAATGATCAACTGTTAAAGGAAAATACTGAACTAAAAATGTCTAATGAGAAACTTAGAAACGACTTAGAAAAATTCACAAATGGAAAGGATACTCTAACTCAAATGTTAGGCAAAAAAGTTGCACCAAAATATACTACTGGTTTGGGATACCAACCTGTAAAAAGACAGTTCACTAAAACTCAATTTATTCCTAAGTCTGGACAAAATTCAGCTTATTCCAGTTCTGGAAATTCCTATGTTTCAACTAGTTATTCATATTGTTATAGATCAAATAAAGTTTATCTTTAAAAATATATTGATTCTGTAAATTATATGAAACCCATAAGACAAATATGGGTACCTAATGCTTTGATTTCTAACCTTTCTGGACCTAAGAAGATCTGGGTACCAAAATCATTTCCAATCTAAATCTGTTTTGTAGGAAACCTGCTTAAAGAGTTCTCACAAGAAGGTATGGTACTTGGACAGTGGATGTTCAAGGCACATGTCTGGAGATTATTCATGCTTCAAAAGATTAATAAAAGTTTATGGAGGCCATGTCACCTTTGGTGATAATTCTAAAGGAAAAATCATCGGCTTAGGCCAGATTGGTAACACTGATTCAGTTTTGATTTCTAAAGTTTTATTTGTTGATGGACTTAAATACAATATTTTAAGTATTTCTCAATTATGTGATGATGTCTTTAATGTTAAGTTTGAAAATGATTCTTGTAATGTTTTTAAATCTAAAAATGTTTTAGTATTTTCTGCCTTAAGAAATGAAAATGTTTATGCTGGGGATCTGAATTCTTTAGCTAAGAAAAATTTTACTTCTTTAAATGCTTTTCATAAAGAGTCTTGGCTTTGGCATAGAATATTAGGACACTGCAACATCTATTCACTTAGAAAATTGACTGGGAAGAACTTGGTTAGAGACCTACCTAAACTTGAATTCCCATCAGAAAAAGTTTGTAATCTCTGTCAAAAGGGAAAGAAACATAAAGTTTCTTTTAAATCAAAGAAAGAAGTTTCAACTTCTCAACCTCTTGAGTTGGTTCACATGGATTTGTTTGGACCTTCTAGATTTTCTAGTCTAAATGGGAAGCACTATGTCTATGTCCTAGTAGATGAATTTTCTAGATATACTTGGGTATACTTCTTAGCTCACAAAAGTGAAGCATGTTCTTACTTTATCAAATACTCCAAATCTGTAGAAAATCTTAGCGGACTTAAGATTAAAACTCTGAGAAGTGATCATGGCCGTGAGTCTGAAAATCATGAGTTTGAATCTTATTGCTCAAACAATGGCTATAGTAACAACTTGTATGCTCCTAGGACACCTCAGCATAATGGTGTATTCGAAAGAAGGAATAGAACCCTTCAAGAAATTGCAAGAACCATGCTTAATGAGTATGACCTGCCTATTTATTTTTGGGTTGAAGTTGTGAATACAGCTTGTTATATTATTAATAGAGTCTTGATTAGACCTTTTATTAAGAAGACCTCAAATGAATTATGGAATAATATAAAACCTAAAGTTATTTACTTTAGAGTCTTTGGCTGCAAAGTTTTTATTCTTAATACAAAGGATAATCTTGACAAGTTTGCTTCTAAGAGTGATGAAGGAATTTTTCTTGGTTATTATTTAACTAGAAAAGACTATAGAGTCTTTAATAAGAGAACCAAATGTGTGTAAGAATCTATTCACATCAAGTTTGATGAAACTGATCCACATGATCCTAAAACCTCTCTTGAAAATCTTGAAGAAGATTTGACTGTTCTAGACCTTAATGATAAATATAAAGAACCTGCTATAAAAACATCTAGTTATGGATATATTCTAGAATCTTCTTCTGTTGAACCCGAGCTTAGAGATGAACCTAAAATTTCTAGTCCTACCTTTACTAGATCAACAAAGATTCTAAAGAATCATCCTTTGGATGCTGTTGTTGGTAATCTTGATAGGGGGACACAGACTAGAGCTTCTCTAAGAAAACAGGTTGAACATCAAGCCTTTATTTCACAACTAGAACCTAAAAATGTCAATGATGCAATAAATGATGAATTTTGGGTAATGTCTATGCAAGAAGAGTTAAATCAATTTGAAAGAAACAAATTTTGGGAATTAGTTGACAGACCCAAGGACACTTTGACAATAGGCACTAAATGGGTTTTTAGAAATAAAGTTGATGAGTCAGGAAACATAGTTAGAAACAAAGCAAGGCTATTCAAATAAGGATATAGTCAAGATGAAGGTATAGACTATGAGGAAACCTTTTCACCTGTAGCTAGATTAGAAGCTATTATAATTCTACTTGCCTATGCTGCTCATATGAATTTCAAGTTATATCAAATGGATGTTAACAGTGATTTTCTAAATAGTTTTAGAATTAAATATTTTTTTGTTGAACAAACACCTGGATTTACAAATCCTCATTTTCCAAATCAAATTTTCAAGATATCTAAAGATTTATGTGGTTTAAAACAAGATCCAAGAGCTTAGTATGATAGACTTAGTAATTTTCTTATTTCAAAGAGTTTTACTAAAGGGATTACTGATCCAACTATTTTTATTAAAAGAATTTATAAAGATGTTTTAATAGTTCGAATATGTGTTGATGATATTATTTTTCAATCTTCTAAACATTCTTTATGTACTGATTTTTCAAAAAGTATGCAAAATGAATTTGAAATGAGTTTAATGGGAGAACTAAAATATTTTCTTGGATTTCAATTTTTTCAAAATGAAAATGGTATTATTTTGATACAAAGTAAATATACAAAGGATATTTTAAAACTTTTTGGTTTGGATAGTATTAAGGAAAGTGAAACTCCTATGAGTACAGTCTGTAAATTGGATGCAGATAAAACTGGGAAACCAGTGGATCAAACCAATTACAGAGGTATGATTGGAAGCTTACTTTACCTTACTGCTAGTCGACTAGATATTATGTTTAGTGTATGTATGTGTGCAGGATTTCAAGCTAATCCAAAAGAATATCATTTGATTAGTGTTAAAAGAATTTTTAAGTATCTTAATCACATTGTAAAATTAGGTTTGTTTTACACAAAAGGACAATCCTTTGAGTTAATGAGTTATTCATATGATGAATTTTCTGGTTGCAAGTTGGATAGAAAAAGCACATCAGAAACATGTCATTTATTATGAAAATCCTTAGTATCTTGGTGTAGTAAGAAGTAGAATTTTGTAGCTTTTTCCACTACCAAAGCAGAGTACATAGATTCTGGTAGTTTCTGTGCACAAATTTTGTGGATAAAACACACTCTTTTGGAACATGGATATGATTTTAAGCATGTCTCTATCAACTGTGACAACACTAGTGCAATAAAAATTTCGAAGAACCCTGTATCTCACTCTAGGACCAAACACATTGATGGAAGGCACCATTTCTTGAGAGATCATTATCAAAAGGGTGATATTACTCTTGAATTTATTTGTACTTAACATCAATTAGCTGACATTTTCACCAAACCCTTGAGTTCAGATATGTTATGTTACATCAGACACGAGTTAGGAATGATTAACCATGATCAGTAGCTACCTCACCGATGTATCCTCACCGATGTAACCTCACCGATGTAACCTCACTGATAGTAATTCTCATCGATAAACTCTACCGATGAGTGCGCTATTTTAAACTTCTGTGCCACCAGAATCCGAATCATTTTTACTTTATCTTATTTTATTTATTTATTTAATGATTCCTAAATGATAGAAATAAAGTCTGAGCTACCTCTCAATCCACCAAGCCTCAAACTCTTACCCTAAAACCTTTGCTCCCAAAACTCTCAGAAACCATAAATCCCTTGAACCAGTGATGGTAAAAACCAAACTTCCTACCATCAGAGATGACACTGATGAGCCGAATGTAAAGAAGCATAAGTCCATGCCAGAAGCAAGTGATAGTGTCGGAAGAACTAGGTTGGGTAGGCAACCAGTGAACCCTCATTTGCAGAATATAGTTATTGTGATAGAGAAAGAGCTTTGCATAGAATGGCTACTGCCTAGAAAATAATTAGTTCTCGAAGTGCTTAAAGATCAACAGTGGGTATATTGTTTTTTGAACAACAATGGTTCCTTCTATCCGAAGCTAGTGAAATAGTTGTATGCCTATGTAAGATTTTAGAAATATGAAGATGAGAACCGAGTAACTTCATTTGTGAATGGAAAGGAGTTGTTCTTTTCATTGAATGAGTGGGTGAATGTCTGAAAGTTCCACATGAAGGTGTATATGGATATGTCTCGAGAGCTATACCACCTACTAGTAATATCTTTGATTATAAGACTGCATTGGAGGAACTCACCAGCGATGGAAATCAAAGACAAGTAGTAGCTGCTGAAATGGATGGAGAGAAAAGATTGTTGTTCAAGTTTGTTCAGCATGTCTTAATACCAATGAGAGGAGACTTTACAAATTTAAGATATCAGGATATCTATCTCCTGCATCTTTTGAGACATGGAGTCAAGGTGGGTCTATGTAGATTGCTGATGACTCAAATGGAGGATATGATTAGGCCTAAGTCAAAAACAAATTCCTTGTTCTTTTCCAAGTTTATCTCAGTAATGATCAAAGTAAAAGGAATAGCTGAGTCTCAAGACGAGATAGTGGTAGTAAGGAACAATTTCTGTGTCACCAGTACATTATGCAAATAAATGAAAATAAATTGGAACCCATGGAGAGGAGAATGGGTCACTAATTACAAGAATGTGTATGATAAGTTCAATCCTGTGGATCATCCTTCAAGACCGAAGGATGTGAGGGATCCAGGTCTGGGACCTGATGAAGAGGAACCAGAGTACAGTGATGTTTTATAATAGGAAGAGTAATTTGCTGATGAAGGAAGAGACCCTGAATTATCTCCTAGACCAGCTCCTAAAAATCTAGATCAACATAAATCAAATAAGGAAGAAGCTGCTTTAGAGGATGTTGAAGTGGATGCTGTAGAGAATGAAGAAGATACTCATGAAAGTGAAGCATCTCTGTAAGCTGATTTGAGCCTTAGTCCAGTTATTGGACAATATTTAGTTCCTTCTAAGGATACAAATGAAGTTGACATACCCTTGCCTATTTTGGAAGACCCTCCAGCTATTATAGAGGAATGATTGATAGTAGAAGATTCTCTTGAAAAAGGAAGACCTGTTGAGAATGCCGCTGAGAATGCTGTTGTTTTACTTGAGGATGCACCAGTTGAGGGGGAGCATCAAACCAAGTTTGGAAGTGTTACAGTGGATATTGATGTTGAGGACTGGGAAGAAGACCCAGGTTTTGTGGTCTGTGGTTTAGACTATCCTGATTCTGAGAATGAAGCATCTCTAAATAGACCAAAAATCATTTATGATGTTGAATCTGAGTTGCTACCTGCAGATGTGGCCAGAAAGCATGACCTGGATACTTTGAAGAAAAAGCTTAAGGACATTTTTATGGAAGAGGTAAAGAAGATGGAAGTTTCTCTGGTATCATCAATTCAATTGATTGTGACTGACTCAGTGGTCAGTTTAGCATCTGAAAGAGTACTTATTGCAGTTTCTCCTGCTAATATGATCACCAGGGATAACCTTGAATCCTTAAAGGATGAGATGAAAGAATCTTTTAGTACCTCAGTTGCTGAGATGAAGCACTATTTTTTTGAAGAGATGAGTATGTTGGAAAGATATTTTGAACACTTTCTCGGTTGTAATTTGTCAACCTTTATGACAGAAATTGTTGAAGAAGTAAAAGATTGCCAAACTCAAATATCTAGACTGGAGGAATATCTTGAAGCTCTAAAGAAATTTGTTGTCTCTTTGGACTCTTACATGAGTTCAAAATTCCAAGCAGACAAGGACTTAGCCTATGTCAAAAGTGTTTTAAGTCAGATGGTTTCAATGTTTGAAGGTTTTAAAACCTCCATGAAAGATCATGTGAAAACCCAGGATTCTCAAGTTCAAAATCTTATCAGTGGGTTGACCAAAAACTTCAAGGAAGCAGTCACCTTATCCATTGGTTCTGTTGCTTCTAAACCCTCAGTGGATTTGGATCAGTTTCGATCTATGATGAAGGAGGAACTTGGTTCAGCATCAACCAGTGGCTCTGTGGACTCATCCAACCTGAGAAAAGTTGTGCGTTCTACTAGAGATTCAGTTAGAGAAATAATGAAGATAGTCCAAGACTATATGAGAGAATCATCTGCCTCTCAGAAAGAAGTGAAAGATAAGGTGGAATCCTATTTCTCTAAGATTTTCACCAAGCATCAACTGAACAATCATTTCAAACTTCTATTGGAAAACATGAAGTTACCTCCTGTCAATAAAGCCTTCAGAGAACAAGTTAGCAAGTTAAGGTAATTGACTCCAGTGTTGGAAAAATTTATGGAGAACAAGGATGACTTCATATATGCTATGGAGAGAGGAGGAGGAATAATTATGGATTTCAGAAATCTATTGCTGCCTTTTCTGCATGTTGATGCTAGGACAGTGATTATACCTCCAGCCTTACCTGCCTCTGCCTCTACTGATTCTTCTATTCAAATGACTCCTGCCTAAGCAATTTGAAGCCTCACACCTATGATCACTCAAAGAACTCCTCAGTACAGCCCAGGCACAGTGTCAGTGGCTCAGCCTCCTGTGATCGTCTCTGGAATTCCTAAGACTTCCCCTGAATCCACACCACCTGAATCCTCTTTTTATTCAAAGGGAAAATCTCACATTGAGGATGTGGATTAAAAACGTGGCAAGGATGTTTGATAGGAATCCCTTGTATTTTGTTTTCTGTCTATGTACCTTTTTTGCAAAATATAATACAAGTGGCTTTCCTTTCTTTTTAATTGTGTTCCTTTCTCTATCTTTTTGTTTCTCACTTTTTGATTATCACAAAGGGGGAGAAATATTCTACAAATCTTCTATAAAGGGGGATAAATATTCTACAAAGATTCTATAAAGGGGGATAAATATTACTAAGTATCAAAGATGGATAAATATTCACCTATGGATTATCTAAGGAAAAGCTACCATGCTTTGACTCTATGGTATCATTGCATTTAATTATCTGATCCTATTACATTTAATTTTCTGATACCATTGCTTTTAATTATATCTCTGATACTTTATGGTCTCTAATATACTGTTTTCTTTGAAACAATTGAATTTACTGCTATATCTGCTGATACAATTACTCACTATTTTAAAATAATAATATCATAAGTTGTGATTATCAAAAAGGGGAAGATTATTGACCTCACCTGTTTTGATAATCCCAATTATGCTTTTACATACCTTTGATAATACCAATTAATGTTTATCTATATTATAATTCACTTAATCTATGATATTCTGTTATCAAGATGGTAATAATATTAAAAGAATCCTTGAGATATGTTAATCAATGTTTATCCATGTTTGTATAAGTTCTGAAGTAATTCTAACCAAATAGGATATGTTTTGCATAAAACAGATAAGTGTTTGTCACTGATCTGCATATAGCTACTGATAACAGAGCTGCCGGTACTTAGTCTACCAATAGATAGAGTCACCGATAAGCTAAGGCTACCGATATGTATAGAGCTACTGACAGAAACCAAGCTACCGATAGAACAGGTCTACCGGTATGCTTAAGTCTTCTAGTATACACTTGATCGCTGATATGTACAGAGTTACCAATATGAAGAAGTCTACCGATAGAACCAGTTCACAGACAATTACCAATAGAAGTCTGCCTATAGAGTAAGTCTACCGATATGAGTTATCGACCGGCTTACTGATACACAGACTAGCGACTGATATGGAGTGACTGACATAGTCTACCTATACAAGTACATAGTCACCGATACATCGAGCTACCGATAGCTTAAGAGCTACCAATGGATCAAGAGCTACCGATGGATTAAGAGATACCTATAGAATGAAGTCACCGATATATATAGCTACCGATACAAGTTCAAAAGAGCTACCGATGGAAGTTCCTGCTAACCAAAGTCCACTGCACATGTCTACCAACAGAAGGATACTAATGATTGACCAACTAGTCAAACTATATTCTCTCAATACTATTTATTTATTAAGATAACAGTTACATTTGATGTTTTTAATGTAGTTAATGTTATATAATTATATCTGTTTGCATGTTAGGGAACCGTACCTAGTACCCATGAAAAAATTAATCATTCCTTTTTGTCGGAGCTGAAAGATATAAAAGGGAAGATAAAAACCTAGCAAGAAAAATAGAGAGATAGAAAGTTAAGTGGTTGCATACAGAGAGCACCATAAACTAAGAGGGATCAACAACATTCAAACATGGTGCATTCACACAAGACTTCATCCATACTCCAAGAATCCTGGATATACTTGAAGCCACTCTTCTGAAGGAAACCACAAGCCACATCTTGAGTGAAGATCTAAAAAAAACACTTCATGCACTCAAGATGATAAGTTGTACCTGGAACAAGGAAGAAAATGACACTCTGTTTTTCAGAGAAAAACCAGAGAAAGAATCAGAAGATTTTATGACAAATTAAATGAGTCCAGAGCTTCACTACCGATCACTAAAGATTTTCTAAACTCATTCACATTTTCTTTAGTGATTCTTTCTTTACATTTCAAGTAGTGTGTGTACCCTGTTTATTTTACACACACATTGTCTCCTGAGCTAAACTGGAGGATTCTTAAATCCTCACTCAAACTCCATAACTCTTTGTTTCCCACTATGGATAGTGGTAGAGGTCGATTAATACCTGGATAACTGTGAGCTATTGTTTGTTTTCCCACATAGAACTGTGGTAGAGGTATTTGTACCTGGATAGTGTGTTCACTGTTGTTACCCTGATCCAGGGTGTGGATCATTTTATGTAAATTGTTGAGAGGACTAAGTCTCAGCTTGAGACTGAACCTCTTGGTTACATCTGCTGTGCATTTTAGTTTAAATCATAAGTATACTATATATATATATATATCATATTCCACTACTAACTACTTTGAAATAAAAAACTATTTTAAATCTACTTTGATAGTTAAATTAGCAAGTGTTTATACTTATTGTAAACCAGTAAGTTAGTTTCAAAAGTTAATTTCATCTTCTGATTAAGTTAACTGAGACCTAATCAATCTTTGAGAAACTAATTGAACATTTACACTATGTATAAATTCAATACAGTCTAACATTGTTTTTAAATAGGGGGATTTAAGAGAAATATTTTTAATAGAAATTTTAATTGGAACTCAATTCACCCCCCTCTTGAGTATCCACTCCGACCAACATTTATGATTTTATGTTTTTTTGTACACATTAGATGATTTTTAGTTTAATTCAATTATTTTTTCTTAAATATATTTATATTATTATCTATACTATTGGTATTGGTTTATTCATCATCGGAGATCACCCGATGATGATTGAATAAACTCCATAGGGGAGATTGGAATTGGTTAAAAAGGGCTTCTACCAACAAAATACGATCTTAGATCACTCGTAAGATGGTTTTATTCAATATAATTGTATTGTTCCTACACTTTTTTTTCATTTTTTGATTCATTAAAAAAATTATTTTGATTATGAATAAACACCAACATGATTAAGGTAATTAATTCATAACCATTGAGTTGGATTATTCTCCTGCTCTTGGAAATGTGTTATTAATGAGATTTAGTTATTTTAATTCATCAATAAATGATGAATTGATATTCTTGGGTAGATTGATATGGATTTATCATTTATCATATCAATTAAATTTAATGGTTATATAGATTTTTAATATATATATATTTAAGTGAAGCTAAATTAATTTATTTAGTAAAACAACCCCTAGAAATTTCTTCCCCTCCCTTCCTCTTTTTCATTTGAATTTATTTATTTAATTTATGCCATTAATTTAGTTTAATAAAATCAATCAAAATTGGGTCGACCAAAGCTTGGGTCAAAATTCATCGTTGTTTTCCCCTCTCTCTATAAAATTGACCTAGTACTACCACTATGATAGCCCTTTATAGTTAGTGTAGTTCAATAATAATATAAATTTATAATTTGATCACCCATGTCCAATTAACGATGTTTCAAGGGATGATAAACTTGATCTGATGAATTAAAATGTGGTGTGTACCAATAATTTTTTATTTTTATTCATTCATAAGATAATTTTATTCAACAGTATTTTGTTGCACCTTCACATTTATTTTATTCATTTTTTATTCAACAAATAAATTCTTTTGATTGTGAATGAACCCTAACATGATTGTGGTAGTTAATTCATGACCATTTAAATGGATTATTATTATACTCTTGGAAATCTATTCTTAATTAACTTTATTTATTTTAATTCATTGAACCATGATGAATTAAAATTCTATGTTAGATTGATAGAGATCGATCATTTCTTAAATCAACTAAATATAATGGTTTCATAACCATTAAATATAATTTTTTTCATTTGAATTTGAATTAATTTATGTAGTAAAACCACCCATGTAAACTGGTTCCATTATTTAATGATTTTTCATTTGAATTTATTTATTTATTTTGTGTCAATAATTTATTTTAATAAAATAAATTGAAAATGGGTTGACCCAACCTTTAGTCAAAATTTATCATTGTATTCCCTCCTCTCAATAGAATCAACTACATTCAACCACTATATTACACCTTTATAGTTATTATAGTTTAGAAACAATAAAATTTAAAATTCAGTTGCCTATGTGGAATTAATAATGTTGCATAGTAACAATATATATTTTGTTTTATAATTATCAAAAAGGGGGAGAATATTGAAGTGGATCCTTAAATCCCATTGTTTATTATGTTTTGATAATTAAAAAGTTATTATTTTATTCCCTATAAATTGTGTAAAGAAATATGTTTTATGATTTCACTTATCATAGAAGATGAAATTATTTTTAAAACTTTTTTATATTTTTTATATGTATTATGAATTGATTTGGGAGAAAAATTATCATAATATTGGTTGGAATCACATAAATTATTATTATATAGTTGATTTATTTTCTAAAACTTTTCTAAGTCTAGATCGACTGTGATGCATGTAAACCAAATCAATCGTAAAGAATATAAAATGAATTGACCACATGTACAGGGATTGATTGTAAGACAAACAAGTGACTACAAAGGTATCAAACATATGAACAATGGATTGACTTTAGGTTTTCGATCTAAAAAAATAGATAATGGACCATGTTAGATAATTGACCATCATTGATAGAAAGACGTTATTTTTTCTAGGTGTTTAATCAACTACATGAAGAGTTCTAACCAACCATTTTGATCAATCTACCATGAATAAAATTTCTATATTTTTATATCAACCACACAATCATTCTAATTGAATTCATGTTGATCAAATGTATGTTTAACACGATCAACCTCATGTTAAAAATGATCAACTACATAAATATATCAAAGACCTAAAACAAGGCATGAGTTACCACAAATTATGACCAACTAAAAGAATTTATCTTTTTCAAGAATAAATCGACCATAGCTATTGAAAATATGATATATTTTCATATTTTTTAAATATTCTTATATATTTTGATTTATTATAAGTTTTTAATAACTTTTTTCATTGATTTAATTTTATATTTGTTACTAATTATTTATAGGCTAAGGAATTTTGTTTAAAAGTATTTCATACAAGTCTAAATGATCATGTAGTGAGATTAATACTCACCCTACTTTCTTGTAAAATCAAAAGTATCAAATTTTAAATTATTAGAATTAAAAATTTCTTCCTTTAATGCTTTATAGGATTATTCCAAATAACTTTAATTTTTTTATTAGGAATATTTACAACTGAATTAATTGCTCTAATGAGTTATTTGTACAATAGTATTTATTTTTTATAGACTATCAAAGTAAACCCACATTGGTTTTTTTAATGTGAAATAAATGAATAATTCACATGATGAATTTTATTAGAAACCAAAACTAAACTTCTCTGAAGCATTTTTTTGATGTTACATGTGTGTACTTCTTTAGAAAACAAGAAATATAATGATTTTCATATTGGGAATCTGTTTTTCATTAAGAAAATCATTATAAAGTATTTTAGAGAACCAAATTTAGTGTTACCATAGGTTGAGGATATTTTCAAGAAGTAATATATGAAAAAAAACCATTCATTGGAATACACTTGGATGAAGCTATATCATTTTCATCCTTTACTGCCCAAATAGAGCTTTGTAGCCCTGAAAATCATGCTCTAATTTTACAAATGGTTTCTGTGGTTCTAAATTTTTACAATTAATTTCCTATTTAAATAATTATATTATGATATAATACCCTTATAATGTAGAATTTTCATGTTATACTACCCTAAAAAAAGTAAAGGTTCTTCCCCAACTAGTAAAAGGAAAGGGGGTTTGATTGTACCTTGGTCTGAAAAAAGGTGGGTTTGGTTTCTTCCAACACATTATATCTTTGAAAAGACCTTAGGCCACCCTAAATTTATTTGTCTCAACAAATACATATATCCTCGGAACACACATGGATTCTCACCAATCCACAAACCAATAGTCACCATGGGAAACCAACATTCACTTTCCCTCACATTCCAAGACTTTTCCAGAAAAAATCATTCTGGCTATCACTCCCCTCTTACCAAGGTAGAGTGAACCTTCAAAGAATCCTCTCAAAGGTTCTTACCCACATTCCAAGTTGACCTTAACCAAAATTTAATAGGTTTATTCTCTTATATAAATTAATCCCAAAACCTGATTCTTACTCACATGAGTCACTTCCCATTGAACCTAGTCTCAAATGCCTAACCGACTGACCATACTCCTCTCACAAGGCAGTCCCATATAAATGAAAGTAGACCATAATTTTTTATTTCTGAATATATAAAGGAATATCACTTGTGAATAATACTAAAATATTATCACCTTAATCTTATGAATAATTCTAAAACCATTAATAAATTATCCACAAATTCATTATGCCACCCAAAAGAACATCTAGAATCAACAGGGCTAGGCTTCTAACTGATCCTACCCTCTCAACCCAACATTTATTCTTGAATCACCATAGGTGAACCTAATCAAAAAGCCAAAGAAATTATAACATTACTTTCCTCAACCCTTTCAAAGGTATCGATATCCTCAAGCCAGCAAATTCCCATCATCAAATCACATCTCTTAGGGATACCTCACCTTTATCATGTCATCACAAGAATCCAATGCATGTACTAACCCACCAAGTTTTTTATAAATCCTTTGTATAAAGGGATTTCATATATATAACTATAGAACATATATATATAAGATCCTAATGTATTGTCACCAAAAAACCTCTCATGAGTTAAAATCAAGGTCAAGTTGAGTAGAATTCCACCAACATGTTATATAATAAAATACAATATAAGTTATTTTTTACACTTTAAACAGATGGGACTCTATCATTAATAAAAACTAATAACCCCTAAGAACACACATGACATGTAGATACTATATGAAAAATATGATTCATGTACATGAGCCTCTTTTCAAAGGTCAAAGAGAAAAAAACATAAATAAAACCCTCCAATAAATGTATCATATTTGAATAAACACCATAACCATAATAATGAAAACCAATAATAGAAATCACATAACCATTTTAACTAGTACTTTCTATCATAAAATTTGTTCAATATGCACTAGTATGAAGTCTATAATAATTCATAACACATCCCTATTCCCTTTCTTTCATACCAAAAAAGTAATGTAAAATACACAAACACTCGGATATCACTTATAACAACCCCTCCCAAAACACCAGTCAGAGTTAGAGATCTATGTGGCCTCAAACATTATTTATTATGTGATAGAAGATTCTAAATAGTATTGGGATCCTAAATCATGTATTGGAGATATTGTGACCTTGAATTAGAGTAAATAACTATATAAATAACAAAACATCGTCCAAAAAAATAATCTAAGTGCACATAATCAAATAAACAAAAATCATGATATTATAAATAAATCTTGAAAACTTAATACTACATATATATATGATCACCCAATAGGATAATCATGAATATAATATGAAAATAATAACAAAAATATATATGATTCTCTTCTTCCATCACGGAGCTCCACTTTATATCAACAACCCCAATCCGTATAGAGCTAATATAGCTCCATCCACTATACAACCTATTCTCAGGCATATAAAATAGGCATAAGGTCAATACATGAATTAAATTTCCCCTGAATGGTGTGAAAAATAAATATCAGTAGGTTTTCACTAAGTGTCCCTAATATACACCATTATATATATGTATTCATGAGGGAAAAAATAACATAAATAAAAATGCATAAAAAAGTGCCTCAGAATGTCATGTGCTTACCAGGACACCATGAATCCATGTGCATAAGTTCATCATGTGCTAACTAGGAAACCATGATACAAGATCATTATTTATTCTACCTAATATGGAATCTAGTTTCCTCATGACACTAATCCCATAATTGATCCTATTATCAAATATTCATGTAGGGAGTCATATTAAACCCCAACCCAAACATGAATATATAGGTTAGGGTTTTAACTACATCCGGACTAGTACCCTCACAATTAGGGTAATTCCCATACCAAATACCCAGACTAATCCTTCTCTTTGTGGAGGTCTCCAAAAAAGTATCCGGGCTAAATCCTCTTGTTCATGGTATATCAAACATTACATCCATCGTCCGCTCACTCAGAAAGATAGTAAGAATAAAGTTAATGAATATATATGATATAAATTAAATAATTATGATATTAATGAAATATTTATAATTCCTAAAATATAATATATCATGTTATTTCTTACCTTTTCACTCACTAAAAGATGATAACATAGTTCTTGTATGTGTGGACTACCACCTTCACGAAGTGATGTGACTCTCTATTTTCATCACCACACCACATGGATGATATGTATAAGTATATATAAAGATATGATAATTTATTTATGATATTATGATAATAATTTAGTGATAAAATATTACTTACCTCATTTCCATAATGATCATTGAAAAGTGGAAATGTTACTCATGTGTACGTATGGCCAACCATCTCCATGATCATAAAATACTTCATTTCTCAAAACCATATTTAATGATTATTATTAAAAGTATAATTGATGTATAAATATTATAATTATTTCATTATTATTATTAGGTATATTATTTAACCATGATCAATTTAAGAGGACCAAAAATAAAAAAATTAAAACATACACAAAAGATAAATCAGTTATTGCTCGAAGTGTCACTTTAACATGGAATTTTTAGTAAATGAGTAATAAAAGGTCATAAGAAAATAATATATGGTATGATATATATAATTTTTTTTATTAAATATATGTATAATAAATTTATATTTATTATACAGGAGGTTTGAACGTGTATGACGGAATTCAACACTTAAGGTAAGGATTTTTTAGTCTCTCTTTTATTTCTGGGATACATGACAATTCACCACTCATTTATTTTGTGTAGTGTTTATACTTTCTAATTTACAAGTTATATCATAAATCTCATTATTTTCATGATATTTAAAATTTTATTTTATGTTATTCTTTATTAGGTATTATGATTCAAAAGTTTACTAAAGCAGTAAGAGAATTTTGTCTTGAATTTCCTTCTTTGAGACTTATGTCATGTTATGCACCTATATTCTTGTATGAGGTGTATATAAATCCTCTTTGACATGTAATATCATTAATTAATTTATTTTTTTATATTTTAATTTATATTTAATTTTATCCTTTCATGGGGATTACAATAAAAATTTACCAAAGTGGTAAGGGTTTCTTGTTGCAATCCAATCATTTTTTGAGATTGCTCATGATTATGCATCCAATGAGGAAATATTATAATATATCTCTCAAGAAACTCATAAATTTATTCTTGTATGGTTATTTCTAGAGAATTCATGGTTTCCATTCATTTTCCTCACTTTATATACACAATATTTTAAAATGATGTTTTTTTACAAAAAAACATCTTTATTTCTTGCTCCGGTCAAAAACGTTTTTTCTTCCAAAACCATGTTTTCAAAAATTGTTTTAAAAATTGTTTTTAACATTATTAAAATGATTTATTAAATACATATTTTACCATATTTTACCTTTTTTACAAAATTTTTTGAAACAAATCTTTATATCATTTTCCAAACAATGCACATTTGGCTTTTACCAAAAAAATGTTAAAGGAATTATAATTTTAATGTGTAAAACATGAATATAATTTTATATTTCTATTCACATTATTTTATTTCAATATTCCTTTATAATTTTTCAAGTTCATTTTTAAATAATTGTATTTTAAAAATGTTTTATGTTTTAAAAAATTCAAAGTGGAAAGTTTATTTTCCTCAAGAAATGTTCCATGTGATCTTTCAAAATAAGTTTCTATCTAAAGATTAAATCCTTTAGTGTAACTTATTATTTTCTAGAGATATGAACCAAAGAAATCATTCTTATTATTTTTATTAATTTTTATTATGAAAATATTTTTATGAAACCCATTTCTCTTCAATGGGTCACATCGTTATAAACTTCTTATGCAACCCACTTCTTTTTCCACAGGTTATACCCTGATGATGTGATGAAATGATTATGAAACCAGTATCTTTTTTATAGGTTATGATATGATGACATGTTTATGAAATCCATTACATTTTATGGGTTTAATATGATAAATATTTTATGATATTATGGAACATGTGCGTATGATTTTCATTATGTGGTGGGTGGGACCTATATCTTTCTACAATTCATTGGGTAAAGATAGATAACTCATGATTAAATATTTATGTGTGAACCTGATTAAATGTTCTCAATGTTATGTGTGAACATTATTGAATGTTCATAATGTTCTTCATAAACTTGATTACATGTTCACAATGTTATGAATGAACCATATTACATGTTCACAATGTTATGTATAGACCTAACTTTCATGTCCATAATGTTATTCCTGGACCTAGTGGTATGTCCATAAGATTATGGGAGGGACTTATTTTGTGTGGTGAACTTAATAAGTGAACCCGTATCTATTTATACATGTTCACAATGTTATAAGATAATGTGTGCTCCAAAAATCTATGTTTTATGCCAATGTTATGCTCTCATGAATCATGTACTTTTATTCTCTTATGATGCATGACTTATGTTCTTCTAATTTTTATTTCACGACTCCATATTATGTTCTTTGATATGCAGGGTATGGTTTAAAATGATATTATCATATTCTCATACCCTTATGTTTATGTTATTCTTACATGTCTCTCCTATTTTACCTTACTGAACATCTAATCTCTCCCTTTATTATGTTTTCTTTCCCTAGGTTATGAAGAAAGGTTTTAAGTATGGAATGTTTGTGAGGATTGTAAAAGGGGAAGATCTTTATGGGAGATGTTTAAGATCTTTTACTAAATTAATATATTTTTTACCTAGTTTCCAAAGTCACTATACTATCATGGCCCTCATTCATGTGTTTGTGTAATATATTGAATATTAATTAAAAATATTTAATATATATATGAATGAAAATATTGGGTGGATATATTTGGTATCAGAGTAAAGGTTTAGTTAACATTTGGAAAATAGAATGAGAAAAAATTCTTTATATCTCTAGGGATGGTTATAAGGATATATATAAGGATGTCTCTAACTATAAGTATAAGGATGATTCTTAGTATAAGAAAATATCCTGGAATTTTTTTTAAATGATAGAGCAAGTAGTTTCCAATCAATTACATCCATTTATGGATTATACAAGTAGATGTGGCTCTAAAACAGAGGTTCTTAGGAGTAATTACTATTATAAGGGTGTTGAGAAGGACTCGATCATCACCTGGTGAATGAAAATGGGTCTTGTTTCAACCCTATTTTGATACTCTGTGGGGTAATCTTTTTTAATTCACAAACTCTTTAAAAACCGTCATGGTGGATTTAAATAATGACCATGCATGACCTAGGTTAATCTAAAGGAGTCATAGATTGAAAAAAAGGTATAATGATTTAGAAATCCTATAAGTGAATTTTATTTCTCCACTATGATTAGTTTTTCTCGCACTATTTTTTTGGGTTTAGTTAATGTATGGAACTAAAAGGAATCATGTTAACATTAAATCCAATGGAAAATTTTGTGACTATAAGAAAATAAATTGGATGACGAGTGGAGAGAATGATGTTATGATTATTCCTAATCATCTATCATGATATATTATTAACAATGCGACTTTAAGTGAGATTTATAAAGATAAAATAAGAGGAAGATGGTCTTTTATAAAAGTTTTTATAGTAATGAATATGGAAGAAAGAAGATTTTGTTTTTTATATGTTGAGAATGTCAAAAGAATCAATCAAGGTAACGTCTCAAAGGGACGATAATATGTTTTGTGTGTGGAAAAGAAGGACACAAATAAAATAATAACAAAGGAAAAAGGGAAAAGTTTGTTTAATGAAATATATGAGAATAATAGTCTCCCAAATTTATCTTCGTTTTTTGAATGTTTGAAATGTGGAATGTATGAACATTGTGAAAATTAATGTCCTAAGGGGAAAGCTTGTGAAGAGAATCAACAAATTTGTATAAGGGTTATATTGTTGATGATAAAGAGACTACAAATGACATGTAAAAGGAAAGAAGTGAATTATAAAATTAATCCTAGTTAATGTTTTTTTAAAGGAAGTGGGATGATTGAAGTGATTATGTATTGAAATTAAAGAATTATGTTATATGAATCATGAAATATATAAGTATTTTTCCATATAATTTTTTCATTAAGGATATGAAAGAATATATTGAATAGTACTAATGACATAGAAAATTAATTTAATAGAAAGGTAATATTTTATATAAAACACATGATTAAGATAATATATCCCTTTATATGTTCTTAATGTTGAGAAAATGGGTTTTAGTTTGGATAAAGAGATTATTAATATGAATAAACTAAATTGGAAAGTATTGATGACCTTGGAACTAATTAATGATTTGTGGATAATGTGGTTTATGTTATCATTGATGGTATTTACATCATTATTGTATCTATGGAATGTATTCAATAATCTATGGTTTTATTCATGGAATGAGGAAGTATGTATATTTTCATTAAGGTTTTATGGTAATTCTGGTTATTAACATAAGACAAGAAAATATATGACTAAGGTATTCACATATTTTGTATGTGACCATCAAGAGATACGTTTTAATATTTAGGGTATTAATGTAAATAAATTTAGTGACATTATAAATTATGAATTTTGTAAGGGTTATAGGGTTAACCATTTTTAAAATGGTTCAGGTTGAACATTGGATGATGTTTTAGAGATTAACTTATTATTTCACCATATGAATATTTACAAAAAACATATACTAACCAATTTGTTTTGATAATAACTATAGATAGAAGTAATGATATGTCATTATTTTTTGGATCTTATTTAGTGATTTTTACCTGAAAAATCCATCTCTTATAGTAATATATTAAGTGTAAATTGATCAATATACAACTAAAGTATGAGATTGTACTTATGAAATGGAATAAAATTAAGTAAGTGTATATTCCCATGAAAAAATCCCCAAAATTAGGAAAATGATATTAAAATAAAATTTTATCTTATTATAATAATTTTTTATCATATAAATGACCTTTTTGAAGCCTCTTTGGTTTATGATTTTTTAGTCGTCAACCGTCTCTGGATCACCCACTTTCTTATAATCAATGATCTTTATCACTCTCTATGATTACTTGCACTTTTCCTCCATGTTCATATATTCACTTCCCACCTATCCTCACCAATTTTAAAACCTATTATATGTTATTCTTGATGACTTTTTCACATCCCTTTCTCTATTTCAAGAGGATGTTTTGTTAACCCTTTTTACGATGTGGGATTCTATGAAGGAATTTTGAAATGTTAAACCTTCAGTAATATAGATAAATATTGAAGGAAAAACTCATTATAAGGTGGGTAGAATGTAACACCCCAAGATTTTTTGGAATATTTTTTTCAAATTAATTTAATATTTTCAAAAAAAATTGGTACATGTAACACCGAGTTTATCTTTCATTACACACAATACTGAGTTTTAAAGAAACATGTCACATTATTAAAATATTATTATATGATAGTCATCACATAGCCATTGGAATGATAGGTATGAGTATAATTAACTAAATTTCAAAAATATATGGTTTAAACATGTATAAAAATGAATTATTTTGTGACCAATTAATTAAAAATGAAAATAAAAACTATTCAAAAATAAATGAAATCTTTTTCTAAAAAAACAATTTTTATGAACACAAACAAGATTTACCTAAAAAAATTAATCAAACCAATTTTGGTGAATTATTTTAATAAAATGTATATATTATATATTAAATAAACTATTTAACATTCATGTTATTTGAATAATTTTTTGAAATGATTATTTTTTGATGAATAGTAAAAAATGCTAAATTCTAATTGAAAACTTTCTTTTCGTTTAAATTATTTATAAAGTTAAAATTATATTTAAATTTAGTTTTAAAGTAAAATTAGTTCAATAATATATCTTTTAGTACAATTAAGATCATTTTAATCTTTTTAATATTGAATTTTTATAGAAAAACCTCATAAATGTTTGAACATTTCCTCTTTGAAAACTGTCTTTCTCATCACGTCTGTGGGGTTATTTTTTAAATTAAATTTTGAAATATGTATGAATTAAATTTGGAAAAATAAATTAAATATTATTAATCATCATTATTTATATTATTTTATAAGTTTAAATTGATATTTTACAAAATTTAACAGTGAAAACAGTAAAAACTAATTACTACACTTAAGGTAAAAATGGGTTTACTGGGGGTTTAACTAAAAATATAAGAGTTAAAATGACGTAAAAACTTATATAAAATATATTTTATGGAAATATTTTGACCCTATAATATATAAATATATATAATGATCTATTTATTACCCTTTTTCATTAAAAATGTGGGTACACCTTTTTTTATTCAAAAATTACAAGTGTGTCACTCACATCACTTATAAAAGGCCACCCCCTCTCCTCTCATCTTTACAACTTAAAAAACTTTTGGTTCAGAAAATAACTACCCAAATAACTTTAAAAAATCAATTATATCATCCTATAATCCTTATTTTGGTTATAAATCCAACCTAGTAAGTCTTTTGGTTCAAACATAAGGAGGTTACCTAAAGAAGAGGTAACGTTCTTCAAAGCGTGTTTTTATTTTTTTTCTTCCTCTACCAACTTTAATTATTATTTAACCATGATTATATAATGAAATAAGTACATTACATATAATTATATTTTTTTAGGTTAAGTTCACTACTTATAACTATCCCTGTTTTCATCAAATGGGTTATGAAATCATCATTCAGGTGTACGGTAGACTACCACCTCACAAACCGATGTCATTAGTATTTCCATTACCACATAGCACCATTGGGTATGATGATGGAAATAAATTATATATATATATATATTAAATTTATAACATAATTATACTTATGGATTCATTATATCATATATACCATTTTACTATCCATTCCTTAGGGGATATGATAATGAAGCTCGTGTGTACGAAAGACTACCCCCTCGTGAAGGGATTTGATTTTTTTTTCAATAACTCTTTATATGGAAGTTAATAAGGATAAATTTAATGAATATATGTGATATACATGAAATAATTCTGATTTTAATGACATAATAATCATTTTTAAAATATAATATATCATATTCCTTCTTACCTTTTCACTCACTGAAAGATGATAAGATCGTGTGTGTATGTGTGGACTAGCGCCTTTACAAAGTAATGTGACTCTATATTTTCATCACCACACCACATGGATGAAGTGTATAAGTATATTTAAAGAAATAATATTTTATTTATGATATTATTATCACTCTATAAATTTAAAATATTACTTACCTCCTTTCCATAATGATGGTAGAAAATGGAAACGTTTCTCATGCATGCGTATGACCTACCATCTCCATGATCGTAGCATAATTAATTTCTCCAAACCATAAATCATGATCAATATTAAAAGTATAATTTATGTATAAATATTATAATTATTTATTTATTATTATTCTATATATTATGAGACCATGATCAAAGTAAGATTACTAAAAATAACAAATCAAAACATACATGAAAGAAAAAGTACTTATTGCCCAAAACATGACTTTAACATTAAATTATTGATAAATGGGTAATAAAAGGTCATAAAAAATAATATATGGTATGATTTATATAATTATTATTCAAAAATATATGTTTAATAAACATATATTTACAATATATGAGGTTATAACATGTATGGAGGAAGTCGAGACTTATGTAAGGGATTTTTAGTCTCTATTTTATTCTTGGGAGATAAATGAAAATTCACCATTAGTTTCTTTTTGTAGTGTATATAATTCCTTTTTTACATGTGATATTATTAATATCATTATTTTAATAATATTTAAAATTTCATTTCATGTTATTATTTTTTTGGATTAGAATTCAAAATATTTATTAAGCGGTAAGGTATTTTTGTCTCAATTTACCTTCTTTGATACTTATGTCTTGTTATACAACTATAATCTCGGATGAGGTGTGCATTAAGACCCTTTGACATGTGATATAATGAATTTATTTATTCTTGTGTTATTTTATGTTTCATTTAACATTATCCTTTCATGGGGAATATGATTAAATGTTACCAAAGTGATAAGGGTTTTAGGTTACAATCTCATCATTTATCAGGATTACTCAGGATTATGCTTCCAATGATGAAATATTATGATCTATCTCTCAATAAACACATGAATTTTATTATAATATGGTTATTTCTATATAATCCATGTTTTATCTTCATTTTCCTCCCTTTGTGTACACAAGATTTCAAAATGGTTCTTTTTAATAAAAATCATCTTTATTTCTCTCTTTGGTTAAAAACACAATTTTTTCTAAAACCATGTTTTCTAAAAATGTTTTCAATTTTTTTTATGATTATTAAATTGATTTATTAAATATATTTTTTTTCCATGTTTTACATTTTTTACAAAATGTTTTGAAAGAAATATTCATATCATTTTCCAAAAAATGCATTTTTGGATTTTACTTAAAATGTGAAAGGAATATTTATTTTAATGTGTACTACATGAACCTAGTTTTCCACCATCAAAACCATTATTTTCTTTGAATACTCCTCTATATGTTTTCAAGTTTATTTTCAAGTAAAATTATTTTCAAAATATTTTATGTTTTAAAAATATTTGTTCAAAGTGGAAAGGTTATTTTCGCAAATAAATGTTCCAAGTGATCTTTTAAAATAATTATATATATATAAGATGATATAATTTGATATAACATAGGTTTTTATAGGGATATAAACCAAGGATTCCATTCTTATTCTTTCTCAAAATGTTTTATGATGGTAAGATTTTTTTGAAACTCATTTCTCTTCCATGAGTTATACCATAATAAAATTCTTAGGAAACCCGATTCTTTTTCTATATGTTATGATATGATGAAATAATGAAATTATTATTAAACATGTCTATTATCCATAGGTTATTCTATGATGAAATATTTATGAAACACATATCATTTTAGGGGTTATGATATGGTGAATGTTTTATGATGTTATGGCACACATACATATGATTTTCATTATGTGGTGAGTGAGACCTATATCTCCCTCCAATAAATTAGGTAAATATGGATAAATCATGAGTAAATATGTTATGTGTGAACCAGATTACATTTTCACAATGTTATGCATGAACCTGATTACATGTTCACAATGTTATTCATGAACCTGAGTACATTTTCACAATTTTATGTGTGAACCAAATTACATGTCCATAGTGTTATGTGTGGACTTTCATTCATGTCCATAATGTTATGTGTAGATCAGATTGTATGTTTATAAGTTTATGCGAGGGTGTGATTTATTGTCCTTAACTTAATGAGTAAAACTATCTTTTTTTATAAATGTTCACCATTTTATAAGCTGATGTGTATTCCACAAATCTATTTCTTATGCCAATGTTATACTTTCATGGATTATGTTCTTTAATTATTTTATATTCATGTGTTATGCACTTTAAATTTTTATTCCATGACTCTATATTATGATATTTTATATGATGGTTATGGTTTTCAAATTTTATTCTCATGTTCTCATACCCTTATGTTTATATTATGCTTATATCCCTTATTTACCCTTACTAAGCATTTGAGCTCACCCTTTATTATGTTTCCTTTCCCTAAGTTATAAATAAAGGTTTTAAGTAGGAAATGTTTTTGAAGAGTAATAAAGGGGAAGATATTTATGGGAGATCTTGAAGATCATTCAACAAATTATGATATTATGTACTTAGTCTCCAAATACACTAAAACATTATGGTCCTTAGGTTTTTTTTGTGAAATTTATTGAATATTCATCACAAAATATGTAGTATATATGTATAAAAATCTTGGGTCTCTATATTAATTCCCTCTCACTTAGGCTACTCCCTATTAATATACTCCCACTCAGAGAAATTCCATACATCCTAACCACTACCTTCTCACTCAAGGTAGAGTTATATACATCATAACTATCTCCCTCTTACTCAGGGTAGGGTCAACCACAACCTCTACCACCCTATCACTCGGGATGAGATCACAACCAGATCGTGCCTGCAATATAAAATTGAGCATGCAAACCATATCAAAATATGACCCAATAATCACTGTGGTTCTAGTCACTTAAGACTTATCCCAACACAGTTATATACCATGTCATCTATCCATCCCAAGAACAATATGAATTTCCTCTCAACTCTCTCATCTCACCTGTGAAGGTGTACACTGGGGTTATTCAAACTTGACTCAACTCATCAATACCAACTGACCTCATCACTCTATAATGACTCCTCAACCAATAGTATTTTATTAACACTAACTATATGGGCCCAATCCAAACCTCATCAAAATCCCTCTCAAAGGTAAATCCTCTTAACCAAGGACCATCTTATGATACCTTTCTCTAAATCCCTTTTCAACCTTATATTAATCTATCAACCCATTCCCTCAACCCATACATAGTTCCTATCATCCTCTTCCCTCTTGAGAAATCTTATTCCCACTTCATTCCACCTAAGACTCATCTCGCTCATAGAACTCACCAGGTATACACTAACCTATTCCAACTCTAAGAGGATCAATGTCACTTTATCATTTTACTAAGGGTCCCCTTAATCTATATTCCTTAACCTAGTCCCCTACAAATATATAGTAATTCACCATCTAGCATAAAAAATAATATGACTTTATATTATAGGGATAACCTACATCCATAATAAATTTAAAATCCTCACCAATATCTTCTCATCCTCGACCAAGCTTTTCAATGCCTCATATGTGATTTCACCACCACCTAATCTCTAATATCATTCCATAACATGCAAATAATTAATTATTCAATTTAATACAAGAGAAATATTAATTGAAGAAAAATTAGGAATATCCACATCATCAGATGTACATGAAACCTTATACATTCATCCTTTTGATTAGTCCTCTATCAATGTTAAGGAAAATACCCCATCTAATCAGGATGATTAATCGATAATATGGTGTAATCATCCCTGAAGAACTATCCAAAAAGCATCCAAAATTAAAGGGATGTAACGGGGAACCAAAAAATAGAGTATAATGGAGGTAATAACTTAACAGAAACCATTGTGGAACACCATAAAACCCACTCCATATCAAGGGGTGGGTAGAAAGAAGGGGTAAATAAATCTAAAATGGAACTCCCCTATCGATTTTAAGACCTAAAACATAAGGGGTATATCCCCAAAATTATTAGTCTACCCGTACTAAAAAACACCCTACGCACCTAATCAAGTTGTGAAAATGAGGTATGTGGTGTGGCGCCTACATTCCTTTCTCAATCATGGTGAATCCCTTTTAGATCATGGCATGACAACCCCACATATAGGTTCTAACCCTTGACCTAACTTCATCATGCAGTGACATTATATGGTCATGGATTAAAACTTTCTTAACACCTTGATATTTTATGAAATATTTTTCTTCAAATAAATTTTATGTCTTTGACATCTTACTTTACTCACAACATAAAGGGTATGAATAAGAATAACCAATTTATGAAAAATTATTACTTACATATTTATAAAATTAATTCATTAGTTATAAATCATTTATAAATGAAAATAAAAGTATTTGAAGGTAAAAAGAGATGTTTTCCTAAAAAACTATTTTTACACATGCAATGTGTTTTTATCTTAATAAATTAAATTAATATATATTGATGAATTATTTTAATTTAATTTTTATATAATATATTCAATAAATTATTTTATCAATCATATAATTTTTTCTACTATGCAATGAATAAGAATAAAATTAGGTTTATACTTAAAAATGCATTTTTCTAAAAATTGGTTGCATTGTGTTTTCAGACTTATTTTAAAACAAATATTCCAATTATTGAAACCGAATCATTTAAAATGGATTTAATATTTTTAATAATCATAAATAATATAATTTAATATGTTAAAATTTATTTTTTTCCATAATAAATAGTAATCATGGTAGAAATATTATTACCACAGTAAGGGTTTAAAGGGTTAATAGAAGAGTTAATCTAAGAGATAAGATTTAAAATATCACAAAACACAATATTTTATTTTATTTTTGATTTTATTTAGATCATGGACTTCTTATAGTAAAATATTTATCATTTTTTACCCACTTTTCTTGATTAAGACATGTATTATATAATAATGTTTCAAATATTTACAAGTTTTCCACCCACCTCACTTATAAAATGGAACCTCGTATCATCAATTCTACATGAAAATAAATCCATTTATATCAACCAAAATCAACCCAAATACTCTAACAACATCCTTATCCATGACTATTAGGTCTTTTTCTTCCCAAAATATCTATCCAAGAAGCCTTAATGTTCTTTTCAAAAGAGGATACCCAAAGAAGAGGTATATGTTCTTACTCATATTTTTCATGTTTATTTATTATTAAACATTATCCAAATGTTGTATCTATAATAACATGATGTAATAAATGGATTAAATATACTAAAATGTTTTTATATTAATTTTATAGACATTTCTATCTCTTTCTTATTCCTTTGAAAATGATAATGTCGCATGTGCGAACATGTGGATTACCACCTCCACAAAGTGATGTGATTTGTTTTTCATTTATTATTTTAATGGTTGTTAATAAGGATATATTTAATGAATATATATTATATTTATAATATAATTATGATTATTTAGTGATTAATTATTATTTACCTTTGTCTCCAACCATCCTTCGAAAAGTGAAAACATCACTCGTGCGTGCATGTGGGATACCATCTCCAAGAGATGATGTAATTAATTTTTTATCACCGATTTATATAAATTATTATAAAATTTTATATAATTATAAATTTTATAATCATGAAATTATTAATGTTCTGAATATGACTAAATTATGAACAATATTCAAGGACTAGAACCGTTTAATTGAAACTTGCATGGAAAATAGATCAGCTTTCACATGAATGTTCATTTTAATGATGAAATTGTTAATAAAAGGATAATTGGAAAATATAAAGGAATGATATATTTTAATTTATGTTTGAATATGGTTCTATAATATATTTATAATAAATTTACATTTATTATATAGTAATTTTAATTTGTATGAAGTAAGATGATTCTTGAGTTAATGGTTTATGTTATAATATCATTTCTTTTCAGGATTATATATGGTGAATTTAAAATTAGGTAAATTATATATATCTTACCCATTAATCCATATATTTTATTATTATATGATTATTCACATATTTTTCAAGTAATATTACCTTTTTTCTATCTTCAGAACTTAAAATGATTGAGAAAATGTTTTTAAAGAAAATTCAACCATATTTTATTTTTAGTCAATGAACTTTTTCTTCTATGTCCATGTTCTAAAAAATTGTTTTATCGACATTTATAACTATAAATAAAATTATTTAAAAATTTAATTTTCACTACCTTTGAATTTATTTAAAATGATTTAACAAGAATCTTTTTTATAAATTTCTCAGAACAAGTTGTTTTTTACTTTTTATAAGTGTGAAAAGAATGGTCTTTTTTAATATATATGGTATAAATATATTTTATTAACATAATTATCATTATTTATAATGAATATTCCGGTAATGTTCATATTTATTTTCAAATAAAATAATTTTCTCATTTTTTTTGGAATTTTTATATAAAATTTTATCAAAAGAAAAGGATATTTTTCTCAAATTTTCAAAGAAAGGATTGAATGATTTTTTGAATTTATTTTTCATCTATTTAAACATATTTTAAGGATTTTTATAATTTACTAGGGATATGATTTTATGATACCGTCTAATTTTATTCTCTAGATATATTATGATTAAAATGATTTAAGTATGATTTTATAAAACCCATCAGTTTTCCACGTGTTACGATATTATCTAATGAAGAAATTTTTATGAAACTTATTTTATTTCCCTAGGTTATGCTATGATAAAATGAAAAATGTTTTTATGATCTTCTACCACACATATTTTTTGTTTTAGTTATATGATGTGTGGGCCCAGAATTATATATACCCCCAATACATTGGGTAAATATTGATATCTCATGAGAAAATTTGGACTATAATGGAGAGTCAACCAAGTTCCATAAAGGGATTTATCCACTATGATAGTCATGGGAGTGAACCATGAATGAGGAAATTATGGAATAAAGATTGGTAGCATTCCAATAATGAAAATAGGATGGGTATTGAACCAAATTAAATAATGAAAATAGGTTAGGAAGTGAAACAAATACCTATGGGACTTTATCCATTATGATAGTCTTGGAAGTGATGATTGACTAAGGAAATGATTTCTTGTTCTTATGTTTATTTAAAAAACCTATTTTTTATGCTTGTGATATGTTCCCATGGATCGGGATTGATTACTAATGATTTTATACTCTTATAACCTGTGTATTTGTTTATGAAAATGTCTTATTCCATGATTTGTGATTAAATATATTTGAATGATTAGGTATGAATTTTCAATTTATGATCATGTTTTTATACCCTTATGGTTATCATATGTTCGCTTGTGATCATTGATCTATATCTCCTATATTTACCCTTACTAAGAATTTGAGATCAACCTTTCTTATGTTTCCTTTCCCCAAGTTTGTGAAGAAATATTTTAAGTAGGGTATGTCTTATAAGTGTACTATATAAAAAGAACCATATGGGATATATTAGAGATATTTCATGAAATAAGATGATTATGCATCTATTCTCAAAATACAAAAAACCTTTAGGGTTCTAGGGCATGTATTGTTATGATATATTTTGAATATTCATCAAAAATTTTGTGGTATTTATGTATTAAATTCTTAGGTTACCTCGGTTGGTATTATAATAGGGTTTAATTATTTTTGGATATTAAGATTATAAAAATTTAGTGAAACCCCTAGGGATAAGTATAAGTATGGGATAACATGATGATGTTTTGGTAAAGTAGATATTGTGTAGATTCTTGGAAATGGAATCCATATCCTAATATTGTCAAGTGATGCATAAATGAAAAAAATGAATCTTTGGGTAAACACAATGAAAATGGATGGTTGAGTAACAATTCAATCTTCACTCGATGAATGATGAGTGGTGATAAGAATGCATGCTTGGCAAGACACTCCTATGGAATATTATTTGGTTAATTCATATTATCTTTATAAACCATTTTATTGAATGGGATTATATAATCAATAAAAACATACGATAATCCATAGTGATATGATTTGAACTTAAAGTTTCATGAGTAGAAAGAATTTTTCATAATTTAATACATATTTGGAATGATATTAATATTATATGTTTCCTTACTTTGACTAATGATAACTGATTTTCATGCTCACCATCTTGGTTTTAGTAAGGGATTTAAGATAGAATGATGATGTTTAGGTGGTGACATGAATGCTCAAATATTGAAGTTTATTATTTGAGATTAGTCATATGAATTCCTTAATATCATGAAAAGACTATAGGAATGTTAATTATCAGTGAAAACTACTAATTGTATGATGATCACATCTCAAGTATATAGATCTTCTTTGATAGAATTTTTGGGAATGTTCTTTTTGAAAAAAATTTCATTCTTCCTTTGGTTGAATTGGATTTTATTTTGGGAATTTATTGGATCTATTTATATAGATACCATACTAATTTCGGAGTAAGGGAAGTCATGTTTGATATTCTAAATCAAACCATGATTATATTTTAGTGCGAGTATGAATATACCATTCCAATGGATATTATTACCTATTTTTGAGGTATATTTTTCTCAAATAGTTAGAGAGAAACTCAATATTAAGGATATTATTATTTTTCAAGAATATGTTGATATATTTCCTAAATATTTTCCTATTCTTCACCCAAATCATAAAGTTGGTTTTTCAATAGAACTCATTCTTAGTTCTACACCTATTTCAAAGACTTCTTATAGAATGGATCTGATTGAGTTTCATGAATTGAAGAATAAACTCTAGGAAAACTTGATAAGGGATTCATATATCCTACTACATCACCATGGGGTTCACCTGTTCTTTTTTTAATACAAATGATTAGTTCATTCATCCTTTCATTGATTATTTGGAAATTAACAGTATCACTATCAAGAAAAATTATCTACTACCCCATATTAATGACTTGTTTAATAAATTGTGTGGAGCTCAATACTTACCAAAGATTGACCTTTATTTTCAAAATCATCAATTGAGGTTCTAGGAGGATATACCTAGGATAGACTTCCATATGAGTTACGATCATTATGAATTTACAATGATTCCATTTGGACTTACAAATTCTCATATTATCTTTATGGAATTAATGAATATATTCTTTAGATATTACCATGATTGGTTTGTGTTAGTTTTTATAGATGATATTATTATATATTCCAAGATAAATGAAGGGCATGAAAATATTTGAAGATTATGTTGAATACCCTAAGGAAGGATAATTTTTATGTTAAAATTATCAAGTGTGAATTATGATAACATAAAGTTTCATTCTTGGGTCATATAATCTCAAACAAGTGTTTATTGGTTGATCCATTAAAGATAGAAGTTATTGAACAATAGAACAAACCAGCCACAGTGGCTAAGATCTATAGTTTTCTTGGTTTGGTTGGATACTCATAGTGCTTTGTGAGATATTTATCACAACTATAAAATATAATAACCAAGTTGACTTGAAAGGGATCTAAGTTCCTTTGGATGGGAACTATAGATAATGTTGTTCAGTACACTTGTACTCAAACTACATAATAGTGGACAAGGTTTTGAGATATATAGTGATTTATTGAATAAGGTAATAGGATGAATACTCATGTATAATAATATAGTGATATATTATACTGTATTATAATTGAAAATTCGTTAGAAAATTACCTTACTTGTGATTTAGAGTTAGTAATGGTGATGTTTTTCATTAAAAATATAGAGGCATTATCTTTATGGTGAATGGTGTGATCTTTATACTGATCATAAAAGATTTAAGTATATATTCACCCATAAATAGTTTAATATAGGCTAGGGATATATCTATATTTGATTAAATATTATTACTGGTCAATAAATTACCACCATAGGAAGGTGAAAAATGTGGTTGATGCTCTAAGTTAGAATGACCAAGAAACCTTGTTCATAATGAGGATTTAAAGAGATACAATATTTATAGATTTTCTAAATATGGATATTGAAATAATGAGAAAATGGGATAAATCATATCTTTATCATATGAATTCCCAATCATCAATTAATATGAGGATTAAATAGATGCACAAGGAAGATGTATAACTAAAAAGTGAGAAATATTCTTGAGTTAAACCATTATTGAGATGGAATGATAAGTTTTAGGATCTAAGTATGTGTCCCATCAATACTATATTTTAAGGAGTTTTTGGATGAAACTCATAGTGTATTATTCTCTATTCATCTTGGATGTATGAAGATATATAGAAATCTAAAACAGTATTTTTAGTGGGATAACCTGAAAATAGATACTATATAGTATGTATCCTGATTCATGGTATGTAAAAAAGTTGATTCTAAGTGATATAATTTTATGATTATGTTACAACCACTACCCATACCAAAATGGAAATGGGAAAACATCACTGTGGATTTCATTATTAGACTCCACAAAAATCTAAGGGTTATAATGATATTTTGGTTGTAGTCGATCAACTTATGAAGTCACCATATTTTATTCTAATTAGAGAAAATATATCACTTGATCAACTTTCTTGGATATACATTAAGGAAATACAGTACCACATTTTATTGTACCAATTTGGGATCCGATATTTACCTCAAAGTTCTGGAGAAGTATTCAACAAGAATTGAATAAAAAGTTTAACATTAGAACTTCATATAATCCTTAAATAGTTTTTTAGTATGAGAGGACCAATAAAACCCAATAATATATGCTGAGATCGTGTTATTTGGGTCTTAAAGGTGGTTGGGATCAACACCTTTATCTAGTATATTTTTCATATAATAATATCATTCACATAAGCATTCAAATGGATCTTATAAAGCTCTCTATAATAAGAAGTGAAAAAAAAATATAACGTGTTTAGATAAATTTAAAGAATGATATCTATGAGGACCTGAGATATATGAGTAAATGTTATATAAGGTTATATCTATTTATAAGCATGTTAGGGTATCTTTGAGTAGATATAAAATTTATGTTGACAATTAACAATGAAATCTGGAGTTTGATATTAGTGATAATGTGTTCCGATAAATATATCCTTAGAATAAGGTTATGAAAATTGGAAATAATAGAATGTTAATACCTAGATACATCGGTACCTTCAAAATTATTGATAATATCAAGATGGTTTCTTATTTTTGGGTGCTTACACTAAATCTCTCTCAAGTTCATGATATGTTTCGTGTATCTCTATATGCAAGTACATACCTGATTCTTCACATGTACTGAACTCAGAGGTAATGACAATTAATCATGGACTCTCACATTAGAAAAAAATAGTAGATATTATGAATTTAATAGATATTTTTTTTTATGGAATAAGACCAACCACCTTGTTAATATTTTGTGGTGAAACCAAAAAAATATAAAGCTACATGGGAACCTGGGGATCTGATGAAGCAGAAGTATCCTTAGTTGTTTGTATCGAAGTAAAAAAATTTCATAGGTGAAATTATTATAATGGGGTAGAATGTAACACCCTAGTAATTAATTATATATTTCTTTTTAAATAAATTTGATGTCTTTGATTTCTTTCTTTACAAACAACACCAAGTTTAAACGAATTGTTGTATACTATTGAAATATTATCATTTCATGTGATAATTATTGCCTCTCTGTTGGATTGGTGAGTATAAATAGGACTACCTAATGTATAAAAAAATTATTTTTTACACATGTATAAAATTAATTCATTGGTTATCGATTTGGTTAATAAAAATAAAATCATTTGAAGGTAAAAAAGAGATGTTTTCTAAAAAAAATTTCTTATATGTGCAATGTGTTTTTATCTCAATAAATTAAATTTATATATATTTATGAATGGTTTTAATGAAATTTTAAGATAATATATTAAATAAAATATTTTATCATTCATCTAATTGTTTTTATTTGGTAAGGAAGAAGAATAAATTTAGTTTTTTTCTTCAAATGAATTTTTCTAAAAATGGTTTTTTTTTGCGTTTTTCACACTTATTTTAAAATTAATTTTTTAAAATTTTAGAAACTGAATCTTTTAAAATAAATTAATTATTTTTAATAATAATAATTAATGTAAAATATTAATCTCAACTCAATTTTTGGATATAATTAATAGTGAACATGGTATAAAATCATATTACCATAGTAAGTGTTAAAATGGTTAAAAGAGAAGATAACATAAGAGATAAGGTTTAAAACATCACAAAATACTTGATTTAATTTGATTGGTGAATATTATTTAGTAATTGGACTTATTATTTTGGAATATTTGGAATTTTGGGTCAACTTGTCTTGATTAAGACATATATTATATAATAAATTTTCAAGTATTTTCAAGTATTCCACCCACATTAGTTATGAAAGGGAACATCCTATTATCTCTTATACACACCACTTGATCCCTTTATATTGACCAATAACTACCCAAATACCCTATAAACACAATTATACAATACCTTGTGGTGTTTTCCTTCCCAAAATACCCATTCAATAAGCCTTAATCTACTCTTCAAAGGAGGATACCCAAAAAAGATATATATGTTCTTATTGATTTTTATCATGTTTCTTTCTTATTAAACCTTATCCAAATGTTCTATACCCATAATAACATGATGGAATAATTATATTCTCTATAATAATTTGTTTTATATTAATTTTATATCTATTTTTTTTCTTCAACACATCCGTTGGAAAATGATAATGTTACTCATGCATATGTGTGGACTACCACCTCCACGGTGCAATGTGATTCGTTTTTCATTTCTTATTTACATGTATAGTGATAAGGATATATTTAATGAATATGTATTATATTTATGATTTAATTATTATTTTTTAAATTTAAATTATTGTATACCTTTCATTCATTCCTTCCATTGAAAAGTGAAAACATCACTCATGCGTACGTGTGGACTACCACCTCAACAAGGTGATGTACTTCATTTTTCATCACCTCTTTATATAAATTATTATAAAAGTGTATATAATGAATAAATATGAAACATATGCAATTATTAATATTATTTATATGTTGGAATATTGTAATGACTGTAATTGTTGAACCAAAACATGCATTGAAAACAGACCAGTTTATACCTGAATGTTCATTTTAATAAAGAAATTATTAATAAAAGGATAATTGGAAATTATAAATGAATTATATATAGTATTTTATGTATGAATATGGTTATATAAAAGATATATAAAAAATTATATTTATTTTACATGTTTTTTTAACACATATGAAGTCAGACAATACTTGAGGTAAATGTTTGCGTTATAATCTCATTTTTTCAAGATTATATATGCTAAATTTTTATTGAGGGAAATTATATGGATATTATCCTTTAAAACTAATCTATTTTCTTCTTTTATATTTATTCCTATAATTTTCAATTTTTTAATTAAAATTACAAAGATAATATTTTTAAATAAAATCCAACCTTATTTCATCTTTAGTTAATGAAATTTGTCTTCCATGTCTATGATCTTTAAAATTATTTTATGGAAATTTTTACATGCATGTGAAAAAAATTTAAAAGTTAATTTTCACTACCTTTGACTTTATTTACAAATTTTTATAAGGAATATTTTTTAAATTTTTCCTATCAAGTCATTTTTTAATTTTTACAAAAGTGTGTAAATAATGTTCTCTTTTAAAATATATGGTACGAATAGATTTTCTCATCATCCTTGACATTATTTAATTTGAATATTAATTTAAAATATCTATGTATATTTTTAAATAAAATAATTTTATCTATATTTTTGGAATTTTTATTTATAATTTCATAAAAATAAAAGTATATTTTTCTCATGTTTTCAAAAAAATGGTTTGAATGATATTTTAATGGAATGATTCATCTACATTAACATCCTTTAAGGATTTTTATTTTTCATTGAGTATATTATCATTTAGTACGATACAATTTCTTTATCTAGATGTCTTATGATGATGATTCTTTAAGGATGATTCTATAAAACCCATTTATTTTCCATGAGTCGTGTTATAAAGAAATGATGAAATGTTTATAAAACTCATTTCCCTTACATGGGTTGTTCTATGATAAAATGATGAATATTTTCATGATATTTTAAAAAACATATATTTGGTTTTCATTTTCTAATAAGTGGTCCCAAAATTATATATCTCTCCAATCAATGGGGTAAATATTGATATATCATGATATAATATGAACTAGAATAGGGAGTGAACACGGTTTTGTAAGGGACTATCTACAATGATAGTATTAGGTGTGAAACGTGATTAAGAAAATGATGTATTGGGGAGTAGACCCATTACAAGAATGATAATAGGATGGGTAGTTAACCCATTCTAAGAATGAAAATAGGTTAGGGAGTGAAACAAATCTGCTATGGGACTTTTTCCACTATAATAGTCTTAATAGTGATCCTTGACTAAGGAAATAATTTTCTATACATATGTGACTGCCAAAAAATTATGCATCATGCTTATGATATGTTCCCATGGATTGTAGTTGATTAATTATGATTCCAATTCCATATTACTTATTTATTTTTTATGAAAAATACTTATCCCATGATTCATAATTAATGATCTTTTACTGATTGTCTATGAGTTTAATAAGTTATGATCTTGTTCTCATACCCTTATATTTATCTTATGCTCACTTATGATCATTGATCGTTATCTACTATTTTTACCCTTACTGAGTATATAAGCTAACCCTTTCTTATGTTTCCTTTTCCCTAGGTTATGAATAAAGGTTTTAAGAAGGGTATGTCTAACAAGTGTACTATGTGAGAAGAACCTTGTGAGAGATGTTGAAGATATTCCATGAAACAAGATGATAATGTATATTGTATCCAAAGACACAAAACCTTTATAGTTCTAGGGAAAGTATTGTTATTATATGTAATTAATATTCATATAAAATTATATATTATTTATGTATGATATTCTTAGTTATCATCACTATAAATAGATAATGGACATTGTGCTTCATAGCATGAACCTTGCACCCTTTATGGAATAGAACCTCATGGAAGTTTGTCATGGTGAAAACAAGAAGGGGTGTTGATGTGGTTGGTCTTCCCACAAAAGTATAAAAACCTAAATAGTGATACTTATAGGTCATGGTGTGTCCTTCCATATAAATCCAAAAATAGCAAATGGATGGGGTCTCCTTGACCACACTCTAATATCCAGCCCAGCATTGGAAACACCTCCAAGGCCTTAATCAATGTCTAAAAATATCTTCTAGATAATTTCTAACCATAGGATTTTTAATCTAAGTCCATATTCAAGAAATTTACCTTATTTTTACAAAAAAAAAACAAATTCCCTCCAAAAAATGACCCAAAAATCCATAGGTTATTACAATGATAGTGTGATGATGATGGGTTAGTAAGGAGAGTGGGGTCAAGCCTTATAGTGAGTAGGATTTATTATTCCATATATAAAAAAATGAGGCAGTTTAGAAGAAAAAATATTAATGGAGTGAATTTTATATTTATAAGACAAATAATAAGGATTATATAATAATATTTATGAAGGATGAGAATTATCAAAATCCATATACCCTAGAAGATAAATGAAGTGATTTAGTTAAGGATGACTAGTGGTTTAAATATAGTAGTATAGCTACATCTTCCACCCGTCTATCTATAATATATTCTAGTAATATTTTTTTATATATTAATATAAATATTTTTCCTTTATTATATTGGGATTGATCCCTAAACAGTATGTAGGACTATCCCATATTGAATATGTGACCTTTGGGATGGTAGTGGGATGACCCTAAATAACTAGAGGGATTGAACCTTGACAAGTTAATGATTCAACCCTAAATATAAATATGGAGTTTCCATTAGATAAAGTGCCCACCCAAAACCTATACTAAATTAGTGAGGAATATTTTTATGGTTTTATGATTGTTGTGTGGTTAAAACCCACTTATACCATCCCTACATTGAGGATAAAACAAGTAAAACTCTATATTTTTTATTTAAATATTAGTTTGTGTGGGTGATTTATGGTGTGTATATATGGTTCTAAGTGATAAAGATAAAACAAATTACTAAGATGATTTATAAAAAAGTTTTTAGTGTTATATGAGTCAATATTCAAATGAGTTTTGTGGTTAAATATTAATGAAAAAGTTAAGATTTTATTAGGAAGTCCTCGCCCTGATAAAATGCCACTCAAGGTGACCTATAGTAAATGGTAGTCCTAACAAGAATTATTAGAGAAGTGGTGTACTCTATGAAATTTAAAGTTACTTACTCCTTAAAGTTTTTTATTAGAGAACCTATTGGTATATTTGGTTACGAAATTTGGAAAAAAGATATAATGTCTTATTTTTATTTTTAGGAAAATGATGTTCTATCATATTTTTTGCATGATTTTGATATAAAAATAAAAATAAAAGATTTCTTGATGGGAAAAAAAATAAATTACTCTATGGTTTATCAAATATGGTTTTTATGCAAGTTATTTAATGTGAATTAAATTATAAAATATGTATTGAATTAAAATATTTATAAGAAAAGTGAGTTCCATCAATATAAGTAAGGATTAATAAAATTAGGTGGTAATGATGTTAGTGAATTTGAATATTTAGATCAATTAAAAACATGATACTTCCAAGTAAAAAAATAATGTTTTGTATGTTATACAAAACATATTTAATATTTTTTTACAATGGATAATATAAAAATAGTTTATTCCCATGTACTTATAATTATTTTCTATGTTTACCATGGTCATAAAGTGTCTTATCATCATGGTCCCTAGTGGACCATGACTATAGTTTTTCTTCATAAAAAGATTATAGCCAATTTCCATTATTTTTGTGGTCATAATGTAACCTATGATGAAATTTATAATGTCTCATCGCCATATGATTCCTTATAATTTCATACTTATATTTCTCCCTTTTCCCACCATATCAACCCTAAATTTTCCCCACCCCTATAATCTATTGTAACTCCTCACCGATTTTAGATTCACATGTGTTATTTTACTCAAAGACCTATCTGAAAATCAGACCACCCTTATAACCTCCATGATGGATATTATTTCTCTTCCAATGCCCAATGATGATTACCCCACACTTTAATAATCAAACCTCTTCCCATAATTACCACTCTTATTCTCTCTATCATGACCCGTCCCCCGGGGCCCATGCCATGACTACCCCAAGCCTGCCTTCCATAGGTCAGGGGTTGGAAACTAGCACCAGAATGGCATATCCCTAAAACAGGAAGGAATTTCCTTTAAACTTGTACAAACACACAGACTAGAATGCAACAAGATGAAACCACGAAGTAATACTATTTTAGTAAAATTGTGTACTGAAAGTAACGAACCGGAATACAAGACCAGCTGGAAAGATACAACTACAAATGAAAACAAAAAACAGCTCCTGAGATTTCCCACCAGGGATCCTACCTGAAGGGTAGGTACTACTCGTCTTCACAACTCTCCATGTCAAACGTCACCGCCATCCACCATTAGGTCCTAGCTCCTCGAGTCTCATTCAAGGCTACATGTCATCTGTACAAGACACTACAAGATGCGGGTGAAGCCCATGCATGGGTGAGTATAACAATACCCAATAGGAACCCCGAGACCCCCAAAGGTCTCTCATAATTCCACAATGAAAATCAAAAGCATGATTTCAATCACAAAGCACATAGAAAAATACACAACTCAAACAAGGTATAATTGAGTACAACAGTACATATGATTAGTCGTAAGGTTAGATCATTTTACTCTGTCACGAGGCACTACTGCTGACCCACACAGGATCGATAGGTACTAACCCCTACAAGACCCACATATGACCGATAGGTACTAACCCCTGCAAGAACCATACATGATCGATAAGTACTAACCCCTGTGATACCCACACATGATTGATACGTACTAACCCCCATAAGACCCACACAGGATCAATAGGTTATAATTCACATAGAATCGTTGGGTGTTGATTCACACAGAATTGATGGGTGTTGATTCAAATAGAATTGTAGGGTGCTGATTCACACAAAATCGTTGGGTGCTGATTCACGCAGAATTTATGGGTGCTGATTCACATAGAATCTCTCTTCATTCTTCATGTCTCGTCTAGACATAGGATTCCCACTCATTGTACGCTTGTCTCTGGGACAAAATGCTCCTCAATACATCATTCATATTTCAACTGGTACTAATTCCACTAAGAAGTTCCCCGATGAACCTCCATGTTATAAAGGTTTCAATGCAACAGACAGTGCGTCAACCGGACACCCGATCTGTGAGTTATTGTCATTTTAGTGCTAAGGGCCCGGTTGGATTCAAGGTCAATCCAACCCAGAAATACTCCAAATTTCTACAAACTCTCAGGGAGTATCTCAAAAGGTCTGTCTTTCTCTAAGGATCTCAACGATGAAGACGGTTCGTCAAGCAGACGTCTGGTTCGCATGATACGGCATTTTAAGCGTTTCTAGGCCCGAGAGGGGTCCGGGTTCAGTCCGACTCGGTTGGACAGACCCGGTCGTCCTGGTCTGGGTTGCCCTAACCCAGTTTGGTTTGACCCGACCTGATCTAGGTCCAACCTGACCTGGTTAGACTGGGACGTAATGAGCTCGACCCACTGGGCCGTTGACCGGCCTGGCCTGCCGGCTGGGTGCGACCCACCAGGCAACGCGACCCGGGGTGCTGGCGCGGCCCGCCAGCCGGGTGGCTGCCAGCTCATCGAACGGCTCAAGAAGAGTCATTCGGCTCTTCAATGAGAATCACGATGTGGCACCGCCACGTGGTCCATAAGACCCGCAGGGCGCAGGTCCCCCTCCTATCATGGCTTCGATGTAGCGGCTCCTTCACTACGGTGCGCAACGGCGTCCCGCCTCTCCAACGCGGTCAGACGGTTATTGGTGGCCCCTTCCGGTCCATCGCAGCGCTAAGCGGCACTGACCTCTTCCACAACCGATGAGCACCAGCCGCCACCGACACCCATCGCTAGTGTCGTGCTGGAGAAGCTTCCGCGGTCCCCTGGGTGAACTCTGGAGATCTGTTATTCCTTCTAGGCGTGCCTACGGTCCTCCTGAGATGTCATCGTCGTTGTGTGCCTATTGGTTTCAAGGTTCTGTCAAGTTGGAATAACCCACCTCAGAATAATGAAATGAAAATCAAGTGTTAGAGGGTCCAGGCCTTGTTCATTTAGCCCGCACCCTCCGCATTAACATTTTAACAAGTGGGAGTAATTTATACATCAAATTAAAATAATGATAAACCCTGTTTAAATCGCCCACAATGACCACCCGTAAATTCAAGAATGAGGAAAAGAGTCTTGGGAATTTCTTGAATTAAAAGACAACCCCTTCCTTGAGATTCTTTTGAGACATCGCGGTGGTGGAAGAAGATTCTGTGTTTGATGAAGTCGTCGGCGTTTGTCGATCCCGGTTCATTGCCACCCAAGCTTCTTGTATCCGTCAGTGGAAGGTGGCGCTTCACTTAAACAAAGTTTCCTCGCTTTATGAAGTCATGCCAAAAACTCTACCCCAAGCCCCATTAAAATAGAGGGGGAAAGGGTGAGTAACGCACTAAAGAATTTATGAAGTTCATTAATTGACATAATTAATGTGCCACATTAATTGACATAATTAATGTTCCACATTAATTAAATGAGGAGTGGTTACGCAACCAAATTGTAATTGGGCAATTAATATCCCATATTAAATGTCTAACTACCTTCATGTTCCCCACCACCTCCACTCAACTTGTGGTAGGAAAAAAAAAAAATAAAATAACAATTTACATGTTATTTTATTATTCTTTTAAAAGTTTGAAAAACTATCTTTTTCTCCCAATATACTGTGGACGAAGAGAAGCCTCCCTTAATAGAATACTGGCACTGTGAATTCAACGGTTCTCTGAGATTTCAATTCTGAGCATCGGTTCAAAACATAGAAAATGACATCCGCACATTTGTTGAACGTACCTTAAAAAAGGTTCAAAAATTATTAACAGTAACCCTCAACCCGCGTTGGTCGAGGTTAGGATTCTCCTAAAGGGAGCACACCCTCCCAAACTCAATGGTACTCTTATATTTTCAATCTGAGTTACCATTTATAAATTAAGTATTTTTACAATAAAATAATTGTCACTTATTTATTTTATTTACAACCAAAAAATAACTTCCAATGGTGGCTCGTGTCGGAAAAAGTTAGTATCTACCTAAAGAAATAATACCCTCATGAGTTCAGCAGTGGTCTCGGATTTTTAATCTGAGTCATCATTCATGATTTATAAGCATTTGAAAAATAAAACAATTTTTATTTAATTATTTTATTTATAGTTATGTCATTTTTGGGTTTTCTCACCGAAGGCCTGCACCAACTAAACTTAAGTCACGCCTAGGGTAAACTCGTCATCCTAAACGTAACGGTGCCCTCAGATTTCTAATTTGGGCACCCATTTAATAGTTATTCCACTTTTTTCATAAAAACTACTCACACACGCTATTTAAAGCTTAACATTTTTTGACAGATCATTTCGGGCACTCTGGGCCTTAGAATCACATGTGGTCAATTTTTGCAGTATCATAATAATTACATATAATTAAAAAATTATACATAATTTTAGGGTCTTTACATTCTCCCCACCTTAGTGATTTATGTCCCCAAAATTCATAACAAAGGAAAATCCAACAAGTGGGGCTCTGAGCATGAATCTGAGCCTCTTGATCTCATGTGCTCTCCTAGAGGTTCTCGTGAAACCACTAAACTCACACTAGAGGAATCAACCATCCATGGAGGACCCACTTCTATCATTACTCAATATCTACTGGGAACTCCACAAAAGTCCCACATCCTCATTGTCCATATCACCCCGGTCGATAACGTGCAATGGGTCATTCACGCATCTCCTCAACTGTGACACATGGAAAATGTTATGCACCTGGTGTATCTGTGGGGGAAGAGCTGGGCGGTACTCTACCTCACCAAATCTACTGAGAATCTGAATAGGTCTGATGAACCTTGGAGTTATCTTTCCACCCTAGAAAATCCTCTGTAATCCTCATCGAGGTGAGACCTGTAGGAAGACATGGTCTCCCTCATCAAACTCCAAGGGTTTCCATATCCTTTTAGTATAAGACATCAGTATGCTCCATGCATTCTTCATCTACTCCTGGATGATATGCACCTTCTTCGTGGCAGCCAGTACCAACTCAAGACCCATAAGTAATGACTCCTCAAGGTCTGTCTAGCATATAGGTGACCTGAAAGGTTGCCCGTATAGGGCGTCAAAAGAAGCCATGCCAATGGTGGAGTGATAACTGTTATTGTACGAAAACTCCACCATTAGTAGGTGGTCCTCCCAAATGTAACAAAAAAACTAGGACACAATAACAAAGCATGTCCTCCATGGTTTGTATGGTCTGCTTCGTTTGACCATCTGTCTCGGGGTAAAATCCATGCTCAATTGTGAAAGAACCCAATGTTTAGCTTTCACTTGTTGACAAGCAAGGTATTGTGAAACGAACACTACAACTAATTTCACCATCCCTATCCACCAGTACTAATGCAAGAGGTCCTGGTACATCTTTTCCGCACCAAGATTTACCTCCCAAGGGGATGCGTGAAACTCCCTCAACACCTCCTATCACAGTGTCACTAGTACCATGGTGTGTCTTCTGATGAAGATGGAGTGCTCTCCACCTTCATAAAATCCATCAAGAGCTCGTCCCGAGGATATCTGAGCACGTCGGGCCTCATAGTCAATGCCGTGAATTTTTTCCTCCCTGACTTTCTAAAGGAGTGGGGGAGTAACTATCATAGAATGGAGGTAAGCTGCTCTATCTCCATCCATGAAGGGTATCTACAATGCGGCTAGCTACTATGTCACCTCACTCAGAAACTGTAGACCAAACCTCTTGTTGAGTGCGTTAGCTAATACATTACCCTTACCAGGAGTATATAATATCCCAAAGTCATAGTCATATAGGAACTCTAGACATCGTTATTGTCTTAGGTTCAGGTCCTTCTGTGAGAAGATCTACCTGAGACTCTTATGATCAGAGTAAACAGTAAACCGTTCTCCCAACAATAATCTTAGTTCCCAAAGCTTCACGGAATCCATCTGATATGCAGTTGTAGATATTGGTGACATACCTGGGTGCAAGACAATGTATATTTCTCTCTCCCTACAGGGAGGTAATCCTGGAAACAAAATTTTAAAGGATGTTCTTGCACTCTTCCACTACTGTTAGAAACTAAAAACTAAAAACTTCTACTTCTACAAGGGTATAATCAGCCGACTTAAGAGTGATCGTCTACACCCTCTTATGTATGATTTTATCTTGTGCTTCCTGGGTTTCTTTTTTCACTGACCAAGGAAAACCTCATTCCAATTCTATATATATACTAACTCCTTTTTGCCTAAAATAGTCAATTTGAGCAAGAGCCGTGGATAACTAGTTCATACCCAAACTAGCGTCGTAAGGCCTCGACATTTCCACAAATAGGTTTCAACCGAAACTCTCGCATCAAGGGTCATATCACCCCATTAGCATAAGTGTGATTATTGAGTCTCCTTTAATAGGTATCTCTAGACGTAAGGGTCAATTCAATAGTTTAACCAAAAACTCAAGGTCTTAAACAAGATTCGTGATAAGAAGGAATTATTAATACTTATGTCTATTAATACATCATCTAGTTGTAGACATAGACCGTACTACAAATAATTCTTAGAGACCTTAGGTCATACTCCTTGACCACATGTAGATAATCCCTTCCCCTATCCTCCAGCTCCCTGAGCCTAGCGAGGGCTACATTGGGGTGCTGGTTGTAACATATCGAAATGTATACCACCTCATTCTAATCTCTTATCTCCTCTTCCACATATTCTACCCAATAGATTCATCTATACATATAACTTCCTCTTCCTGAAACATTTTACACACCCAATTCTCTGAGACTGGTGTCAATTTCCTACTTTCCCACTGTTAACATTCACTGGTTGTATTTTCTCATCCATAAAACATTTAACCACAAAGGTTCTATCTAGAATCCTAACATAAGTATGAATGTAAAGTAGAATAGAACCATATCGAATGTCCCTAAATACATCTCACTCAGAGGTCTGATCCCAGAAGCACTATTCGTATCATATTCATCGAGTACCCGGAATGGTCGGTATGCCTTGACGAATACTTATCTACCGACATGTCGTACTGCTAAAGCTGTTGAAGCTCTTGGGAACACATTCCCCTTAGCTTTATATGGCAAGAGACCCCTTCTCTTAGGAAAGTTCTCAATCTCTTTCCAAAAAACAGTAACCTCATCATAATATAGGGGTAATATAAACCCTACCATCTCCATGATGAGCCACATAGAATGCTCACTTCCAGGACAACCATCTGATCTAATGGTTCCCTGGCTAGATAGAAACTCGGTCACCACCTCAAGCCAGTCCTTAGCCTCCTGTGAGTCAGGCTCACATCAGAAATTGAGGGGTTTCTGTCAATGAAAATAATGTAAGTCATTGAGCCTATAAGTGTCCTCTAATAGTAATGTAGGTAGTAACTAGTGACCAACAGGTAGTGGTATCGCTGGGACATTGGCTGATGGTACCATCTCGGGCAATAGTCCTTGTACTGAAGCCTCATCACACTGTGGACCATCCTCATGGTCCCTCATTGGAATCTTGGATGGATGTATTCATGGAGGAATCTTGAAAGAGAATCAAGATGAACCACATTCAATAAGTTATACCTGATGATCTGAATCAAAAGAGATCAAAAGTAAAACATTTCCAAAACACACGCAATCAGTGTTTTCGTGCATCGAGTTAGAAATCAGAATTCAGGGTCTTGGTGTATGGATACGTTGGCCACCGCACCAACACTAGACCCCCCGAACTTAAAACCACACTCAAAACACTTAACACTATTACTCTATTAAAAAAAGATCAGAGTCCTAGTTCTTTAGTAGAATTGACTCCTCTGATACCACTTTGTCACGACCCATCCCCTGGGGCCCACACTATGACTACCCTAAGACCACCTTCTATAGGCCAGGGGTTGAAGACTAGAACCAGAAAGGCATATACCTAAAATATAAATGAATTTCCTTTAAACTTGTATAAACACAAATACTAAAATGCAATAAGATGAAACTAAAAAATAATATTTTTGTAGTAAAAGTGTGTACTTAAAGTAAAGGGTTGGAATACAAGCCCAAATAGAAAGATACAACTACAACTAAAAATAGAAAACATATCCTGTGATCGCCCACTAAATATCCTACTTTAAGGGTAGGTACAAATCATCTCCACAGATCTCCATGTCAATTATCACCACCGTCTATCGCCAGGTCCTAGCTCCCTGAGTCTCATTCAAGGTCGCCCGTCATCTTCACAACACACAACATGGTGCGGGCGAATCCCATTCAGGGTGGAGTATAACAATACCCAGTAGGGACCCCGAGACCCCCGAAGGTCTCTCAGAATTCCAAAAGGAAAACCACAAGAAAGATCTCAATCACAAAGAAAAAATCAAAAGACACAGATCAAACTAGGTATAACTTATTACAACAATACAGATGATTAGCCGTAAGGCTATATCATATTACTCTATCAAGAGGCACTGCTACTGATCCACACAGGATCAATAGGTAGTAACCCCTGAAAGACCCACACAGGATAAATAGTTACTAACCACCGCAAGACCAACATTGGATTGATAGGTACTAACCCCCACAAGACCCACATAGGATCGATAGGTAATAACCCCTGAAAGACCCACACAAGATCGATAGGTGCTGATTCACACAGAATCACTAGATGCTGAATCAAACAGAATCGTAGGGTTCTAATTCACATAGAATCATTGGGTGATGATTCACATAGAATTGATGGGTGCTAATTCACACAGAATCATTGGATATGGATTCACGCAAAATCACTGGGTGCTGATTCACACAAAATTGCTGGGTGTAGATTCAAACAAAATTGTTGGGTGCTAATTCACATAGAATCATTAGGTTCTGATTCACACAGAATCACAGGGTGTTGATTCACACAGAATCACTAGGTGCAGATTCACATAGAATCACTGGATGTTGATTCACACATAATTGATGGATGTTGATTCACGCATAATCGGTGGGTGCTGATTCACACAGAATCGATGGCTGCTGATTCACATAGAATCGTTGGGTGTTGATTCACACAGAATCGATGAGTGATGATTTACACAGAATTGTTGGGTTCTGATTCACACAGAATTGCTGGGTACTGATTCACACAAAATCGATCTTCATTCTTCACGTCTCAACCAGACATAGGATTCTCGCTCATATTACGCTTGTCTATGAGAGAAACCGCTCCTCAATCCATCGATCATATTTCAACCATAATGAAGTCCCACGAATAAGTTACTCGATGAACCACCACGTCATAAGGGTTTCAAAGAAACAGACGGCGCACCATATGGATGCTCGATCTATGAGTTATTGACATTTTAGTGCCGAGGGCCCTATTGGATTCTGGGTCAATCCAACCTGGCCATACTCTAACATTCTACAAAACTCTCATCGAGTATCTCAAAAGTTCTATCTTGCTCCAAGGATCCCAGAATCATAGACGGTTTTTCAAACAAACATCTGGTTCACATGATATGTCTTTTTAAGCATTTTTGGGTCCGAGAGGGGTCTAGGTCAATTTTGACCTGACCCTGTTCGGGTCGACCCGACCTGGTTTGAGTTTGAACCGGCCCAGCATGAACCGGCCTAGGCCAGCCCGGTTGGGCTGGGACTTAGACTGGCCCAGCCTACCGGTTGGGTGCGACCCACCGGGCGATGCGGCCCGGTGCGCTGGCGCGGCTCACCAGCCGGGTGGATTCCAGCTCCCCTAACGGCTCAAGAAGAGCCGTTTTTCTCTTCAATTAGAGGCGTCGCGTTGCACTGCCACGTGGTTTGTTAGACCTGCGGGGCGAAGGTCCCCCTTCTGTCGCAGCTTCAATGTCGCGGCTCCTTCACCATGGTGCATTGCCTTGCCAACGTGATCGGCTGGTTGTTGGCAACCCCTTCAGGTCCGTCGTGGTGCCAAGAGATGGCATACTCTTTGGCAGCCAGCGAGCGCTGACGAATATTTTGCGGGCCGCTGGGTGAGCTCTGGTGGTCTTTTCTTCCTTCTGGATGCGCCTACGGTCCCCCGGGATATCGTTGTTGTTGCGCGCCTCTCGGTTTCAAGGTTTCGTCAAGTTGAAACAACCTGCCTCCGAATAATGAAATGAAAATCAAGCAGTGGAGGGTCTGGGACTTGTTCATTTGTCCCACACCCTCCGTGTTATCATTATTAAAAGTGGTAGTAATTTATACATCACATTAAAATAATGGTAAATCCCATTTAAATACCCCGTAACGACCACCCTCAAATTCAAGAATGAGGAGAAGATTCATGGGAATTTATTGAATTAAAAGAAAACCCCAACCACAAGATTCTTTGGAGATGTCGCGGTGGTGGAAGAAGATTACGCGTTCGATGAAACCGCTGGCGTTCGTCGATCCCAGTTCATTTTCGACAGAGATTCCATCTCCGTCAGTGGAAGGTGTCGCATCACTTTTCCCGAGGTTCCTAATTTGGGGAATCCGTGCAAAAAAAACTCTACCCCAAGCCCCATTTAAATAGAGGGGGAAAAGGGTGAGTAATGCACTTAGGAATTTATGAAGTTCATTAATTGACGTAATTAATGGGCTGCATTAATTGACGTAATTAATGTTCCACATTAATTACATGAGGGGTGGTTACACAACCAAAGTATAGCCGGGAAATTAATATCCCATATTAAATGTCTTACTACCTTTGTGGTCCCCACCACCTCCGCTCAATAGGTGGTAAGAAAAAAAAGAAATAAAATAACAATTTTCATGTTATTTTATTATTATTTTAAAATTCTGAAAAAGTACCTTTTTCTAGAGACCCACTAAGGTTGAAGCAAAGCCTCCCTTTAGAGAATCCTAGCACTGCGAATTCAATGATTCCCTCATATTTCAATTCTGAGCACCGATTCAAAAGTTAGAAAACACTATCAGCACGTTTACTGAACGTACCTTAAAAACAGTTCAAAAATTATTAACAGTCACCCTCGACCCGCACCGGTCAATTTTAGGCTCCTCTTAAGGGGAACACGCACTCACAGAATCAACGGTACTCTCATATTTTCAATATGAGTTACTGTTTAGAAGTTAAGTATTTTTAGAATAAAATAATTGTCACTTAGTTATTTTATTTATGACCAAAAACTAACTTCCACTGGTGGCCCGTGCCGGACAAAGTTAGTATCTGCCTAAGGAAAGAATACCCTCACGAGTTAAGTGATGCTCTCAGATTTTTAATCTGAGTCATCATTTGTGAGTTATAATCAATTGAATAATAAAATAAGTTTTATTTATTTATTTTATTTACAGTTATGTCATTTTCAGGTTTTCTCACCAGAGGCCTGCATTGACTAAAAATAAGTCGCTCTTAGGGAAAACTCACCATATTGAACTCAACGATGCCCTCATATTTCTAATCTGGGCACCCATTTAAGAGTTATTCCAATATTTAGGAAAACTACTCACACACACTATTTAAAACTTAACATTTTTCAACAGATCATTTCAGGCACTCCGAGCCTCGGAATCACATTCCTTTAATTTTTGCAGTCTTGTAATAATTCTATATAATTAAAAAATATATATGGAATTTTAAAGTCTTTACATTCTCATTGGTAAATAATTTTTTTAATCTATGTGTTTCGGTATACCTATTATGAATTGTGATGAATTAAAATCATATTTTGGTTTTAGAAATTAAAGATGTAACTTTATAAGTCTCATAAAAGATTATTTTATATTAATAGATTTTTATTATATTTCATTTGAGAAAGAAATAAATATTCTCTATTATATTTATGATATTTAATATAATTTTTATGGTGAAACTACTAACTACTCATAAAATAATAATACTGATATTTAAAATGTCAATAATAAAGGTTTCTATAATAGTTTTTTATACAATGCATTAAATTCAATCATTATATTGTATGGAATTTTTCATTATGTAAATTAGGACATTAAAAGAATTTAAGTATCTGAATATGGATACTGATCAATGGGGTATTTTTATGTTAATATTTAATAGAAAACATTTATTTTCTATATTATATACATGAAATATTAGTAGATGGAATATTAAAAATATGAATAATATTAATTTATTGCTTGATATCTTCATATATAAATTAATTTTTATATAATATTAATTATAAATATTTTTTAATTCCATGATATGTAAATTTTTCAATGTAATTTAAAATTTCATCTTAAAAAAGTAGAAAAACAATTAATAACAATTTTTTATATAACTTGTATGACATGATTTTTTTATTTAAACTAATATTTTTAAAATAAACTATCATATTATTTTTAAATGTCTTTAATATTAAAAAAAATTATTGTAATACTTAAATGGTAATATTTTAAAAAATTTATAATGATAAATATACCTTATACATAAAATTTGAAGATTCTAATCATAGTTTTGAGTTTCTCAATATAATAACATACTGAAGTGTCAAATATAATTTTCTCATACACTATATTTGAACTTATATATAACACATATTACAAAAACTACAACTAAGAGATAATATTATGAAAAAAACTAATAGGTGTTTTTTTTAACAATAAAAAAATTATTTTTTTACATCCATTTTATTAAAAAAAAGTAAATAAATTTTGTGGTGTTATCTCCATTATTTTCAATAAAATTCCAATAAAAACACAAAATAAATTTTTTATTATGAAAAAATTAATAAAGAACTTTTTTATAAACATAATGTTTATAATTTAAAATTTTATTAATGTTTTTTAATTTTATAACTTAGTTTTTATTTAATTTCTTAATAGTTTATTTATTTATTTATTATTTTAATTTAATTTATAAATATAAATTATTTTTAATAACACTATTATTTTTTATGTATTATAATAGATATAATTTTTATGTCCAATGCTAACCATGCCTTCAATGAGTTTAAACATACACTAAAAATATTTTTGTGTTTTATATTTAAAAATCCATTTGATCAAGAAATAATTTGATATACCTCTTATGAATCTATTGGAAGGCCATAGTAAAAACATTAATAAGTGAGTTATAATATCACAAAAAATAGTTTCCCAAAATAACTATAATGTGTGATATCATAACAGATAAAATAATAAGTGGAGAATGATAAATATAAAATTTAATGGATTGGTATAAATAATTTTATATGTGATGGGTTTTCATTTATTTCTCAAGATGACAATACATGTCAAATAATGAAAAAGGACATTAATAAAAGTTATAATTTTTAAATATTTATTGAAATTATTTTTATAAGTGATTTTAAAGATAATGGAATATGAAAATAACTCAGTGATCGTATTGTGATTCATTATTCCATTCCACCATTATATTTCTATTATTTTCTTCCTTTTGGTTTTAATTATCCAATAAAATAATAAATTCAAATTCAAATTTAATTCATGTAATTAATATTAATTATTTTTAAAAATATAAATTTGAATTTTTAGAATGTTTTCATTATAGGTATAGGTTATTTAAAGTACCCATGAAGATGTTGGAGTAATTTGGGCCAAATTACTTTGAATCAAAACCCTCATGTGAACTAAAATATAAATTTTGCTAGATTTTCCAATCCAAAAAGCTAAAAGTTGGTGGCGCATTCCATAACCATGTGATATATAAATATTTTGAATTTTGTAAATAAAAATCAGTCTGTTTTGATGTCTACAACATGAAAACATAAAAGAGAATATTCATTGTTCATAATCAAGTGGAAACTTCAGTAATTTTCTCATATTTCTCACTCTAGACCACAAATTTCAACCAAAAATTTCATATTGAAATTCATTAAATAAAAAAAATAGTTTTATATAAATTTATATAAGTTTTTATCCTTGTATAAAATATTGATCCAAGTGTTTTTAGAAATATTGTGTGCCAAAAACTCCTTCTAAATTAACTATAAATATATATTGTAGTGCCCCAAGTTTGAGGTACATCTGTGTTTCTTGCTATTTATTTTAAATTGGTTGATTTTGGGATAAATTTATAGAATTTTTAGAGGGGAAAATAGAATGGAAGATGAAATTTGGCTGAAATAACTAATTCAAGTCGTGAATGGTTATTCATGATGTAAATGGTTCTAGGTGAGCGCCAAGAATTGCATTCTGAGCATGAATGGTTTTTGAGGTAGAATCAGTTCAGAACATGAGATCCTATTCATAAAGTGAACTGGTTTTAAGAGTTTTAAGCTGAGGTGACTTGTGTTTTGGTGGATATGGAAACTCGAAGATTCATGGTGTGAATCCCTTATTCATTTTATGTGTGGGATTGTGTCCAACATATTTATGTAATTTATGTGTGGTATAGTTCTTATAAGCATCTCTCAATTTTATCTTAAACAACATCCCTTTATTAGGTGATTTTTGGAGTTCCCTTTGACCCAAAGGATGATTTCATAAGATCTTGGTGTATTAGACATAGAAATTATAGGTAAGTCTCATGTTTCTTCTTCACCTTCCCATTTCTCTAGTTTTCCTTTGGAGAGAGACCTAGATCAGTGCTACCACACCTCGATCAAGGTTTGATGACTTATTCTGGTAGAATTTATTTAGAATTCACTAAAGGAAAGGATGTATAAACCCAATTCTTTATTAATCATTGAGGAATTTATACACTTAAAATATATCCAAGGTGGGTAGTTTTTTATTCCTTCCACTTTTATTGGAATGAAAATGCGATTGGGTTGTTTTAAATAACTCTATTCAGATTTAAAAAAAATACCCTGCTAAAACTCTGTTGGATATTCTCTTACTAGTTGGCTCTTGAAATATAGGTTGTGGGTGTTTCTCATAATGTGTTTTATAAATTCAGTAAATGGGTTTCTCAAATAATTATGGTTTTTAGAATGTGTTCTTGAAATAGATAGGTTGTGTGTGTTCGTGTGCATGTGGAATGGATCATGGTCGAAAGTACAAATATAAAATAGGGTAACATGAGACAAATCATAGATAGAATTACCACCATCAAATAAGGAATAATGGGATGAGTCATGGTCGGAAGTACCACCATCAAATTGGGTCACCATGTAATGGATTGGTGAAAGGATGACTCTACAATCATGAGTATAGGGAGGTTCGGGTTATATATATACATGTGTGTGTTAGGGTGGAAAAATAAAGGTGGGGTATTCCAAATTGAAATTAATGAATTTTATCTTCTAATCATATAGAAAACTCAACATTAGTTATATTAATTTTGGTAAATATGTTCACCTTATTTATTCAATATTGTGGAAACTGATTTATTTACTTTTTATATACTTATTTTATATTTTATAATCCTATGATTTAACCTATTTTTAGTCTTAGTGTCATGTGGGAAAGGTATCTTGGGATTTTCCTACTAGGTATTATTACTCACCCACTTCATATTAATTTTGGTGTGTATACATAAATTTTTTTCATGATATTGGAAAGGGGAAGGTTTATCACTTCTTTAGAGATTCTTCTTGATGTCACTATCATAATTTGTGGGGATAGATCTTTGGATTATTTTATGTTTTAGTTTTTATTTTTTCCACCTTGGTTCTAGATTCATTTGATACTTTAGAGTGTTAGTGTTTTTTTCAGCATTTCCTTTTTACTCTAATTTTGGTCTTTGATGCATTATTTATGGTTGGATTTTTTAGGCGTTATTTATATAGACGTACTTGTTTTATTTATTTTTTATTTAACATGTGAAGGTTTTGTGTGTGGGTTACATTTGGTAAGTTTTTACCCCTTATAACCTTATTATTAAAACCTTGGAATTTATTTCTAGTATTTGGTGTTCGTGGAATCTCACCTAAGGTTAGTAGCACCTCTGACCTAATCTAAGACATTGGGTCGGGTGAGGGTGTTACAAATGTTATCAATTTGTTGGGTTTTTTAGTTAGGATGGTATCAATGAGATATGATGTGTAGGGAATTTAAATTTATGGCTTAAAAAGATACTTCTATCCTTTTTTGATTGAACATCAAGTTACCAGGGTAGTCTGGGTATAAAAAGTGTTTTTAATCACTTATAGGTGAATTTTCAAATCATCATCATGGGTTTAGAAGATGATTGTTAGGTATCATGCATTAGTGAGGATAATTCCATCAAGGAAGTCATTTCCACCTGGTTATTTGATTAGTATAGTGTGATATTATGATTATTTTAATAATATATGTAATATAACTATAAAAAATGAACAGTGAAAAGTTATTAATTGTTAGATTTTGGAATGGTTTGGGTAAAAAAAATCCACTAGTAAGGAGGAAGAGAAACCAATGAGAGGGAATAGCCAAAAATGAGGTTTCACCCAAACTATAGGTGAACCATCATTTGGTTTAGAGTATTTTTAAATCTTTTTAGGTTTTTAACAAGGGACCTAGGACTGAGGAAACTCTTCAGGTGAATCACTTAGAATAATTTCTAAAGAAAAAAACCACCGACAATTCGTAGTGATTCTGGACCTGAGAAAGAAGTGGTATGGTTGAGTAGGATGACCAGAATATTTGGTTTATTCAAGAATCTAGATGAAAAAAAGATAAATTTATCAATGAATATGCTTGAGGGACTGGAACATACATGGTAGAGCTTAGTTATCCAAGATAATTTGGATTGATGTCTCACTTGGAAATGATTTTTTGAACTATTAAATAACCAATTCTTCCCAGAAACCCTCCAAATAGAGAATATGATCAAATTCTTTTAGTTGGAATGAGGAAGTATATCAGTGATTGAATATATTACTAAATTCACTTTTCCCTATAGGTAGTTACTAGTGGGACGTTGAAATTTCAGATCTTTGAGGAGGATCTCTGACCCAAGATTCACTCAAAGGTGGTAATATTCTGTATTACTGACTATATATAAATAGTTAATAAGGCATTGGTTAGAGAGAGAGAGATATTATAGTAAATCCAAGTAGAGGGGACACCATTGTCTATCCAGGTGCTGGTGGGAACTTTAGTACATGGAATAAATACAAGAGGGGGAGTTACTTCTAGGGTAGCAAGAAATCAAAGAATAAATATTTTGTATCATATTTTTATCCACTACACTACAACAATGAACCAAGATCTTTTTAGTGTGAATTTATTATGCATATAAGTAAGTGATTTACTACACCATCTATTAATTTATACTATTTTAGTAAGATATGGAATATCATGAATGATTTTCATAAACTTCTAAAAAAACAAGTGTAGCTGGATCAACTCAACCTTAAGCTTCATGTGCTTTGATGGAAGAATTCAATCATAATAGTTCTAATCCATGAAATTAGGTAAATTAAAATACCATTAGGAACACTTTAGTTGTCCATTTGACATGTCAACATGGAAGAAATAACTATCCTATAGTATCTAACCAATGGTTATACGGAGCATAGAAGGATATCATGACCGGGAAACCAGGTCCCTCTAGAGTGTGAGGTTCAATCCTTATAAACTCAACTCTTATGCATGTCTTGTTTGATATTGGTTAATCCCGTTATTTTATTACTTCTCGTGTGTTTAAATAATTGGGATTACATATGTAAATGATTTCTCACACCATGAGCATGAAGACACCCCTAAAACAATGAGACTGTGGAGGATTCAATTTTCTAGAGTATTCCATTTCCATTAACATAATGTAGTTTCTATAGTATTTTATATTCCAATAGATGGACATTTTTTATTCATTATTTGGAATGGAATGGAATGGATAGTGGGATTTAAATATTATATTTATAGCTACACTCAGCAAGTGTCATTCACTCCCCATATATAACTCTTCATGTATTCAAGTGGGATTGGGATATGAGTGTAGGTAGAGTATGACATTTAGTGTTAGTGGATGGAACCATATCTGGTCAGTTAGTAGAAATGACACTGGATACTTTGTATGAAACTAGAAATAGGACTCCTCCTTCAATAGTATATCGATACTCGGATGTATTTCCAAATTATTTATCTAGGTTACCACCCAAACATGAAATCAAATTTTCTATAGATCTACTCTTGGTTACAAACCCTATTTCACTCCCACCATATAGAATATATTTTAATGTGTTTTAAGAATTAAAATTTAATATGTAATAATTCTACGTTAAAAGATTCATCAGACTGAGAATATCACCTTAGTCTACACCAGTTTTATTCATAAAGTAGGTAGATGGTTCCCTCCAATTATGTGTTGAATATCATAAACTGAATCAAGTTATGATAAAATATTTATACCCTATTCCCCAAATAAATTATCTATTTAATCAATTCAAAGTAGACAAGTGGTTCTCCAAGATTGTTCTATGATCAAGATATCATCAACACGAAGTTATAAAATAGGATATTCCAATGATGGCATTCTAAAATCGATGTGGCCATTATGAATATGTCATCATATCCTTTGGTTTGAAGAATGAACCTTCAGTCTTCATGGCCTTGATGAATCATATATTCTATAGGTACCTCGATTATTTTTTTATGGTATTTTTAACAATATTTTTATTTATTCTCAAAGAAGTAATTACCTTAAGGAGCACATGGAAATCATACTATGCATTTTGTGTGATCATTTTTTATATGATAAGTTTTATAAGTCTGACTTATAGATATTAGAAGTTTGTTTTCTCAGTCATGTAATTTCTAATGAGGGAATATCGGTTGAGACTAGTAATATTGAAATAGTTATCTATTTGTAGAAACCAAATAATGTCTTCAAGATATGAAGATTTCTAGAATTAGCAGGATAAAATCATTTTGTTTTTTGGATTTCTCAAGGATTTATTATCCAATGAATAATTTTATAAGTCTAACATTCACATAGAATGATTACTATTAGAAATTATTTCTAGAGAATAAATGTCATCTCACCTCAGAACCCATCATAATATTTCCAGAACTAGTTCAGGGTTATGTTCTATATTGTAATATGTTTGGATTGGGGTTTGGGTTGTTTTATCATGCAGGTATATCATTTTTTGTACTATCGTTTGAGTCAGTTATGAACAAATGAGAAGAACTATCTAATTCATGACTTGGAATTAGCTACAATGTACCATTCCTTAAATGCATGAAACCACTATCCCTTTGAAGAAAATTTTCTAGTCTTCACTGCTCATAAGAGTTTGAAACATATTTCTTAATAAGACTTGAACCTGAGGAAACAAAGATGGATGGAATATACCTAGTTGTTTGACTTTGACTTGGTGTACACATATAGGAAAAGAAATTTTGTAGAATATGATTAGAGTTGGAAGTAATATAACAAAGTTTTTAGAGAGGCTCATGACCAATGGTAGCTGATGATCATTATTGCTGACATGCATATGGACTGCACCAAATATAATGAGAATGAAATTTTTTCCCAATTAATCTTGTTCCTGACTTGGTGGATTTTTTAAATGAGGATAAAATAACAAATACTAATTGAATCACCATTAGGTTAAACCTAAATTGTGGGGAGACATTTTGTTGTTGGACAAAGGATGAAAACTCATTGTTATGCTTTTAGAACTGAATTATGGTTCCTTAGTCTTTCCAAGAATATATTCTTTCTACATATCACCATTCAAAATGGGATATTAATATAGGTATTCAAAAAATTTACAAGGTGATGTAAACTCATTTCTAGTGTACAGTTATGAAACACAATATTTTAGATTATTGTAACAAACCAGCTTGGGTCAACCTAATATGTCACTCGATCTGGCCCACCATAAGCCCTCAAGAATCCCTCCTCATAAGAAAGATCTTCTGACAAGTATTTGGGGTTTAAAATATGTTTTGAGGAGACTATACCCTCTATTCAGAGTGTAATAACCATATAAAATAACCAAACTCATATGAATAGATCAACATCGGAGTACAAATAATAAATAAAATGAATCAACCCATGCTATAACAAATAGAATCAATCACACCTGATCAATTTAGGACAAACATATAGCATCTATTTTTCCACTAGGCCGACCATATTTAAATAAAAATACAACTGAAACTACTTCCAATGCTGGGCTAAACCATATACCCAGTCTCCACGACAGTCAAGCTTCACCATCTTGGCCTTAAGACTCCACATAAGAGGATCTTCTCGATCAACCATTATTGGGCCTCATCCCTAACCATCACATAGCTTGTTATCCAACATAAAATAAGACATTAGTTCTACTTGCACACCAAGGTGCATGTACAGAGGTTGAGAAATAAATCTTAGTAGTCCACCCCCAACAACGATTCTATAAATCTTTTTTCATAACAAGTGAATGAACACATGATATTCTCAGAGTAGCCTAAAACTAATAGCAACTAGTATGAAATAAAAAACTGAAAAAAAGGTTCCAAAAACATAATAAATCATCAAAATAGTGATATCTATCCTAACACCAGTGGTAAATCTACCCCCACTCTGGGTCCTGCTAGAGGATATGAAGCAAGTGGCATGCCCAACCACCTGAAAACCAATATGCCTTCCATATCTAAATAAAATCTACAAACATCTAAATGCAACGTGTACAAATCTAGAACCCAGGGAATAACCATAGGTTTACACAAAAAAAGAGTACATCTTCTAGAAACTAGGAATCTAATGACATGATTGAACTAGTGACAGATCTCCACCACACACATAAGAAATTGCCATGTCCTAAAAAGTCCTACAAAGTGAATCGAGCTCTAAAAGAGGGCCTAATGGTACAAACCATCTCAAGGGAGACATACAAATTTGGTCTCAATGAAGGAATTATACCAGGGGACACCATGTAAACATGTTACTAATAGATACCCTATCCCAGGGGTCCCACTCCAACATCCAGGAGCACAAATAACATCCATGACATATAACCTCTAGCCAAAGTGAATACTCAACTAGAGGGGTGCACTCATCCATATCTTATATCAGCTTCCTATGACCATATAACCCCAGCTAGCCAATGGAGGAGAGAACCAAATCACACTTAGGGACAATGCCCGATCCAAGATATCCCAAAGCTATCTTACTCAAACTAGATTCATGAGAAGAAACTACCTCAAACATCACGACCAAAGGCCAACCGAACATAGGATGATCAAAGATCAAACCCAACATCCAAAAAAATTAAATAGAAGAACTAATTTACCCTCTTACAAAAAATTGTGTCTCTCACAGTCCCCTAGATCTCACCATCCTAACTAAACATTCTCCATGGTCTCTCCATGACCCACCTCAGGGTCAAACCAAAATCGGGGCTCACACAATCGTTAAGGATATAACATAAAGTTAAATCCATCAAAAGACTCCAATGCTGCACCCAATCTCTCAAAACATGCCTGAAGAAACAACATCAACTGGCCCAAAATCCATAGTAATAGTAATACACCCTATGAGGGTTTCTCTAGCTCATCCAAAAGCATGAGACATGCCCAGTGCTGAAACATCTCAAATGGCCCTCAATGGCCTCCAATTGATCCTAAATCAACAACACACCTAAAAAGGGGCATCCAAAAGCACAATAATTCCAATAGGAGGATCCATGATGGTTCTAATGACCACATAAAAAGTAGAATAATTGACACAATGTTTCCTCATCATAATCCAAAACCAAATATACCATTTAGGTACTTTAAACAGCCAACTACCAAAACCACTGATCACTTGATCAGATACTGGCCCACAAGGTCATCCTTAAGAGTCCCCCAGAATCATTTCATAATCACAATGGATTCCAGACATAACCACCAACCAAATGCATCAACCATCCCAAAGGCTTCAAAATATCTGGTCTCCAAACCCAAGAGCTAAACCCCAATCACTCTAACCTCGAGCAGCCAGTCCCGACACACAGGGACAACCAAAATCTCCTCAGGGATACTAATTGATCATACCATATGAGAACCATATAAAATAAATGGAAACAATACTATACAGAATCCACAACCCATGGAAACTAATGAGCTCACACCCTCACAATGTCCTTGCAACTAACAACCCAATCCCCCAAGAGTAAACTAGAACCACCATAAGAAATTCTCCTAATTAAATCTCATAATTAAAAACACTATATAGATGGTATCTAAACACTAAAAGGATACCACCATTGATATATATTTGGAAAATGAAAAAAATGTACTACTCACAAGTTCAATTCTGAATTTGGGGTGAAAATGGGAAAAACATACCTAGGAAAAAAAATTACAGAGCGTGCGCTTGGAGAACATGATGTGTAACCCCTAAAGTCATCCCTGAAAATGTTTCATAGCCTAATCAGCATATTCTTTCCAAATTTAACTAGAATTTTCCTGCTAGTACATGGTGTGTACCCTTACATGGGTACCAACCCAGGTACCCATCCCTATTAGGTGTTTAAAACGCCCAAGTACACAATGGGTACCACCAGTACATAGTGTGTACCCCCATAGGGGGTCCCCAACCGTGTATCTTTCAATGTACCATTATTTTTTGTGAACTCATGTATGGTATTAACTCCACATGGGGTCTATCCATGTTCCATAGACAGCCAACTACCCCCCCCCCCCCACATGGGATGTCTGGTCGAGCACTCGACCACACACTCATTCCCACTACACAGCGTATACACCCGGTACATGGAATATAGTCCCAAAAATTCATATTCTCCTAATGAGAAGAACACATGGCATGTTTTCAAAAAAAACCATGCATCGTGTACACTAGTTTTCCTAAACAGAAAACCCCTAAATCCACCTAAAATGTATGATTTCTCCCTAGAACTCCAAGATCAGACCATAAGGGGTCCCAAACTAATATATAATAATTTAAAAACAAAAAACACTTGAACTAAGAGGATTTTATGAAAAAAGATATTCCTACCTTCAGGTGTAAACCATTGACGCTTCATACTAATTGACAATCCATAGATACTGCACAAGGATCTATCATGACCTAATAATTATAGTGGAACCTCCCTTTTCCCTCTCCTTATTATCTCCCTCTCACACTCTTGGACATATAGATGTAATCCCATGGTGGCATATGAAAAAGTCCCAGGGAAAATAAAGAAGAAATAAAAAAATGATGAAAAATAAAAGGAAAAAAAGAAAGTAAAAAAGAAAAGGGGTCTCAGCCCCGACCATGGCATTCAATACTAGTTTATACCCCACCAAGGAAAAACCCCTCATTCTAAACTCAATGGAGGAGATGAGATCTTAATAAGATACTTCATTTAAAATATATTACTGAATAAACACACATGAAAAAATTAATATTTGATTAATTAAATATTAAATATTCTATGAAGATTTAAACAGCTTAGATTTCCACCAAACTCATATCCTAGGGTAAAAAACCTATTCTGAGACAAATGGAGTGGTAATAAGAATTATCCAAGAGAATCTTATAGGATAAATTACCATTTTTTCATGAAAACACTAGGTAAAAAAGGGTTTATTTTTCTCTAATTTTCACAACTTATGATGACACAGATCATCACAAACTCCCCACTACAAACACTTATTAACCCTAAGAAGCCTTGGTGGATAACTATCATTCATGATCTCCTAAATCATTGGTGAAACTGATGCTATCTCGGACATCCAACAAAAAGGCTTACGGTATCCACAACTCTCTCCCAGGATGAGAGACATTATATTGCGACTGATCTGATGATCCCCGCCATAGGAGTATCCTTAGCATCACCTTGTTTCCCAAAGACAAGCCACACATCCCATTCCACACCCATCACTAAACGTGATGGATAGATGTGGCCAAACCTCTTACACCGTAGCACCAACATGAAAACTCGTAACAACTGTGCTCAAAAAACTACTTAAACAAGGCTCACAACATATAATGACCTATGGTGAACTCCCCATTACAAGTCTTTCCTTAATCTAATCCTTGAGTGCATAAAAAGACTCACACTCACATGGACCAAGTCCTAATGAAACTATGATAAAGTTCTTAGAACCACTAACCACCATCCACATGGGAATTTATCCAAAACCAAAAGAATATAACCATGCTCTCACCATGCTTCCCAATGTGTAACCAAAATGATCAGGGATAGGGGACTAAAAAAACCTTCCACCTCAAACCATCCATGAGACAGGGATCACTCCTAGAACTCTACTTCTCAAAAAACTAGGCATACTCATGCCTAAAGACATCTTGGTGGTGTAATACCTCAATAGACCCACCAAGGAAGAACTGTCATGCCCACCCAATCCATTGGTGATAATAGGCACTTGGACACCACCGTAAGACCCAGTAGACAAAATGTGGAAATAACAGTTCCCACCCAAGGAAAATGAACCTAGGAATTTAGGGGAACAACTAGCTTAGGGAAGCTTGATCCCAAACCAAAGATCCCTATGGAATCTTTTCCCTCATTGAACCACCAATAGGGAACTCATAGCTCAATTCCAACCAACATGGGTCTCAATGCACCCCTGGTTGATGGTATTGTATCTCCAACAATGTAGAACCTCTCACCTCATGATCCACATGACCTGTCCTCAAAAGAAAATATACATATAGTAAAACACTACAAACAAGATTATTTCATGTAAATCCTACATGCCTATAATGATGCATGAACACTAGCCTCTTGTCCACAGTCCAAGAACCAAAAACCTGAATAAACCATAAATCCAAAAACTTAAGTGAATTATGTTAGGTGAATCACAAAACCATATAAAATAATACCAAGAATATAAATACCCTTCCTTGGAAACATGGAATTTCTATTGATAAAGGTTCTTGTAATACACCAGTCCAATATTCATCACAAGTTTTGACACATTCCTAGACCACATATCTACCAACTCCTCAAATCATAAAACCAACCTCATTTGATACCATTTTTTAATGAATCATCCCAGGTCGACCAAACATATCACCTTATCTAGCCTACCACAAGGCCTCAAGCATGCCTCTTCATTTACAAGAGGCTGCTGAAAAGAATCAAGGGTCTAAAAGATGTTGTGAGGATACTATACACTTTGTTTAGAGAGAAATAAAAATAGAAAATAACTAAACTCATACACAAAGATCAACACCAGAGTACACATAATAAATAAACTAAAATAAATCATGCTATAATAAATGTAATGTGGCATACTGACTCAAATATGGAAAAACATACAATATCCAATCACCCACTAGGACAACCACATATACAAAATAAACAAACTAAAAATAAATGCTACCAACTCTACTTAAAATGTTGAGCCAAACCACATACCTGGTCCCCATGATGCTCGAGTTTCACTAGACTAGTCCTAAGACTCCACATAAGTGGCTCCAGTCGATCAATAAACATGTGGTATTAACCCTAACCTTAATGCATCATGTTTTACAAACTAAAATCAGACATCAGGTCTGCACACACACTGAGGTTAGAAAATAGGGGGTGAGAAATAAATCTCATTAGGCCACTAAAAATGTTGAACCTATAAATCTATTGTCATAACAAATGCATTCACATGTGATATTCACATCCTAACCAAAAACTAACAGAAACTAGAATAAAAGAAACAACTGAAAAAAAGTGGGCAAACAAACATACTAAAGTATCCAAAAAATGGGTTTTATCCTGAAACCTGTGGTTAATCTACCCTCTCTCTAACCCTTGATAGACGATTTATAGCATGTGGCTCACCCAACCACATGAAAACCAGTGAATCTTCCAAATCTACATAGGATATCCAAGACAACTAAATGTAACAGGCACTAAGAAGGACCCTAGGGCATAACCATAGGTGTCCAAACAAATAGAACACATCTATTATGAACTATGACTCTGTTGGAATGATCGAACTAGGTACATGATCTCCACCAAAAACCTTAGAAACCATCATGTCCCAAAAAAGTACTGCAGAATGAATGAGGATATAAATGAGGGCTTGACAGTACAAATTGGCCCAGTGGATAGATTCAAATATGAGTCTAACAAAGGTATTGTCCTAAGGGAAACCATCTATTGATTTTCTTGAGATATACCATCTCTTAGGGGTCCCACTCCATAATTTGTTAGTGTGAACATCATCCATGAAATATAACCTTTATCCAAGGTGAATACTCAACTATAAGGTTGAACTCGTCTATATCAACCATAAGCTTCCTAGTCCCCTCTAACTATAGCCATACAATAGAGGAGATAACAATATCACAATCTGGTCTAATACCTGATCCAATATATCTCAAAGGTCTCCTCCTCAAACCACAATATTGGGTAGAAGTTTCCTCAAACATCATAACCAAAGGACAACTGAATGTTGGATTATCCAACATCAAACCCACTGTCTAAACAATTAAACTATTAGCACTGGTGAACTCTCATCCAAAAAATCAATGGATCTTATGATACCCTCTATCTCAACATCCAAACCAAATATCCACCATGGGCTCTCTATGATCCACATCAGGGTCTAACCAAACTTAGGGATCACACAGTTCTCGAGGCCACACCATAAACTGACATCTATCATAGGACTCCCTTACTACACCTAAGATCTCATTCCACACCTATAGAAACAACCTTAACAAGACCAAAGGCCATAGAAATATTAGGAAATCCTATAAGGGTTATTCTAGCTAATCCAAAAGCACAGGACATGCCCAGTGCTAAAACATCCCAAATGGCCCTCAGTAGCCTCCAACTGATCCTCAATCAAGAACACACCCAAAAAAATGACATCCAAAAGCACAAGCTTTCCAGATGGTTCATACAAAATGGTCCTCATAACCACCTAAAAATTATGAGACCCTACATAAGGGTTATTTTATCACAATAAAAAAACCAAACATGCCACACAATCACTCTCAACAACTAACTACAACAACCATAGATCGATTGATTAGAAACTATACCATACGGTCATCCCCTTGAGCCCATCAGACTCATTTAGGAAGTACAATGGATCTCAGATATACCCTCTAACCAAATTAATTAATAGACCAAAGGCTCCAGTAGCTCTAATCCCAAAATTCGAGAATTATGCCTCAATAGATCTAACCTCGAGAAACCAGTCCCAACACATAGGGACAAAAAACATCTCCTTAGTAATACTAATTTATCTTACCTTATTGGATCCATCCCAAATATCCTAAAACAAAATTTTATGACATCTATAGGCCATGTCTGACTAATGAGTTTACACCCTCACATGGGCCTCACAGCTCACAACCCAGACCCTTAGGAGGATACTGGAACCACCATAAGAAATCCACCTACTGAACTCTCACAGTCCAAAACACCATCTAGATAGCCTCTAAACATCAAAAGGATACCACCATCATGATATACATGTATAAATTCTTCAAATGGACTACTCAAAATTCCAATTCTAACTATGAGGTGAAAAATAGGGGAAACAGACAAAGGAAGGAAAAGTATATGGTGTGCAATTGGGGTACACTACATGTAACCCCAAAGTCATACCTAGCCATGTGTCTCGGGACACTCAGTGAGTAACTTCCCAAAGTACATGGAATGTGCCTCCAAGTACATGGTGTGTATCCCTATATGGGTACCATCCCATGTACCCAGCCCCACTTAGCGTATAAGATTCCTGAGTAGACAGCGCGTACCGCCAGTACACAGCATACACCCCTGCATGGTGTATCCTACCATGTACATGGCCATGTATCTTACCTAGTCATGTACTATTACATGGAGTTATTTCTACACATGTTCTATCCATATACCTTGTACAGCCAACTACCCCCCCCACACACACAAGGTGTTTGGTCGAGCACTCGGCCACATGCCCAAGACCACTACACAGTGTGTACCCCTGGTATATAGCATGTATTCGAAAAACATAATCTTCTTTAAATATAAATAACACAGGGTGTGTGTTCATAAAACCAAACATTGTGTACCCTAGTTTTCCAGAACAAAAAACCCCTCAATCGGCCTGAAACCCTTGGTTTATCCCAGAAAATCCCAGTTTCACCCACTAGGGGACCTAAACAACCCATACAATGATTTAAAAACTAAAAATAATTAAACTATATTGATTTGGGGAAAATCATAAAATGGGCCTACCTTCATGCAGAAATTGTTGTGCTACGCACTGATCTGTGATCCGCAGTAACAACACAATGATTTGGCATGACCAGAGATCCACGGCGGTGCCACATCTATTCGATCACCATTTAATCTCCCTATCCTTATCTCATACATGTATAATAAATCCCATGGGTGTGTATGTGAAAATACAATGTAAAATAAAGAATAAATAAAAAAATAAGAAGAAAAGGAAAGGGGGTTCATCCATGGCCCCAGCGTCTGACATAAGGTTATACCCTGCATAAGCAAAACTCCCATTACAAAATCAATAGTGAAGATGGAATCTAAATATAACACTCATTTTAAAATATATGACCAAATTAACATGCATAAATAAATTAATATTTAATTGATTGAATATTAAATATTCTATGAAATTTCAAACGGTACATATTTCCCCCAAACTTTTATCCTAGGATAAACACACTATTCTGGGACCAACATAGTGGTCAAAAAAATTATCAAAGATCATATTATAGGAGAAATTACTATTTTTCCCCTAAACATTCCCAAGAACAAATGAACTTAAATTTACCTTGATTTTCATGACCTATGATGATGTGGTTCATCATAATTATGTTATGAAATGTATAAATTATTAGTAGGTAAAATATGAGAATCAATTATCAGATGGTATGTTGTAATATATGCCTATACCAATATGTAAGTTAGAGAAAATTTACATTGATTTTGTCACCACCCTACCAAGGATGCTTTGGAAGCATAATGTTGTTTGGGTGATTATGGAATGAAATGACAATTAAACACACTTTTTATCAATAAAAGAGTCTAACACAATAGAGAAAAAGAAAAAAATATTATTTTTGAGAAGTGGTCAAGCTATATAGAGTTCCAATTTTGATAGTATCTGATAGAGATCCTCGATTTACTTCTCAATTTTTGTAATCATTTAAATAGGATCTTAAAATCAATTAAACATGACCATGGAATATTATACTTGGATGGATGGATAGTCATAACACACAATTTATATATTGGAGGATATTCACAGAGTGTGTCATGAATATTGGTTGATCATGGGAAAATCATATTTCTTTATAAGAATTATCCTATAATAACAGTTTCCAATAGATGATATATATATCCTTATTCGATGAATTATATGGTTTTCATTTTTATTCTCTACTATATTGGGTGGAAACAGAATAAACATCAATTATTTGACCTAGTATTTTCCATGAGACTATAAAGAAGATATAGATGATTCAGAAGTGTATGTTCATGGCTCATATTTGATAGAAATTATATACAGATCATCATCACCAACCATTATATTACAATGTAAGTGACTATGTATTATTGAAATTATAATGGAGATGTATTAATCAATTCTTGGGAAATAAATGAAAATTGTATCCATGGTATGTTAGACTATTTGATATTTTTGTATGAATTATAAATTTTATGTATTGGTTATCCTTACAACCAAAATTCATGGTTTCCCATAATGTTTTCCACATCTCTCAACAAAATAATTATCACTTGAATTATACTCATGTGATCAGTTGGTTGCATGTTATTCATGATCCTAATGTGGATTTTATCCATGAATAAGTTCATATTTAAGACAGATGGGAAAATACTATGCAAGGGTGATCTATTTCCTTGGTATGATTTTTATGGTAGCATGGACAAGTTCAAGAAGAAACTTGGGAATGAGAGAAGTTTATGCAAGAGAAATAGATGGATCCTTTCAAAGTCACCAAATACATCCATCTTCCCAAGGAAGGAAATTCTAATGGTACGGAGAATATAGTACCCTCATTCTTATATACATTCTTGTTTCTTTTAATTTATTTTAATTTAGTTGAGTTTGGGTTAAATTGTTGGAAGTGTTCGAATAAAAAAAGAGAAGGGAAGATAAAATCTATCTACATGAACTAATTCATTTCATGAATGATTATTCATGAAATAAATGGTTCTTAGAGAATTCCATGGATTTAATTTAGGGTGTGAATGGTTTTTTGGGGAGAATTGGTTCATGATGTGAGATTTTATTCAGGATGTAAACTATTTTTAGGATGTTACACCAAGGAAACTTCATTTTCTGTGTATAAGGAAACTTAGATATTCATAGTGTGAATCACTAATTCATTTCATGAATGGGGTTATTTCCAAATAATTTATTTAATTCATGTTCCCTATGATTCGCATACTTCTCTCTCACTTTCATCTCAAACTCTAAGCCTTCCTTAGCTGATTTTGGGATTTCACTTTGGTCCAAAGGATGATTTCATTGGATCTTGGTATGTCATTCCTAGAAATCAAAGGTATGTCTTGTGGTTCCTTTTATCCTTCTTTATTTTCTAGTTTTCTCTTGGTGAGGACCCTAGATTGGGTCTTTCATACCTGACTCTAGGGTTGACGACTTGTGATGATATATTTTATTTGGAATTCATTAAAGGAGAGAAAGGAGGAATCCAGTTCTACCATGTTCATTGAAGAATTTTTCTCTGTTAAATGTATTTAATGTAGATGTTTTTCCCATATTTATACTTTTATTAGAATAAAAAAAATTAGGTTTCTTTAAATAAAAATCTTCTACATGTAAATTATTTTATCATATTAAAACACTTATGGATGTTCTCTTACTGGTTAGATCTTGAAATATGGTTTGTGGGAATAACCCCCAACTTTTTTGACAAATTGATTAAATAGGTTTCTGAAATAAACATTGTTTTTTAAATGTTTTCTTAACATAGTTATATTGTTTTTTGTTCATGTGAATATGGGATAGAAAATAGTTAAAATCCCTACCATCAAATAGGTAAACAAGGGACGAATCATGGTTAGAGGTGCCACCATCAAATAAGGAAAACTGGGATAGATCATGTTCATAAGTACCACCATCTAATTGGGTCCCCAAGAGATATATTAGTGAAAGGATGACTTGACACTCATAGGTATAGGTAGATCCAAGATATTAATATACATGTGGGTCTGGGTGTGTGAAAATTGGTGGGTTATTCCAAATTGAAATTATTAAATTTATTTTACTACTAAAAAAGAAAAATCTTCTTTAACTATACTTATTTTAGAAAATCTCTACTACTACATTATTTAATATTTTAGAAATTGATTTATCTATTCTTGATAATATTCCTATCTTTTTTATAATATTGTGTGATAAATTATTTTTGGTCTTAGTGTCATGTGGGAAAATTCTATTAGGGTTTTCCTACTGGGTATGATTTCTCACCCCCTGTATATATATTTTGGTGCATATGAAAATGTTGTTTTATGTGATATAGTAAAGAGGCAGGTTTATTACTTCTCTTTTGGAGATACTTAATGTAATTATCATAGTTTTGGGAGATAGATCTTTGGAGTGGTTCATGTATTGGTCAGGAATAGTGCCACCTTGGTTTTGAATTCATTTACTACTTTGGACCCTTGGTGTTATTTTTTACACTATTCCACTATTACTATGATTTCAGTCTTTGATACATTATTTATAGTTGGGTTTTGTTGTATGCATCATTTATATAAACATCATTATTTTAATTTATTTTGTCTTTAGCATTTTGAGTTTGTGTGTGTGTGCTAAATAGTGTAAATCATTCCCCCTCATAACCTTGTGTTTAAAACCATGGAATTTATTTCCGGCCTTTGGTGTATAGAGAATGTCACCTGAGGTTAGTATAACCTCTGACCCACTATAAGACAATGGGTTAGGTGGGGATGTTTCATATACCTTCAGTTTATTTATTTTACATTTTTTCAAACGGTTAAACTGTATTATTTCATAGTGTAAAATGGGTTCTTATCGTAAACTTATAGTTATATATCTTTTTATCTACATAGATAGATTAAAGATTAAAATGGTTATTCACTCTAGCTTCTTCCTCTTCTCTATGGAAGGATAAAAATTGAATGATCATTTCAAGGGACCCAAACAATAGTAAAGGGAGTGTTGAAATAAAAATTAAATACTGTTTGGTTTATTTTGGGTTTAAAAATATATATTTTTAGTTATAAGTTAATAATTTTTTTGATTGTAATAGTTTGTTTTGGAATGTTAAATAAAATACATATGTATTCTTTACAGATCGAATGTGAAATTTAGACTAAGAAACTTGTGTTATTCTAATTATAAAGTATAAATGTCCTTTATTTATTTTATGCTTTAAATATTAGTATTCCATAGAACCCCTATAATAATTCAGTAGATTTATAACTTGGATAAACAATAGTTACACAGGACTTGAACTAAAACTAACTAATTTACAAGAACAATGAACTTATCAAGATTTGTAGTGATATTTTAATAATTATGTACCTATATCTATTTTGAAGCCTATTTTATTTTTCAAAGATCACATGTTAAGTTTTGGTTATTTCAGGTCTTTTAATTTTAAAAGCATTATCAAAATTCCCTAAATTTTTATTTTCCTTTATTTATCATATTTAAAATTTAAAATATCCTTAAATATTTAATATCCTTCTTGAAGTGAATTTAGAAAGGTGAATTTGTAAAAAAAAATCCAATGGATATTTGGTTAATATATTGTTAATAAAAACACTAAAAGTTATAGAACTCTCAAAAAAATTATTGTAACACCCCAAAATTGTAAAGTAGGAACCTTGTAATTGATAGTGTGTATGACACACAACACCAAGCACGTAAGGGAATATAATATCCAGATACTAGGAGAGTTGGGGGAGAACCCCTTTATTAAAAAGAAAAGAAAAGAACACACAAACTCGTTTAAGGGAGAGGGAGAACCCGAAAGCCCATATCAAACCCGTAGGTTTGACATAATACAGTGGCTCGAGAGCCCAGTGGGACAAAACCCATTACAATACCAAGAGTGTAATTCCTTGATAGCTTGTGTTACATGCAAGAGTGACTTTCCTCGATACCTTTCATTGCACGCAAGATCTAGTTTGACCAAATAACAATGTACTATTAAAATATTATTATTTAATATAATATGATATAAACTAGACTTTATATAAGAATTTATGAATATTATTAACTCACTTATGAAATTTTTTTGTTTATATAAATATAAAATGAATTCATGGGTTATGAATTAAATAGAAACAAAAATAAGAGCCAATTGGATATAAAAATAAAGGTTATTATTTTTATGATTCCAAAGGATTTTTGTCTTAATAAACATAATTAATTACAATTATATAATTATTTTAATAAAATATATATGTTATATATTCAATAATATATTTTTTATATTCATATAATTGATTTGATAATCATAAGATGAGAACAAATCCTAGTTCACACATAAAAATCTATATTTTTATTAAGGCATTTTTATCACCTTTTAAAGGCACACCTATTTTAAATATAAATTTTAACAAATTTATGTATTTAATATGATAAAATAAAATTAATTTTTTAATTTATAATGTCAAAATTATCTTAGGGTGAATTTTTGGTATTTTCTAAGAAACTTCATTTTTTGATGAATAGTGAAAATACTGTATTTTAGTGAAAAACTGTCTTTTCATCTAAATAATTATTAAGGTTAAATTGAATTTTAAATATTTTTTAAATTAAAATTAGAAAAATTATACATATATTAATATAATTTAGTTCATTAGAATAATTTTCACTTTGAAATTTAATATAAAAACTTAACAATCTTTTAAAAAAAATTCTACTAAAACCAGTTAATTCATCTGTCTGCTAGATTAGAATTAATCCTAATTTTTTCACTTATGTGAATTGAATTTTGAAAATATTAAATAAACCATTATATTAATTATAATATTTATATTCTAATAAGACCAAGTTAATTTTTGACAAAAAATATTAGTAAAATTGATTAAAATTAATCACAGTGATTAAGGTCAAATTAAGCTTAATTTGGGACTAATATCAGGGGCCCAAATGACCTATAAAATTATCAAAAAACCATTTTATAGACATATTTAGACCATAAACCTTCAAGTATTGAGTTTTTATGGTTCTTTATGACTTTTTATTAGGTAATAACATATGTATACCTAACTTGTTTCCAAAAAATCCAAGTGAGTCATTTTTCTTCCCTATATAAGACCACCACTTCTTTTAATTTTTCACACAACTCAAACCTATTAGGTTTGGACAAGACGTGCCCAAATATTATCCCAAAATAAATCACCTATAACTATAATAATTAATTTGGGAATAAATATTTTCAAGTAATCCTTTTGGTATAAACCAAAAGAAGTTAACCGATTAAGAGGTAACATCTTCTCTCAAGATTTTTAGTTCCATTTCCATTATACACTACATATAATCTTATTCTTATATTCTTACATAATAAAACCAGTATAATAAATATACTATTATGTTTTTATGATAATCTTTATACTTTTAATTACACACTCTTTCATCTAATGGATAATGAAAATACTGTTTTTGTGTACAGTGAACTACTGCCTCAAAAAACGATTATTGTTCATTTTTCCTTTACCACCTATCATGGTGGCCATTACGATGGAAAATATTTTTATATATGTATTATATATTATATTTAAAATTTATTTATTCTTTTTAATTTTTATTTATAAGATATATTTATGCTTTCCATCATGGGTAAATATGATAATTTTGTTTGAGAAAGTGTGGACTACCACCCCCCTCAAAGTGATAAGAATCGTTCATGTCATATGTGGAACATATAAAGGATGGTTTTAATAAACCTATATAAAATATATAACATATATATTATAATTAAATTATAACAAAAATAGGTATCATTTATCTTTCATTCTTTTAATATAACAAATAAATGAAAGTAGTGTTGATGCGTACGTACGGCCTACCATCTCCATGAATGGTGCACTTCATTTATAATCTACAAATATTATAGACTACTATAAATACATATGTACTGAATATATAAGATAATTTAGTACTGGTTTACATTCTGGAGATTATTAAATCATGATCTAAGAAAAAGGAGCAGTAACTAACAAGTTAAAACTTACTCAAGAAAACTAGGCAATTAATACCCAAAATAGTAAAATTAATGAAAGTTGTTAACAAAAAGGTAATAAAATATTATAAGGAATTAATATATGATATTATAAACATGATTATGGTTCTATTTAGTAACATATTATAAATTAATATACAAGAAGATAAAGACCACACACCAAAATTAAGGTTAAGGAAAGGGATTCTTATCTTTCTTTTCTTTTCATAAGGCATACGCCATATGCACCACTTACTTATTTTGTTTAGTGTATCTACTACCCATTTTATAAATTATATCATGAATCCTTTTTATTCATATTATTAAATTATTTCCTTAATTTTGATTATTAATTGAATGTTTCAAGTGTTATAGGACACTTTGGGATGTTTAATGATTAATTTCCTAAAACATATTATTAATGATTATCTTTTAAATCTCACTTACTTTTGTGATTTTTAAGCTAATCATGAAAAAATAACTTTATTATAATCATTTTTAATTGGAAATTTACTTGAATATCCATATTATCATACAATGGATATTCGTATTTCCTAAACCATATACCATTTTTCATTAGTGTTTACATTGAAAATTATTTGATTATTTGGGGAATTATTGATAAAAAATTTATTTCTTATTCAATATAGTTATTTGATAAGGAATATTAGTTATTTTGATTATTCAATATGATGAATGTTTTGTACTGGAAATTATGGGTGGATTCTGTACTTTATATAGCTCTTTAATGCAATTATAGGTTTTTATGAGACAAATTATTTGGATAAATTAAATGAGTTTTTATCTGTAGTTTTAAACCGTCTTGTGAAAGGTATTGATGGTAATAGGTTTTCATGTACCTTAGGCATAAAGTAAATAAAGAAATAATTTCCCTCATTTAGATTTAGTTATTATTCATCTATTATATTTTTCATCGATATATCTATGGATACATTGTATTCTCAGTTTATTTAGTTATATGGTATGAGTTTTAGTTTCTTACCTTTCCATATTGATATTGCATTATCTAGTTTTTGAATGTAATGTGTTATCAGTTACTTAACTTACCATGTTAATTTATTGCTATGGATTTATTATTTCTTTCAATTTACTTACCCTTAATGAGTATTTGATCTCACACTTATTATGTTTCTTTCCCTAAGTTATGAAAAATAAATCTTTGAATATGCATTCATGGATTAAGTTCATTTTATTTTATTGTTTAGTATTCTTTATTTTGATTTTACAATGTATTATGGGTATCATGTATGTAATTAGGATTTCCAAGACTACTAAACTGAATGATCCTTCAAGATTTGAATCCTTGTAATCATGCCAATGTAATGTTATAATGCACCAGCTCTGGGCTTCTAGGGTTGGGGTGTTATAGTTGGTATTAGAGAAATTTTATCAATAACCTTTGAAACTAGATTTAGAAAATTTAGATTAGGTAGAATAACCCTAAGATAGACATTGAGGATAAGTATACAAGGACATCCTATAATTTTGGTAAGGTAGTGATTATATGGGTATTCCTAGTAATGCATCCTTGTCTGGATACTACAAGTGGACGTCGTTCTGGAACAGATGTACCTAGGAGTATCAACTCCAACAAGGTGTTTCAAGCCGGACTCAGGGTAACCTGGCACACAACAATGATCCTTATTGCATACCTAGTTTGATTCTCTTGGGGTATACTCTTAGGATAGTTCACATTTTCGTTACATACCATTATGGAATTAAAAGTAATGTTTTTTCCTAAAGTAATTAATGTTTATGATTATAGGATTCACTATGAACAAATTTATGTTATGTTCTATACCATATTTATAGTTATACAAATTTCATAATTTTAAGAGCTAATCAGGAATATGCCATTGTTTAGAAATAGAGACTATCAGAAGGAATGAGAACTCTATCAATGCACTTGATCCGAAGAAGGACCATATATTTCATGGTCTTAAGCCAATATTTCGAAAGGAGATACTCTCCCAAGTATTCTCATCATATGATGAAATTGTATCATGTGTTAACAAGATAAGTAATAAATTATCTAAGTCCTATGGATATGAAGGGAAGCAAGAGAAGAAGGGGATGACAGAGAAAAATATGGATAAAGGGAAGGAGGGAAGGAATTATTTTCCCACATGTGATAATTGTGGAAAAAAACATATATTTACTTATGTTCTTATAGTGTAAAATAATTCCTTAACTATAGAAAAGGTGGTTTTGAAATAAATTTTTTTCCTATTATAATCATTTTTTATGATATCAATGGCCTTTATTCACACTTATGGATTATGGTTTTTTGGTATAAAATTTTCAGCTAAACATGTTCTCTAGAAATCTCCATCAGATCTTGATTGTTAGATTTTTCCTCTATATCTATATTTCCATTTTCAACCTACATTCTCTTATGAGGGAACCTATTTACATGACCATTATAGTTTCTTTTCTCTCTTATTAAGAAGATGAGATATTAACTCTTTTTACGATATTGGATTTTCATAAATAGTTTATTTTCAATCCGTATATTACTAAGACCAGGTTTAAATTGCAAGGACTAAATTTAATTAAGGTGGGGAGAATGTAACACCCTGAAATTATAAAGTAATAACCTTGTATTTTATAGTGTGCATGACACATGAAACCAAGCGCGTAAGGGGATATAATATCCAGATACTTTATAATATATTTACTATTTAAAATATATTTGATATATGAAACACTGATATATCTTGTGTTACATACAAGAGAGACATTTCTCAATAACTTTCATTACATTCAAGAGCGACCTTCCTCGATAGCTTGCGTTAGAGGCAAGATCGATTTTTACCAAATAATAATGTATTATTAAAATATTATTATTTAATATAATATGATATAACCTAGACATTATGTTAGTGGTTATGAATATTATTAACTAACTTATGAAAATTTATTATTTATAAAAATATAAAATTAATTCATGGGTTATAAATTAAGGAGAAATGAAAACAATATCCAATTGGGTAAAAAAGAAATATTATTATTTTTATGCTTCCAAAGGAGTTTTGTCTTTATAAAAATAATTAATTAAAATTATTTAATGATTTGAATTAAATATATATTCTATATATTCAATTATATAGTTTTTTTATTCATCCAATTTATTTGATAAGTATTATATAAGAACAAACCCTAGTTCACATATAAAAACCTATATTTTTATTAAGGAATTTTTACCGCCTTTAAAAGGTGAACCTATTTTAAATATTATGTTTTTCACATTTATTAATTTAATTTGATAAAATAATATATATTTTTTAATTAATAATGTCAAAATTATCTTAGGGTGAATTTTTGGTATTTTTCTGAGAAACATTATTTTTTGATGAAAAGGGAAAATACTGCATTTTAGTGAAAACTGTCATTTCATATAAATAATTATTTATGTTAAATTGTATTTTAAATTTGTTTTAAAGTAAAATTAGATCTATTATACATATATTAATATAATTTATTTCATTATAATCAAATTCACTTTAAAATTTAATATAAAAACATAACAATCATTTGAACTTTTTTACTAAAACCACTTAATTCATTTGTCTACGAGATTAACATTAATATTAATTATATTGATTATATGAATTTATTTTTTAAAATTATACATAAATAATTTTAATAAGTATAATATTTATATTCTAATAATACCAAGTTAATTTTTAACCAAAAATATTATTAAAATTGATAAAAATAAATCCCATTGATTAAGGTCAAATTAAGCTTAATTAGAGACTAAACCCTAATCTTAGGGGTAAAATGACCTATAAACTTTTCAAAAACATATTTTCTAGAAATATTTAGACCATAAACCTTCCTTTATTGAGTTATTATGGTTTTTATGACTTTTTATTAGGTAAGAACATTGGTACACCTAACTTGTTTCCAAAAATTCCAAGTGAATATTTTTCCTTCCCTAAAAAATTCCACCACCTCTCTCACTTATTCACACATATAAAACCTATTAGGTTAAGAAAATACCAGAAACAATAGTCTACTATAATCCATATCATATAACTATAATCATAACTTTGTGTAGAAATATTTCCAAGGAAGCCTTTTGGTATAAACCAAAAGAAGTTACCCAATTAAGAGGTAACATCTTCTCTCAAGATTTTTAGTTTCATTTCCATTATCCACTCCCTATAATATTATTATTATATTATTAAATAAAAAAACTATTATCCTAAATATAATATAATTTTTTATGCTAATTTTTTGACTTACACCTACACACACTTCCATATAATGAATAACAAACATATTGTTTCAGTGTACAGTGAACTACTGTCTCACAAAACGATGATTGTTCATTTTTCCTTTACCACCAATCATGGTGTCCATTAGGATGGAAAATATGTTTACATATGTATTATATATGATATTTATAATTTCTATATGCTTCTTTAATTTTTATTTAGAACATATTTTTATTCTTTCCATCATTCACAAATATGATAGTTTCATTTGAGAAAGTGTGGACTACCGCCCCCTCAAAGAGATATGACTCATTAATGCCATAAATAGAACTTATAAAGGATTGTTTTAATAAAAATATGTAACATATATAACATATATATTCTATTATAATTATAATATAAATATTTATCTTTTACTCTTTTACTCTTTTAATACAACAAACAAATAAAAGTAGTGTTCATCAGTACGTACAACCTACCATCTCCATAAACGGTGCACTTCATTTCTAATATATAAATATTATGGACTACTATAAATACCTATTTAGTAAATATATAACATAATTTATTCATGTATTACATTATTGAGATGATGAAATCATGATATAATAAATAGGAACAACAAATAACAAGTTAAAACTTACTCAAGAAAACTAGGCAATTTTTACCAGAAATAGTAAAATTAATGAAAGTTGTTAACAAAAGGGTAATAAAATATTATAAGGAATTAATATATGATATTATAAAAATTAGCATGGTTCTATTTAGTAAAATATTTTAATCCAATATATATGAGTATAATTACCGCACACCAAAATGAAGGTTAAGGTAAGGGATTCTTATCTTACTTTTTTTCGTAAGGTATACACCATATACACCACTTGCTTGTTCTTTTTAGTGTATCTACTACCCATTTTATACATTATATAACGAATTATTTTTCTTAATAGTATAAAAATATTTACTTCATAGGGATTATGAATTAAATGTTTCAAGTGGTATGGTACACTTTGGTATGTTTGATGATTAATTTCCTAAAACAAATTCTTAATGATTATCTTTGCAATCTCAATTACTTTTTTGATTGTTAACCTTCTCTTGAAACAATCTATTTATTGTAATCATTTCACATTTTAAATTTACTTTAATATCCATGTTCTCATAAAATAGATATTATTATTTCCTAAACCATATTCCATTTTTCATATGGTGTTTACATTGACAGTTATTTGATTAATTTGGGAATTATTGATAAAATATTTATTTCTCAATAAATATGGTTATTTGATAAGGCATATTAGTTATTTTGATTATTCAATATGAGTAATGTTTTGGACTAGAAATGATGGGTGGATATAAAACTTTATATATCTCCTTGATGCATTTAAAGGATCTCATGAGACAAATTAGTATACCAAATTAAATGATTTTCTATCCATAGTTTTAACCCTCTTGTGAAAGGTCTTTATGGTAATAGGTTTTCATGTGACTCAGACATGATTTAAATAAATAAATAAATTCCCTCATTTAGATTTATTTATTTTTCATCCATGTGATTTTACATCAACATATCTATTAATACATTTCATTATCAGTTTACTGAGTTAGATGGCATGAGTTTCAGTTTCTTACCTTTCATATTGATATTTCCTAATCTAATTATTTAATGGAATGTGTTATAAGTTATTTATGTTATCATGTTAATTTATTCCTATGTATTCAATATTTTTTCTGCTTTACTTACCCTTACTGAGAATTTGAGCTCACACTTATTATTCTTTTTTCCCTGAGTTGTGAATAAGAAATATTTGAATATGAATTTCAGTTTATTGTATAGCATGTTTTATTTTGTTTTCCCAATGTATTATGGGTATCATATATGTCATCTGGATTTTCAAGACTACTAAACTAAATTGCCCTTCAGGATTTGAATCCTTGTAATCGTGCCAGTGTAATGTAATAAGGTACCGGATCTGGGTTTCAGGGATTGGGGGTTACAATTACTCTATAAAAATGGTGTTGTTTTTATATAACTATCATATTGTGTATTCTTTAACACCCTGATATTTTAAAATAACACTATGTTTGATAGATTATACAACACTCAACATGAAGTTAAGAGAACCACAAAAAATTATTATTTAAATATGACTATTATAACCTAACTATTGAATTAGAGGACATAAATGGGAACCACCACATTATGGAATATATATAAAGGTAAGAATCAATAAAAAATTATTTATTAATTCTTATGAAATAGACACTCAAATTTTATTAAAGTCATTTTATTCTTCAAAAATACGTTTTCTTCAAAAATGATTTTTATTGTATTTTTACAAGAAAATAATATAATTAATTTTTTACACTTTTAGAGAATTTACATGGTAAAATTAAATTTATATTTGAAATCATCATATCAAAATTATATTAGGGTAAAATTTTGGTGTTTTTCTAAAAAGATTGATTTTACAGTAAATAGTGAAAAATACCGATTTTTGTGAAACAATCATTTTCTATTCATTAAAAAGTTTCATTATGATTTGAACATGATCTTAAATTAACATAAGTATTATTTAATTATAAATAATATAATTAAATAAATTTTAATAATTATTATACCTGGTTTTGGTATAAGTACATTTTAGGGATTAAAACACATTTTTATAAAAACAATTTTCCCTTGTGTTTAAGAATTTATATTAAACGTAATTTATTCAACTTCTGTGAGTTAAATATATAATATTAAATTAAATATTTTAATTATAATTTAAAATTTTTGTAAATAGGATTCTTTATTTTTTGATATTATTCCTAGTATCTTTAGTAATTTTATTTCCATGGTAAATGGGTAAATTGGGCAATTAAGGTTAAAAATAAAATGATAAGGACTAAATAATTATAACACCCCAAACCCATTTACCTAAAGTTGGTTCATTATTAAATAACATTAGAATGATCACAAGGGATAAAATACCAAAAGATCGATCTGTTTAATAGCCTTGGAAATACTAGATACAAACATAAGTTTTACATTACATTATAAAATGGAAAACAACATTGTGTTCCCTTTAACACACTCTTATCCCTTAGCCTATTCCTACAGGTTAATCATAATATACTTCTTCCCATCCTGGGAAAAATAAAACATAAGAAAGGGGTGATCTCAGATGCTCTGTAAGGATAACAATATAGAATAAACTTTCATAAATAAGAATAAACATTTAAGGCAATGTATAAGACTAAAACACAAGCCTTTTAAACATAAACTTCAGCATAATATGGAAAAGATAAATCAAATAATTCCATTTACTTATTCACATGGATATTCTACGAGTCGAATAATCACATGTAATATCAATAGCCAATTTCATAATGATGGAATACATAATGTCGGACATCATAACCACATAGTCAAGGCCTTATTCCAAGACTATAAATAATATTTTTTCAAGGCCTTTTTCCAAGACACTAGTGTGTCTCATGAGACCTACCAATGCATAGAGGAGCTATAGTGTGCTTTACCCATCACTTACTAATTCCAATGCATTCCTCATATGAAAAGGTTGAAACATAACATAAACATTCGTATTAAAACCATCATATGAAATGTTAATAATTTAACCATAAAACATGAATGGTACAAAGATAAAACATCCATGGTCAAACATATAACAAAACCTTTAATACAATATGGAAGAATGTATCATAATAAATCAACTTCAAACAACTATAAAATTCATCAAAGGATGTTGACATAGATGAAATCAAAACTGTTTGAGAGAAATATCTCTTTCTATTTTGAAATCATTTAAAATTCATGTAATTATAAAAGAAAATATTTATTTTGAAATAATTCTTATAATCTTTTAAGAGAAGCTTCTAAGGTGTTATAATGGCGTAAAATAGCCACACCCGCCATATAAGTTAAAAAAAATATTATTTTCTTAATTTTGTCAAAAAGGTCGTAAATGACCTTTTTTGGAAAATGACGGAAAGATTACTTTATAAATTTTTTATAAAAAGTAAAAAAATGGTATAAATGACTTTAAACCATAGTCTAGGAAATAGTAAAAATGTTTTGAAATGCGTTTTTAAGAAACACATATGTGGATGATAAAGAGGTCCCAGTAGATACTTACCTATAAACAATCTCAGATAAATAAATAGATTGTAAAATTAACCCTTACCTTATAATTTTCCTTGATAGAGGGTATGTTAACCTCCTATATAATAGTTAAATAATTTTTATTAAATTATACAATAACCAAATACATAAATATTATATCATATATTATCTTTTAATATTTATTTGTTAAAAATATTTCAGTAGTATCATTGTTTTGGGTGTTAACTGATTTGTTTTCCTTTATATATTTTATTACATAAGTCATGTTTGGTATGGATAGGATGTATTTTATTCATATCCAAAATTATATTAAGTTCTTAAAAATTAATTTTAATCATAAAATGAAAATTATTCTCTAATGATTATGATGAGGAATGAATCTCATAGCGTTCGTGGAGAAGGTTATATGTACGTACGCACGAGCGACAATGTCATTCTATTTATGGTAAAATCATATTCAATTGGATGGTATATCATATCTAAAGAATCATTAACATGTTATATTTATTATTTACATCAATTATACTCATTATTATACACATCCAAATAATTAAGTGTTGAATAAAAAACTACATCATGACGTGGAGACGGTAAGCTGTACGTATGCACGTATGGTGACTTTGTCATTCATAGGATGGATAGAATAATGAATATATTTTTACCATATTTATAATAACATAACAGTATGTAGAAGGTAATTTATTTATTATTTTGGGATGGAAACAACAAAGAAAGAGGAATTGTAAGAAGAAAAGAACTTTGAAATAGGTGATGAAATTATTACCTCTTCTTTAGGTGCTTCCTTTTGATTTGATCAAAAGGGATCCTTAGGTTGGATTTCTGGTCAAAGTAAGACCTATAGATTGAATTGATGGTAGTTGGGAGGATATTTTAGTAGGGGTTGGATGAACCAAATGGATTTGGAGGTGTGAAATTAAGATAAGTGGAAGTATCCATTTATAAGAGAGGTGAGGGTCACTTTAGGGAAAGCTTGAAATATTATTTTATTATACAATCATATTCAGTTTATAATGGCTACAAAAGGATTTATTTTGAGGATAAGGTGGGTATAGGTCTAAAAACTCTCAATAAATAGATTTTAGATATGTTTAGGTAACCAAATTAACCTTATCTTTTAGATTTAACTCTTAGTTAAATAGTTTAACATTTACAATGTATTCTTGTATTATAATAATAAATGGTTAATAAACATACTATAAAAATCCAATCGAACACAAAGTGGTTAATTATTAATATATCTATCCTTATATAAGTCATTTGGCCTAACCTTAGATTTTTAGGATTATTATATCAATTAATAATATAGTATTTGTTTTAAAAAACTCATTTATGTCAATTTTGACACTATTTGGAATTTGGTTTTTGTGAAAGTCATAACAACTTTATCACCTTTGAAGAAAATTTTATTTAATCAACACTAACATGTCATATTACCCTATAAAATTATTGTAATTCATAAAAAATCTCAATTTAAATTTATTTGGATATTTATAATATCAATTATTTTAATATTTCATTAATAATGTAATTACTGCATCATCATTGTGTCATAAATAAATTTAATTATTTAATGTCTAAAATTTATAAATAAAATACCATTATTTAGGAAACATTTTTATATTTATAATGAATCTTTATAGTCTAATTTATCTTATTTATAACCCTATATTAAAAATGGTTTAGTTATTAAACTTTGAATTTAACACTTTTAACTTTTCTTTAAATAAAATAATAAAAAATGTCCTAATCTAATACAAGTGGACCAAAAGGATTATATTTTATTACTAAAGTTTATTTTTGTCTAAATACACTTATACAATAGAATTAGTACATGTGTTAGGGTAATTATGATATCATTTTTACCTTTAATTACCCTTTTTATTTTTAATCGTGGTAAATAAAATTCAAAATCTACTATTCACTAAAAATTATTTTCACCCTATTGAACCACATTTTACTTAATTATGTCAATTGTGTCTCTCAAATTTATGAAATTAAATTCACAAAAGTGGTAAAATTACGTTTTATGCAAATTTACAAATGTGCCTAGAAGGTGGGTAAAAAATGTTAAAAGTTCAATAAAATTTGATATATCTAATATTATTATTAAATGACTCCAATTAATTACATTAAACATATATAGGTATTATGTATCTATTTTTACCTAAAATAAATTCAAATAAAATAACTAATTTTTTAAATCAAAAATCAGTTTTAAACAATAACACGGTGTTTTTCACTACTCATCAAAAAATGAAAGTTTTCATAAAAACCCCAAAAATTCACCCTAAGCTAATTTTTATATTACGAATCCAAAAATGAATTCCTTTTTTAAAAATAAATTTTATAAATTTTCAAAAAGTGGGTATTACTATTCATAACAGCTTTTTTGATTGGTCGTGGTGTGCTAAAACTCCAAGTTGTGTACAACGCAAGCTATTGTATTATTCAAAGAGAAATGTATTGTGGAAGCTTGGTGTGTTACATTCTTCCCTCCTTAAAATAATTTCATCCTAAAAATTTCTAGAATACTACTACATAAAAATATTTGGGTGGTTCTTCATCATAAGTTCCTCAGGTTCCCACGTTGCCTCTTCCATCTTATGGTTTCTCCATAGAACTTTCACCAAACGAGTTGTTCGGTTTCTCAACACTTATTATATGGTATCAAGAATCTTGAAAAGCTCTTCACAATAAGACAGATTGGGTTCCAACTCTATTTAATCATAGGTGAGTACATGTGTTGGGTCAGGCATGTATTTTCTCAACAGTGATACATGAAACAGATCATGAACTTTGAAGAGACTTGGTGTTATTGTCGAACAGTAAGGTACAACTACAATTCGTTCTAGAATTTCGAAAGGTTCGATGTACCTGGGACTCAATTTACCCATCTTAATGAATCATAAAACACCCTTGCATGGAGATACCTTTAAGAAAACATTATCTCCTACTATAAATTCTATATCCTTCCTTCGGTTATCGGCTTATCTCTTTTGCCTAATTTGAACTGCTTTGATGTGGGTTTGGATAATCTTAAGCTTTTCCATTGTTTCCTCAACAAGTTCTGGGCCTAAGATTTTCTTTCACCAACATCATCCCAACAAGTTGGTGTACGACATATCTTTTCATATAACGCTTCATATGGTGGCATTTGAATACTTGAATGCAATTTATTATTATAGAAAAATTCTACCAAAGGTAAATATTGATCCCACATACCTTGAAAGTCAACTGAAAAAGATCTCAACATATCTTCTAAGGTTTAAATAGTATTTTATGATTGTCCATCAGTTTGAGGGTGATAGGTGGTGCTCAAACAAAGTTCAGTATCCAGGGCTTTCAAAATACTTTTCTAGAATATTGATATAAAATGGGGATCATGATCATAAAAGATCTATAGGGGTACACCATGAAGTCTTAAAAATTCATTAATATATAGTCTTTATAAATGTTCAAATGTAAAATCTTCTATTATAGAAAGAAAATGTATTGACTTGGTAAGATGATCAACAATGACCCATATTGCATCATTCCTTCTAGGAGTCTTTGGTAGCCCCATGAAAAAGTCCATCGTAATATCATTCCATTTCCACTCAGGTATGTAAAGAAGTTGCATGACTCCTCCAGGATATTGTCTTCCAGCCTTAACCTGTTGAGAAACCAAAAATATTAACACATAATAAGCAATATCCCTCTTCATGTTATACCACCAAAAATGTTCCTTCAAATCTCTATACATCTTAGTGCTACCCGGGGGTATTGAGAAATTGGAGCTATGACCCTCATCCAACAATTCCATTTTTAGATCAGGTATGTCAGGAACACAAAGTTTCTTCCCAAATTATAAAATTCCATCTTCATATACAGAGTCAATCAATATCCCATTTTTCACATCTTTAATTTTCTTTTGAAACTCCTCATCATCAGTTTGAGAACTTTTTATCCTCTCTAGTAAAGATGGTTTGGAAATCATTTGAAAAAGTATTAATGTTTCACCTTCCATGATTATTCCCATATCCATCTTTACTAGATCCATGAACATAGGATCCCTTTCAACTCTCATATTTTTCAAAACTCCATGATCCTTTCGCCTCAAAGCATCTTTCACTTTATTTTCCTTCCCCGGGTGGTAGTGTATAGTGAAATCATAATCTTTGAGTAGTTCAAGCCATCTTATTTGCCTCATGTTGCATTTTTATTGTGAGAAAATATACTTCAAACTCTTATGATCGGTATATATCTCAAATTTTTCACCATAAATATAGTGTCTCCATATCTTTAAAGAAAATATTATAGCTTCTAACTCAATATCATGAGTGGGATAGTTTTGTTCATGAATTTTTAGCTATCGTGATGCATAGGAAATAACTCTATCATTTTACATAAGGACACAACCAAGTCCTTTATTTGAAGCATCACTATAAATAACAAACCCATCATTCCCCGATGTTAGAGTCAAGATAAGAGCATTGACTAATCTTCTCTTCAGTTATTCAAAAAATTCTTTATATTATTCTATCCAAAAAAATTTAACCCCTTTACGTGTGAGATTGGTTAATGAGTTAGCCAATCATGAAAAATATTGGATGAAACACCTGTAATAACCATCTAAACCAATAAAACGACATACCTTAGCTATACTCATTGTTGATGGCCATTCTTGGATTTCCTTTTTCTTTGAAGTATCGACAAATATTACATCCTTAGAGACAATATGGACAAGAAAATAAATCTCTTGAATCCATAATTCACAATTAATAAACTTCCCATATAATTTATTTCTTATAATAGTCTTTACAATAGTGCAAAAGTGGATTTCATGATCTTCGTAGATTTTTTAGTATTCCAAGATATCATCAATAAATACCACTACAAAGTCATCAAGATATTCCTTGAAAACTCTATTAATTATATCCATGAAAATATAGGGTGCATTAGTAAGTTCAAAAGGCATTATTGTAAACTCTTAATGCCCATACCTGGTACAAAATGATGTCTTCAGAATGTTTTCCTTATTCACACACAACTGATGATATCCAGACCGAAGGTCAATCTTTGAAAAATATTGATCTCCATGAATTTGATCGAATAAACCATAAATTTGAGGTAGGGGATACTTGTTCTTTATTTCTATAGTATTGATCTCCCTATAGTCAATGAGAAACCTCATAAATTCATCTTTCTTCTTAACAAAAAGAACAGGGGCTCCCCATGGAGAAAAACTAGGGAGAATAAATCCCTTATTACTCAATTCCTCTTGTTGTTTATTTAGTTCCACCAATTCCACAGTGGCCATTCTATAAGGGGTCTTCGATATGGTCCTTGAACTATGAATTAAATCAATGAAAACTCAATTTCTCTTTCTGAAGGATGTCCAGGTAAATCTTCTGGAAGAACATTAACATATTCTTGCACAATAGGTACATCCTCTATTTGAACATTTCTTTCCTCACCCATAGTTATTTCACTCTCTTCCTCCCCAATAATTGAATTTAGTAGATCTATAGGGGGTGGATCTAGATAAAAATCAGATGGTTACATTTTTGTTATAAAGATAAGTTACTTCTTATCATCATTAAAAAGTTTAACCTCCTTCTTCTTATAATAAATTTTCACATCATGGTCCAAAATCCAAGCCATACCGAGGATTATATCAAATTCAATCATGGGTATAATAATTATATCAGTAGATAAGGCATGTTTATATGTCCTAATAGGAAATGATTCAAAAAACTTTTTTGCAATGATACTTCCCTTAGGAGTTTTTACTAACAACTACCTTGTTAAATCAAATTTGAAATATCTAATTTTCCTAGAAAACTAAGAAGATATGAAACAATGAGATGATCTAGAATCAAATAAAGCATTAGATAAACTTGAGGAAACCATTAAATTACCTTCCACCATGTCATTCAAAGCTTCAACTTCAACAGTAGTGATCGCATAATCTTTGCCTTGATCCCTTGTCTTTTTTTGATGTAAGTTTCATTGGAACTTAGGAATTTTATTTTCATAATGCCCTATTTCTCTAAAATTATAGCATTAAGCATTGACAGCCTCTTTCTTTCCCTTACAGTCACGATCTTGGTGTCCTTTTTTACCACACTTGTAACAGACTCCCATTACCTTCAGGTAAGTACCGGGGTGTTTCAGCCCACATTTACCGTAGGATGGAAATTAAACTTTTCCCTTCTTCCCCTTATTTCTATTTACATAGTGTTCAACAGATCTATTCTTCTCTTTATTTTCTTTAAAGTCGTAAGAATTAGATAATTCCTTTTCTATCTTGATAGCACATGAGATAATATCTTTATAAGATGGGAAGGATTGTGAGACTAATACACGGTAGAGAAATGGTCCTAACCCATAAATAATCGATCAATCTTACTCCTTGGGTTATGTATATAATCTTCTACATGCATTTCTAACCTTATAAAGTTAGCCTTATACTTTGCAACATTCTCATCCTCCTTTTACCTCAGACTCAGAAATTGTCATTCCATATCAGCTCGATGGTCACGAGGAAATTATTTTTCTAAGAAAATATCTTTAAAATTCCTCCATTACAAATTGGATACTTCTCCATCCTCCTTTGTGTTTTGAGTTAATGACCACCATTGATTTGCATCTCCTGTGAGGCGATAAAATGTCATGAAAACTTTTTCCCTTTCACTACTCCCAAAAGCATGAAATATTTTCTCTAAGGAACTTATCCATTTCTAAGATACAAATGGATTTTTAGTCCCATTTAATGTTGGTGTTTGTTTCCTTTTGAAGTGGTATAATATTCATCCTCCATGTTGTGGATCAGGGTGCTAGATATGGGTAAGGTTATTATTCATAACTTGGGTGATTTGTCCCAGTATGGTTATAAGTTGTTCAACATCGGTTGCATCACCAGCTCCACTATAATTATCTTGAGTATGAGATAAATCCTTATATGTATTACATGTGTTGATATAGTTTTCATTCCTTCCACTATTCATCATTTCTAAAAAATGGCATACACTAGATTAGTTTATGATTCACAATATACAATTCCAAACTAGTAAAATACCTAACATAAATTTAACAGTTTATGAATATAATTCATAATCATAAAAAAATGTTATCTTTGAGGAAGTATTTACTCATAAATTATTAATAATTGTTTCTAAAGAAAATTTGAATTATCTTAACTAGATCCCCTAGGAGTTTCATAACCAAGAATGCAGCAAGGCTTGTTGTCGTGTACCAGGATACCCCGGGTCAAGCTCAAAACTCCTTGTCAGAGTTTTCACCCCTAGGTACATTTGTTCTAGAGCCACCTCTACCTACTCGTATCCAGAAATGGGTTTATTTCTTGTAAAATACACAAAATTACTACGTTACCAAAATTCTCGGATTTTTTTCTATACTAATCCTCAAAGTCTATCTTAGGGTACTGTTCTCTAATCATATTTTTTCTAAATTTAGCTTCCAAGGTTTGTACTAAACTTCCTATAATACCAACTATAACACCCTGGCCCCTGTTACCCAAAGTCGGTGCATTATTACATAACATTGGCATGATCACAAGGGATCAAATCCCGAAAGACCGATTAGTTCAGTAGCCTTGGAAGTACTAGATACAAATATAATTTTTATATTACATTATGAAATGGAAAAACAACATTGTGTCCTATTTGACACACTATTATCCCTTAGCCTATTTCTACAGGTTAATCATAATATAATTATTTGAATCCTGGGAAAAATAAAACATAAGAAAGGGGTGATCACAGATTCTCAGTAAGGACAACAATATAGCAGAAACTTTCATAAATAAGAATAAACATTTAAGGCAATGTATAAGACTAAAACACAAGCCTTTTAAACTTAAACTTCAGCATAATATGGAAAAGATAAATCAAATAATATCATTTACTTATTCACATGGATATTCTACTAGTAAAATAATCTCATGTAATATCAATATCCAATTTCATAATGATGGAATGCATAATGTCAGAAATTATAACCACATAGTCAAGGCCTCATGCCAAGACTACAAATATAATATATTTTCAAGGCCTTGTTCCAAGAAACTAGTTTGTATCATGATACCTGCCAATGCATCAAGAAGCTATAGGGGGATCCACCTGTCACTTACTAAGTCCAATGCATTCCACATATGAAAATGTTAAAACACAACATACACATTCGAATTAAAACTAGCATACGAAATATTAATACTTTAACCATAAACTATGAATGGTATAAAAATAAAACATCTACAGTCAAACATATAACAAAACCTTCAATACAATATAGAAGATTTCATCATAATAAATCAACTTCAAACAAGTTTAAAATCAATCAAAGGATGTTGACATAGATGAAATCAAAACTGTTTGCGAGAAATATCACTTTCTATTTTAAAATAATTTAAAAGTCATTTAATTATAAAAGAAATAATTTAATTTGAAAAATATTCTTATATTATTCTAAGTTAAGCTTCTAAGGTGTTATAATGGTGGAAAATAGCCGCACCCACCATATAAGTTAAAAAAACATTCTTACTTTAATTTTGTCGAAATGGTCATAAAGGACCTTGTTTGGAAAATGATGGAAATATTCCTTTATAAAAAATATATAAAAATTCAAAGAAGGGTATAAATGAATTCAACCCATAGTCTATGAAATATTAAAAATGTTTTTAAATATATTTTTAATAAACACGGATGTGGATGATAAAGTGGTCTCAGTAGATACTTATGTATAAACAACCTTGGATAAATAAAGAGATTGTAAAATCAACCCTTACATTGTACTTTTCCTTGATAGAGGGTACGTTAACCTTATGTATGATAGTTAAATAATTCTTATTAAATTATACAATAACCACATATATAAATATGATATCTTATATGATCTTTTAATATTTCTTTGTTAATAATATTTTAGTTGTATCATTGTTTTGGGTGTTAACTGGTTCATTTTCCTTTATTTGTTTTGTTATGTAAGTAATTTTTTTTATGGATATGATGTATTTGATTCATATCCAGAATGATATTAAGTTCTTAAACATTATTTTTAATCATAAAATGAAAATTATTCTTGAATGATTATGATGGGAAATTAATCTCATCACGTTCGTGGAGATGGTAATTCGTATATACGCACGAGCGAAAATATCATTCTATTTATGGTGAAATCATATGTAATTGGATGGTATATCATATATACAGAATAATTAACATATTATAATTATTATTTACATCAATTATACGTATTATTATACCCATCTAAATAATTAAGTGTGGAATAACAAACTACGCCACGACGTGGAGACGGTAAGTTGTACGTACACACGTATGGTGACTTTGTCATCCATAGGATGGATAGAATAATAAATATTGTTGTACCATATTTATAATAACATAAAAGTATTTAGAAGTTACTGGAGTTATTATTTTGGTATGGAAATAACAAAGAAATAGGAAGTTTAAGAAGAAAAGAACTTTGAAAGAGGTGATGAAATTATTACCTCTTCTTCGGGTTCTTCCTTTTGATTTGATCAAAAGGTCTCCTTAGGTTGGATTTATGATCAAAGTAAGGCCTCTAGGTTGAATTGACGGTAGTTGGGAGGATATTTGATTATGGTTGCTGATTCAAATGAATTTATAGGTGTGAAATTAAGAGAATGGTAAGTACCCTTTTATAAGAGAGGTGTCTGTCACTTTATGAAAAGCTTGAAATATTATTTTATTATACAATCATATTCAGTTTATAATGGCTCAAAAGGGATTTATTTAGATGATAAAGTGGGTATGGGTCGAAAAATCTCAACCAATATATTTTAGATATGTTTAGGTCACCATATTAACCTTATCCTTTAGATTTAACTCTTAGTTAAATAGTTTAACTTTTACCACGTATTCTTGTATTATTATAATAAATAGTTAATAAACTTACTATAAAAATCCAATAGAACCCCAATTGGTTAATTATTTATATATATAACCTTATATAAGTCCTTTTTCCGAGAATTATATTTTTAGGATTATTATATGAATTAATAATATATTATTTGTTTTAAAAACTCATTTATGTCATTTTTGACACTATTTGGTATTTTGTTTTTGTGAATGTCAAAACAACTTTATCAATTCAAAAAAAAAATTAATCAATACTAACATGTCATATTAACATATAAAAATAGTGTAATTTATCAAAAGTCTCAATTTACATTTATTTGGATATTTATAATATCAATTATTTTAATCTATTATTAATAATGTAATTACTGCATCATCATTGTGTAATAAATAAATTTTATTATTTAATGTCTAAAAATTATAAATAAAATACCATTATGTAGGAAATATTTTTATCTTTTTAATGAATATTTATAGCCTAATTTATCTTATGTATAACCCTACATTAAAAATGGTTTAGTTATTAAACTTTGAATTTAACACTTTTAACTCTTATTTAAATAAAATAATTATAAATGTCCTAATCTAATCCAAGTGGACAAAAAGGATCATATTTTATTCCTAAGGTTCATTTTGGACTAAATACACTTATAAAATAAAATTAGGTCATGTTTTAGGGTAATTATAATATCATTTTTACCTTTAATTATCTTATTTACTTTTAACCATGGTAAATAAAATTCAAAAGTTACTATTCATCAAAAATTATTTTCATCCTATTGAACAAAATTTTACTTAGTAATTTCAACCATGTCTCTCAGATTTTTGAAATTAAATTCACAGAAGCGGTAAAATTATGTTTTATGCAAATTTGCAAATGTGCCTAGAAGGTGGGTAAAAGACGTTAAAAGTTCAATAAAATTTTATATATCTAATCTTATTATAAAATTAATCCAATAAATTACATTGAACATATATAGATATTATGTATCTATTTTTACCTAAAATAAATTAAAATAAAATAACTAATTATTTAAATAAAAAATTCAGTTTTAAACAATAACGCGGTGTTTTTCACTATTCATCAAAAAATGAATGTTTTCAAAAAAATACCCAAAATTCACCCTAAGCTAATTTTGATATTATGAATCCAAAAATGAAGTCCATTTTGAAAAATAAAATATATAAATTTAAAAAAAGTGGGTATTACTATTCATAACAGCTAATTTGATTGGTCGTGGTGTGCTAAAACTCCAAGTTATGTACATCGCAAGCTATTGCAATATTCAAAAAGAAACGTACCATAGAAGCTTGGGGTATTACAATAATGAGCCTAATGATTGAATAAAAAGAATTATGAGTATATATCATAAATAATCATCCAAAAGTATAATATATTTTATTTCATTCCATTTTTCTATGATTTTGACCCATTCTATTATTTTATATAAAGAAAAGTCAAAGATATCATTCTCTTGGTTTTGCTATCATTAAATTATTAAAATAGGGATAAACATGGGATATGTTTAGTTATAAATATTTATTTGAAATATAAATTATTCTTTTAATCATGGTAATTTATCTATAATTTTTAGTGAAGAAATAATTTCTTTAAAATCTTATGGGACACTAACATAGTGCTTGTGCAAGCAGTAAAAAATTTAGTAAAATGATTTTAAAATCTCTAAAAATAACATTATTTGAGCTATATTTTGTTTTTTGTGATTTTTTCAGATAAAAAAGACATATTAGAGAGTTTTTTATGAATTTTATTCTAATTCAATTATTTTTTTGTAGTTTTAACTGAATAGTTACAAAATTGACATTAATGGTATTTTATAATAAATAATATTTTATTAAATTATTTAAAATTCATAAAAATCGTTGATTCATTCAAATTTATTGAATACTATTTCAAAAATAAATCATTTTCCATTTATGGGTTATTTTTTATTTTATAGTAACATTATTAACACTTAAAGGGTTACAAACTTTAATATTGCGGTAATTGTCAAAATGGTTAACGAGAGGTTAAAACTTAAATATAAGGGTAAAAACACAAAAAATACTTGTACAAATTTTATTTTATGAGATTATTTAGACTCATAATCATCTTATATTCTAATTATGGTAATTTATTTCCATTTATACATGAAATATAATTTATATTAATTTAATACTTCAAGAAATCCCAAGAATGACCCTCCCCTCAATTATAAAAGGACACCTCTACTTTCTCTTCTTTACACCACTTTGAGCCATATATCTCCACCAAAACCTACCTAATTATATTATAAAAATATTTAGCTAATTTATAGAGGTTATATTAATTCCAAAAGACCTACCCTAGGTCTATTAAGAATAAATGTAAAGGAAGTTTATTGAAGAAGAGGTAATCATCTTTACTGAGTCCTTCAAGTCTACTTCTTCTTCTACTTCCTATTAAATTATTTTATCTATCATAATAAAATAAATGAATTATCATAATTATAATTATATTTTATTATGATTATTATACAACCATATCAAATATCATTTCCATTCTATGAAAATTGAAGACATTGTTAGTGCGTACGTACAGTTTATCATATCCACATAGTGGTATAATTCATTTTTCATTACCATTTCACTTAGAGGGTTGTAAATATAAAAATAATGAATATATTTGATATTTATGAAGTAAAAATAATTCTTGAATTATAATATCATATATACATTCTTACCCTCAAATCTTTTGGAAAATGAAAACGTCACAAGTGCGTACATGTGGACTACCACCTCCACAGAGTGGTGTGATCTGTTTTTCATTTATGTTTTACATTTATGGTAATAAGGATATATTTAATGAATAATATATATATATATATATATTATAAAAATTATTCAATAAATATTAATTATTCACATTTCCTTTTTCCCATCCGTCAAAAAGCTAAAACTACGTTCATGCATACATAAGGCCTTCTATCTCCATGAATGGTGTAATTCATTTTTTTAACTATATATTTTTTGGATAATTATAAATATATATTGATTTAATATATATGATAATGATACCATGAATAAAAAAATTTATATTATGGAACCATAATAAAAGTAGAAGGATTAGAACTAGTGAATTAAAACATACATGAAAAAATGAAGGAGTTAACACCTAAAATAATGATAATAATAATACAAAATGGATGATAAAGTGTCAAAAATGGATCATATATGATATTATATATATGTGTGTGTTTTTGTGGTTATTTTATGTAATTATAATAAATCTTGATTTATTATACATGTGGTTAAAGCATTTTAAACTAATGGGAAATGTGAGGTAAGCGATTTCATCTCAATTTCCGCTCCATTGAGACATATTTAGTAATATGCACCTATTAACTTTTATGTAGTATATATACTTACCCTTTTATGTATTTAACATGAATATAAATTTATTCATGATTATTAATGATTCAATTAAAGTTATTCTTTAAATATATATGCTTAAAAGGAAAATTGATCTTATTCCTCTTTTGATTAGGTATAATTTTATTCCATATCCATATTTTTTCAAAATTATTTTATGGAAATAATTTTATTTACAAAAATAATTTATAAATTATATTTAAAATATCCTTTAATATTTACATATTATGAAATGAATATTTCTAATGTTTTCTCAAAAGGTGTTGTTTTTATCTTTATTTATAAAAATTTGAAATGGAATGTTTTTTAACTTATATGGCGTTAACATGCTTTCTCGACACCATAAGAATTTTAGGCCCTTTATGTTATTCAAAAAAACAAATGGTTTTACAATGAAAAATATTTAATAAAACTTATTTTAAATGTTTCATTTTCATTTTTCATATATTCTTTAAAATAACTATTTTTACTAAAAAACTACTTTTTATGGTAATATCTCATCACTTGATCAATATCATGGAATTTTAAATTCTTTTGAAACATTCACTTTCTTATGATCATTAAACATTTTATTAACTATAAATATCCATATTATTTGTATCATGAATATTTGTATTTCCTAAACTGTATACCATTTCTACATATGGTGTTTTACTTTAATATTTTTTTGATTGACTAAGAAATTATTGATAATTCATATTCTTTACCCGATAAAAAAATTTATTAATAAGGAATATTGTTAATGAATTAAATTTATCATTATATATATAAGGAATGAATTGTAAATTTAGTGATGGGTGAGGCCTGGAATTATATATCCCCTCTATATATCGACATGTCTAATGAGGGAAATCGTTTTTCCAAATTAAATGGGTCTTTACCCATAGTATTAAACTGTCTTGGCGTAAGGTCTTGATGATAGAGATATCATAATGTCTGAAATCATGACATCTAATAGTATGCATTTCATTCATTCAGAAATTATGCTATTATTATCCATGAGATCACTGATTTGATATTATCCATGGATACTTTTCGTACTCAAGTTATTTATTAAATGGAATGTGTTTTTAGTTATTTACCTTTCCATATTGATTATGCATATTTACTCATGATATACTCTATTGTACGTAACCATTACTGATCATTTCATCTCACCTTTAATTTGTTTCATTTCCCAAGGTTATGAAGAAGAAGTATTTTAATGAGTTTCAAAGATGCAGAACATTTACTTTTATCATGTTGATATTTTATTTTTAATGTATAATGGGTATCATGTGTGTATCTGGTTCCCTAATACTACTACATTGATCGATCATTTAGTATTAGACTCCTTGTATATATGCCAATGTAATAAAGTATACACTGGATCTAGGTTACTAGGGTTGGGTTATTATAGTTGGTATCAGAGAAATTTAGTATAAGCATTGGGAACTAGATTTTGGAAAATATTAATTAGGGAATATAACGCTATTAATTACTTTGAGGATAACTCTAAGTGTAGGATAACATCCTAAATTTTTGATAAGGTAATGATTTGTGTTTTACCACTATGATTATTTTTTCTTATACTATGATTTTTTATTTTATTCAACGGCTAGAACTGAGAGGAATCATGTTAACACCGAATGTGATGGATAATATAGTGATTATGAGGATCCAAATTGGGTGATGAATAGAGTGAAATATATTGTTATTATGCCTAATTATTCATAATGATAAATGATTAACAAAATACACATTAAACAACTCTCATACTCACTAAAGAATAAAAGGATAGAGTTTTCTGAGAGATTGAGTGGTAGAAACCATGGAGGAAAGAAAGCTCAATTTCCTTCATGTAAAAAATGTGGAAAGAGATGCCCTATATAATGTCTCAAAGGAAAAGTAAAATGTTTTATCTGTTGAAAGGAATGATATCAATAAAATAAATTTTGAGGAAAAATGAATAGTTTAACGGAGAGATGAATTTCATCCCAAAGTACCATTTATACTTCAATGTCATATGTTTGGAGAACATAGGAATTATCCAAGTCAATTCCCTAATCCAAGGGTTAACTCCTAGACCAAGGAAAGAATGATGATATTATAATCATTTAAGTGGAATGAATTAAGTTCTTATGAATTGTAATTTTATAATTATATTGTAGAAGTGTTACAGCAATGATATTTTGGTAATAATAATCATGAAATATATAAGGATTATTTTGCATAAATTTTTATTTAAGGATTTGAAATCATATATTAAATGGTACAGATAACCAAGAAAATTGATTTTGTGGTAAGGTGTTTTTTTAGATAACAAATGATTATGGTAAAGATAAAACTTAAGAGATTATTTACATTGATAGAGTAAGTTTAATTGTATTGGAAACCTTGAAATTAGTTAGTGATTTTATGACTGATTGATTTAGGTCATCTTTGATGAAGTTTATTGTATTTTTTGAATTGTGGAATATATTAAATAGTCTATGATTTTATTTAAGGATTAAGGATCATGTTTTTTTTCAAGAATTTATGTTTTCATATAAGTTTAAATTAAGAGTTATGAATATCATCGTGGGTTTCTAAGTTTAAGGTTTTCATAAGTTTAAATGTTTGGATACCCTTTTTGAGGTTTTATGTGATGATATTTTCAGATGATTTTAAACTTTAACTAGGTTTTCAAAATAATATTATATTAATGTTTGAATAACCCTTTAGGATCGTATATTATTTGATTTTAATTTAATTATGGTCTATTTGATAGTGAGATATAGATAATCTTTATGGTTAAAAAGCAATTCATTAACAAGGTGATATTTTCAGATATATTTATAGTCAAGATAAATATCACCTTTCATAATTCATATCTAAATTTAATTCATGATATTCCAGTGAATTTCACTACATTATAAGATTATATAGTGAATTATCATGGTTATTAATGATATTTTCAGTATGTTTATTTGGGTTTAAGTATATGTAACCTTTAGGTTTAACATGTAGTTTAGCATGAAATATTATTTGGGAAGAATGAAATTAAATTTTGGAAATGTAAGTTAAAATGTATGAGATCACCATTTATGTTAAAAAACTGTTTAATTTTGGGGTTATTGAGGTTAATTAGGATCTAGGTTTTTTTATGTAATAATCTAAGTTGGACCTTTTGTGTTATTGTAGAAAATTGGAATAGGAATTTATTATTTCTTCATATGAAGGATTATACATTTTGAGTATTATCTTACCTTGTGGTAACCATTTAATTTTTGGTTAAAATTTATAGATGGTAATAATATATTATTATCCTTTTTTGATTATGTGATCTATTATAATTTTATTTTAGTGCTTCCAAAAAAAATCATTTTGAATACTCATCGTTTGGAGAAAGAATGAGATTGTGGTGGAAATTAATTAAAGGATGAAATTTTACTTGTCAAGTAAGTATATTCCCTTATTTTCTTATTCAATATGGTAAATTAATTCCTAAAATATAGGAAAATGGATCTTGAAATAAAAAATTTATCCTATTATGGTTATTTCAAATGAGTTGATGACCTTTTCACCTATCATAGATTTATGGTTTTATGGTCGTTGAATTTCTCTGAATCATGTTTTTTATCACTCTATATTAGTCTTTGGGGGTTATTTTTATTTTCCATGTTCATATTTTTAATTTCAATTAACATTATTATATTTGTAAACCTATTTTTTTGTTATTTTGTATTACCTTCATATTTCTCTTTCTCTCTTTTAAAAGAAAGTTTTAATAAGCCTTTTTATGATGTGTGTTTTTCACAAAGGGGTGTTCAAATTTCAAACCCTTGATTACCGAGAATAAGTTAAAATTGTGATTTTGAAATTTATTAAAGGGGGTATACTGTAATAACCTTATATTTTATAATAATTCTATGTTCGATTGCGTACAAAATACGCAACACTGAGCATAAGTAAACTATTAAAAATTATTATTTAAATATGTTCATTAAAACCTAGACATTGAATTGGAAGATATGAATAAGAATAAGTACATTATTAAATATATATAAATTCCATGATAAATACAATTTTATTTATTAATTATTAGAAAATAAACACTCAAATTTTAGTAGTCATTTTATTCTTCAAAAATACAATTTCTTCAAAAAGATGCATATTGTTTTTTGTGAGAAAATAATATAATCAATTTTTTATACTCTTATAAAATTTAATTGATAAAATTAAATTCATATTTGAAATCAAAATAAAAAAATTATATTATGGAAATTTTTTTTGGTATTAATATGAAAAGATTAATTTTTTAGTGAATAGTGAAAAATGTCGATTTTTGTAAAACTGTCATTTTATTTTTATTAAAAAGTATCATTATGATTTGAATTTTATATCAAAGTAACATAAGTATTATTTAATTATATATGATCCTATTAAATTAATTTTAATCCCCATTATATCTGATTTTGGTATAAGTATATTATTGGGCTTAAAAACACATTTTTCTAAAAAATTGTTTTTCGATATGTTTTATGCATCTATATTAAAATTAATTCTTTTCACTTATATGAATTGAATAATGAAAAATTAATTCCATATTTTTAATCATTATTTATAAATTTTTTAAACTTTTCCATTTTAATTTTTTCAAATTATGAATAGTAACTTTTGTGATTTTGTTACCAAGGTAAAGGGGTAAATTGACTAATTATAATAAAAAAATAAAATGATAAAGACTAAATAATGACCCTAATAATTGAATTAATTTTATTATATTAGTATATATAATCTATATTCATTAAAAAGTATAATATATGGCCTTTTTTCCATTTTTCTAGTATTTTGACCCTTTATATGTTTTTATATAAAGAAAAGTCAAAAATGGAATTCTCTTTCTTTTATTGTCTATAAATTTTTGACATAGGGATAAATAGAGGATATGTTCGGTTTTGAATATTAATTTTAAATATAAATTATTTTTTTATCATGTTAATTTATTTTTAGTTTTTATTGAATAAATAATTTCCTTTAAAACTTATGCAATGCTGACACAGTGCTTGTGCAAACAGTAAAAAAATCAATAAAATGATTTTAAAAATTCTAAAAAAAATATTATTTGAGAGATTTTTTGTGGTACATGATTTTTCTATATATAAATAAATATTATAGTTGGTTTGATTCATTTTATTTTAATTCCATTATTTCCTTGTAGTTTTTAAAGTCAAATTAAATGAATAGTTCCAAAATTGACATTAATGATATTTTATCCTAAATAATATTTTATTAAATTATTTAAAATTTTCAAAAAATATTATATTTTGAAAAATTAATGTGATATAGTTTTAAACATAAAACATGGTACATTTATTGGTTTTTTTCATTTTATAGTAACATTATTAACTCTTAAAGGGTAGAAAACTTTAATATTGCGATAGTCATCAAAAATGGTCAATGAGGGGTTAAGACTAAAAGATAAGGGTAAAAACACAACTAAAAATCCTAAAAAATTATTTTATGAGAGGATATAAACTCATAATCATCATATATTCTAATTATATCAATTTTTATCCATTTTTACATTAAATATAATTTATATTAATTTAATACTTTAAGAAATTCCAAGAATGCTCCTCCCCTCAATTATAAAAAGACACATCTCCTTTCTCTTTGTTACACCACTTGGAGCCATATATCTCAATAAAAACTATAAAAATATATTTTAAACATACTTATATAATTTATATAGTTTATGGTCATTCCAAAATAACTACCCTAAGTCCATTAATAAGATATCTAAAGGAAGTCTACCGAAGAAGAGGTAATCATCTTTACCGAGTCCTTCAAGTTTATTTATTATTATAATTCATATTAAAGTTTTTTAAACATCCTAATAAAATAAATAAATTATCATAAATATACTGAGATTTTATTATGATTATGTTTCAACTATATTCTATCTCTTTTACATCCTATGAAAAGCAAAAAACATCGCTTGTGCATACGCACGACTTACCGTCTCCACATAGCGGTGTAATTCATTTTTCATTACCATTTCACTTGAATGGTTATAAAGATAGAAATAATGAATATATATTATATTTAATACATAAATATACTTATGTAATTATAATATCATATATACCTTCTTCCCTTATAATCCATTGGAAAATGGTAACGTCGCTCGTGTGTATGTGTGGACTACAACCTCCACGAAGCGATGTGGTCCATTTTTCATTTATGTTTTACATAGATGGTAATAAGGATCAATTTAATTACTATATATTATATATATGTATATATATATTATAATATTTATTCTTTAAAGATTAATTATTCACTCTTATTTCATTCAATCCATTAAAAAGTGAAAACAACATTCATGCGTACGCACGGCCTACCGTCTCCTTAAATGGTGTAATTCATTTTTTCTATCTCTGTCTATTATGGATGACTATAAATATCTATATATTAAATATATATGATAATTATACCATGTATTAAATTCTAGATATTATGGAACCATAATAAAATTACAAGGATTGGAACTGCCGAATCAAAACATATATAAAAAAACAAAAAAGTTACCACCCAAAATAATGATAATAATAAAATATTATTAACAAATGGGTGATAAAATTTTATAAATGGATCATATATGGTATTATAGATATTTATATTATTATTTTATGTAATTATAATGAATCTAAATTTATCATATAGAAGTTTAAATCATTTCTAACTTAAGGGAATTGTGAGGTAAGGGATTGTGTGTCAATTTAAACACCATTGAGACATATTTTTTAATATAAACCTATTTACTTTTATGTGGGGTATATAATACCCCTTTTGGGTATTTAAAATTAATGTTCATTTATTCATGATGATTAATTATTCGGTTAAATTTTCTTTTTCAAGATTTATTCATAAAAGAAAAGCCAATCTTATTCCACTTTTGATTGGGTATAATTTTCTTTCATATCAATATTTTTTCAAAATTATTTTATGAAAATACTTTTATTTACAAAAATAATTTATATAGGGTATTTTAAAATATATTTTACTTTTTATATTGTATGAAAATAATATTTCTAATGTTTTCCCAAAAGGGTTTGTTTTTATCTTTATTTATAGAAAATCAAAAGATTTTTTTTAACTTATACAACGTTAACAGACTTTCTCTCCACCACAATTGTTTCATTCCCTATAGCTTCATCTAAAAAATTTCAATGGTTTTACAAATAAAAATATTTAATGAAAACTTATTTAAAATATTTCATTCCCATTTTTTATATTTTCTTTAAAAGAATTGATTTTACTATAAAATCTTATTTTTCTATGGTAAAATATCATCTATTGATTAATCTCATGGACATTAAATTTCTTTTGAAACATTAAATTTCTTGTGATAATTGTAAATTGAATTTTCTATAAATATTAAAATTATTTGTGTCATGGATATGGTTATTTTGAAAAATGTATACCAATTCTACATATGGTTTTTTACTTTGAAATTTATTTGACTGACTGGGGAATTATTGATAATTTTTATTCTTTACCTGATACATAAATATATTGATAAATAATTTTTTCATGAATTAAATCAATAAATTTATATATTATTAATGAATTGGATATGCAGTTATGGGTGGGGCTTAGAATTATATAACTCCTCGATGCATTGAATGGTATCATAAAGCAAATCAGTTTTCCAAATTAAATAGGTCTTTACCCATATTTTTAAAATATCTTGGTTTAAGGTATTGATGATATATATATCATGATTTCTAAAATCATGACATCAGTATGAATCTGATTCATTGAGAATTTAATTGTTATTACCCATGATATTACTACTTTGATATTATCCATGGGTTATTTTCATACTTAAATTATTGATTAAATGGGATGTGTTTTTAGTTATTTACCTTTCTATATTGATTATGAATTATTTAATCATGGTATCTTATATTGTACATAACCCTTAATAATTATTTTAGCTTACCCTAATTTTATTTACTTTCTATAGGTTATGAAGAATAAATGTTTTAATGGGTTTCAAGGATGTGTAAATTTACTTTTGTTATGTTTTTATTTTAATCTCAATGTATAATGGGTATCATGTTTGTATCTAATTATCCAAGACTACTAAAATGGTCGATACTTTTGGATTATAATCCTTATATCTATGCCAATGTAATAAAGTATAAACTAGTTATGGGTTAATATATTTTGGGTTTTTATATTTTTTATATTAATAGTTTCATGAGATAAACATCCTTGAGTTTTATATATGATTTATTATTATATTTATTATCAATATTATCATGTATTGATGGGAGATAATTGGGAATTAATCATTTTTAAAGGGAGTATTAAAATTTTAGATAGTAAAAATCATGTCGTGATGTTTATGAAAACATGTCATTGTTGGTTTTATTGAAAATGGTCTATGAATCGCTTCAAATAAATATACCTTATAGTGATTTTAGTTTTATAAAGGTCTATTAGGTGGCTATTAAATGGTAAACCGCATTTTGGTTTATACCAATATGTCATGGTTCATGTAAAAAACACTCATTATTCATATGACCATGGTTCCTAGATAATTTAATGGAAGATTTTTTTTATCCACCAGGAGGAGTTAAAACATCATGTTTTCTTTACCACACCATATTTTAAATATAATGGGCATCTTAGTAGTCATGGTCTCAAGAAAAATTCCTAAATGTCATGTTGAAAGGAAAAATACTTATGGTTGGTGGATTATGGAGTTAGATCTAAGGAACCAAATTTTGGTATACATAAACCATATTTTGGTCATGATTGAAGATATATTTTGAGGAAGGAAAAAATGACTACTAGATTTAAGGAATATAAGAATTTTCATCCATGGTTTTTAAATCTAACATTGGCTAGATAAACCAAGATATGATATGTTTTCATATATCATGATTTTGGATACATTTAAATAAAAATATTGATTCCCATTGAGATGTATTTATAAATATAGATATAGCTATGAAAATCTTCAAGGATCATTCCATGGATAAATTTTTCCAGTTTGAGGAGAAGAATGAATGTGCACACTTGATCCATATATGAAGTCACTTGATATGGATTTCAAAGGATTGATCTACATTGATAACAATTTTATTGATCTTTATTATTCTAGAGTTTAGGTAAATATTCTTAATATATATCCTTTATTTTTTTCTTGGTAATAAAATAAGGACATGTGAATTTGGATTGAAATAACTAAGCACCAAGGACATAGCCACTCAATAAAAACAGTGAGTAAACCTTGTAAAAGTTACTTGTGTTATGTGTTATTATTTTTATATATGTATCACTCATAATAAATTTTATTCTTGGTTTTTTGTAAAGATATTATGCTTTAACCATCATGATAATATTCTTGGAATTTTTGGTTTAGAATTTTTTTTCATTGATTCATCCCCCCTCTTGGTGATTCTCATTTTTTCTAGGGCACTTTAAATTCACATTCTCAACTTTAAACACTCCTTTATAGACAACTTAAAATACACTATAGGATAAACTTATTCATTTAAAATCAATTAATTTTACATGTACTAACAAAGTGGACAAATTTTTGATTCATTATCAAGAAGTGCCACTATTTATAGAAAGTAACTTTAATAATCATTTTGTAAATTTTTAAATATTTCTATTGATTATTTTATATATTTTATTTTTTATATAAGTTTGTTTTTTAACATCATTTTTTTAAGGATTTTGTATGAACTATTATACTCTCAGAAAATTATAATAATTTGAACTATAGTCAACAAGGATTTTATATTAATAACTTCATGACACTCAGCTTGACCTTTAGTAGAGGACACAGAAAACATAAAAAAATTCAAAAAAATATACTCTTGGAACGAAACTTTTATCACATATCAATCTATATAACATGGTGATAATTTATATTTATTTATTAATAATTTAAGTTTTTTATGTTCTAAATATAATTATTAATGTTATAAATATATTATAGTTTATAATTATGTTTTCATAATTATAAGTTATTTTATTATTTTATTATTTTATTTCATTAATTTTTATTTTTTTAGTTTATCTTTAAAATCCCCTTATTATTTTTATTCTATATATTTTTTAAATTATGTTAAATGTGTAAATATTATCTTAATCGTATATAGATAGTTTTAATTTTTTGTTTAATCTTATATAAATATCACGGAGTTGATTTTAGTCTTAAGTAGTTATAAACTGATTCTATTAAGTATGTTTTATATTAGTTTAATATTATACAAGGAGTGTTACATTTATTTTAATATTACACAAGTTTTAAAATTTTAGTTTAATATTATGTAAATGGTGATTTGAGTTATTTTTCGGATTTCAGGTGAACCAACATATGAATAAATAAAGTGTTTCATGTGAGATTAAATCAGTTCAAGTCCCTGAGCTCTCTAAGAGTAAATCGAATAAAAACAAAGCCATGTGGGATTAAATCTAATTTATGGAAGGATCAATTGGATCTTATCTAAGTGATATAAGGACAAAAAAATCCTCATGATTGATTAAATTACCACTCAAGTAAGAATAAATTCAATTTGTGTGAGATTAAACATGTGAACCTAGCCATTGATATCATATTAAGTATCAAAACTTCAATCCTTGCATATGGTTACATATAAGTAAAAATCAAGTCTCATGGAACATTAATACATGGTGTGAATTGAGTTAAAATCTTTCCTTGAATGAGTTATTGTATAAAGAGTCCAATGAATAAATCCATGAAGGCAGTGATGATCAAAAAATAGAGAATTTAAAAAATCAATAAAATCCATTGAAATACACTAAAGATGTGGAATTGATTCCCAAATTGATTAAAAAAAATAGTCATCCTAACTAAAATTAAAATATATTGAATGGTTAAGTTGAGAAGATACCTAAGACTTTTGGAAGCTATGAGAGGAGAAGTGGAGATTGAGTGATGAACATCAGTTATGATTGAAGACAGAGTATCACTAGTGTCACAAACCATCCCCTAGGCTCGTGTCGTGACTACCCCTAGCCCACCTCCCATAGGCCAGGGGCTAGAAACTAGCACCACATAGGCATATCCCATAAGTGGTAGGCATTTTCCCTAGTACCTTTACACACACACCCATCTCCAAGAAAAAGATAAAATTGAAAACACTAAGTAAAATTAGATGAAAACCACTAAGAAAACCCACTCTGATTAAGGTACAACACTAAAAGAAAAAAGGTCCAGAATACAATCCCAATTGAAATGTAAAAGTAAAATCTCTTAGATCGCATCTATAGAAAACCCTACCTGAAGGGTATGTATAGTAAAATGTCTGAATGTTGTTGAAGTATACCAAGTCCATTGGGTCACGCTGGAGCACCCCTATCTCCAACTCGCCAAGGACACTGTCAAAGCTATTGATAATATACACAAGACACGACACCTGCAGGGGAATCCCGTGCAGGGGTGAGTAAAACAATACTTAGTAGGGACCCCAAACCACAAATAATTACACAAACTAAACCAAAAGGAATCACAAAAACTATACCACAAAGAAGATCACTAATAAATACACCAAGTAGACTACCAAAGAGGAACATAAAGAGTATCCTCTTATAGGTACAGTAAAGAGATTCACTAGATTTAGCTCACACCAATTATAGGTCTATAGTATGTAAACAAGATTATCATAATAATCCACAGTACCCTCAAGTAGTAACACATGGAGTGTCGGTAATACACGAAGTGTAGATAAAACATATATTATTGGTAACACACAGAGTGTAGGTAACACACAGAGTGTCATCAAATACTAGAAGACCCACACCCTAGTGGTATAGGGGAGTACCAACTCAATATTGGTAAAACAAAAAGTATAGATAAGACACGTAGTCAAGGTAAGACACACAATCTAGGTAATACACACAGTCCAGGTAATCACATAACTTCTAGGTCACAGCCAGCCTCAGGATTCTGTCCTTACCATGCTTGTTCTTGGAGCAGATACTTCTCGAGTCAAAATGTCATACACCAACTTCCATTTAAACTCAGTTAGAATATATCAAAATGATTGCCTCATCACGAGGGTCCTAATTCCTCGAATGGATCGTTAAACAAACACATGGTTTAAGAGTTATTGCATTTTTTGTAAAAAGGGGTCGGTTGGGTCTAGGTTCGGTCTAACCCGGTCGGACCGACCCGACCTGACCCGACCCAGGTCCCACCTAACCCAACCTACTGGTCAACCCAGCCCATCAGCTCTAACCTGGCTCGCTCGGAGGTGGGCTATTTTTTCACCCAAGATGCGGTGGGTGTTGCATCTCCACCTGGTCAACGTGGTCGATCACTGTGTGAACTGCCCTGTAGTGGTTCCTACAGGGTCCCACTACAATCCCACTTGACCACAGCATGAAGTCACATCATGAACCTTCTTTTCACATTCGGTCGAGCCTGCTGCCAACCAACGGGATGGCGGCCCTGTCCGCCACCCGTAACCACCAAGACCTAAGGTCCTCCACCGTCGACGGTCATCTACTGTAGGGTGATCGCACCGCCATATGCCACTGCCAGTATCCTTCCTTCCGTGAGTCATTAGTCTCACTCTAGTGCTTTATTTTTTGAAACGGGTCCATCTACGTGATCCTTGGATCATGTTCTTCACTGCCTTGGCATTAATTTCTTCTCACCATCCCTCTGGGGGTCCAACCGCATTTATAACCTCCTAGAAAATTATTTCATGGCCAAGGGGGTCTATCAGTGAAGAATTCCAAGAATAAGGATAGGAAAATCACAATGAACACCCAAAGGATGAACATCATCCTTGTTAGTTTCTGCCTTTGTTAGTCCCATTAGAAAAATATTGTGAAATAATAATCACACATATTAATATCCCTTCAATATAATAGTAAAGTTTACCCATCCCACATGTACAATAGAACTATGGATCAACCTGTTCATGGGTTGGTCTATGTTTTTCATTGGAAACAAGAATGAGGAAAGAAATCATGAAGAAAATAAACCCCCTGCCTAGAAAGAGAATCAGTATGAGGAAATAATTCATCATTTATGGAAATTCTTCCATGAATGTCATCAACTTGTCATTTGTTGGTATTATTTTTTTGTTGTCGTTGGCGAGAGACCTTACATCTCCTTCCTCATGGAAATTTCCAGGCTCAAATGGAAATTCTCCAGTGTTATGAATTCTAACACTGGTCACTGTCTCTAATTAAAAGAGGAAATGTATTTCAGCATCACTATTTCGCTGAGTTTTAGTGTTTTCATATTGTTTCATTTATGAAAGGAAAGAGTTTCATAGTCATGGAATCGTAGTTCCACTGTGTTACTATTAAGTATTAAAATAAACATTTTCTATGTTTATTTTATTTTCCTTTAAAACATACAAAAAATATTTTCCACTGTGGACCCGTGCTGGTCGAAGTTAGGTCCTGCCTAAGAAAAACCCGCTACTCTAAACACAACGGTGCCCTCAGATTTTAAAACTAGTCAGTTGTTTAAAAGTTACTAAAACCACACATGAATGCTATTTTTAATAAACTTAAACACAGTTTAAAAATTTATTTTGGGCACCTCGGGCATCGGAATCGCATATTGTCTCAGCACATGGTCTCAAAATAATCCCATATAATTTTTAAAAAATTGACATGGAAAATCCAAGACATTAAATTCTCCCCACCTTAGGGCTTTACGTCAATGAAAGCCAAAACAAGGGCTAAAAAAATGGGTATACTGAGCACAAATCTGAGCCTCCCACTCCCACATGATATCCTATAGATTCACATTATGCCACCGAACACACACTTGAGGAATTGATAACCCATAGAGGGTCCTCTCCTGGGAATCCTCAATATCCACTAGGTACTCTGTGAAATTCACCTCAACATCAATGTCTAGTTCACCCCAGTCAATGACATGTGAAGGGTCATGCATGTACATCCTCATCTAGGATACGTGAAAGAAATTATGCACCCGCTCTAACTACAGAGGTAGATCCAAGCGGTACACCACCTCTCCCACTCTACGCAGTATCAGAAAACATCTGATAAACCTCGAAGATAACTTGCTTCCATGGCCAAATATATGTATCCCACATTGAGGAGAGACCCAAAGGAACACATGGTCTACCTCCTTGAACTCCAAGGGTCTATCTTTCCTATCAAAATAGGAATTCTGAAGGCTATGTGCATTATTCATTCGCTCTTGTATGACTTTTTCCTTCTCCATAGTAGCCTGTACCAACTCCAAGCTCAGGAGTGCTAATTCTCCAGGGTCATTCCGGAAAAGTGGAGACATGTTGGGTCACCCGTAAAAGGTCTCGAATGGTTTGATACCGATTTTGGATTGGTATGTATTTTTGTACAGAAACCCCACCAGAGGGAGGTGATCCTCCCAACTATGGCCAAAATCGATGATTCAAGCACATAGCATGTCATCCAGGAATTGAATAGCCTGCTCCATTTGGCCATATATCTACGGGTGGAATATTGTGCTCAATAATAGCTAAGTCCCAAATTCCTCCTACAATACCTTCCACAACCAGGATTTAAATTTTACATCTCTATCTGAGACTTTCATCAATGGGACTCCATGGAGTCGAACTATCTTCTGTACTTAGGGGCATCCCAAGATCTCTACTGAACCCTATTCATGAATCATTGGTAAGTGGGATGAATCAGTGAGTCGGTTAACGATCACCCAGATGGTATCATGCCATTTGGATGTACGTGGTAGTCTCATACCAAATTTCATCGATATTCCATCTCACTTCCACTCTGAAACCTTAAGGGGTTGAGTCAAACCCATTTGAATCTAGTGCTCGACCTTCACTTACTGACAAGTGAGGCATCTTGAGACAATCTCTACCACTACCTTCTTCGTCCTTGGCCACCAAAACTGACTTCAGAGGTCCTGGTGCATCTTTTTCACACCTAGATATACCGCCAAAGGGGGTGTATAGAACTCCCTCAACACCTCCTATCATAATGTCACTAGTACAATTGTTCATCCTCTGAAAAGGATGACATGCTCCCCACCATTCTAATATTCATTAGGGGAATTCCCTGTAGACATTTGGGAACATGTAGTCTCACAACTGACATCTCTGAGTTGTGTCTCCCTCACACACTATAAGAGTGGAGGGGTAACCACCATCGACTAGAGATAAGCTGCTTTATCTCCATCCAAGAAGGATATCTAAAGCGAGGCCAACTTCATTGAGGCCTCATTTAGTAACTGTGAACTCAATCTATGGCTGACAACATTGGTCACCACATTCCCCTTCCTAGGAGTATAGATTATCTCAAAGTTATAGTCCTGGAGGAATTCTAGCCAATGCCGCTATCTTGGGTTCTAATCATTCTAAGAAAATATATACCTGAGACTTTTTTTGTCTGAGTAGATGATAAATTGCTTTCCCATAAGGTAGTGTCACCACATCTTAAATGTGAAGACTATCACCGCCAACTTCAAATCATGGGTCTTTTAGTTCTGATCATATAGTCTCAACTACTTTAAAACATAAGTAATCACCGCTTTTTCCTACATCAATACATAACCAAGCCTGGTTCTTAATGCGTCACAAAACACCACATACTCGACACCATCCTCTGGTAATATTAGGATGGGAGCGCTCATCAAACTCTGCCTTAGCTATTTAAATCTCTCCTAACACTTCTTCATCCATACTAAAGGTTTCCCCTTTCATGTTAAGGATATCATAGATGATGCTACTCTGGAAAATTCAGGAATGAACCTCCGATAGTACCCAGCTAACCCAAAGAAACTCTATACCTTTGTAATGTTCTTGGGTGGATCCCAAGCAAGAACTGCCTCTATCTTCACTGGATCTAGTGCAACTCTAGCCTCCAAAATGACATTTCCAAGAAACTGGACCTCTCATATCTATAACTGACACTTCAAGAGATTTTAGTAAAGGTGGTGCTCTTGGATTAATTCTAGGACTGTCCTCAAGTTTTTTCTTTCTCCTCATTGGACACTGAATACACTAGTATGTCATCAATGAAGACCACTAAAAACCATCCCAAGTATGGATGGAAGATCCAATTCATGAGTCCCATGAACACTTTTGGTTCGTTTGTTATGCCAAACGGCATCACTAAGTACTTATAGTTACCACACTGAAATCTAAAAGATGTATTCAGGATGTCCTCATCCCGTATATGATGTTGGTGATAGCTTGATCTGAGGTCTATCTTCGAGAACCATCTTGCTCCATTTAGTTGATCGAAGAGTTCATCAATCCTCAGTAGTGGATACTTATTCTTCACAATCACCTGATTCAGGCGTCAGAAGTCCAACCATAACCTCAAGCACCTATCTTCCTTCTTGGAAAACAATATTGGGGTTTTCCATAGTGTAACACTATGTCTCACGAATATCTTCCTCTGCAAGTCCTCCAACTATACCCTCAATTCACAAAGCTCTATGAGATCCATCCGATATATCAGGGTAGATATTGTTGTCTCCCTAGGATACAGGTCATTGAATAATTCCACCTCCCTATGAGGAGGTAGTCCTGGAACATCTTCTAGAAAGATGTCCTTGTACTCATCCACCACTGTAGGAAACGGAGGACTTGTCTCATTACCACACCGAGGGTCATACTAGCCAACTGATGTGTGATCAACTGTACACTCCTACATGTTATTCCACCCTGCTTTTCTTGTGTCTCCCTTTCGTTGAAAAAGTAAAACCCGGTCCCATCTCTATGGACACACCACACTATCCACCTAAAACAGTCGATCTGTTCATGAACTGTGGATAACTAGTCCATACCCCGAATGATGTCGTAAGGCCTCAACACTTCCACCAAGAGATCCCAACCAAAACTCTCACCCCCAAGAGTATGGTCATACTATCGGCACTAGTGTGTGATCTTCAAATCTCCTCCCATATAAGTCTCTAAGTGTAGGGATTGAGTCAACGGTTCCACTGAAATCTCTATGTCTCAAACAAGGGTCATGGATAGAAAAGAGTGAATAGAACATGTTCCTACCAAAACTATATCTAGTGTGGAAAAGACATAGATTATATCTCTAATCATCCTAGGAGTCTTGGGATCATAAGACTTCATAGCCTGGAGATGGCCTCACCCCTGTCCACCAGCTCCTTGAGCTCGGGGTGGTGGTGGTAGTGCCTCAAACCTCCACCCACCGCCTACTGCTCATCCTGCTCCCCTACCACATTTGCTGGTGGACCACCCTGTTCCTACCTCTGATGCTGCCTTGGTGGATCCTCAAGCATCTTCTGTCTGGTCATACAGCTGTTCATACAATCTCTAGACATATGCCCCCGACCGCCACACGAGTATCACAGTCAGTCCTTTAGCTTACTCACTATACCCTAGGAGGCTTGCACCACTGATCCTATGTCCGGGGGTCATACCCTATATTGTTTGACCTTCTTGGTTCCCTAGGTCATCTTTCTCCTACCCGCTGTTGATGACTCCAATACCTGTCACCCAGTGGTAGCTCCCACTGTTGGTGCCTGCTCCACCAAAAATCTCTCTACCAGTAGAGATTTATTAATCACCACATCATACATAGGGATGATAATGGATATCATCTATTCCCTGAGACATAGTACTTTCTCGAAGGTATGGGCCAGGAAAAATGGTTCCCACATCATGTCGGTAGAGTAGCGAGATAGATCTGTGAATCTCGCTGAGTACTTTGCTATTGTCTGGCTGCACTACTACAGGTGTAGTAGCTCCTTTATATGTACATAGTGTAACGTCACTAGAAAGAAATCCTCCCTGAAGAGGCGCTCGAAGTCTATCTAGGATAGTGTCACCTCCTCATGCATCTGAGATATCAGGCTCCACCATATCCCTGTCGAGCCCTGAAGAAGGCTCGCGGCTAGGAATTCCATCTGGTCGGGAGGCGTCCTCACTAAGAGGAAGACTCACATCACCACCTCCAACTAATCCTCATCTATCTAAGGATTCGTCTCACCTTGGAACTTGGGAGGTCATTGTCTCTATAATTCATGTAATGCATTGAGCATATGTGTATCCTCTACAGGTAACTCTGGTAGTAACTGCTACTCTCAGGGTGGTGGTATCGCTGGTACACCATCGGGAGGTGATATCTCTAGAAACCGTCCATGTACTAATGCCTCATCACTTGGCAGACCATCCTCATGGTCATGCCCCAAAATCCTGGCTGGTTGCCTATGTGGAAGCATCCTAAAACCGAACAAGATGTACCACAGTCAATAGATTATACCTAGTGAGTTGAATCTGACTCAAGAAGGACATGAGAACACAGTCAATTCCTATATGATGCAAGAACCATTAATTTTACATGAAACTATAGTTTTCATATACTGAGTTGGAAAGCATAATTTAAGGTCCTAGTGTATGGATACATCAGCCACCACACCAACACTAGGTTCACTAGCCTGAAATACGAACTCGAAACCATTAACACGGTTGCCCTAAAACAAGAGTAAAAATGACCACCCGATGATACCACTATGTCACGACCTGTCCCTCGGGGCTCGTGTTGTTGCTACCACATGCCTATCTCTCATAGGCTGAGGGATGGTGACTAGAACTGAGTAGTTATATCCCACAAGTGGGAGGCATTTTCTCTTGTACTTGTATGCACACACCTATCTCTAAGAAAAAGATGAAACTGAAAACACTAGGTAAATATGGATGAAAACCACTAAGAAAACCCACTCAGAGTAAGGTATAACATAGAAATAATAAGGGGGAAGAATAAAATCCCAAATGAAATGGAAAAGTAAAAGCTCATGGATCTCATCTGCAAAAAAACCCTACCTGAAGGGTGGGTACATTAAGTTGTCTAAATTTCACTGAAGCATACCATGTCCATCGGGTCACCCTAAAGTACCCCTTGTCTCCATCCCACCAAGGACTCCATTAAAGTTGTCGATCATATGCACAAGACATGCCACGTGTGGGAAAATACTATGCAGGGATGAGTAAAACAATACTTAGTAGATACCCCAAACCATAAAGGAATTACAAAAAGTAAACCACAAGGAATCACAAATTATACCACACATAAGATCACTAAGAAATACAATAACTAGACTACCAAATAGGAACAAGAAGTGTAGACTCTTAGAGGTATAGTCAAGAGATCCACTAGAGTCATCTCACACCAAGTATAGGTCTATGGTATGTAAATATGATTTTTTTAAGAATCCACATTACCCACAAGTAGTAACAAATGGAGTTTCATTAACACACGGAGTGTAGGTAACACACGGAGTGTAGATAACACATGGAGTGTTGGTAACACACAGAGTGTAGGTAAAACATGGAGCATCATCAAAGACTAGAAGACATGTACCTCAATTGGATAGGGAAGTACCAACTCATTATTGTTAGTACACAAATTCTAGATAAGACACATAGTCTAGGTAAGACATGCAATCTAAGTAAGACACACAGTCTAGGTAATCACATAGCTTCTAGGTTGAAGCCAAGTGTGGGATTCCATCCTTAGAATGCTCATTTCGGGAGAACCTACTCATTGATCCAAAATTCCATATTCCAACTTCCATGGAAACTTACTTAGAGTATCTCAAAAGGACCTCCTCATACCAAGGATCCCAAATCTGCAAACGACTCATCAAACAGACACATAGTTTGAGAGTTATGGCCTTTTTTTGTAAAAAGGGGTCGGTTGGGTCTGAGTCTGGTCCAACCCGGTCAGACCAACCAAACCCGACCCACCTCGGATGGGATCAGTCCAGAATTCCAGCTCTAGATCGGCCCTATCAGATGCATTTTGTTTCATCTGATCAGGACGTGAAGAGTGTCGCAACCCCACCTAGTCAATGCGGATAATCGTCGTGTTCAACAAGGTTGACCACCGCATAAACCACCCCACAGTAGTTTCCATAGGGTCCTATTTTGATCCCACTGGACTGCAAAACTATGCTGCGTGATGTAGATTTGTATTATGTCTGGTTGAGCCCGCCACCAACCATCAAGCCAGCGGCCCTGTCCACCACCCATGACCACCGAGTCATGGGGTCCTCTGCTACCCGTCTTTGAGTCGACGACTGTCTACTGCCAGGCGGCCGCCATGCCAACGTCCCTCCTTCCATGGATCCCCAATCTCACTCTAGTGCTCTATTTTTCAAAATATATCCATCTACACGATTCTTAGATTGTGTTCTTCACTGCCTTGACATTCGTTTCTTCTCGTCATCCCTCCGGGGGTCTGACCACATTCAAAAACTCCTGGAAAATCGTTTCACGACCACGGGGGTCTATCAGTGAAGAACCTCAATAACAAGGATGGTATAATCAAAAATAATTCCCAAAGTATTAATATTAGCCTTGTTAGTTTTATCCTTCTTTCATCCCATTAGAAAAGGAGAGAAAAACAATAATCACACAGATTAATCTCCCTTCAATACCACAGTAAAGATTACTCATCCCACATGCACAATCGAACCAAGAATCAAACTATTCATGGGTTGGTCTATGTTCATTGTTGGAAACAAGAATGGGGAAAGAAATCATGAAGAAAATAAACCCCCTACCTGAAAAGAGGATCAATCAGAGGAAATAATTCATTGTTGATGGCAATCCATCCACAAATGTCCTCAATCCATCATTCGTTGGCATTTGGAATTCTTTTTCACCAGTTAGAGACCTTACTTATCCTTCTTTAGATAAATTTTTGGGCTCTAGAAGAAATTCTCTGGTTTAATGAATTCTAACTCTAGTCCCTACCTCTGATTAAAGAATAAAATGTATTTCAGTATTATTGTTTCATTGAGTTGCAGTGTTGTCACGCTGTTTCATTTATGAAAGGAAACAACTACTTAGTCGTGGTATCGCAGTACTGTTTCATCATTGTTAAATGTTAAAATAAAATTTTTCTAAGTTTATTTTATTTTCCTTTAAAACTTCATAAAAATATTTTCCAAAGTTGACCCGCACTGGTTGAAGTTAGGTCTTGCCTAAGCAAAACCCGCTGCTCTGAACACAACAGTGACCTCAAATTTCAAATCTAAGCACTCGTGTAAAATTTACTAAAACCTCACACGAGTGTTATTTTTAATAAACTTAAAATTAGTTCTAATATTTATTATAGGCACCATGGGCCTCAGAATCATGTGTCTTCTCAGCGCCCGGTCTCAAAATAAACCCATATAATTTTCAAAAAAATACATGTAAAATCCAGGACATTACAACTAGTGACTGATCAACAAGAATGAGTGTAAGAGGAATATTATTGGAGCTATCCATGTCAAACAGAACTAGAATACTAAGGCCAAGAGAGAGAGAGATCCCTAACCAATGTTAGTGGGTATAAATAGTATAAAGTGAGATTATATCAATGGTAATGGTAGTTTTAGTCCATGTAGATAACTTAGAGATAATATGATGGAGAGGGAGATATTATAGAGATATAATAGAATAGTTATTCTTATTTCCACTATTTATCCATCATTATACCAATTTATAGATGGTATTAGTATTTCTTTAGTTTATTCTTTAAGATTTACAATTTATAGAAAGAGTGGCATTAGAATTATAAATTGTATATGTACACAAGAAGTTTCAGTGGAAGTGTTAATTGTTGGAGTTGGTTACCTAGAAACAACTTCTATGTACTTTATTATAACATGTACTCATTGTTTTGAATATTCATAAAATCCTTATCACATTATGATTTTTCTTTTTCATGACATAGTATGTGATAATTTCCTGAGAGTTTATGGCTCACTGAAAGGTCATAGCTGTTACCTGCTATGATGAGAACCCAGAAGTTTCATGATAGTATTTTTAAATATATGTTCTATAGCTAGATAAAATAATTTTAGGGACACAAACGATATTGGCTATTATGGCTGGATACTCATAGGACTTTGAGAAATTTTCTCATGGTGCATGCCCTTGGTAATTTCTAATGTAGAAAATTATGAGAATAAGAACCACTATTAGGAAATTCATATTTATATGTGTTATTAGATGTTCCTATCCATAGATGTGTGTATTGATCCTTATACTTTAAGATTATTATTAATGTATTTTATGAGTGATTAACTTTTATGTATTGATAAAAACCATGATGAAATATGTTTGTAGCGAAGTATGATATGTTGGGTGCGTCACGAGTAATATTTCATTAATGAATAATGTGAGAAAGTATTTTACCCTTATTTTATTTAATGGTAGTGGATATCTTAGTCCCTTTGATGAAAAAGATATATCCTAAATAAATCCATGTCCATGGTATTCCCTAGGCAAGTTCAATTTCTAAAAATTTAAAGAAAGAGACATCAAGTACATTGGTTGATGGAACCCACATGCAAGTTTTCTTGATTAAAGATGTCACAATAAAGGGATTATATTTCACAATCAATGTTCATATGTGGTTTTATGTCATTGTGACATTAATTTTTTCTCTATAGGTTCCTTGGCGTGTTACTAGATGTTAACCTTGAACTTTAGGCTACTTCTCCTAATGCCACTGAGAAATAAGCCTAGAGGGTCACACACTAAGTGTATCTAAAACCTCTATTAAATGATATTATTATTTAACAAGTTGAATAAATATTATTCACACACATGGTTTAATAATTATTCATGTTTTCTTGATCTTATATATTTTATCACCAGTTATTCGAGAGAATATCTTGTGAGAAGCATATTTAATAAATATTTACTTTTTATTTTTTTAATATAATATTAATTTATTTATTGGTGAATAATGCAGTGGTATTTATTTATTAAATGAATAGTCATTATTTAATGCCTAATAAATATTGTGGATGAATGGTGGACCGAGTTTAATGGTCTAGTGAGAAATAATATATATTAGATATTATTTGAGTAAATAATATTTAATTTAATTTTAGAGTTTAGAACATGTTAAGAAATATTATTATTATTAATATTGACATGCGGTTCTGTAGGAATTAAGAAAGATAATAAGGGTTCATGTTAAAATATTATTTTTTAACCCTATAGGTATATAAACCCAATTATATTAGTTTCTTTAGTGTATTAATTTCATTTTTTGTGCACAATGACATCCAAAGTGAATCTTCTTGAATCCCTAAAGAGATCCCTCTCTAAGAACTCTCTCAATAATGGAGACTGATCCTCCTCCATTATTACTCTTAGATCTAGATATATTAAGATAATCCTTCTTCAATAGATTCTCATAGAGATCAAAAACAAATTACACAAGCATTAGGATCTATTGAGATAGAACCTGAAGATTCCTACGATGATGTTTAGTTGTTCATGGAACACATGTGGATCACCACTAGAGTGAATCTACTCTTGATTCCTATAATGAAATGACAGTAAAATGTAGAGACATTGGAAGATCCATCAACAAAGAAAGAATTCAGCACAAGGTAATTCTTTAAATGTTTAAATTAATTATAAATAATATGTGATGATCATGCCATTGGTTCTGGAGTTCTCAATCATCTATAATTATTTTATTCAATTTTGTCAATCATGGGGTTTATTGTTATCTAAATATCAGATTAATCATCGATTGTGAAAAGAATACAAGTTTTCTATTCCTCATTCGGTGTTTCCACTACGCCTAGAAACTTTAAGTTGTATTGGAGCGGTCAAATAATTATTTATAATAATTTAAATATTATTGATTGATTTATGTATTTATCATGAGTTTTCAATTCTGGTTTAATCATTTTTTAATATGAATCATTATATTTGGTCTTATTTTTCTTTATTCTCACAAATATGATCAAATTGATTAATTTTATGAATGAAATGAATTTGAAGAAATCATTTGTGGCTGTCAAGGAATCTGGTCATACAACAACACAAGAGTGCACTTCGTGTAACCTGAAGGTACATGCCATATACCAATGTTTAATGCACCCCAAATTAATTAAAAATTAATTCAAGCCATGTGAATTTATTACATGTAGATTGTATTAAAATTAACCATATATTAATTAGTCCAAACTATCACATGGTAATACAGACTACACACCATGTAAATTTCATACATGATGTGTGGCCAGTTAGTCAAAGATAGTTTGTGTATTTCCATGCACAACCTACATGAATAGTGACCATGTAACTCAGAGATCACATACCATGTATCCCATATACACATCATATAGTTCATAATTTTCCATGGAATGATCACATGTCGAGTCCCTAGGCATGTTTCATGGATATACAGTGAGAATAATACATGATGTACTACTAAAATGTACACATTGTGTATTTTTACCAAATTACATAGAATTAAAAATTAATTTATTATAATACTTAAACCTTATCAACATGTGCTATGTGTGGTCATTGAGTTGATATTACACACCATGTGATGGGTTTTATATATGTGTGTGTGTGTGTGTGTGTGTTTGTGTGTCTAATTAATTTTTTTGTAACGATTAGAACTGCATATCATGTATAACTCATAGTACAGTTTTTATTCTATGCTCATTGAAACATAACATACAACATAAATACAATGTGTTTCATGTGGTCTTTAAGTTGACAGTTCATGTTATGAATTTACTTGATAAGTTTTTTATTCTATATATCACATGAGTAAAAAGTATAAAAATATAATACATGTTGGGTAGTTTGGATGGGAACCCACCATGTCCCCTCCAAGGTACATTTTTATACATAGTTTATTTTAAATAAATTTATTTAACTTGTTTAAAGTTATGATGGATGAGAATATCAAGAAAATTTGTATAAGAATTAAGGTAAAATAATTGGTTAATTAAAGAATATAATTAATTGATTCAATCATGATTTATCTTAAATAATAATGATTTGAATTAAATTTTTTTATTAAATTCTTAATGCATTGCATGTATTTGGATGATCATGAGAATAGACTAGACCTTGTGTGTGATTGGTTTCTTTTAGTTTATTATTAAATTAAAGTAATGGAATGTGATTCATCCCTCCTCTAATTATGTAAGGGAATGTGATCACATATATTCTTTTATATAAACCCCTTAACCAATACTTTGGTTCCCCTCACCTAAATGTGAGTGAAATCATATATAATGGATAGAGCTACCGAGCTAGTGAACATGGTTCAAATTTGGATCTAAGGAGAAACTACTACAAGAGAAATACATAGGTGGAAAATTGTAAAGCTACAACATAAACCATAAAATGGTTCAAGTTGTTTTTTACCATAGGTAGATGGTTAGTTTATCATCCGCCGGATAAACTAATCACTAGTAAATTCTCATTACCATACCAATTTATTATTTTATTTTATTTTAATTTTTATGGTTATTTCATTATGGATTTTCTTTCAATAATATGATTTAATTAATTAACAATAATGCAATATTGAACTAAAATAAATTAGATTATGTGTAATGGCTCGGACCCTCCTGGCCCATTACTTTGCCAAAAGTGAGGATCCACCAAAACAGTGACACCGTGAGGGTGACATCGTGACGGTGGAACCGTGATGATGGAACCGTGAGGGTGGCACCATGACGGTGGCACCGTGAGGGTGGCACCATGACGGTGGCATCGTGACAGTGGCACCGTGTCCCCTCGCCGATCCATTCGTTCTTTTTCCAATACCTGACTTTTCCGCTCCTGCAACGTAAGTTTCGACGTAAATTAATTCTTTTACTCCTTTTAAATCCATTTAAAGCCCATAATTAATTCCTAAAAATCCTGAGAGACCTCTGTGTGTAACTGACCAACCGCGTGGTCAACCCATGACCCCCCACGCCTTACGCGGTTTCACGTTCTCACCTCAACCGTCCACGGCTCTTATAAACTAAGGGTTAGCCGTGGTTTCTCCTTTCCTCGATCGCAGCTTTTCACAAACAGTTTCTGGTACATCGAGCGCGCTGCATCGTTATCTGTAAAGTTCCGCACCCATCCTAAGCGTCGATCGTCGATCAAAAAGTAGGGAATTTATCCTTTGCCTCTCTATTTTGTGTATCATGCGGGGTGGGCGTGCTTTTGATTCCGTAGAATTGGATAAACCATACCTAATTAAAGATAATAAATGAATCCTGTAAATAATGAAGGGGGTGCTATGATCGTTGATGTCGTTTTATATTATGATCTTCTTTCTGAGTTGTGCTGGCTTACGCCTTCTAAAAATCGAGGTCGTTGGTGGTCATTGTTTGTGCACTAATGAACCCCTCATGGTGTTTTAAATGGCTTCTTTAAAATTGTAAACTCCTGCTGTGAAAAGTAAATTGGTTAATCACATATACCCGGTCGAATAAATTGAAAGCACCAGGATCAATCCCTTCTGTTCTAACCCTGGTCAAAACATGGAATTAAAATCATGGAGTGTGTTAAATCTTATAAATCTGAAAATACCATCATGGCCCTGCCTTGTGTTGGTGACAGTGGTTTGGTTTTTTTCTTTTGCGGCCGATTTGTGGAAATGTGGGAGGGGATGGGATCCCCTGTTTTTTTTGGATTCAGTGGTTGTGAGTTTTAAGACCAGGTGGTTACCTTGTTTATATCACGAATTGGGGTGGGATCCTCTGTTGATGAAAAACCTTTTTGGGGAAGGGGACACGGGGCAGTGTCTCGGGGTTTCCTTTGGTTCTAGTACTTCGAGGGATCTCACTTTTTCCTTTGTTGTGAATTTACAAGAGAACCGGGTGTGGATACTTAATTTGACGATTGGCTGGTTTCCTTTCCTTGGTTATGATTATGGTGTTAGTTGTCCAGTAGTGCATAAACTTTTGAACATTATTACTGAACATGAAAACAAGAATGGGATAAATGGGTTTTGTTGGCGAGAGTTGTGACTCGGACTTGAGAGCTTTCGTAATCTGTAGCCGTCTGAAGAAAAACCTAGTTTGGGGTGAGTGCTTGTCACCTATATATATAATTGTAGTTTTGTGTTTCTTATTAGAGCCCCACCCAAGTTGAGCACTTAGTGCCGAACACCACCATTTCATGGGGGGGAGGGTGTTTTTTCCAACACTATTCTTAGTGGCTGGTTATTAGCTCCTTTTCTGCTCCCTTTCCCAGATAGCCCAAGTATCTTCGGGTAGGCTGTGATGGCCTGAGGTCCATTATTAGCCCAAGAACCTTTGGACGAGGTAGTGTGGTGGTTGGCCAGGTGTGTGCGGCAGGTGGTTTCCCAAGTGTCTTCAGGATGAGGCTCAGGTGTCTTCAGGTATGGCAATGGATTTTCTAGCCCAGGTGTCTTCGGGAGTGGTGGTGGTTGTTCTGGACTAGGTGTTTGTAGGCGTGGTTACATGTGATAGTTGCGGCCCAGGTGTTTTCAGGCGGGATTCGTCAGTGGGACTACGTGTAGTGGTTGTGGCCCAGGTGTGTGCGGGCGGGTGTGGCAGTGGGACTGCGGTGAGAATGGCGGGATTGGTCCGATGCGTAGGATGTCTCAATAACCAGTGGGAAAGTGGCACGGGGTACCCAAACATCGATGTGCTCTTAATATAAATATTACTTGACTTGTGTTATTTGGGGAGTGTGCCTTGGTGAGGCTTGGGTGGATAGTTTACCTTGACAGGTGTTTGGTTTACTCCTTTTTCTCACGGGACTTTAGCACGTTGCCCCACTTGTGCACGAGAGTCTTTGGTTTTCCCTACTGAGTGTACTTGTATGCTCACCCTACGTATATAAAACTACTTTCAGGTTTCCAGGAGGACTTCAGGGATCACGCAGGACCATACTAGCTCGGACCTTTGGGGCGGTTGCCGTTGTTGCTTTTCCTCTTTGGTACTTACCTTTGTAGTCACCTTTTGTACTTTGTGGCTTTACTTTTGGAACATGCATGTGGGAATGGTTTATTTTTGGCTTTACTTTTCTTTTACCTTGGTGTTGTTGAGTTTCATCATCTTATCTCTCGATCTTATAAAACAAAAAGGGGTAATGCCATCCATTTGTGAGAAATTTCTATACCCATGGTGCTAGTCGCCACTCCGGGACCTATTGAAGGCGGGTCTCGGGGGTCATTATCTCTCCTTCAACATAAAGAAGGAAGGGTCTGGCAATCTGCTGACCCTTCCCTCCTTTTGGTGAAGGCGGGTCGTGACAGAATGGTATCAAAGGAGAGGTTGAGAGATATGATGGAGTTTGGAGTTAGGCACAGTGAGGATTGCATGGGATGGTAAGGCAACAGTGTTGGGTGACCTTGGCGCGTGAATTAGGCCAGGGAAGACCGGCTAGGACACGGAATTTTTAGGGCCCCCCGTGATCCGATGCAAGGACTCTGGACCTACCGAATGACCAAGTGAGGCCACGTTGATTGCAGGGTAGAGACCATAGGAAAGGTACAAGCATCATAATGACTTGTGTTCTTGTGTTTCTGGGATGTATTGGGAATTAAGAATAAATTAAAGTTTTTAGAAGTTTTGAAGATGATGTTCAGCACTACTTGGGCTTAGGCATTCCTTGTTTACCTTGCAACTATGGCACCTGGAAGGCAACCACGTGTTGTACAGGCGATCAAGGCCCCGGAGACTACTTTGGCTGATCGGCAGAGAGCTGATCGAGAGGAAGAGGATGACCAGTGGTAGAAGACTCTTCGGGCCTTCCAGCGACAGGCCCTCGAGTAGTATGAGGGAAGCACCTCCGACATGAAGACGGAAGGCTGGATAGAGGAGCTAGTCATAGCTTTTGGCCTGATTCGGGCCCCGACGGAGTACTGGGTTGCTCTGGCTGTCAGCCAGATGAGGGGAGCGGCACGTCAGTGGTGGACGCTTTACCTGGGGGAGACGAGAGAGGCCTAGGTGGCTTAGGCGGATTTCGAGAGGGAGTTCCGGGCGGAATTCCTCTCTTCGAAGATGAAGGCGGAAAAGAGACAGGAGCTAATCTCCCTCCAATAGGGGAGTATGTCCGTGAGGGAGCTAGGGATCAAATTCAAGGACCTCCTACGTTTTGATCTGGACCTCTTTCCCGACGAGGAGTCTCGGGCGAGACGTTTGGAGGAGGCGCTCTGACCCTCCCTCCAGTACGTTGTTACCCCCTTTACCCTGTCGACGTACTTAGAGGTCTAGAAGAAGGCTGAAGTGGTGGAGAAAATGCACGCTCTAGGAGGTGTGTAATGAGAGGGGATCCATCTGGGACCATCAAAGGGGAAGGCCGTCAGCACCAGGCCTCCAGCGTCAGGACCCTCTAGGTTCCGACCCGCAGGGAGCAGGCCGCAGCAGTTTCAGTTTCGATCTCCTGGTCCTTGCCCCTTTTCTTCGGGCCTAGGACCGCGATGCTTCATCTGTGGGATCCCTGGACATCTCCGGAGTTAGTGCCCAGACCAGGTGCAGCACGGCGGTGGTGGACAACCTCACCACCCGCCCCAGCAGCAGTTTCCATCCAGACCTTTGAAGCAGCAGCAGCAGGGACAGCAAGCTCCCGCTCCTCCGAGGGCAGACGTAGGAGGAGGAGGCCGACCTCAGGGCGCTCCTTAGGGACCTCGACTGGGGTGTGGTCGGGGAGGTGGCCGACAGCCGAGGGTCAGGGGAGCTGGGCATGGACAGTTACACTCCGCAGAGGCAGCATTTCCAGCAGGTTCGGAGGTTGTCCGAGGTATGATCAGTTTGTTTAGCACTCTTGCTTATGCTTTGTTTGATACCGGAGCTTCACACTCCTTTTTTGCACCCAGTATAGCCCGTGCCTTGGGTCTAGATGCCGAGAGACTTCGAGTGTCCCTGGTGTTGAGCACACTAGTCGGAGGTCAGACCAACTTGTTGTTTGTTTGTCGGGAATGTAGAATGATGATAGGGCCACATCAGTCGGTTAGGGATCTTCTTCTACTACAGATTCATCCATACGATGTCATCCTAGGCATCGATTGGCTATTCTCTGTGTGTGCCGTCATATACTGTTTCCGAAGAAGGGTGGTGTTCTCAGACTCAGACGACCGGCGTGTTACCTTCACCGGCGAGTGGAGCAGTCAGAAGGGAAACAGGTGAGAGGAACCCCTCCTCTCCTTGTTGGCCGAGTTGACAGTGGAATCAGTAGATGCTGAAATGGTGTAAGTGCCAGAGTTCGTCCGTGAGTTTATGGATGTCTTACCTGAGGAGGTGACAACTCTACCCCCTCGGCGTGATATCGAGTTTGGGATAGACCTTCAGCCCGGAGCTCGACCGATCTCGATGGATCCTTACCGGATGTCACCTTCAGAGCTATGGGAGTTGCGGATTCAGATTGACGATCTGATGAAGAGGGGTTATGTTCGCCCGAGTGCATCACCATGGGGTGCTCTAGTCTTGTTCACAAAGAAGGCAGATGGTGGTCTCAGGTTGTTCATAGACTATAGGAGTCTGAATCAGGTGACGATCAAGAATCTCTACCCTCTTCTGAGGATAGACGATCTTTTCGACCAAATTAAAGGGGTATGATGGTTCTCGAAGATCGACCTACGGTCTGGGTACCACCGGATGAGAGTGAAGGAGGGCGACATCCCAAAGACGGCGTTCAGATGCAGATATGGACACTTCGAGTTTGTAGTCATGCCCTTCGGTGTTACCAACGCCCCGGCTGTGTTCATGGGGCTTATGAACTCCATCTTCCGGGAGTACTTGGATCGGTTCGTGGTTATGTTCATCGACGATATCCTGATCTATTCGAGGTCAGAAGAGGACCATGCAGAGCACCTAAGGACAGTTTTGGAGGTCCTCTGACATCATCAGCTCTATGGGAAGTTGTCGAAATGCAAGTTCTGGACACGAGAAGTGCACTTCCTCGGGCACATGGTGTCCGAGCAGGGGGTGGTGGTGGACCCATCAAAAGTTGAGGCGGTTTTTTCTTGGGCAACACCCAAGAATGTGGCAGAGGTCCGTAGTTTCCTTGGGCTGGAAGGTTACTATCGGAGGTTCGTACCCAACTTCTCCCGAGTAGCAGCCCCTTTGACGACCCTTACCAAGAAGGACTAGGTTTTCAGGTGGAGTGAGCAGTGCAAGTCAGCCTTCATCTATCTGAAAGAGAATTTGGTTAGTTCCCCAGTGCTGAGACTACCAGAAGAAGGGGTGGCCTATGAGGTGTTCTGTGATGCTTCAGGACAGGGTCTGGGATGTGTGTTGATGCAACGACAAGGGGTGATCTCTTATGGGCCCAGGCAACTATGCCCCCATGAGCGTAATTACGCCACCCATGACCTGGAGCTTGCAGCGGTCGTTTTTGTGCTAAAGTTATGGCAGCACTACCTCATTGGGGAACTCTTTGTGGTCTTCACGGATCAGAAAAGCTTGAGGTATATCTTCTCTTAGCGGTACTTAAACTTGCGATAGCGGAGATGGGTGGAGTTCCTCCAGTATTACGACTTCGAGATCTCTTATACTGAGGGCAAGGGAAATGTGGTGGCAGATTCCTTGAGCAGGAGGACGCAGAAGGATGCGGTCCGAGAGTCGACGGATGCCTGGAAGGCAATGGAGGAGTTGTCTTCCTTACACCTGGATGTGAAGATGGATGGCGGTAGAGGTTGTCTATATCAGATGATGGTGCAGTCATCTCTGTTTCGACAAATGGAGGAGTCTCAGTGGGGAGACCCGGAGTGTGAAGTGATGCGGGACTGGGTTGACCAGGGCAATGCTCCGAAAGGATGGACAAAGGATGGTCAGAATCGGATGCTTTTCCAGGAAAGGTTGTTTGTTCCAGGAGCGATGCAGGGAAAGGTTCTCAGTGAGTTCCATAACTCACCCCTGGCGGTACACCCAGGAGTTTCCAAGATGTACCAGGGACTGAAGAGGAAATTTTGGTGGCCCGGAGTGAAGCGAGCAGTGGCAGAGTTTGTGGCCAAGTGCTTAGTGTGTCAGCAAGTGAAGGCTGAACACCGAGTTCCAGGCGGCCTACTGCAGTCTCTAGATGTCCCTGAGTGGAAGTGGGATGACATCTAGATGGATTTCGTCACGGGACTACCCAAGGTCCAAGGGGGATACGACACCATCTGGGTGGTAGTTGACAGGTTGACGAAATCGGATCACTTTCTGGAAATCAGGGAGTCGAGTTCAGTGGATACTTTGGCACAAAGGTATGTGGATGAGGTGGTGCGGTTTCATGGAGTTTTGAGGTCTATAGTCTCAGATAGGGATGCACGGTTTACCTAGTGAGTCTAGAGAGGATTGCAGCATGCTTTGGGCACCCAGTTACGCCTTAGCACTGCTTTCCATCCCCAGACAGATGGAAAAACAGAGCGCACCATCCATACCTTGGAGGATATGCTGCGGGAATGTGTTCTGGACTCAGGAGGATCATGGTTGCGACAATTGCCCCTGTTAGAGTTTGCCTACGATAATATCTATCACTCTACCATCGGTATGTCCCCGTTTGAAGCCTTGTACGGGAGGTCATGTCGTTCACCTATGTGTTGGGCCAAAGTAGGAGAGGCAGGCATCCTTGGCCCGGAGGTGGTGCAGAACACGACAGAGAAGGTTCAGCTCATACGGGGAAGGATGAAGGCGGCCCAGGACCGACAGAAGTCATATGATGATACCAGGAGGAGGCCCTTGGAGTTTGAGGTTGGGGACCACATGTTCTTGAAGGTCTCCCCTCGGCGTGGGCAGCAGAGGTTCAGCAAGGGGAGTAAGCTTTCTCCCAGGTTCATCGGACCCTTCGAAGTGTTGCAGCGGGTCGGCGAAGTGGCTTATCAGCTAGCGTTACCACCGCCGCTACTGAGGATACATGATGTCTTTCATGTGTCCCAGCTCCGTCGGTATATGTACGACGATTCACACGTCCTTGATTGGGGTGAGTTGGACATCGAGGACGATGTGACCTTTGCGGAGAGACCAGTGATGATCGAGGATCGCAAGGAGAAGGTGCTTTGTGGGCGAACCATTCCCTTGGTTCGTGTGTTGTGGAGACATGGTGTGCTTGAGGAGAGTACGTGGGAGAGTGAAGCACAGATGCGTACCCAGTACCCAGAGTTGTTTTGAGTTTTGTTCCTTGTTGTACCTTTTGTGGTAGAACGTTTTGTCTTTTGGATATGAAATGTACTGGTTTTCTTTCCTCTGATTTTGTGTGAAAATCCCTGGCTATGGGGGAGGAGAGAACCCGACCCCTAATCAAGACGCATTAAGGTGGATGCGATTAAACCTATGCGGGCGAGTCAGTGCTGCCCAAAGCGGATAATATCTTGATATGGGGGAGGAGACACCCCAACCCACATGCCCGGGCGGTTTGGTTGGTTAGCATGGGTTCACTTCTAAGAGGTATCTTTAGAGGTGGTTGTTCGGGCCCTCTCTTTCCTTCTTGGTTTGTTTTGATTCTCGAGGAGAAGAATCATTTAAGAGGTATATAATGTAATGGCCCGGACCCTCCTGGCCCATTACTTTTCCAAAAGTGAGGCTCCACCAAAACAGTGGCACCGTGAGGGTGACACCGTGACGGTGGCACCGTGACGGTGGAACCATGACGGTGGCACCGTGACGGTGGCACCGTGAGGGTGGCACCGTGACAGTGGCACCGTGACGGTTGCACCGTGATGGTGGCAAGGTGATGGTGGCACCGTGAGGGTGACATCGTGACAATGGCACCGTGTCCCCTCGCCGAGCTTTTTGTTCTTTTTCCAGTACATGAATTTTCCGCTCCCGCAACGTAAGTTTCGACGTAAATTAATTATTTTACTCCTTTTAAAGCCATTTAAAGCCCATAATTAATTCCTAAAAATCCAGAGAGACCTCCGTGTGTAACTGCCCAGCCGCGTGGTCAACCCACGACCCCCCGCGCCTTACGCGGTTTCGCGTTCTCACCTCAATCGTCCGCGGCTCTTATAAACTAATGGTTAGCCTTGGTTTCTTCTTTCCTCGATCGCGGGTTTTCACAAATAGCTTCTGGTGCATCGGGCGTGCCGCATCGTTATCCGTAAAGTTCCGCGCCCGACCTAAGCATCGATCATCGATCAACAAGTAGGGAATTTTTCCTTTGCCTCTCTCTTTTGTGTATCATGCGGGGTGGGAGTGCTTTTGATTCCGTAGAATTGGATAAACCAGACCTAATTAAAGATAATGAATGAATCCTATAAAGAAAGAAGGGGGGGTTGTGATCATTGATGCCGTTTTATATTATGATATTCTTTATGAGTTGTGCTGGCTTACGCCTTCTGAAAATCGAGGCCGTTGGTGGTCGTTGTTTGTGCACTAATGAACCCCTCGTGGTGTTTTAAATGGCTGCTTTGAAATTGTAAACTCCTATTGTGAAAAGTAAATTGGTTAATCACGTATACCCGTCCGAATAAATTGAAAGCACCAGGATCAATCCCTTCTGTGCTAACCCCGATCAAAACATGGAGTTGAAATCATGGAGTGTGTTAAATCTTATAAATATGAAAATACCGGCATGGCCCTGCCTTGTGTTGGTGACAGTGGTTTGGTTGTTTTCTTTCACGGCTGATTGGTGGAAATGTGGGAGGGGATGGGATCCCCTGTTTTTTTTGGATTCGATGGTTGTGTTTTTAAGACCGGGTGGTTACCTTGTTTATATCACGAATTGGGGTGGGATCCTCTGTTGATGAAAAACTTTTTTGGGGAAGGGGACATGGGGCAGTGTCTCGGGGTTGCCTTTGGTTCTAGTACTTCGAGGGATCTCACTTTTTCCTTTGTTGTGACTTTACAAGAGAACCAGGTGTGGATACTTAATTTGACGATTGGCTGGTTTCCTTTCCTTGGTTATGCTTATGGTGTTAGTTTCCCAGTAGTGCATAAACTTTTGAACATTAATACTTAACATGAAAACAAGAATGGGACAAATGGGTTTTATTGGAGAGAGTTGTGACTCGGACTTGAGAGCTTTCGTAATCTGTAGGTCGTCTGAAGAAAAACCTAGTTTTGGGTGAGTTCTTGTTACCTATATATATATTTGTAGTTTTTTGTTTCTTATTCATGCCCCACCCAAGTTGAGCACTTAGTGCCGAACACCCCCATTTCATGGGGGGGAGGGTGTTTTTCCCAACACTATTCTTAGTGGCTGGTTATTAGCTCCTTTTATGCTCCCTTTCCCGGATAGCCCAAGTATCTTCGAGAAGGCTGTGATGGCCTGAGGTCCATTATTAGCCCAAGAACCTTCGGGCGGGGTAGTGTGGTGGTTGGACAGGTGTGTGCGGCAGGTAGTTTCCCAAGTGTCTTCGGGATGAGGCCCAGGTGTCTTCGGGCGTGGCAGTGGATTTTCTAGCCCAGGTGTCTTAGGGCGTGGTGGTGGTTGTTCTGGACTAGGTGTTTGCAGGCGTGGTTACATGTGATAGTTGCGGCCCAGGTGTTTGCATTCGGGATTCGGCAGTGGGACTGCGTGTGGTGGTTGTATCCCAGGTGTGTGTGGGTGGGTGTGGCAGTGGGACTGCGGTGAGAATGGCGGGATTGGTCCGATGCGTAGGATGTCTCAATAACCAGTGGGAAGGTGGCACGGGGTACCCAAACATCGATGTTCTCTTAATATATATATTACTTGACTTCTGTTATTTGGGGAGTGTGCCTTGGTGAGGCTTGGGTAGATAGTTTACCTTGACAGGTGTTTGGTTTACTCCTTTTTCTCACGGTACTTTAGCACGTTCCCCCACTTGTGAATGAGAGTCTTTGGTTTTCCCTACTGAGTGTACTTGTATGCTCACCCTACATATATAAAACTGCTTTCAGGTTTCCAGGAGGACTTCGGGGATCACGCAGGACCTTACTAGCTCGGACCTTCGGGGCAGTTGCAGTTGTTTCTTTTCCTCTTTGGTACTTACCTTTGTAGTCACCTTTTGTACTTTGTGGATTTACTTTTGGAACATTCATGTGAGAATGGTTTATTTTTGGCTTTAATTTTCGTTTACCTTGGAGTTGTTGAGTTTCATCATCTTATCTCTAGATCTTATAAAACAAAAAGGGGGAATGCCTTCCATTTGTGAGAAATTTCTATACCCTTGGTGCTAGTCACCACTCCGGGACCTATTGAAGGCGGGTCTCGGGGGTCATTATCTCTCCTTCAACTTAAAGAAGGAAGGGCCTAGAAATCTGCTGACCCTTCCCTCCTTTTGGTGAAGGTGGGTCATGACATTATGCATAAGTTTTATTTAATACATGGTTAATTAGTTAAGTAAATCTACTTAATATTAACCAGAATGTAATAAAGATAAAATGGTAAATTATCACATAAAGATAAAATACCTAAATTTTATATATTAAGTCATTATAGCCTTCCAATACTTAAATTAAAACCGAACCATAGTTCAAAGTGCTTGACTGGCCAAATTTGGGGTTCTTTCAATTTTTGAGGAATTCTAACTTGAAATTTTGGGTTAAATTAAATTAGTTCACATCAACAGTTGGCTACTAAATCAAGAATTGGTGTTAATGATAGAAAAAGGTTGAGGAAATTCATTTTAAGTATTTTAGGATTAGGGAGTCCACTCAAAAAATCAAGGAACTGTGTGTTAATATAGTTGGCATTTAGAATTCCTACCTAAAACCCATCAAAATACTTGACCAGCTAAAGTCGGGGTGATAAAAAGGAGAATATAGATCCTTTCCACTAGAATGTCTAAGAAATAAGATACTATAAACCAATAGTGAGGGATATTGGGTTTCAATAAAATAGTGAGGATTAATAAATATAATATTTATTTATTTGTTTAATTTTATATGATAAAGTACTAAAATTATGCTCTTATTATTTGTAGAAATGGAAATGAAAATGACTTCAAACATATCATTGTGATCTATACTTGATAATGATAACCTTCTTATAGGCACAAATTTCCAAGATTGGAAAAGATGCTTATGTGTTATCCTATGACATGAAAGAAAATTGTATATACTTGAAAAACCTATTCCAAAAGCATCTGGAAAAGAGGATAGTGAGGAAGAGTTATCTATCTATGAGAAATATTTTAATGATTCCACAAATGTTTAGTGTTTCATGATATCATCTATGACCAATGATATTTTGAAGAAATTTAAGGATATGTATGTGTATAGCATGATGTATCACCTTCGAGATTGATACCAAAATAAGGCATGACAAAGGAGATACGAGATCTCCAATGACTTTTTTACAACTATGTTTGAAGAGTTGGTGCATGTTGGACCTCATGTATTCAAGATTATTGGATACATTGAATGCTTAGACATCTTAGGGATTAAATTTCTAGTTGATTTGTTCAAATATCTCATACTTTCCTCATTACCCAAGTCCTTTTCCAGTTTTATTGTTAATTATAACATGATCAATAATTATAAGAGTATTTTGGATCATCTTACTCAAATTCTATAAGTGGAAAAGAACATGGGACATGACAAACCCACAATTATTATAGTTAATAAGAAAATTAATAACAAGTAATGGGGGCCTAAGACTCATAACAAGCCTAAATCTCTCAAGCATTGTCCTTCCAAGAATAGAAACATCTAGAGGTAAGGAAAAGAAAAGGAAGAATTATGTTTTGTGTATGGAAAGTAAGGCCACTGGAAGAGGAATTGCACCCAGAAGTAAGGGGAAGCTAAAGGTGTGTTCATTATCGAGTGTAATCTTTCAATATCTACACATTGGGTATTAAATACAACTTTTGGTTCTTGCATCCATATCTAAATGCATGAACCAAGTATATTTTGGGATATTTCTAGGGGAGGGTGGATTTGTGTGTTTCCAATCATGAAAAGTTTTCCACTCTATCCAGACTACCACCTTTCATTTCCAATAGTAATGATATTAGTTTTAAGATATTGTTATTATGTACCAATTGTTACCATGAACATAATTTATGTGCCCTGACTAGATATAGATGGTTTTATTTTTAAATTTTGAAATAAAATTTGTTTCTTTTATAAATAATACATATGTTATGGTATATAACATTTAAATAATGGTCATTATGTATTATATTATTAAAACCAAGTATTAAAACTATATAAATAATCATCTTCGTGTGATTCATATAATACTTAGTTATAGAATCACATGAAAAATATCGGTCAGTATGGTTATTGAGACTCTTTTGAGAAAAAACCACTTGAATGATGTCATGATTGGTTATAAGGAAAAAATAACCAAACCACTATTTATTGGATAGTATGAAAGAGACAAATATTTTTTAGGATTGGTATACACTGATGTGTGTAGACTATTTTTAGTAGAAGATAGAGGTGGATGTTCTTAATTAATAACTTTTATTAATGACTTTAGTAGATATGGCTATGTCTACTTGACGAGGTATAATTTTGAGTCCATTGATAAATTAAATGAATTAAATAATGAATTATAGAATCAACTTGTAAAAAGAAAAATATTATTTGATTAGATTGATGTGTGGAATATCTTAACCAATAATTTATCAACTTTCTATGGGATTTTGGGATTCTATCTCAACTCACTTCACATTACATCCCATTTTGGAATGGTGTTAGTGAAAGGAGGAACCATACCTTACTAGACATGGTAAGGTCGATGATGATTCATAAAGATCGTCCATAATCCTTTTGGGTATATTCATTACAAATTGTGGCATATAGACTAAACCAATTACCAACTAAAGAAGAAAACATAATTCACATCGGGTTATAGAGTTGAAAGAAACGTGTACTATCATATACACATGTATGGGGTTACAATGTGTTTGTTAAGGCCTTATTAGGAAATAAAATAGAACCATGAGGTGAAAAGTGTATATTTATAGGTTATCCTAAGGAAACAAATGGATACTACCTATAAAACCCCTCAAAAAAGAAAGTGACCACCACTAGAAAATTTGTCTTTCTTGAGATGGATCACATCCCCAAGAAGAATAGTGGGATAAAGATTGATTTCAATGAAGTTAATGCTCAAGATACACAAGATTTGGTATAGGAACATATTCCATAGATCCCTATAGAGGAGGTTTTTTCTGAAACACAAGCACTATATAGGAGAACCAGAGAGGTAAGATAACCAGAGAGATGTGGTTTTCTAGTCACTAAAGATGGTGAATCATTATTGGTTGACAATAATGAACTTTTATCCTACAAAGATGTGGTAGAGAGATCAAAAACTACAAGTTGTAAAGATTACATGAATTATGAGATGGATTCCATTTATCAAAATTAATTTTTGGTTTTGGTCGATCCTCTAGTTGATACAAAGCCTTTTGGGTGAAAATGGGTATTCAAAAGAAAACTAGACATGGTAGGTATAATAAGTTCTTATAAAGCAAGGATAGTGGCTGCAGGGTTTAAAAAATGTTAATGAATTGAATATGAAGAAACCTTTTACTATTTTACTTGTTTAAATTGATCAGAATTCTACTTTATATATCATATTTCCAGGACTATGAAATTTGGAAGATGAATGTCAAAACAGTTTTCCTTAATGGGAACCTTTAGGAAGATGTCTACATGACACAACTAGCAGGTTTTGTGATTCCAGATGATGAAAAACGTTTTTCAAGTTATAGATATCCATTTATAAATTGAAGTAAGCATCAATGTCATGGAAAATTTTATTTGATGAAGCTATAAAATATTTTGTTTTTCTTAATAATGAATATAAGCCATGTGTTTACAAGTGTTTTAGTGGAAATGTGGTTGTTATCATTATAGTATATCTTGATGACATATTACTTATTGGAAACAACATAACATTCCTATAGACTTTTAAGGAATGGTTAAATAAGTGTCTATCCATGAAGGACTTAGGTGAAGAAACCTATATTCTAGGAATAAAGATCATTCATGATAGATCCAAGAGACTACTTTAACTAAGTCAAAGTACATGCATTAACCAGATACTAAATAGATTCAGTATGGAATAATCCAAGAGGGAATTGGTTCCATTGTCACATGGTATAAATATTTCTACAAAAATGTATCCTTAGAAACAACTGGATAATGATAAAATGATTAATATCTCATATGATTCAACAATAAGATTAATCATGTGGTCATGTTATGAATTAGACTTGATGTTGCCTATACATTTAGCATGGTATGTAGATATCAAGCTAATCTAGGAGAATGGTATTGGTCTTCTTTTAAGGATATCCTTGTCTATTTTAGAATAACTAAGTGTGTTCCTAGTGTATAGAGGAGATGAGGAGCTAGTCATCAAGGATTATACCAATTCTAGTTTTCAAATATATCAGAATGATCTAAATTCAATGTCAAGATATCTGTTTTGTATCAACAGAGGATATATGAGATGGAAGTGTTCAAAGTAGCCAATTTTCACTAATTCTATAGTGGAGTCTGAGTATATATAATCTTATAATGTAACTAAGGAATATATTTGAATACAAAACCTTTTTTAAGATCTTTATGTGGTACCTATCAGTAAATTTTATATCACATTGTATTGTGATAATACCATTGTGGCAGCTCTTTAAAAAGAGTCATGCTTACACCAATGGACAAAGAACATACTCTATAAGTATCACCTCTTGAGGTATTTTTCTTGGAGGGGTGAAGTTTTTGTAAGAAGTGTTCCCAAAAAATAAAACTTGGTAGATCCCTTGGCTAAAGTCCTATAGTAGTAAAATCATGAGTTTTATGTGAGATCTAGTAGACTAAATGTTGTTAGTAGTTGGATCTAGTGAAAGTGGGATTCTATTGGATTTGGGTCCCTATAAACAAGTTTTATGTACTTTATGATAACAAGTATTATTTTTTTGAATATTTATAAAATCATTATCACATCATGATTGTTCTTCTTCATGACGTAGTTTTTGATAATGTCCTAAGAGTAGTTGTCTCGCTGAAAGGTTATAGTAGTTTCCCACTATGATGAGAACCCATAAGTGCCACAAAATTATTCTTAAATATATGTTCTATATCCAGATGAAATTATTTTAGGGACATAAATGATATAGGCTATTAGGGGTGGAGACTCATAGGACCTTGAGATACCTTCTCATGGTGTACGCCCTTGGTAATTTCTAGTGTAGGAAATTATTATAATGAGACCCGCAAGTATGAAATCCAAATTTATTTGTGTTATTAGATGTTCATATTTGTGGACATGTATATTGATCTTTAGACTTTAATATTATTATTAATGGATCTTATGAGTCATGTAATTTTATATATTGACAAAAACTATTATGACATATGTTTGTAGTGAAGTAGGATATGTTGGGTGCATCACAAGTAATATTTCATTAATGAATAATGCGATAAAGGATTTTCCCTTATGTTCTTTAACGAAATTTGATATATTAGACCATTTTATGGAAATTATATAGCCTAAATAAATCCATGTCGATGGTTTTCCCTATAAAAGTTCAATTTTTGAAAATTAAATGAAAGAGACATCAAGAACATAGGTTGATGACACCTGCATGAAACCTGTTTGATTAGAGATGTCAAGATAAAGGGATTATATTACATTGTAAGAATACATATGTAGTTTTATTTCATTATGAAATTAATTTATTTCTTTATGTGTCTCTTGGAATGTTGTTAGACATTAACCTTGGACTTTGGGCTGCTTCACCTAATGCTACTGAGAAAGAAATATAGAGAGTCACACACTAACTATATTCATAACCTCAGTTAAATAATATTATTATTTAAAAAGTTGAATAAATATTTTTCATGTATGTTGTTTAATAATTATTCATGTTTGTTTGAGAACATATATTCCTTCACCAATTATTAGAGTGAATATTTTGTGAGTATAATATTTAATAAATATTTATTTTATACTTAGTAGAAATAATATTTATTTATTTATTGGTGAATAATGTAGTGATATTTATTTATTAAATAAATATTCATTATTCAAAACTCAATAAATATTGTAAAGGAATAGAGGACTAAGTTTAACATTCATATGAGAAATAATATATATTGAATATTATTTGAATAAATAATAATTAATTTAATTCATGAATTTAGCACATGCCAAGAAATATTATTATTATTATTATTATTATTGACATGGGGTTCCACAGAAATTAAGAAAGATAATAAGGGTGCATGTGCAATTGTTATTTTCTAATGTAACGCCCCAACCCCAGAAGCCCAGAGTCGATGCATTATTACGTATCCTTGGCATGATCACAAAAGATCAATTCTCTAAAGACCAATTAGTTTAGTATCCTTGGAAGTACTAGATATATTCAAAAGGTTTATATTACATCATAAAATGGAAAACTACAACAACATTGTTTCCATAGACAACACTGAGATCCCATAGACTGTCCCTTCAGGTCAGTCATAATATAACTCTTCACATCCTGGGAAAAATAAAACATAGAAAGGGGTGAGCTCAGATACTCAGTAAGGATAACAATATAGTGGAAACTTTCATAAATAAGCATAAACATTTAAGGTAATGTATAAGACTAAAACAAAATCCTTTTAAACTTGAACTTCAACATAGTATGGAAAAGATAAAATCCAATAATTCCATTTAATTATTCACATTGATATTCTAATAGTAAAATAATCACATGAAATATCAATATTCACTTTCATAATGATGGAATGCATAATTCCAGACTTCCATAACCACATAGTCAAGGCCTTGTGCCAAGACTACAAATAAGATTTTTTCAAGACCTTGTGCCAAGACACTAGTTTGTCTCATGAGACCTACCGATGCATTGAGGAGCTATAGAGGGATCCACCCATCACTTACTAAGTCCAATTCATTCCTCTTATGAAAAGGCTAAAACATAATCTGAACATTCGTATTAAAACTATCATACGAAATGTCAATATTTTAACCACAAACCATGAATAGTATAAAAATAACTCATCCACAGTCAAACATAACTCATTCAATACAATATGGAAGATTTTATTGTAATAGATCAACCTCAATTGAGAATAATGAATGATATTTACATAGATTAAAATAATAATTAAAACTATTTGAGAGAAATATCCCCCCTTTTCTTGGAAACATTTAAAAGTCTCACTATTTATCAAGAAGCCGTTTAAAATAGATTTTTGAATCAAAGTTTCCCTTACCACACTGAAACTTTTAAAAGCAATTTTAATTTTAAAACATTAATGTCCATATTAATAAATCGTTAAAACCATTTTTAAAACATGGACATTAATGAGAAATATTTTGAATAATAAATCTTTAAATCATTTTAAAATGATATTTTAGTTAGAGTTCCTAAAAAAATCGATACACTTGAATAAAAATAATTGAGGTAATAAAAACATTATTATATCATGGTAATAAAGTGATTAATGATATACTATGTCAAAGTACATTATATACACCATATAAAAGTGAATTGGCGTATAACAACAAAGAAGTATCAATGGAATGTAAATTGAGATGAAATCTCTTATAAAGACTGTATCCTTAGGTTAAAAATAAATAAATGAAATAATTATGTTTGAAAAATATAAATACACTAAATATTATTGTATATTTAGTGTAAATCAATCAGATGACATTCACACGTATTCTTGTAAAAACAACACCAATGAATTGGATGTTTAACTCAATAAATGGAGATTGAGTTAAAATTACTCTTATCAAGTTCATATTGATGACCTAAGAATTTATCAATGGAGTGATTATGTGTATAAAAAGTATATCCACATAAAGGGGAGTGGAAATTACCATAAAAATAATAAATAGTGATTCCACACATAATCATGGGGTAAAATAATCAATAAAGTATGCGTAAAGCCGAATGAGTGGAAATTGAAATTTGAAACCCCCTTACCAATTTGGTAACTTACGAAACATAAATCCCATGAAATATGGATCATAAAATGAAGATGTAGTTACTCATAAATTAAATTATATTACACAAATAATACAATCATTGGGCAGTACATACACCACACAAAAGGAAATAATGGCAGTATGGCATGAATCTCACAGAATTAGGAAGTGAGATGAAAACCCTTACTTCGTTGTAATCAATCAAGTAATATGGACAAACTTTAACAACAACCAAATTAATCACATAATACCATGAATATAAATATAATCATGATAATATATATATCAAATGACAGTACACAATACACCACATTTAATAAATAAGTGGCGAACAATGGAAATCTCACGGAATTAAAAGTGAGATAAGAAACCCCTTACTTTGTACTTTTCCTTGGTCGAGGGTAGTTTAACCTTCTGTATAATGGTAAAATAATTGTTATTAAATTATAAAATAATCAGATACATTATTATGATATCATATATGATCTTTTAATATTTCTTTGTTAGTAATATTTTAGTATTATCGTCGTTTCGGGTGTTAACTGATTCGTTTTCCTTTATATGATTTGTTTCATAAGTAGTGTTTGTTATGAATTGGATGTATCTTGTTAATATTATGAATTATATTAATTATTTAAAAATTATTTTTAATCATCTAATTAAAATTAGTCTTGAATGGATTACGATGGGGAATGAATCTCATCACGTTCGTAGAGACGGTAATTCGTACGTACGCACGAGCGACAATATCATTCTTTTGATATTAAAATAATATATAATTTGATGGTATGTAATATATATAAAATCCTTATCATGTTATATTTATTATTTATATCAATTAAAAATCATTATTATACCCATCCAAATAATAATGTATTGAATAATAATTACACCATGACGTGGAGACTGTAAGCCGTATGTACGCACGTATGGTGACATGTCATTCAAAGGATGGATAGAATAATGAATATAGTTGTTCCATATTTATAATAACATCACAGTATATATAATATACTAGATTTATTATTTAAGAATTGAAACAACAAAGAAAGAGGAAGTGGAAGAAGAAAAGAACTTGAAAGAGGTGGTGAAATATTTACCTCTTCTTCGGGTTCTTCCTTTTGATTTGATCAGAGTGGCTCCTTAGGATGGATTTATGAATACATTAAATCCTCTAGTTTGAAGGGAGTATAGTTTAGAGGGTATTTGGGTAGAGGTTGTACAATACAAATGTCTTTGAAGGTGTGAATTTTAGGGAAGGGGGAGTGCCCTTTTATAAGAGGGGTGAGGGGCACCTTAGGAAAAGCTGGAAATATTATTTTATAATAAGATCATTTTCGGTTTCTAATGGATCCAAAATGAAATATTTATAGGATAAGGTGGGTATGAGTTGAAAAACACTCAACCAATAGGTTTTATATAGGTTTGGGTCACTATATTAACCTTATCTTTTAGATTTAACTCTTAGTTAAATAGTTTGACATTTACCATTTCTCTTTGTATTTTTATATTATATGGTTAATAAACTTATTATATACTTCCAAGAGAACCCCAAGTGGTTAATTAGTGATACAACTATAATTATATAAGTGTTTTGTCTGAACCTTAGATTTTTAGGAATATAATATAAATTAATAATATAATCTTTCTTTTAAAACTCTTTTATGTCAATTTTGACACTATTTGGTATTTGGTTTTTTCTAAATTCATAACAGCATTATTACTTCGAAAAAAATTCATCTAAACAAACCTAAAATGTCATATTAACCTATAAAATTAGTGTAATTCATAAAAAATCTCAAATTAAATTTATTTGGATATTTATAATATCAAATATTTTAATATTTCATTATTTAGGTAATTAGTGCATCATCATTGTGTCATAAATAAATTAAATTATTTAATGTCTAAAAAATATAAATAAAATACCATTATTTAGGAAATATCTTTATATTTATAATGAATATTTATATTCTAATTTATCTTATGTGTAACCCTATATTAAAAATGGTTTAGTTATTAAACTTTGAATTTAACACTTTTAACTCTTCTTTGAATTAAATAATAATAAATGTCCTAATCTAATCCAAGTGGACCTAAAGGATCATATTTTATTTATAAGGCTGTTTTTGGTAGAATTACACTTATCCAATATAATTAGGATATGTTTTAGGGTAATAATAATGTCATTTTTACCCTTAATCACCCTATTTACTTTTTACCGTGGTAAATAAAAGTAAAAAAGTTATTATTCACCAAATATTATTTTCATATTATTGAACCACATTTTACTTAATGATATCAACCGCGTCTCTTGGATTTTTGAAATTCAATTCACATAAGCGGTAAAATTAAGTTTTATTCAAATTTGCAAATGCTCCTAGGAGGTGGGTAAAAGACGGTTAAAAAGTTTAATAAAATTTTTATATTTCTAAAATTATTATAAACTGACTCCAATGAATTACATTGGACATATATAGGTATTATTTATCTATTTTGACCTAAAATAAATTTAGATAAAATAAATAATTATTTAAATAAAAATTTGGTTTTAAACTATAACTCCGTGTTTTTCACTCTTCATCAAAAATTGAAAGTTTTCAGAAAAATAAAAAAAAAATCACCCTAAGCTAATTTCGATATTCTGAATTCAAAAATGAATTCCATTTTGAAAGATAAAATTTATAAAATTTCAAAAACTGGGTATTACTTTTCATAACAGCTAGTTTGATTGGTCGCGGTGTGTTAGAATCTCGAAGTTGCGTACCATGCAAGCTATTACATTATTCAAAGGGAAACGTACCGTAGAAGCTTGGGGTTTTACATCTAACCCTAGAAGTATATAAACTCAATTATAATATTTTATTTAGTGTATTTGTTCATTTTTTGTGTCAAAAACGTCTGGAGAGAATCCTCTCGAAACCCTAGAGAGCTCCCTCTCTAAGAAAGCTCTTAAGAATAGAGAGTGATCCTCCTCCACTATAAAGACCCAGACCCCAATTTCATAGAGTCAGTGCCTTATTTTATTACATTGGAATATAGATAAGGAAGACACATACCAAAGCACTGAATAGTTTTTTAGTTTTGGAAGATCAGATACATGCAAAAGTTTTACATTACAACTTTAATATATATATATATTCATTTAGAAACATCCACAAATCCTAGATTATCCCTGTAATTAATTCATAATATACTTCTTCAAATCTTGGGGGAAAATAAAACATAAGAAAGGGGTGATATTATATTCTTATTAAGGGTATGAAATACAATAGAATCTATAACATAAACAATAAGGCATGATGAATAAATAATAACAAATGTAATTAAAACATAATCTTGAGCATAATATGGTGGGAATAAAAGATGAATAAATGATGTCATATAAACAATCACATGAAACCTCACCATGTATATTATACTAGTTTAAAAATCACATGATTTTTCAATTACTAATATCATAATTATGTAATTCATATGGCAGATATCATAATCCTTTCGTCGAGCCATCGTCCAAGAATTCTAAAAATAAATGGTTAAGGACTCAGCCAAAATCCATTTCTGTTTTGTCTTATGAGACCTAATAATGCATCGAGGGGCTATAGAGGGATCCTCCCATCACATACTAAGTCCAATGCATACTTAATATATCGAATAAAATGATATCTTTAAATAAAAGTGTCCCATAACACTTTGAAGTACCATAGATGAAATTACTCTAATAGAATCATTTAGAAATTATTTAGGAAAATAATCATTAAACATTCCAAAGTGTCCCATACCACCTTGAAACATTTAAATATTAATCTATTTTAACATTAAATGAAACTTATAATATCAAGAAAATAATATAATTCTTGATATAATATATCAAAGGGATGTATATAAACCAAACATAAGGAAATATTGGTGAACAAGGCATATATCTCATAGAAGTAAAAGAGAGATGAGAAAAACATTTTTTACTTTGGAAAGAAGAGTTCTTTTGGAAAATAATTTTATTTGTCAACAAATCATATTTTAGACATTTATATTCCAGAAAATAAAAGGTAATTAAATTTAAATTATATTTGAGCCATAAATGATGTCCTACTAAAGTGAAATCATGTAAAAAGAGTTTTTAAGAAACTTTAGAAATAAAACATTTTAGTGCGGTTTAAGGAAAATATTAAAGAAATTTTAAAGAATAAATGAATTATTGTTTTCATAAAACTAGAAATGAATCAAGATAATTAATCATTATAAAATTATTTATTTTATAAAAATAACATTGGATTAAAATATATTTTGAAGTGCACTTGAAAATGGGTAAGAAAACGGAAAGTTCCCTTGAATCAGGCTTCTTTATCAGGAAGAATTGAGAAGGTAGCCTTTTTAAAACATGTATATCCCCATAAAATAAGGATGATATGATATAGATATATGATTTTGGAACATATATACAAAATTTATAAGAAATATTCAAATAAAAATCATTACATTTGAGTAAAGATAGAGAAAGAGTAACCCAAAGGAAAAAGTGGAGGTTCTGGTAGAATCCCTTACCACTTTATAATCAATCAAATCATATGCCCCAAAATTATTAATCATAAAATGATACATTGAATATTATTGAAATAAATATATTCATGATATGATACATAAAAGGGAATTATACATATAACACACACAATAATTATTGGTGAGTAAGGCATATCTCACATAATTGAAAGTGAGTTGAGAAAACCCTAACCTTATGTATGAATGTATTCTGCACTTGAACTAAACATCCTGGTTAATCAAATTAAATCCATTAATTAATTAATTCAGAATATTATATACATTTATTTTTTTATTATAATTTTATTAAGTTCATTTATTCTCTTTTTAATGAGTTATAAGATATAATTTTATTGCTCAGGAGCGTTCGTTTCCTTGGTTTTTATGATCGGTATACTTGTATTTTAGTATGGAAATTCATATGGAATGGGTATAATTCTCTAGAAATAAATTTATATGAAATTAATGAAAATATATAAGTTTAAATGGTTATATATATCATTTGGTTATATGGTATGAGGATGGATCATTATATAATACATTTAGTGATAATCATTTGTATTATTACGGCGATTATTGATCATAATAAGATCATTTTGTTTTATCATTTATTATTATGTAAATATGTTAATTTAAGAACACAAGAAGGGTGTTAATACATATATTATAGTCTGTTTTAACCATAAAAATGGTTTCATTACAATCCTTGAAGGAGAAATTGAAGAATGAAAATTCTTCGTCCACGAAGGTTGTAAATTGGCACCTCCCGGACGATGATTTCATTTTTAAAATAAAAGAGACAGAGAGAAAGGATTTTGTGTAAGTATATTCCATTAATGTGATATAATTATACTATATATATGATACTAGAGTTATCAGGATAATTTATACATAGGAGTTTAGGATAGAATAATAAAAAAACGTAAAAAGATACTGAAAGGAAAACGAAGAGGATTTTACCTCTTGAATACTCCTCCTTGAGAACCTTGTTAAGGAGATTGGTTAATATATTTTGTTAAGAAAAAGAGCTCATAGACATGGTTAAGATTATTATGAATAGGTTTGGGAAGAAATTTGACAAGGATAAAAGCTTGGAAGGTGTGGGGATAAGGGGTTCTGAGGGGTGGTATTTATAGTGAAGGAGAGGGGTGATTTTTCATTATTTTATTATTTTGATCAAGATAATAAATAGTGTTAATTCTTGTGACTATATACAGTAATAAGTGCATGTTAGTTCGAACCAAGGGTTCTTACATCATCCAAACATCACCTATGACTCAATAAATCATTTATTTATCATTTATCATAAATTATCATATTTTACTATCACAAAAAATTCATGTATTTTAGAAAAAATCCCAAAAAATCACCCTAACCATTTTTTGATGTGTATAATTCAAAAATTAACTCCGTTTTAAGAAAAATAATTTTCTAAATATGATAACATTAATTTTTAATTATATTCATCATTTACTCGAAAAATATAGTTTTTAAAATTACAATTGATTTTATAACACTCTAAAAAATTAACTAAGGTATCATTAAATTATACTAAAATAATAGTAAAACAAAATTTTAATTTAGGAGTTCATTTTATGAAAATGTATTTTCTTTTAAATCATTTTATTAATTATAAAATTGTTATTAAATATCTATGACTTAGAAAATACCAACACTAAATTATTAATTTTTAAAATATTCACTTACTTATACTATGTTATAATTATATCATACCTTCATTTATAAGATGTGTAAATTTTATTTATACATTCATGGGTGAGGCTACTATTCATTTGGATGGTTTTCTATTCATAAGGGTCATATTAATATCCATAAGGGTAACATTACTATTCCCAAGGGCCAATTACTATTCACCAAAAAATTAAGTTGATCCTATCAGACTCTAAATATCTTACTAATAATAACCATGTGTGTTTGTTTTTTGAAATTCAATTCACAGAATCAGTAAAATTAAATTTAATACATGTTCTCCATTATAAGGCGGTAAAACTAATTTTAGACAAATATAGCCTTTTAATATGTAAAATTGAATTCATTTTTGTAAAAACATTTTATATAATATATAAATTTCATAATATTATTCATTCTCTCCAATTTAATTTCTAGGTTATAAAGGTCATTTTAAAATAATTATATTTAATTTTTTATCATTGTTCATTTAAGTTTGGTGTTGTGTGAAACCTATGTTGTCAAAGAAACTAATTTTAAGAATATTAATACCATAAAATATTAGGGTGTTACATTCTCCCATCATTCAATAAATTTCATCCTCATAATTTGAAATTTCACTTCGAAAGTTAAAGGTTGATACTTGAGAATTATTTTATGAGAAACTCACATCATAAATAGGGTTAATAAAATATCCTCTTTAAAAGAAGTTAAGGTAAATATGGTGTTCACCAGAAAATTATGCTTTCGAGTAGGAGAATATTAGTGGGAAGTGAAAACATGGACATGAAAGAGAAATATAACCATAAAGTCCTCATGAAGAATTATAGAGTACATGGTCATTAGAAAGTTAATCATCACAAAACCATAAACTATAATTATGAAAAAGTTCAATGATATCATAAAATAAATTATGATAATAGGAAAACATTTTTGTTAAGTCTCTTTCCCTATATTTGAGGAACTATTTCAATCTATAAGAGTATAAATATACGAATCTATTTTATAAACACAATATTATCCTTTGTTTGTGCCTTGAACTGTCTATACTTCATCTCTTAGCACAGGTTGTGTCATATGGTGAAGTAATACATTAACCTCTAAATCTTCATATAATGATCAAATTAAACCACTTAATAAATGGTTAAACTTTTCCAAAATATCATTATCCAACACTTTAGAAACAAGGTCACTTAATTTCCATAATGAACTTATTGATAAACATGAAGTGTCTCTTAATAATCACAAACCAACATATGATTGCATTATACTTGTATTATCTTAAATCATGGTAAAAACTTGAATTACCATAAAACCTTATTGAATATGTTTAAGCTTCCTTATTACTTAGGTAAAACATAGAAAATTAGATATATTCCTTAAATCCAAAATGTTGTAGACTCTACCAATGATAGCATAAACCACTTTCTCTAAAATCATTATTTAGATCCAAGATAGTAAGTGCTATCCAATTTACATTATCGAAATCAATCATAAATTTATTTTAAAATCTATATCTCAGTATTAGGAACATATTAAGGGTTGTATTTCCCTCAACCATATACTTTTCCAATATATTAACTTTCTACTAAGTCACTTTTCCATGGTACCATCATACATTCTTAAATCCTTAATGAAACAATACTATAGTACAATCCTTATATATCTCATGATTCTTATAACCAAAGATTTATTGATAAAATACTCAAATAACGTAATTCTTGAATCCAAACACAATCATATTAATCAATACTCTTTTTTTGTGGTGGTAGCATAGGCTTGACCATGATCCACTATCCTCTTTTGGTATATATTTCTTTGATGCTCAAGACATTGATTTGCATAGTGTTCCATCTCCTTGCAGTTGAAGCATTGTACAATGGACAAAATTTTCTCACCCTTATAATCACAAGCATGGTGATCTTTCTCTCTAAACTTGTAGCAAAATCCCATTCCATTCAAGCATGTACCAAGGTGTTTCTTTATACAATTATCACATGTGGTAAAATACTTCATTCACTTCTTCCCTTTATTTATCATTTTCTAAGTTGTACTCTTCTTATCTTACTTACTTTAGAATCCATAATACGTAGAAAACTCTTTATCCTTCTTTTTAGGACATGATATTATCTCCTCATATAATGAGAATGTTTCAACGACTAGTTCCCTTATTCAAAAGATTGGCTTAAACCCATCTAAGAAATGATCATTCTTACGCTTTGGATTATGTGCATTGATGTGGTTCCTATTCCTTTCCGTAGGATCCATTTCTAAATAGTTACATACACTATATTAGATCAAAACATTATGAAACATCATGTATAATCCCAATACTAGTGAAATACTTAACATAAATTGAAAAAATTATGCATAGTTAATCTCTTAATCATAAATATGGTTTCTTTGGGGACAATTTTACATTTAAATCCTTCATAATGATTTGTAAATAAAATATGAGTTATCCTAAGCATATACCCCAAAAGTTTCAAACCAGGTGTGTAGTAAGGCTCATTGTCGTGTATGAGGTTATCTCGAGTCAGGCCTAGGACACCCTGTTGGGGTTGTTACTCTTAGGTACATTTGTGTCAGAACCACGTCTACTTGTAGTATACAGACAGTGATTTATTTCTAGGAAGATCCCCATAATCACTACCTTACCAAAATTATAGGATGTTCTTGTATTCTTATCCTCAAAGTCTATCTTAGGGTTTTGTTCCCTAATATATGTTTTCTAAATCTAGTTTCCAAGGTTTATATTAAACTTCCTTTGATACCAATTGTAAAGACCCCGAACTAAGTTTCCCAGAGTCGGTGCCTTATTTTATTACATTGTCATATAAATAATGAAGACACATCCTGAAGGACCGAATAGTTTAGTAGTTTTGGAAAACCAGATACACACATAAGTTTTACATTACAACTTGAAAGGGAAAAAATATATAAATTCATTTGAAAACATCCACAACTCATAGATTATCCCTATAAGTCATTCATAATATACTTCTTTGCTTCCTGGGGAAAAATAAAACATAAGAAATGGGTGTGCTCAAATTCTCAGTAAGGGTAAGAAATATAGGGGAAGCTATAACATAAAAAATAAGGAATGATGAATAAATAATAACACAAGGCATTAAAACATAATCTTGAGTATAATATGGTAGTAAAAAAGTTGAATAAATGATTCCATATAAATAATCACTTGAAACTTCACCATAGATATTCTAATAGTTGAATAATCACATGATTTTTCAATTGATAATATCATAAAGAGAGAATGCATATGTCGGACTTCATAAACCTGTCATTGAGGCCTCATCCAAGACTTCTGAAAATAAATGGTTAAGGCCTCGTCCAAAATCCATTTTTGTTTTGTCTCATGAGACCTACTAATGCATCGAGGGGCTATATCGGGCCCCTACCATCACATACTAACTCCAATTAATTCTTTATATGTCTAATAAAATTATATCTTTAAATAAAAGTGTCCCATTCCACTTTGAAGTATCATATATGAAATTACTCTAATAATATCATTGAGAAATTCTTGAGCAAAATAATCTTTAAACATTCCAAAGTGTCTCACGCCACCTTAAAACATTTAAATATTAATCTCTTTTAACATTAAATGAAACTTATAATATCATGAAAATAATATAATTCATGAAATAATATATAAAACGGTTGTATATATGCCACGCATAAGAAAATATTGGTGAATAATGCATATATCTCATAGAATTAAAAGTGAGATGAGAAAAACCCTTTTTTACTTTGGAAAGAGGAGTTCTTTTGGAAAATAATTTGTATTTGTCATAAAATTAGATTTTAAACATGTATATCCCAGAAAATAAAAGGTAAGGACATTTAAATTATATTTGAGGCATAAATGATGTCCCACTAAAGTGAAATCATGTAAAAATTGTTTTTAAGAAACTTTATAAATAAAAAATTTTAGTACGGTTTAAGGAAAATGTTTAAGAGATTTTAAAGAGGAAAGGAATTTTTTCATAAAACTAGAAATGAATGATGATAGTTTTTTCATTATAAAATGATTTATTTTATAAAAATAGTAGTGTATTAAAATAAATTTTGGAGTGCACTTGAAAATGCATAAGAAATCATGAAGTTCCCTTGAATCAGGCTTGTTTATCGGGAAGAATTGAGAAGGGAACCTTTTAAAATGTGTACACCACTATAAAATAAGGATTATATGATCTTGATATATATTTTTGAAACATATACACAGAATTTATAGTAAATATACAAAAATAAATAAGCATTACATTTGAGTAAATATGGTGAAAGAGTAACCTGAATGAAAAATGGGGTTCGGGTAGAATCCCTTACCACTTTGTAATCAATCGAATCATATGCCCAAAAATTAATAATCATCAAGTGATATATTTAATATCATTAAAATAAATAGATTCCTGATATGATGCTTCAAAGGTAAGTATACATACACCACACACAATAATTAGTGGCGAGTAATTCATATCTCATTGAAATGAAAGTGAGTTGAGAGAACCCTTACCTTATGTCTGAATGTGTTCTGTACTTGACATCAATGTCCTGGATAATTAAATTAAATCCATTAATTAATTAATTAATAACCTTATATATATGTATTTTATTTATTATAATTTTATTAAGTTCATTTATGTAATTTTTAATGAGTTATAAGATACAATTTTATTGCTCGGGAGCATTCGTTTCCTTAGTTTTTACGATCTGTATACTTGTATTTGAGTATAGAAGTTCATGTGGAATGCGTATAATTCTCCAGAATTGAATTTATATGAAATTAATGAACATATAGAAGTTTAAATGGTTATATATATCATTTTTATATGGTTTAAGGATGAATACTTAGATAAGACATTTAGTGATAAACGTTTGCATTGTTATGGTGGTTATTGATCATAACAAGCTCATTTTGTTTTATCATTTAGTATTATGTAAATATGTTGCATAATTAATATAATAAAGGTTTTAATATATATATTATAGTCCGGTTTAACCATAAAAATGGTTTCATTACCATCCTTGAAAGATAAATTGAAGAACGAAAATTTGTCGTCCACAAATGTTGTAAATCAGAACCTCCTGGATGATGATTTTGTTTTTAAAATAAAAGAGAGAGAGAAAGGAGTTTGAGTAAGGGTATTCCATTAACATGATATAATTATAGTATATAGATTATACTGGAGTTATCATGCTCATTTTGATATAGTAGGTGAGGAGAAAATAATAAAATAAAATAACTTGAAAAAAACTAAACGGAAAAAGAAGTGGATTTTACCTCTTGAATACTCTTCCTTGAGAACCTCCTTAAGGGGATTGGTTTTGGTCTTTTGTTAAGACCAAGAGATCTTGAAAGCGGGAAAAAGGCTTGGGAAGAGTTTTGTATAGAAATTTGACAAGGCTCAAAGCTTGGAAGGTGTAATGAGTAGGGGTGGTGTGGGGTGGTATTTATAGTGGAGGAGATGGGTGATTTCTCATTATTTTATTCATTATTTTATTATTTTTCTCAAGACAAGTAATAACGTTGATTCTTGTGACTACATACAGTAATAAGTGTATGTGAGTTCGAACCAAAGGTTCTTACATGATCCAAACATCACCTATGACTCAATAAATCATGTATTTATCATTTATCATAAATTATTGTATTTTACTACTCACCAAAAATTCAAGTATTTTAGAAAAATCCCAAAAATTCACCCTAACAATTTTTTGATGTGTAGAATTCAAAAATGAACTCTATTTTATAAAAATAATTTTCTCAATATGGAAAATATAATTTTTAATTATATTCATCATTTTCTCGAAAGATACAGTTTTAAAAATTACAATTGATTTTATAACACTCTGAAAAATTAACTAAGATCTCATTATATTATAGTAAAATCATAAGATAGAAAAATATTGATTTATGAGTACATTTTATGAAAATTTATTTTATTTTAAATCATTTTATTAATTATAAAATTGTAATTAAATATTTATGACTTATAAAAATACCAACACTAAATTATTAAATTTTAAAATATTCACTTACTTATACTATGTTATAATTATATCATACCATAATTTATAAGATTCCTAAATTTTATTTATACATTCATGGGTGAGGATACTATTCATTTGGAAGATTTACTATTCATAAGGGTCATATTACTATTTATAAGGTTAGCATTACTATTCCCAAGGGTTAAGTTGTTATTCACAAAAAAAAATAAGTTGATCCTATCAGAATATAAATATATTACTAATCACAACTATGTATGTCCATTTTTTGAAATTTTATTCATAGATGCGACAAAATTACATTTAAAACATGATCGTAATTATAATGTGGTAAAGCTGCTTTTAAACAAATATAGCCTTTTAATATGTAAAATTTAATTCATTTTTGTAAAAACTTTTTATATAATATATAAATTTAATAATACTATTCATTTCCACCAATTTAATTTCTAGTTTATAAAGATCATTTCAAAATAATAATATTTAATTGTTTATAATTGTTCATTTAAGTTTGGTGTTGTATGAAACCTATGGTGTCAAAGAAATTAAATTTAATAAGGGTCATACCATAAAATCTTGGTGTGTTATATCAACCACCACCTCTAGTCTAGAGAGAACAAGATAATCCTTCTTCAAGTGATTCTCAAGGTGATCAAAGACAAAAGACGCAAGCATTAGGATCTACCACACTTGCACCCGGAGATTCCTATGGCGATATTTAGAGGTTCATGGAACACGTGTGGATCACCACTAGAGGGAATCTAATATTTATTCTTATAACACAATGATATTATGATGTAGATACATTGTAGTATCCATCAATGAAGAAAGAATTTATCACAAGGTAATTATTTAATTGGTTAAATTAATTATAAATAATATGTGATAATTCGGTGCTTGGTTTTAGCATTATCAATCATCTATAATTCATTTATTCAATTCCATTGATCATTAAATTTATCATCATGTAAATATTAGATTAATCATTGATTATGATAAAAATATAAGTTGTGCATACCTCATCCAGCGATACTACAACACCTGAAACCTTCATTAATTGCAGTTTATGTCTTCTCCTGTAGTTCACTATAAGAATTTTCTTCTTCTTTTTAATTATTTCTTTAATATATGTTTTTATTTAATTTTGTGAGTTATTTATTAGTTTTAAAA